>OX451735.1:1328080200-1328680200 GCA_948472305.1 Vicia faba | reverse complement strand
CTCGGTCAATTTTTATCGGATTGGACTCATATTTTTACACAAGGTCACTGACTCATAGATCTACAACTTTGCTTCAAAAGTCGAGACCAAATTATGCACCGATCAATACCAGTTTTTTATTGAAGAACGTGTCAGAGCCGACACTGGAGCCCAAAATAAGTTTGTCTGAGCTGAAACTTCAAAAATTCATAACTAATTCACCGTTTATCCGATTGAGTCGATTTTCGGACAGGAGTTAGTTCTCGATGTCGGCTACATTTTGTTTTCACATTTCAACTTCAAAAAATGCACTTAAGTCCCTGCGATTTAGCTTGGAAAGTGACGAATTCAAGTGAATATTGGAGGCCCAATTGCACATTCAAAGCCCATTTTCTTTACCCTAATTTCCACTATATAATCACCTTCTTGTCACACAAACCAGGAGGAGAAAAAAAGAAAAAGGAGGAGAAAGAAGAGAAAAAGAAAAAAAAAACTTTGCCACAACACTGTTAGAATATCAAATTCTTTCAAGAACCCTAAAACCTTGAAATCCTTATTACAAATCCCTCTCTCACCACAAACAGGCCATCACAGTTACAAACCAATACCTCACTCCTTCTTCAGTAAGGATAAGGCTGGCTTGATTTCCATGATCCTAATTTTCCAGTAAGGCATAAAAGCATTCAGGTCACTAATCTTCCAGTAAGGGTAAGATTGATTTGATCTCCATGATCAAAAGGGTATAATCATTCATACATGCCATATTGTGCCTAAACATTAAATTTCTTCATATGTTGGTTTTATTTGAATTTTTATGATTTTATTTAATGTGTTCTTGAGGTTCAACACTGCAGATTTAGACAGGATCCCACGTTCATTAAGGAACGTTGAGGCCAAAAGGCCAAAAGCCAAAAGCTAAATGGCCACGGTAGAAAAACATATGCATGACCCCAATACATGGCGAGACAGACAGATTAAGGAACGTTGAGGCCAAAACGCAAATGGCCAAAAGCCAAAAGCCAAATGGCCAAAGAAGAACAACTTATGCATGATATGATGAGGCCAGAATACAAATGGCCAAACCACTCCAATTCACCTCCAAAAAGGGGACAGAAACCCCCCAAGGTATTGTATTTTCTTTCTTTTCCTTATTTTATTTATTTCAATTATTTCTTTTTTTTTAATTAATTCCTTTAATTTAACTTATTTTCATAAAATATAAAAAATAGTAAAAAACAGAAAAGTCATAAAAATCAAAATATATTTATTTAATTAATATTTTTTTGTAAATAAATTTCACTAATAATTAATTATTTATTTTTATAAATCAAAATTGCATGTAAATAATTAGATTAATTTTAGGTTTAATTTTAACATGTTTTTCTTAATAAATAAAAAAAAATTAGAATTAGGATTAATATTTTAATTTCATTTAATCTTTTTCATAAAAATACATAAAAAACATAAATATCAAAAACTCAAAAAATAATAATTTCTTTTTTCTCTTTAATTTCATTAGTTTAATCATTTAATTTAATTTCATTAAAAAGGGTCCAACGCCCTCGCTTCCAATTTTAATTCCAATTCGCGCATTTTATTTTATTTCTTATAATATTAATGTAATTCTCCCAAAGCCTTGTAAACTCGGACATTTTATATTTCTCGCACTTTAGTTCTTTATTTTTTGTCAAATCGGGTCCTGGACTTTAATTTGGCGATGTGGACCCGCGCCTTTGTAATAGTTTAGAACTTTTAATTTCCGCAACTTTTTAACTGTTAACAAATGCATGCAAGAATGAATGACAAAAATAAAAACAAACGCATAGATCACTTTGACATGACAAGACAAAGATAAATGAACATGACACACAAATCACACACCACCCCTAGGGTACGCCTCACTGTTGCCTTGCCTCGAAAGGTGATCGTCGAGTAGAGGATGTTTTAGTAAGTCCTCATGATCCAGGAACCTGGCATGAGGGTAGCTTCTAAGGTGTCTTCCCATTACTCCGGTGATCACACTGTTGCCTTGTCCCTCGAAACGTGGCCATCGACTATAGGACGTTTTAGTAAGTCCTTGTGTCCATTGATCTAGTTGCCTAAAACAAAGTTGCCTCGAATAAGTTGCCTCGGAATAAAAGATCAATGGCATAAGGGTAGCTTCTAAGGTGTCTTACCTTTGCTCGGTGACCACAATGTCCCGAACCTCGAATTGACCCGAACACCTCCAACGGTGGTGCTACCTACCTCTCAATGGTGGGATGGCACTACTTTAAAGGACATTTACACAGACGAATTCCTTAGGGTAGGTAGGTTCTCGTAGATACTTGCTCTCTTCAAAAACAAACAAAAATCTTTTCACACCGACACTTTTCAAAAGCTTTCAAAGCAATTTTTCAAACACTCTGACACATGAGTCGATCTGAAACTTTCAAAGAAACTTTTTTTTAAACCCACATTGAAAAGCAAACAAACATTTTTGAAAACACATTGAGCAAATATCTAAGAGCCCATGGATAACCATGGATAGAAAGGGTGCTAACACATTCCCTTTCTATAACCTACCTCCCGAACCGAGAGCAATCTCTTTAAGGAATTTTTCTGTGCTTTTGTCCTTTCCATTTGGAGAAAATAAAAGACGGTGGCGACTCTTGCTTACCGCGACATTTCGCGAACCAGCGTTAAACAGTCAGTTCCAGATCCACCGATCACACTTGAGATATATAGAACTTAGGACTTAAGTCACTTCTTTATGTCCTTCACCATCTCATATTCATCTCTACCTTATTCATCACGTTCACCACTTAATCATTGCATTAAAGTGGCCATGTACTTCAAGGTCACTTTAAAGCTAGGTGACTTGTTTACTTCAAGTCCTTGACTCATGTTTCGAATCAACTTTAAGAGTTCGTGTTCATGTATTGGTTTTAAGCATCAAGCATAAGGGACTCAAGTTTGATTGTGGTTCATTCAATATGACATAATTCATCATTGAAATCATTCAAGTTCCAAGTTAATTCAATCAAAATAAAGTTCATTCATGTTCATTACAAGTTGTTCACAAGCATTACAAAACCATTATCATCACAAGTCCTTTACATCATACAAAACTTTCACTCTCTCACTTGGCTCACGATTCATTCAATCAGAAAATCACACAAAAAACTCAGAAGGAGATTCACAGAAAGAAAGAAAAACTCACCTTCTGGTTATCTCAAAACAGCATCATCACCTTCCGTTTTTCAATCGTCCTCAATGCATCTTCACTGAATCAATAACTTCATTCGTTCATCATCTTCATCAATGCAACTGATTCTGCAACTTCAACCGAAACACATCACCACGGTAAAATCGAAAGAAAATTGAAAAGAAGTAGAAGAAGATTGAATCAATAATTTATATACCTTGATATTCGGATGATACAAAGATCGCGCAGAAGATGAAGAAGATTGAGTCGAATCGAAGAATGGAAGCTTCACCATTCTAGGCGCAACATCGTACTTCCGGCGGTGGTTCTTTGCTTCAATCGGATAAAAAGCTCTTTCACAAAACCTAATCCTCTTTCAATTTTGTTTGTTACTCCTATTTTGTTTTTTTATATTTTTATTTGTTGTATTTTGTTTATAATTTAATAATAAATATTAGTTGCTGAAAATATTATGATATTGTGTTGATATTATGATATTGTGTTGCTGAAAAAAAGTGGGAAAGTAAAAGAATAAAAAAAAGTAGCCTAACCGTCGTGACAACTGTCGCAATTCAGGAATAATGCTTGAAAATCTACGACGGTTGAGCCTAACCGTCGTGACAACTGTCGCAATTCAGGAATAAGGACGGTTTTGTGGGAACTGTCGCAATTTATGTGTCGTAAATCTCTTTTTTTCTTGTAGTGCTACTAGCATCTACCTACTCGAAAAAAGATTGTTTCTATTCTTGTTTCCTTTAGACAGCGCTATCCCACTATTGAGAAATTGGTAGCACTGTTGTTAGAGTCGTAAGGGTAAACTCGAAAGGGACGTACGATCACTAAAGCAATATTAGGACATCTTAGTAATAACCCTAGAGTCTTAAGATCATATTCGAGGCAACATTTTCGAGGCAATACTTCTGAGGCAACATTTCCGAGGAAACATTCGAATGGGACATTAGATCTTTTTAGACAGAAAGGTAACCACTAAGACAACCTATGCTTAATGAGCGTTTACCGAAGGCAACCGAAGTGAGAGCATACCCTAAGAGTAATATGTGCGAGTGATCTGTTTTCAGTTATTTAGTCTTTGCACATTAGAGTTTTCAAACCGTATTAATTTGTCATGCATTCTTGTCATATAATCCTATAAGCATACATCTAAACAATTAAATATTTGCGGGAATTAAAAATGCGAGAAAATAAATCTACGCTATTACAAGGCTTCGGGGTGGGGATTAATTACATAGCCAAAAACTTGGGAATTTAAACAGTAAATAAAACCCTAAATTAACTATTACAAACCAGTGAACAGTTACAAAAATATTGTCAAAATAAATAATATGCGCGCAGCGAATTAAATACGAAACGAATAGGGTTTTGACCCTTGACTAAACCTATTGACGATTGATTAAAAAAAGATGTTTTTTTTTCATGTTTTGTTATTTAAGAAAATAATGAAATAGTTAAATTAAAAAGAAAATCCTAAGTTCTAATTAATTTTAAATTAAAAAAAAGAATTAATTTATTCTAAAAAAACCTATTTTTGTGTTTTATTTATTTGAGAAAAATAAAAGAATCAAATCAAGAATTTAAACCTAATTTGCTAATTAGTTTTAATTGTAAAAAAAATTTAAAATTGCCCTAGGTTAAGCTAAATTAAATTAATTTTGATAATAAAAAACTAATTCTAATTTTTTTATGAAGTCTTGATTTTATGATTTTTATAAAAAAAAGATTAATTTGTTAGTTAAAATAATTAAAAGAAATATTAAAGAATTAAAAAAATAAGAAAAAGAAAAAGAAGTGGGCCTGATTGTTATCAATTGTGGGGGGTATGAAGTTGAAATTCTGAGCCCAAATAAATCCAAGCCCTTTTGACTTCGCCTGATCTAGTGCATAGGTTGACTTGAGGTGTATGATAATTCTCCAATGATGGCACACTGGATCTTGGTTGGAGATGTGTTTGATGGTTGGATCTGGATGGCCTATGGTGGACGTATTGGATACCTTTGCACCTAATCACATGATGAAAAATAATATGAAACAAAGGTTGGGACCTGGGGATCAAACCCAGACCCTTATATCCAATACCAATGCTCTTGCCAACTGAGCCACGCGCTTTTGTTATTCACATATTGGAAGTAAAATAATATAATCAAAAACCAATAACGTATTCAGAAAATGCGCGAAAATTCAAACCACCCAACCAGAGATTGCCACGCCTCATCTTCTTCCCCAAACCGTTGATTTAGGCAACAAAACTTTTACCTACAGACGCTTCGCTGTAGCTACAGACCTGTTCATCTAAAAAATTGTATACAAGTAATATAAATGACAAACGCTGGTACCAATCAACTCGTCTCATCCCCACGAGCATCATGGTACTAGAATCCAGGCTTAATTTTGCCTATACTGCAAACCCCTAAAACGAACAAAGAAACCCTAACAATGGCATATCTTGATTCCTGTACTATAAATGCAATTAAATAATACCAATAGCTTGCAAACTCAATAATGAACAAAAATATATAATTCAAATATGCAAATGATGCGTAAATCAATGAAATCGAAATCAAGTTTTAGGGCGAACCGTGTGACTCATACGTGCTAATTCTCGACCTGAGGCGGCTTGCAATTGATTGGGATACGTTCCTGGGATGTCCAGCAATCTGTTGGCAATGTTAGAATGGCTTGGATTGGCCTCTAGGATGGAAATTGAATCACCACTTTTCTTTGAAATTTTGAAGTTTGGTTCTCTCTTTTCCATGACTATAACCCCCTTTTCTTGCCTTATTTTCGTTCATTATATATCCCTCAATGAATTAGGGTTGCAAAACAAATTCAATCTTCAAGCTTTGATGATATTTGATTTGATTCTTTAGCCATATGATATCTTTCTAAATTTGGCCTAATCATGCTCTTTCTGTACCAATTGTCATTGATTCGAATTTATCTTGCAAGCTCATCATATCTTGGTTGGTAACCTGTCAAAAAAACCAATCAAATAAAATCTTTGATAATTTTCATCATTTATTTGATTTAATTCACTTTTAAACCAATGAAAAATCAAAATAAATTGAAACATGGAGAAAATAATTGGTGGGTAAGTTTTTGAGTCGTGGACCACATTATAAGTGAGGTGCAAGCATAAAAAGTTAGGCCCATTTAGCATAAAATGCAAATTTGAGCATATTTGACTTTTGGCAATTTTTCAAAAATGGTCAACTTGGCTAATGCATAACTCTCTCTATTTTGACCCTAGAGAGGTGTTCTTGGACTTTTTAGAAAGCTTAGGATGTCCTCTAAGCAACCCTTTTGGTATCATCTCAATTGAGTCTTCCATGTTCATGCGTGAAGCTTTGACCCAAAAGGTGTTTTTGTTTATTTTCCAAAATGACCTATAATGTCAAAATTCATATCTTTTTGTGAGTGCATATTCTGAACTTGGGAGCTGAATATGAATTGTAGGGAATTGCATCCTATTTAAAATGAGCTTTGGATGGGTCATTTCTGGAAAATTATGAGAAAGTTATGCTTGGTCAAAGTTGAGTTGACTTTTCCTGCAAAACCCTAATTTAACAACTTTTGGGTTTTGATGAATTGTGATCAATCCTTGAGGAATCATGGTCAACCCTTTATCAAATGATGAATAATACTTCAAAATGAGTATGTTGACCAAAAATCTTAAAGTTTGACTATATGTGGGCCACAGTTGACTTTTGACCTAGCACATTCAATTTTCAGGCATTTAAGCAATTGACTGGGAAAACTTCTTCTGCAAGGCTTGAAACTTGGCATGGATAATATTGAGGACATATTAGGACAATGGTGAGAATTTGGGATCCTTTGGACCCAAGAATCTTGATGAAAAATGAAACCCTAATTTGAGGTAGACTGGCTTAGGAGAGAGTTTGTCTGGTCAACTCTTGAACATCCTTGAACAATTTGGGGACCTCACTTGCCATGTGTTGAGAAATATGGGAGGTAAAATTTTGGGGTACAACAGCTGCCCCTGTTCAATCTTATTAAACCTGAGGAAGTAAATTAGGTCGTCTGCCTTTCGTGATCTGAAGGTGGAAGATGATTGAACACTAGAGTGTCCAGAAATTTGCACTCGCATGTGGTACTACTTGACTTGTGATATCAGGAATGGGCTTATAGATACCATTTGGTATTTGCTAGAGAATTGTCGAAGATGGGCTTAAAGATGCCATCCGAAGAAGTTTCGATCGCACAAGAGATTCCTTTGCGAGAACTCGTATACCTGTTGTTGAGGAGGACTTCGCTGGGGAATACTGGTCTCTGTCTTTGAGAGAAATAGAGTTTTAGGAGCTTCAGTTATACGTTACTCTACTAGAGAATAACTCCGGTTTGGGAAGCGGAAATTAACTGCGTATCTGGTTGGGTCCCGGTCTTACAGTGTTGTGGACTGCTGTCTGGGGATAAGAGAGGAAAAACTCAGATAGTAAGGTTATGAGAAGGAACCTAGATAATAGAGTTACTTCATTATGAAAGCCTGGATAGTATGGCTGTGAGAAGGAACCTGGATAGTAGGGTTACTTTGATATGAAAGCCTGAATAGTAGGGCTTGAGAAGGAACCTAGATAATAGGGCTTGAGAAGGAACCTAGATAGTAGGGTCACTTCGATACGAAAGCCTGGATAGTAGGGATGTGAGAAGGAACCTGGATAGTAGGGTTACTTTGATATGAAAGCCTGGATAGTAGGGCTTGAGAAGGAACCTGGATAGTAGGGTTACTTCGATGTGAAGGCCTGGATAGTAGGGTTGTGAGAAGGAACCTGGATAGTATGGTTACTTCGATATGAAATCCTGGATAGTAGGGCTTGAGAAGGAACCTAGATAGTAGGGTTACTTCGATGTGAAAGCTTGGATAGTAGGGTTATGAGAAGGATCCTGGATGGTTGGGTTACTTCGATATGAAAGCCTGGATAGTAGGGCTGTGAGAAGGAACCTGGATAGTAGGGTTACTTCGATATGAAAGCTTGTATAGTAGGGCTTGAGAAGGAACCTGGATAGTAGGGTTACTTCGACATGAAATCCGGGATAGTAGGGCTTGAGAAGGAACCTGGATAATAGGATTACTTCGATATGAATTTGAGTAGAGCTGCAGAGGGAACCTGGGTAAGGTTGCTCTTGTTGCGCCGATGATTACTCTATTTAGCTTCGAGTGTTGATATGGACCTGCTGGAAATTGTTGATAATAACTGTCTTTCTTGAAAGAAATACATGGTTAGTTATGTGCGATGCATGAGATGCATTGTATGATGACGTTCTCAAAATAAATGAGACTATGTTATATGTAATGTATGCACATGTCATGACGCGTGAGCATGAAATGCTGACGTAATAATTTGAGTCCGGGAAAATAAATCCCTGACTGTTGTTTGGAGAGTACGAGAAATGGTATTCTTGATTTTTATAAAAAACCATAGTTCCTCTACTTCTGTCGGGGATGGTGAACAAAGATGACTATGTTGGGGATTTGCCCCTTGTTTACAAATATTCTGCCAAGGATAGACCCTATTTGAGAACAACTCTGCGGGAGAATAACTCTGTTGGAGAGGAGATACCCTAGTGATAGATCTACTGATTTGGAGAAATAAACTCCACCGGGGATGAATTTCCATTGCTGGTGATATTGAATTCAATTGGAGATTAAATTTCTGCTTGTGAGAGAAATAAACTCTACTTGGGGAAGAACTTAACTGACTCACTCGCGATTGTAAATCTCGGTTGGGGAGAGTTATGTCCTATTTGGGAAATCTAACATCACTGTCTTTGGATATTTTTACTCTGTGGGGAGTGTATGCACCACTACTCATATTCTCAAGCTGGCTCCATCCTGATACCTGATGGGCTGAGTAACTGTAAGGTTTGGGAACTTCTTGTTTGTCCTTGTTCCTGGAATTACGAGTAATCGTCTTTTGTTTTTTTGTGTGAATACTCATGAGCAACCATTATTTTCAAATGCATATATCAAAAATGAATCATTGGACGTTCTTGCAAAACAAAACAGAAAAAGAAAAAAAATTTGAAATTTCTTATGGAAATGAATTGTATTGACTCTGAAGTTGGCCTGTAATAGGCATGTTTGTACAAAGAGGCTGACGTCCTAGTAAGAGAACACCGCCGAAAAAATAGTAATTACAATTTGTGTAAAAGAAAGAAAAACAGCTATGTGAAACAATCCCATTGGAATCCAACTCTGCTATTGCCTTTATATCTTCAAGCGTCTCATCACTTTGCTGCTTAGTCGAAGGTGGATCAAATTGATTGGCGCCGTCTGAGCTTGATAGTCGATATCGAAGTCTGGTCTCAAGATGATCCAATGAGACATAGTGTTACACCTTGATCCCTAATTTTTTTCTGGACCGCCCTTTCGGGTTTTCAATCCACCGGGATACCCTTTTTTGCCCAAGTTGCCTTTTCAGGTTTTCGACTTGTCGGGTGTACAATTTTTTCATTTTCATCCCTTACTTTTGCTCGAACCCTTTTGGTCTGTCGGGAAGCCCTTATTTTTTCCTAGGCCATGTCAATCTTGCGTGTCTTTGATTATGTGTAATATCGTTTCACTATGTATGCATTGACGGGGTGAAGAAGGTTGTCACCATCCATGGTGGTTAGAATCATAGCTCCTCTCGAGAAAATGTTCTTAACGACAAATGGCCCTTCGTATGTGGGGGTCCATTTACCCTTGGGATCACCTTGCGGTAGTATGATGCGTTTGATCACTAGATCCCCGACTTGATATTCTTGACGTCTGACTTTCTTGTTAAAAGCCTTGATCATTCGCTTTTGATACGTCTGACCATGACAGATAGCCGTAAGTCTCTTTTCATCGATTAGAATCAGCTGATCAAGTCGGGTTTGGATCAAGTCGTCTTCGTTCAAACACGTATCCTTCAGAATCCTGAGAGAGGGCATCTGGACTTCGATGGGTAGGACTGCCTCCATGCAATACACCAAGCAGTAGGGTGTTTCCCCTGTCGACGTCCGTGCTGAGGTACGGTACCCATGTAGAGCGAATGGTAACATCTCGTGCCAGTCCTTGTATGTCACTGTCTTCTTCTGCACAATCTTCTTGATGTTCTCGTTAGCTGCTTCAACAACGCCATTCATCTTTGGCGGGTAGGGAGAAGAGTTACGATGTTGTATCTTGAACTGCTTATAGAGCTCGGTGATCATTGTATTTTTGAGATTTGTACCATTGTCAGTAATAATCCTCTCTGGTACCCCATATCGACAAATCAGATTGTGTCGGATGAACTGCGCCACGATGTTCTTTGTTACTGTAGCAAAGGAAGCTGCCTCAACCCACTTTGTAAAGTAATCAATTGCTACCAGAATGAAGTGATTCCCGTTAGACGTAGTAGGTCTGATCTAGCCAATCATGTTGATGCCCCACATTGCAAATGGCCAAGGAGATGTCAATACATTTAGGGGAACCGGAGGTACGTGCACCTTATCAGCATAGACTTGGCACTTATGACAGGTTCGAGAGTGCTGATAACAATCAGCTTCCATAGTGGACCAGTAATATCCTACCCGTAGGTTTTCTTCGTCATGGTGTGTCCACTAGAATGGGATCGAAGGTACCTTCATGTAACTCTTCCATGATCTTTTCTTCCTCGCTCTTGTCTACACACCACAGTAAGGTTGAATCATAGTTACGCTTATAGAGGATTCCATTACTGATGAAGAACTTCGCTACGAACCTTCTCATAAACTTCTTATCATTAACAGATGCCCCCTCGGGTATTCTTGAGCCTCAAGATACTTCTTTACCTCATGAAACCAGGGTTTATCTGCTACCTCTTCAGTCTCAATGTCACAGCAGTGTGCGGGTTCATCCAACCTATCAATGGTAACCTGGGGAGCTTCATTGTCCCACCTAACTTTGAACATAGAAGACATGGTAGCTAGCGCGTCCGCCAACTGGTTCTCTTCCCATGGGAAATGTTCAAAGGTTATCTCCTCAAAGTGTGGGAGAAATGTCAGTACAAATTCTTTGTAAGGAATAAGATTCGGGTGCTTCGTATCCCACTCGCCTTTGATCTGACTTATCACTAGAGCGGAATCTCCGAATACACTTAAGAACTTAATCCTCAGGTCAATAGCAGCTCGAAGGCCCATGATACACGCTTCATACTCCACCATATTATTGGTGTAGTTAAAATATAATCGGGCGGTGAACGGAGTATGACAGCCCTCAGGAGATATAATTACAACGCCGATGCCATTACCGAACGCGTTCGAGGCTCCATCAAAATACATAGACCATCGGGATCCCTCCTCGGGTCCTTCATCTGGTCCAGGTTCTTTGCAGTCGGTAACCAACATGATATTCTCATTCGGGAACTCGAAATTCATGGACTGGTAGTCATCCACGGCCTGATGCGCCAAATGATCCGCCAATACACTCCCCTTGATTTCTTTTTGGGTTGTGTATTGGATGTTGTACTCGGTTAAGATCATCTTCCATCTTGCTATTCTTCCGGACAAGGCGGGCTTCTCGAAAATATATTTGATCGGATCCATCTTTGATATCAACAAGGTAGTGTGAGTCAACATATACTGTCTCAGTCGGTGAGTAGCCCATGCCAAAGCACATCAAGTTTTCTCGAGCAATGAGTATCGGGTCTCACAGTCGGTAAACTTTTTGCTAAGGTAATAAATGGCGTGCTCTTTTCGACCAGATTCGTCATGCTGCCCCAGCATACACCCTATTGAATTGTCTAGCACTGTCAAGTATACTATCAACGGTCTTCCTTCAACTGGAGGCATCAAAATTGGTGGTTCTTGAAGGTATTCTTTGATTCTTTCAAAAGCAGTCTGGAATTCATCATTCCACTTTACCACTTGATCTTTCTTCAGCAGCTTGAAGATTGGCTCACAAGTAGCAGTCAGATGTGAAATGAACCTGGTGATGTCATTTAGACGTCCTAAGAAACCTCTAACTTCCTTTTCTGTGCGGGGGACAGGAATCTCTTGTATGGCATTTACCTTTGTAGGGTCCACTTGAATACCTTTGTCACTGACAACGAAACCCAGAAGCTTACCAGACCTTACCCCGAAGGTATACTTGTTCGGATTCAACCTAAGCTTGTATGTCTTCAACCTTTCGAACAATTTCTAGAGATGATCAAGGTGCTCTTCCTCAGTCTGGGACCTGGCTATCATGTCATCAACATAAACCTCAATCTCGTGGTGAATCATATCATGGAACAAAGCGACCATGGTGCACTGATAAGTTGCCCAAGCATTCTTCAACCCAAAAGGCATTACCTTGTAACAGAAGGTGTCCCACTGTGTAACGAAGGTTGTCTTCTCCATGTCCTCAGGAGCCATCTTGATCTGGTTGTAGCCAAAAAAACCATCCATGAAAGAGAAGATCTTGTGCTGCACGGTGTTGTCGAATAGAACATAAATGTGAGGAAGTGGGAAGTCATTCTTAGGGCTTTCCCTATTCAGATCTCTGTAGTCCACACACATCCGTACCTTACCATCCTTCTTAGGCACCGGAACAACGTTGGCAACCTACTACGGATAAGAAGTGACAGCTAGGAATCCGGCGTCGAACTGTTTCATGACCTCTACTTTGATTTTCTTTGACATTTCAGGGCGCATACGGCGGACCTTCTGCTTTACCGGAGGGCAGTATTCTTTAGTCGGCAGGGGATGTACCACAATATCAGTGTCCAAACCCAGCATGTCTTCATAGGACCAGTCGAAGATCTCAACATAGTCGTGTAGCATCTGTATTAACCGTTGTTTGACACTAAGCTCCATATTTGCACCTATTTTAACCTCTCTCATGTCTTCCTTTGTACCCAAATTCACTGACTCAACTGGCTCTTCATGAGGCTGTATGGCCCTTTCTTCCTGCTGTAATAGTCTAGCAAGTTCTCCAGGCACCTCACAATCATCCTCACCTTTGTCCTCAGCTTGGTTGATCAGATTTTTGAAGTCATAACTGGCAGTAACAGAGTTGTTATCAATGGGATCCATAGTGGATATGGATCTGCAACATGATACATGAGTGTGTGTAAGAGAATAGTTGTTTTGATAAAGTGAGATAGAAGAGAAAAACAAAGAGCACAAAATTTGTATGCAAGAAAACGTCCAATGCTTTATTAATGATATATGAAATGACAAATAATAAGCCCTCACAAGCAAAGCCAAGGTGCCTCGGGCAAGGCACCGGGCCATAAAGTTTCAAACTATTTATTACAAATCTTAAAACAAAAGTCAATTACTGCGGAATAAAAGAAACAGGTATGAAGTCCTTTGCCATCCAGTTATTCGGTCCACCGTTGGTTGTTGGATAGATCCAATTGTCGATGTCTGAATCTTATTCACTGTCCTCAATTGCATTAACTCCCCGATTGCTGATGTGTAGTAGAGGTCTTCCAATCCGAGTGCGCCTAACATCCCTTTGAGCCCCTGTAGTAAAGCCCATACAAAATTTGTCAATTTTGTGAGTGAAATCAGGGAGCTGACCCAATTGGTACACCCACCTTCTTCAACCAAAGCCCTGGTGTCCTTGAGAGAAGCCATCTTCAACGGAGGTTTGTCGGTAGTATCTTTAGTTGACGCTAAAATCTGAGGGACCTCCTCGAAACTCTGACAAGGGGTTTCTATGAACTCCACATCCATCTCTGCATAGTGGAAGGAATTGAGATGAATCACCATATACTCTTTTTCACCTTGCACTATGACAATCTTCCCCTTCACTGGAAATTTTAGCATTTAATGGAGCGTGGAAGTAACTGCCCCAGCCCTATGGATCCAAGGACGACCCAGCAAGCAAGAATATGATGGCCTGATATCCATTACATAGAAGGTGGACCCAAAGGTCTGAGAACCCATGTTGACAGGGATGTCCACTTCCCCATGCACCATTCTCTTTAATCCGTCAAAATCCCTTACCACAATGTTAATAGGCTTTAGAGACAAACCCTCACAATCCAAACGGTCCAACGCTTTCTTCAACAGAACATTCAGCGATGATTCGGTATCTACTAGCACATGAGCCATAGTGGTGCCCCTGCACTCGATCGAGACATGCAGAGCATCATTATGATTCCTTCCTTTTGGTGTCAAATCCGCATTTGAGAAACCTAGCCCATTGTCAGCAGTTAGGCTGGCCACACAATCTTTGAACTGATCTGCTGAAGTTTCCTGCGGCACATGCGCAGTCTTGAGAAATGCAATCAAAGCCTTCTAATGGGCTTCAAAACACAACAGCAGAGACAACATGGAGATCTTTGACAGGGTCTTCCCCAGCTGTTTGACCACATTGTAGTCGCTTTTCTTGATAATTTTTAGTATTTCCTCTATTTCTTATTTAGAGGCTTCCACAACAATTTTCTTAGGTGCCTCCGTCCAGGAAGGCTCACCTATGATTTCCTTGCCCCGAGTCCCAGATGGCTCATTAAAAGGGGTGATAACTGGAGTAAGAATAGGAATAGTAGCAGGTGTAATAACTGGAGTAGGAACAGGAGAAACGTTAGGAGTGCTGTTTGGAGCAGCAGTTGGAATAACAGTAGGCTTGATGATAGTCTTCGAGGAAATCTCGGGAGAGAAAACCCTTCCACTTCGGGTAACTTTACTAGTCCCAACAATATTACTGACTTCAGTATCAACTTCTTCATTCTTCAGATCTTGCTTAATACCATGATAGTACGCATCAACACCATAATGCAATGGGACAACCTTATCTGAGGTGTACGGGATGGGACCAGGAACAATGATTATTAGCGGAGCAATTCTTTGAACAAGTGTAACCCTAACAAGTCTTCTCGAGGAAACCTTGGAAGGATTTGCGGAAATGGTTATAATAGCGACGTCTTCAACAGGAACAACAGGGATCATAGTCTTCTCGAACAAAATTTCTTTATTATCCATCAGGCGCTGAACACCTGACTTCAACAAGCGGCAACCAGTAGGTATAATCAAAAACATGTGGAAACCTTCACCACAACCCGGAAATAAACCGACCAACAGTAAATTCTTCTTACTAGTCATCAGGGGAGTAGAAATTTCTTTAACAGAGGTCACAAACAAATCAGTGTCAACAACATTAAATCCACGACCATGTTTGGGCATGGGAGAAGTTATAACATTCGGCTTTTCTGGAGAATCAAACTCTATCTCCTTGGCTTCAAGAAAGTCTTGTACTTTGTTTCTCAGATCCCAACAATCATTTGTATCATGGCCAGGACTCTCGGAATGGTAGGCGCACCGCGCGTTAGGATTGTATCTGGGAGAAGTAGTGTTTGGATTCTTGGGAGCCTCTCTCAAGGTTGCCAAGTTGGATTTCAGCACATGAGGTAACACTTCAGCCAATGTCATGTTGATGCGGGTAAACTATCGTTGTGGTCTTTCCACCCTTTGTTGATTGTTGCATTGTGGAGCAATTGCGGGTCTTGGTATCACTATAGCATTTACCGTTTGACGGTGTTCATATATGCTTTATCCCCTCGGGATATAGACTGCACTGGCCTCCTTCTTACCAGCAAAAGGTTTCTTTACCAAACTCGAAGAGGCATCCTTCTATATCTTACCACTCTGAATTCCCGCTTCTACTCTTTCTCCGGTCAAAATCAGCTCGGTGAAACCAGATGACGAGATGTCGATTAAGTGATTGAAAAACGGACCAGATAGCGTCCCTATAAACTTGTCAACCAACTCCCTATCAGACAACGGGGGTTGAACTCTTCCAGCTAAATCTCTCCATTTCTGAGCATAGTCCTTAAAACCTTCACCTGCACCTATGGACATACTCTGGAGTTGAGTACGAGTGGGAGCAAGGTCGGCATTATACTAATACTTCTTGTAGAAAGCAGCATCAAGATCTTCCCAGTTTCGGACATTAGCTCCCTCCAACTGATAGAACCATTCAAGCTGAGTCCCTGACAGACTATCTTGAAAGAAGTGCACCCACAAATTTCTATCAACAGTGTGGGGTTGGATTTTCCTGACATACGAGCGAAGATGGAGTCTTGGGCAGGACGCTCCATCGTACTTTGCAAAAACCAGAGCTTTGAAATTATGAGGGATGACCACTCCCAATACCAGTCCCAGTTCTCCGAAATCCAAACCAGGTATTTTCTGAATTACCATAGCGCTCATACGGTCTTCTAGCTGCTTGTACCTATCCTTAGCAGGAGGATATTGCTCATCATCATAATCAGTATCGTTGTCAGAAACTGTAGGACTAGGGTCCTTTTCCCTTTCTTGGTTCTCCTCGTCCTTGGATTAAGAAGTCAGATCAGTTTGATGCTTCAACCTTTCTCTGAACCTTTTGCCGATATTCAGAATTTCGACCTTCTTCTTCTTCTTCTCTTTCAGAATAAGGGTCTTGAGATGCTCTTTCCCTTTAGCCAGACTTATGAACATCTGTTGGAACTGGACATTCTGCGCCTGAAGATCTTTGATGACTTTATCGGAAGACATTTCTGCTGAAATAAACAGCGAAGAAGATGAGAAACCTGTAGTGGTACCTGTAATGATGTGCATGATAATGGGATGCACATGTAATAATTTCAAAGACTTTGTGAGATTTAAATTTGCAAACCAAAAATAAACAAAACTTTATTAGTTTAAACTTTGAAGGTTCACAATGCCTTTAAGGCTTTACAAAATAAGTAAATAAAACAAACCTAAAACTAGAAAAGAAAAATCAAAAGTCCCATGGACGCTTCCTCTTTGTGCTGATATAGTCATTGATCACTCTTTCTTCCTCGAGCTGCCTGGTGAGCTTTAAAACCTTCCTCTCTTGCTCATAGAACTGCTCCCGGTAAGTATCCCACTCATTCCTCAGCTGAATCCAAGACCTCTGTAACTCCTCAGGATCATTGGGCATGTAAGGATAGAGAATCGTGTAAGGAATGCCTTCTTCATTAGTGGGATCCACAATCACTGGTAACACGTTCTCATAAGGCATCATAAGCTTCTGGGCACGAGCTCGGACCCATTGGAGGTAAGGCTGCATAGGAAGGGAAGTCTTTGGTCCCAACTCTTCGGGGTCAGATCTGTTTACCATGCCCCAAGCTCATATGAACCTCCGACGATGCTCCTTAACGTCATCCTTATAGTCGAATACAATGTCCACGAGAATTAACTCATGGGGAGCATCTCTTCGAGCACGACCAAATTGTCGCAAAGCTAGACAAGGATTGTAGGTTATACCCCCTTCTGATACCAAGTAATGGGACATTAGGGTATCCCCCACAACAGTCAATAACAGCAGTGTCTTCCATAGCCCAGGAACACCAAAGAATATTCGTATGAGCAAGTGACATTATTTTGTGCGACCAACTCAAACCTTCTTTGTTCTTCAGCACAGACTTAGGGAGGTGAGAAATAAACCACCTCGACAACAACGGTATGCAGCACATAAGAGTCCCTCTTCTCTTCATAGTACGAGTATGGAGGGCATGCAAGATATCTCCAAGCAAGGTAGGCACAGGGTTGCGAGAAAGGAAAATCTTGACAGCATTCACATCTAGAAGGAGTCCGGATTAGGGAAGAGAACTAAACCATAGATAAGAAGAGACAAGACATCTTCAAAAGCCTGAAAATCCAAATCATCCTAAAATAACTGAGCCTGGTCTATCAGAAGTTTGGCTAGAAAACCTTCGACCCCGCTTCGAGTTTCCTAATTGGATACCACATCGGCTCATTTCAAATGCAGAGCTGAGGCAATAAATTCTGGCTTAGGAACTTCTTCCATACCTGTGAAGGGTACCTGTTCAAGAATGGATATTCTCAATAGATGAGAGAATTCTTCAACAGTGGGTACCAACTGGTAATCTGGAAAGGTGAAGTAGTGATGCTTGAGATCGAAGAACTGAAATAGTACACTCATCA
The DNA here is from genome assembly GCA_948472305.1 of Vicia faba. NCBI lineage: Eukaryota > Viridiplantae > Streptophyta > Magnoliopsida > Fabales > Fabaceae > Vicia > Vicia faba. The sequence goes on along the minus strand of OX451735.1, from coordinate 1,328,662,136 downwards.
TCTGTTCATCAAGGTTTGAAGTAACCGGACTGAGAAGTTGATCGTGTCTCTTAATGAAAGTAGAAGTTTCTGAAACTCTTGATGCTAACTCTTTAAGTTGGGAAGGCATTTGCACAAAGTTGATTCAGATTGTATTTCTGCGCACGGAAGCCATGATCTGTAAAATAGAACAAAGATAAATCCCCTTGGTCTTTGAAATGGTTAGTGTAATGAAGCATGAATGCCATGTTATGATCCATGATGTCATGATGAACCACAGGTATAGCAAACACAAATATTGAAAACACAGTCAAATCACACAAAGCCCTTAGGTTTAAGGCTTGCATGAGGTCAAAGGCAATACCTTCTTGAAGTTAAGTTGGTTCAACCTGTCCTAGAAAAGTAACCGGGTTCTAGAGGATCTCAATATCAGTGAGCATCCTCCATCGGTCATGGTTTTAGCTCACGCAATCTTTTCTTGCGGCGGAAATTATTCCGAGAGTGTGGTCTCAATGAGTGTAGCATCGAGTATCAACCAGTTCTCAGCTCTACGCCGAGGCCGGCTATCTCACTACTTTCTAATGGCCAAGTTGGGTGATTTAAAGGTTCTAAGGTTAGTTAATGCTTAACGACACCACGCGGAGGCCCCGTATTCTCCTCGTTTCTCCACAAGGGATACTGGTAGAAACCAAAGTGCCACACCAACGAAGCTACTGCTTCAACCGTATCGGTCAACACCGTACAAGTCCCTCACAATCTATTGCTACTTACCTAAAAGGTATTCCCCAGATACGGGTGTAGGATCTATAGTAACCCCAAACAAAACCCTCAAAAGTAAAGCAAATAAAGTAATCAAGAGAAGCAATTATGATGACCTAGATCCTAAGGTATACCCCACTTATTAACTCCCCATCAGAGTCGCCAGTTCTATGATACGGTGGCAGAACTGACTTTTTGTTACTGGTTTGCGTTTTGCATTTTTTTTGTTTGCAAAATGTCGTGGTAAGCAAGAGTCGCCACCGACTTTTATTTTATCCAACAAGGTAAAGGAAAAAAGTACAGAAAAATTCCTTTTTCGAGATATTCTAAGTACGGGGGGGGGGGGGGGGGGGGGGGGGGGGGAGATTATAGAAAGGGAAGATATTAGCACCCTTTCTATTTATGGTTTTCCATGGGCTCTTAGGTACTTGCTCATCTTTTTAATTTTCTTGTGTGTGTGCTTTATTTTATTTTTTTGGAAATGTTTGACTTTGCGATAACCCTTGTATTAGTCCTCAAAGGTGTGACGAAGTTGTTTTGAAAATTTGTTTGAAAAATGTAAGTGTGAAAAGCTTTGATTTGAGCAAGTACCTAATAGCATCTACCTACTCGAAAAAAGATCGTTTCTATTCTTGTTTCCTTTAGACAGCATTATCCGACTATTGAGAAATAGGTAGCACCATCGTTGGAGTCGTAAGGGTCAATTCGAAAGGGACGTACGATCACTAAAGCAATATTAGGACATCTAAGTAATAACACTAGAGTCTTAAGATCATATTCGAGGCAACATTCGAATGGCACATTAGATCTTTTTAGACAAAAGGGTAACCACTAAGACAACCCATGCTTAATGACCGCTTACCGAAGGCAACCGAAGTGAGAGCATACCCTAAGAGTGATATGTGCGAGTGATCTATTTTCAGTTATTTAGTCTTTGCACATTAGGGTTTTCTAACTGTATTAATTTGTCATGCATTCTTGTCAAACAATTCTATTAGCATACATTTAAACAGTTAAATATTTGCGGGAATTAAAAATTCCAGAAAATAAATCTACACTATTACAAGGCTTCGGGGTGGGGGATTAATTACATAGCCAAAAACTCTGGAATTTAAACAGTAAATAAAACCCTAAATTAACTATTACAAACCAGTGAACAGTTACAAAAATATTGTCAAAATAAATAATAAGCGCGCGGAGAATTAAATATGAAACGACTAGGGTTTTGACCCTTGACTAAACCTATTGATGATTGATTAAAAAAAGTTGTTTTTTTGTCATGTTTTGTTATTTAAGAAAATAACGAAATAGTTAAATTAAAAAGAAAATCCTAAGTTCTAATTAATTTTAAATTAAAAAAAAATGAATTAATTTATTCTAAAAAAAACCTATTTTTGTGTTTTATTTATTTGAGAAAAATAAAAGAATCAAATCAAGAATTTAAACCTAATTTTCTAATTAGTTTTAATTGTAAAAAAAAAGTTAAAATTGCCCTAGGTTAAGCTAAATTAAATTAATTTTGATAATAAAAATCTAATTCTAATTTTTATGATTTTTAAAATAAAAAAAGATTAATTTGTTAGTTAAAATAATTAAAAGAAATATTAAAGAATTAAAAAAAAAGAAAAAAAGAAGTGGGCCTGATTGTTAGCAATTGTGGGGGGTATGAAGTTGAAATTATAGGCCCAAACAAATCCAAGCCCTTTTGACTTCGCCTGATCTAGTGTATAGGTTGACTTAAGGTGTATGATGATCCTCCAATGATGGCACACTGGATCTTAGCTGGAGATGTGTTTGATGGTTGGATCTGGATGGCCTATGGTGGACGTATTGGACAGCTTTGCACCTGATCACATGATGAAAAATAATATGAAACAAAGGTTAGGACCTGGGGGTCGAACCCATGCCCTTATATCAAATTCCAATGCTGGCTTGCCAACTGAGCCACGCGCTTTTGTTATTCACATAATGGAAGTAAAATAATATAATCAAAAACCAATAATGTATTCAGAAAATGCACGAAAATTCAAACCACCCAACCAGAGATTGCCACACCTCATCTTCTTCCCCAAACCGTTGTTTTAGGCAACAAAACTTTTACCTAAGGACACTTTGTTGTAGCTATAGACTTGTTCGTCTCAAAAATTGTATACAAGCAATATAAATGACAAACGTTGGTACCAATCAACTCTTCTCATCCCCACGAGCATCATGGTACCAGAATCCATGCCTGATCTTGCCTATACTGCAAACCCCTAAAACGAACCAAGGAACCCTAACAATGGCATATGTTAGAATGGCTTGGATTGGCCTCTAGGATGGAAATTGAATCACCATTTTTCTTTGAAATTTTGAAAATTGGTTCTCTCTTTTCCACGACTGTAACCCCCTTTTCTTGCCTTGTTTTTGTTCATTATATATCCCTCAATGAATTAGGGTTGCAAAACAAATTCAATCTTCAAGCTCTGATGATATTTGATTTGATTCTTTAGCCATATGATATATTTATAAATTTGGCCTAATCATGCTCTTTTTGTACCAATTATCATTGATTCGAATTGATCTTTCAAGCTCATCATATCTTGGTTGCTAACTTGTCAATAAAACCAATCAAATTAAATCTTTGATAATTTTCATCATTTATTTGATTTAATTCACTTTTAAATCAATGAAAAATCAAAATAAATTGAAAAATGGAGAAAATAATTGGTGGGTAAGAATTTGAGTCGTGGACCACATTATAAGTGAGGTGCAAGCATAAAAGGTTAGGCCCATTTAGCAAAAAATGAAAATTTGAGCATATTTGACTTTAGGCTATTTTGCAAAAATGGTCAACTTGGCCAATGCATAACTCTCTCAATTTTGAGCATAGAGAGGTGTTATTTGTTTTTTTAGAAAGCTTAGGATGTCCTCTAAGCAAACCTTTTGGTATCATATCAATTGAGTCTTCCATGTTCATGTGTGAAGCTTTGACCCAAAAGGTGTTTTTGTTGACTTTCCAAAATGACCTATAATGTCAAAATTCATATCTTTTTGTGAGTGCATATTATGAACTTGGGAGCTGAATATGAATTTTAGGGAATTGCATCCTATTTAAAATGAGCTTTGGATGAGTCATTTCTGGCAAAGTATGACAAAGTTATGCTTGGTCAAAGTTGAGTTGACTTTTCCTACAATACCCTAATTTAGCAACTTTTGGGTTTTGATGAATTGTTAGCAATCCTTGAGGAATCATGGTCAACCCTTGATCAAATGATGAATAATACTTCTACATGAGGATGTTTACCAAAAATCTTGAAGTTTTACTATATGTGGGCCACAGTTGACTTTTGACCTAGCACAATCGATTTTCAGGCATTTGAGCATTTGACTGGGCAAACTTCTCCTGCAAGGCTTGAAACTTGACATGGATGATCTTGAGGACATATTAGGACAATTTTGAGCATTTGGGATCCTTTGGACTCAATCATCTTGATGAAAAATGAAACCCTAATTTGAGGTAGACTGCCTTAGGAGAGAGTTTGTTTGGTCAACTCTTGAACTTCCTTGAATAATTTGGGGACCTCACTTGCCATGTGTTAAGAAATATGGGAGGGAAAATTTTGGGGTACAACAACAACCCATAGAACTATATAAAACTATCAGATACATGATCAATAGTCTTTCTATAACAGGAAGGAGCAGGATAGGAGGTTCAAGCAGATACTCTTTAATACTTTCAAATTCCCTTTGGCAATCATCCGTCCGCACATAACCTTGATCTTTATTTAACCACTTAAAGATCGATTCACACGTTGCAGTCATATGGGAAATGAATCTGGAAATGTAATTTAAAAGTCCAAGGAAGCCTCTAACATGCTTTTCAGTTCTTGGCACGTGCATTTCTTGAATTGATTTGACTTTATCAGGGTCAACTTCAATTCCTTTTTGGCTGACAATGAAACCTAGCAATTTCCCTGATCGGACACTGAAGGTGCATTTATTTGGATTCAAGCGGAGACGATACTTCCTTAAACACTGAAACAACTTCAACAAATCTTCTACATGCCCTTCTTCGGTATGTGATTTGGAAACCATATCATCAACATATACCTTAATTTCCTTGTGCATCAGATCATGTAATAGGGTTGTCATATCCCTCTGGCACGTTGCACCAGTGTTCTTCAACCCGAAGGGCATCACTCTGTAACAGAATGTTCCCCAGGGTGTGATAAACAGTGTTTTTTCCATGTCCTCAAGAGCCGTTCTAATTTGATTATATCCGGAAAATTCGTCCATGAACGAGAATACTTTGAATTTTGCTATACTATAAACCAACATATCAATATGTGGCAATGGAAAATCATCTTTTGGACTAGATTTATTTAGATCTCTGTAATCAATGCACATGCGAACTTTTCTGTATTTCTTTTATACAGGGACTTTTGTACCCCAAAATTTTCCCTCTCATATTATCAAGATTTTCCTCACAAGACCTCTTGGACTCCAGACAGGATTAGAGTTTGCTCAGCTCAAGACCTCACCTTGCACTGATGACCTGAAAGTAGGGTTTAAGTTTGCACAAGAATTTTTGGACATTCAATGCTTCACATGACTTTCATACACCATCTTGGACCCCTAAGATTTCTTATACCAAGTTTCAAGCCTTGAATCATATTTTTGCCCAGTCAATTGGACAATTGACCTAAAAATCAGCTGTATTGGGGAAAAAGTCAACCATGGCCAATTTACAGTCAAACTTCATAAATTTTGATCCCCAACAACATTTTAGGCTCCTATGTACCATTTGATCAAGTTTGGATCACAACTCCTCAAGGAATTTGATCAAATCATCAAAAGGGCAAAATGGTCAAAATTAGGGTTTTGACTGAGAAAGGGCAATTTCTGATTTTTAACCTAGCCAATGACCAATTGGGTTCAAAAATGGTTTCAAGGACTCAATAGCATCATCTTTAACTAATCACATAGTTCAAAAGATCCCAAATGCATAGGATTGACAGATGAATTTTGCAGTCAACTGATCAAAAGTCAACTGTACACTGAAAAGTCAAACTTTGACTTTTTGGTCAAAATCAAGTTGCAAGGGTCATAATTCATCAAGATATCTCAAAATGTGAAGTTTGTTGACCAAGAAACCTAAAATTGAAAATTAGGGTTTTAATTTGAAATTTTTCATAACTTAGAATTTTTCTAAGTTATGGAAATTTCTTATTTTTTCTCAACTTTCCACAACTTTTTCACTATGATGACATTGGATTCAAATAAAACTTCCAACATGAAAGTTGTAGTCCTCCATGAAATTTACAACTTTTATTCACAAAGTTTTCCAAAAAGATGCTTGTATCTCAAGTTATGATTTTGTGAATTGGGGTCCATAAACTTTTTAACTTAGTGAAATTTTGCCCTAGTTTAGGCAGACTTTTGACCTAACTTCATGGTAAATTTTAACCTAGTTCCAAGAGGTATCTCAAGTTTCACTTCAAATATGGATTATAGAGCATGTTACAAGCTTTCCAAAATGTCAAGGAACTCTCCAAGATCATTTATGGTTAGGGAGAATTGACGAAATGAAAATAGAAATTTATCACTTTTGTGCAAGGCATTTTCACAATGTTACAAGTTGCAAATCAGTTTCAAACATGCTTGTACTTGGTATTACAGGTCCTAATCCCTTATACACTCCATAATTTAATTCTAACACATTGGATATTGGCTTTATTCTGACCTATGGAGCTTTGCACAAAGAATTAATCCATTTATGGCATAAAGTTCTCAATACCATTTTCATTAAGCATGCTTTTTACAACTTTGTTTTCCTTGAGCATTAAACTTGTTTCTTTGTCACAATAAAGGTCCATAGTTATCAGGCATGTTTACCAACTCTTACCAGCTAAGGAACTAGCAAGTACAAGCTTTTGGGCATTGTCACTTCAACTTTCTTCAAAAGCAAGCAAACTTGCAAAAGTCAATATAACTTGTGTATCTGATAAATGCAAGAAATAGAATCATTTGAACCAAATTCAGAACCTTGTAACAAGCCTAAGCACGAATTTCTAACATCTCAAACACTCCAAAACACAAAAAACCACATTTCTGCCCAAAACAGGGCAGTTTCTGCAAATCTCAAGTCAAATCAATATTGGCTCCTGCGTTTCTTGATTCAACCCTTGAAACACCTTCCATACATCACACCTAAACTGTCCAGGCCCTTGTCTTGCAACTGTGTTCCCTGTTTCAAGCTTCACCATTTTCATTTTGAAGGTTTGCAGGTTGACTCGTGCAACAAGATTCAAGCATCTACAAGGCAAGCTGACCATTGGAGAAGCTTGAGAGAACTTCAAGTAAGCTCACAAGAACTTCAGGCCTCACTCAAAGTTCCCACATTACCATATCCAAACTCAACTGAACAAGGTATTTGTCAAGTTTCTATCTCTCTATTTAGGCATCCTTAGGTCACGATTTGTGAAGCAAAAATGTAGTCCTTAACTTGCTTAAGCTGTACATATGCATAGTTTCCATTTATATTAACTGACCTAAGAGTATTTGATTGTTAAAGTTCATGAAAAAACTAGGTCAGAAATTAGGGCCATTAAAATTCTCTCTGTCCTTTGAGAGTTAGGTCACAAAATGGATATGGTTAGAATCGTGATTAAAAATGCTATAAGTTTCATGTTGTAAGTTTTTGACTTCATGCAAGCATGACCAAGAACAGGATTTGAAGAAGAACGCGCGTGTTTGGAGAGGCAGAGGTCACAGACGAAGTTGTCTGGGCCTGGCGCGCTTAGGCCTTGCATTTTTGACTTTTTGCACCCCCTATTTTACTTCTGCACCCCCCTAACTTATTATTTTATATTTTTATATTTTCTTGCATATTTTTATTTTTTTGTACTTGCATTCATTTTTTCAAATGATAAAAAATACCCAAAAATATTTTCTTTATTTTTTGCATTTTATTAAATTTTTATTTTATTCTTTTCATTAATAAATGGTTTATTAAGATTTTATACTTAATTTTCTTAAATAAAACTTGTAAATAATTTGAAAATACTATACATTTCATTTTATTATTTTTTCACATAAAAATAATTATTTTCATACATATTTTATTTTTTAAACATTTGTACATAATATTATTATTATTATTTTTCTTAAACAAAAATGGACAAATAAATAATTAGAAAAAAATATTTTCTTTTAAAACAAAAATTAGGGTATCCCCTTTCAAAAATAATAATATTATTTTTTCTTATTTTTAGGAATTAGATAATGTTATTTTCTCATACATAAAACAATTACAAAACATTTCTTGCTTATTTACATTTTATTGTATATTTAAATACTTGTTTATTTATTTATTGTACAATAAATTCAATTGGGTTGTAATAGTAAATTTGACTTTTATTTTGTGCAAATATCCCCATTAAAAACTTGTATCCCCCCTCCCATAATATTGTTGTAATAGTTTAGATTTACTTTACACAATTTATCGCTTATATGCATGTTTAGTAAATTAGGGTTTGTATGATAAGTCAAAATCAAACAAATAGCATGACCTAAATACAAGACAAAATGCATGAAAAATGACAACACATTACACACAAGCACCTCTAGGGTTTCACCCACTTGGTTGCCTTAAAACATGGCCATAGTATGCATGCTAGGTATCTTGGCAAAATCAAACAAAACAAAAAGATCACAGTCCCTCGATGACGCTAGACAAGGTTGCCTAAAAACAAATGATCTTAGTCCCTAAAACTTGCTAAGATACTTGGCAATATTGCTATCATGGTCATACGATGACCCACGCCCGTCCCGTTTAACATCCAAAGATAGGGTTGTCTACTAAAACAATAGTAGGTCAACAATGTCAAAGGAATAAAAATGTACAAGAAAGACTTTTGAGTAGGTAGATAGCTTTTAGTTACTTGGTCTACTTCAAAACACTCCTTGCTATTTTCAAATAAACACACACACATTTCAAAACAATTTCCAAACAACTTTCAAAACATTGAAACATTTTTCAAAAGACAAACATCTTTGTATACATTCTTACAAACAAGAATCATTACAAAGATTGCCTAAACGAAGGCCTCTTTTCAAAATACTTTCAAACCCACACAAAGCACCATTTCAAACAATTGGAAAAAGAAAAGCAAGTGATCTAAAACAAGTATATAAGAGCCCATGGAAAAACCATGGATGAAAAGGGTGCTAGCACCTTCCCTTTTCATAATCTACCCCCCGAACCCAAAAACAATCTCAAAGGTCTTTCCTATGCTTTTTGACCTTTCCTTTTGGATAAAATAAAAGTCGGTGGCGACTCATGCTAACCGCAACATTTGCGAACACAAACGCAAAACCTCAAGTCAGTTCTCCCACCGCATCACAAAATTGGCGACTCTGCTGGGGACTAATATAAAAGCGGGGTTACCTTAGGGTTTTAAATCACCATTACATACTTATCTTGTTTGACTTGTATGCTTTACACTTTGGTTCTATTGTTTGGGTTTTAAATCCTCTACCCGGATTTGGGAAACATTCATAGGTAAATAGCAATACGTTGTGGAAACTGTGTGGGGTATACCGACATGGTTTAAGCAATAGCTATATTAGTGCGACATATTTGTGGGTACCAGTAGCCTTTTACTCAATCAAAGAGAATACGGGGCCGCTGAGTGATGTCATGAAGCACTAATGGACTTTTAGAACCTTTACTTGACCAAGTTGGCCTTTTAGGATGTAGTGAGATAACCGACTTTGGTGCAGTCCGAAGTTGGTAGATACTCGATACTACACTCATTGAGGGTTGGTTCCTTGGAATATTTCGGTCGCCAATAAAGAGGCTGAATTGAAACAATGAACAAGGAAACCATCCAATGATATTGAGCTCCTTAGAACTCGGTTACTATTTCTAGGACAGGTTGAGCCAACTAACTTCGAGAGGGTACTTACCTATGAAACCCCATGCAAGCCTAAACTAGGAACTTGTGTGATTTGTTTGTACATATATACTTGGGCATAACATCATGGACATCATGAAGAATCATATGCATCCACGTACCATTTCAAGGATTTAGATTTTCATCTTTGTTCCTGTTTTGTAGGTTATGGATTCACTTCACAGGAAAACTATCCAAGTCAACCTTGTAAGAATTCCTCCACAACTCAAGGAGCTAGCTTCAAGGATTCCTGAGAATTCTCCATTCACCGAGAGGCATTGTCGTCTTCTCAACTTGGTCACTTCCAACACTAAGGAGGATATGTTGAAAGTTCTCTTCCAGTTCTTTGATCCTTTGCATCATTGCTTTACATTTCCTGACTACCAACTTGTGCCTACTTTGGAGGAATTTTCTCAACTCTTGAGGATTCTTATTCTCAATCAACTACCCTTCAACGGTACGGAAAGAGATCCAAAGCCAGAAGAGATTGCTCAAGCCTTACACTTGCACTCCTCTGATGTCACAACACATTGGGAAACTAGAAGTCATGTCAAAGGCTTCTTGTCAAAGTTCTTGTTTGAGAAAGCCCAAAGCTACTAGAATTCATTGGACTTACAAGCTTTTGAGGAGATTGTAGCACTTCTCATCTATGGGATGGTCTTGTTCCCTAACCGTGACCAACTCATAGATGTGAGTGCTGTCAAAATCTTCATGACTCGCAACCCGTACCTACATTGCTTGGGGATATCCTCCACTCTTTTCACACTCGTACAATGAGGAAAAGAGGTGTTCTCATGTGTTGCACTCCTCTACTGGAAAGATGGTTTATTTCTCATCTTCCCCAATCAGTTTTGAAGAATGAGAAAGGTTTGAGGTGGTCACAACGATTTATGACCCTTACACATTAAGATATTCATTGGTGTTCTCAATCAAAAGAGAATGTCATTATCATTGACCGTTGTGGAGAATTCCCTAATGTCCCTCTACTAGGCATTAGGGGAGGCATCACTTACAACCCCTGCTTAGCTCTGAGACAGTTTGGGTATGCCCGAAGGGATGGCCCGCATGACATGCTGATTCAAGGTTTGGTTTTCAACTTCGACAACGACAACCAAGGACTCCGACAAAGGTTCATCCGAGCTTGGAGGATGCCCAACAAGGTGGACAGTAAGACCTTGGGACACAAGAATTCCATCCCTCTTAAGCCTTACCTCAAGTGGGTACGACCCCGCACCCAAAGTCTTATAATGCCTTACCCCTCCATTCTCCCTGTGTTATAGAGCCTGTTATGGAAGGAGAGGTTCCATACACCCTCCTACATCCTGACATGCCAACATCACTCGAAGATTTACAAAGGAGTTGGATACATCTCAAGGGAGAGAGCGACACTTTCGAAGCCCAATTATATGCAAGCGAGAAGAAGGTTTTAGAACTCACTCGTCAACTTCACAAAGAGCAGGCTCTCAACACCTACATTGCACCAAAGAGGATGCGCAACGTCTTTTTACCTTAAATATTTGTATTATTTTGCCCATGGGGCATTGATGTACTAACAAATTTTATTATTATTAATATGACGTGTGTTTCTTTTTTGTTTAAAACAAATTTGAATTTCTGAATCCTTGAATGCATTACATGAATACATATCATTCATCATATGCATAAACAGGTCTTCACACCAAGTTTCCTCATCTCTCTGCTATTTATTTCAGCAAGATGGATATTGAACAAACGGTCAAATATTTGCAAGCTCAGAATTCACAATTTCAATAGCTACTCTTGACCTTGAAAAGGGTCAGGAGGAGCTCAAGACTCTACTAGAGAAGGAAAAAGAGAAAAAGAAGAAGAAGAGAGCTGGTGTGGCTATCTTGGGCAGAAGGTTTGAAGGACAAGCCAGACGGACTTTGGAATTCCCATCAACATCTAAAGAGGGGGATGGAAAAGGTAAAGGAACTGCAGTGAAATATGAGTCTAAAGCAGAAGAAGAAGAGGATGAGGACTATTCTGAACAGCAGTACCCTCCGGCCGATGACAAATACAAGAACTTGGAAGAATGTCTAGCTGCCATGGAGATACAGAGAGTGCCTGGGCTGGACTTTGAAGAGTTAGGGCTAGTATCTGGAATTATAATCCCTCCTAAATTTAAAGTACCTCTGTTTGCTAAGTATGATGGGTTGTCTTACCCAAAAATGCACCTGCGATCTTATGTCAGGAAAATTCAACCACATTCTTCTGACAAAGACCTGTGGGTTCATTTTTTCCAAGACAGTCTGTCAGGTACACAGCTTGATTGCTTCCACCAGTTGGAGAGGTCTGATGTGCATAATTGGGAAGATTTGGCAACCGCATTCTATAAACAGTATCAATACAATGCCAACTTGGCGCCAACCCGTACTCAGCTACAGAGTATGGCTATGGCTACCAATGAGGGTTTTAAAGACTACGCCCAAAAGTGGAGGGATTTAGCTAGAAGGGTGCGACCACCTTTATCTGAAAGAGAGCTAGTGGATATGTTCTTAGGGACTCTGTCAGGTCCTTTCTTTAATCACCTGATTGGAAGCTCCTCTGCAGGTTTCATTGAGTTGATTCTAACTGGCGAGAGGGTGGAAGCCGGTATTAGAAGCGGGAAAATTCAAAAGATGCATCTACCTCTGCTGCTGCAAAAAAGCCCTTCACGGGAAATAAAGAAGTGTCAACTGTATATGCCCAGAGAAATCAGGGAAGAATTGAAAGACGACCAACTGTGGGGGCCGTGATGATTCAAAAGTCTGCATCAGACCAACCGAGAAACAATCAGCCGAGGAATGATCAGCCGAGGAATAACCAGTAAAGGCTGGAAAGTCCTGTAAGGCAATTCACCAAGATAAACATGACTCCTGCTCAAGTCTTACCCCATCTCTTAAAGTTGAACATGGCCATGCTAAAGGAAGCCCCTAAAAATCCTAATACTACCTTTCCACATTACCATCCCAACGCCAAATGTGCTTATCATTCAGAAAGTCCAGGGCACGACACCAACAATTGTTGGGCCCTGAAGAACAAGATTCAGGATCTAATTGACACAAAGGAAGTTGAATTTGAAGCTCTCTAAAAGCCGAATGTTATCTTCGCACTAATGCCTAGGCATGGGAACAATTCCAATGACGTGGAAGAAGATCTGTTTGTTTCTGCTGTGGATGAACAGTCAACTACTCTCCTAACCATCAAGTTGAATTTGTTGAAGGCTGGGGTGTTCCCAGGATGTGACTAATATTGCCATGCTTGCCTGTCCTCCCATTTGACTGTCCTCTATTGAAGGATGGAATCCAACAATTGATTGATAACAAGGAAATTTTGTTTGAGAAAGCTCCCGTCTCACCCATTCCGGTTCCAGAAGTTTCCATAATAACCATATACACCAATCCTTTCAGGGTTCCTAAAAAACCCATTAGGATTACATCTGCTCCTATGACTACTCCGTTGAAGATAACAATGCCAGGGCCAACCCCTTACAAAACCGATAAAATGGTACCATGAAACTATGGTGGAGAAATCTACTACCATGGTGTCAAACAGATTGAAGAGACCATTGAAGAAGAAAGCTCTGAGGAAGATAATCACGACATCAGTAACATTGCTGGAACAAGCAAAGTTACCCGAAGTGGAAGAATCTTTTCTCCAGAGATTGATCCTCCAACAACAGTCTTTGGACCCGCGACCATCCCGAAGATTACCCCTGTAATTTTACCTACAAGTGTACCCGCCAACAATGACAATACAATTCCCATCCCTGTTTCCGATGCTGAGAAAAAAGGAAAGAATGTTCAAGAGGAGCCTGTCTTGACGAAGGCTCAGTCATTAGTCATTCCTGAAACATCTCAGAAAGAGGTGGAAGAGATTTTGAGGATTATTACGAAAAGTGATTATAATATTGTTGAACAACTGGGGCAGACCACCTCCAAAATATATATGTTAGCCCTCTTGCTGTTCTCTGAGGCACATGCTAAAGCTTTTGTCAAGTTTTTAAAGACGGCCCACGTGCCATAAGAAACCTCCGCTGATCAATTCCAGAAATGTGTGGCCAGTTTAACAGCTGACAATGGCCTGGGATTCTCCGATGCAGACTTGACCTCCAAAGGGAGAAAGCATAATGATGCACTACATGTATCGGTGGAGGGTAGGGGAACCACCCTATCTCATGTTTTGGTTGATACTGGCTCGTCTCTAAATGTCTTGCTGAAGAAATCCTTGGATAGGTTAGATTGTGAAGGCTTAACCCTGAAACCCAGCAATATAATGTCAGAGCCTTTGATGGTTCTAAGAGGATGGTCCATGGAGAGGTGGACATCCCGATCAAGGTGGGCACCTAGACGTTCAATTCAACATTCTACGTGATGGAAATCCGTCCTTCCTACTCTTGCCTGTTGGGAAGACCTTGGATTCACCATGTTGGAGCTGTTACTTCAACTCTACATCAAAAGCTCAAGTACCCTGTCCAGGGGAAAATAATAATTGTTCATGGCAAAGAGGAATACATGATCAGTCATCTTAATTCTTTCCGTTATGTGGAATTAGATGGCGAATTCATCGAAACCCCTTTCCAACACTTCGAAGAAGTCTCTGAAGAGATAGCGGCGACCAAGGAAGTGTCCTCAACTCCTGTGATCACAAGACCTCCGCCTCGGATGTCTTATTTAAAGGATGCTAGGGCAGTGGTGGAAGAAGGCGGATCCACAATCTGGGGGCAGCTTCCAGATTTTCCTTTCAAATAAAACAAATTTGGCTTGGGATTTACTTCGACTAGTCAGAAGGTCGTGCGCCGCTCCCGTGCTGGAGGGCCACCTGTGAAGATCAGCCACGTAGGGGTTAATGCACTAGAGGACAGTGAAGAAGAGGCCAACTTGGAAGACTGGATTTTCCCTACTGTTGACGGAGGACTGTGCAACTGGGAAGCAAAAGACTTTGTTCCGATTACTTTGATAAATCAGTAATTTATCTTTTTCGTTCTTGTTGGACTGTAATAATTCACAAAATAATTCGTACTTTTTCAACCGTGTGTCTTACCCGAGGCACATAGGTCCATTTGTAAGGGTTCTTATTTTCATTTCATATGTCATTTTAATGAATCATGGACACTTTTCATACATAAACCTTTTTGCTCATTGTCTTTCTTTTACATTTTATTGTTTTAAGATGGCTATGCCCTTACACACACCCACACTCACAAATGCAGGTACCCTTCCATTTCAGAACCCATGGGTAACGATACTTCTATAGCCTTCAGTGACTCTGAAGATCTGATCAACCAAGCCGAATATGAAGGTGTGGGAGATATTGAGGTGCCAGGGGAATTGGCCAGACTTTTACAGCAAGAGGAAAGAGCAATTCAGCCTCATGAAGAGCAGTTGGATACAATCAACTTGGGAACTGAGGATGACAAAAAGGAAATCAAGATAGGTGCCAACCTAGAGCCGAGTGTTAAGGAGCGCGTAATTCAGCTACTACATGATTATGTTAAAATCTTGGCCTGGTCATACAAAGACATGCCGGGACTCGATACAGACATTGTGGTACACCGTCTCCCCACAAGAGAAGACTGTCCACCAGTGAAACAAAAGGTCCGCCGCATGAGACCTGACATGTCTGAAAAGATCAAAGCAGAAGTTATGAAGCAGTTCAATGATGGATTTCTGGCTGTTACTTCCTATCCACAATGAGTTGCTAACATTGTTCTCGTGCCTAAGAAGGACAGTAAAGTCAGAATGTGCGTGGATTACAGAGACTTAAATAGGGCCAGCCCTAAAGATGACTTTCCACTTCCGCACATTGACATCCTGGTTGACAACACAACTCAGCACAAAGTATTTTCTTTCATGGACGGATTCACGGGCTATAACCAGATCAAAATGGCACCTGAGGACATGGAGAAAACTACTTTTGTTACACAGTGGGGTATGTTCTGCTACAAAGTGATGCCATTCGGACTGAAGAATGCCGGGGCAACCTATCAATGCGCCATGGTAGCTTTGTTTCATGATATGATACATCATGAGATAGAGGTCTACGTAGATGACATGATAGCCCGATCACAAACTGAAGAAGAACACCTGGATCACTTGCAAA
Source organism: Vicia faba (assembly GCA_948472305.1). NCBI lineage: Eukaryota > Viridiplantae > Streptophyta > Magnoliopsida > Fabales > Fabaceae > Vicia > Vicia faba. The sequence continues at coordinate 1,328,646,357 of OX451735.1, read as the reverse complement.
AGCTGTTTGTCAGGTTGAAAGAGTACAAGCTCAGGCTGAATCCAAACAAGTGTACATTCAGAGTCCGGTCCAGTAAACTCTTAGGTTTCATTGTCAGCAACAAAGGCATCAAGGTTGATCCTGCCAAAGTCAAAGTTATACAAGAAATTCCTGCTCCTCGCACTGAGAAGGAGGTCAGAGGTTTCTTGGGACGCCTAAACTACATTGCAAGGTTCATTTCTCACCTAACATCTACCTGTGAACCAATCTTCAAGCTGTTGAAGAAAGATCAGGTAGTTAAATGGAATGATGACTGTCAAATTGCTTTCGATAAAATCAAGGAGTATTTTCTAGAACCTCCTATCTTGATGCCACCCGTAGAAGGAAGACCACTAATTACGTATTTGACCGTCCTAGAGAATTCAATGGGGTGCGTACTGGGCCAACATGACGAGTCTGGCCGAAAAGAGCATGCCATTTGTTACCTTAGCAAAAAGTTTATCGAATGTGAGACCCGATACTCACTGCTCGAGAAAACTTGTTGCACTTTGGTATGGGATGCTCGCCGGCTAAGGCAGTATATGTTGACTCATACCACCTTGCTGATATCTAAGATGGATCCAATCAAGTACATCTTTAAGAAGCCTGCTCTATCTGGAAGGATTGCTAGATGGCAGATGATCCTGACGGAATACCACATACAGTACACAACCCAAAAAGCTATAAAGGGGAGTGTGCTAGATGACCATCTAGCCCATCAAGCTGTCGAAGATTACCAATCCATGAGGTTCGACTTCCCTGATGAAGACATCATGACATTGGACAACGTTGAAGGTTTTAGGCCATATGACGGATCTGAACAAGGATCCCGATGGACCCTGTACTTTGATGGGGCCTCCAATGCACTTGGCAACGGTATCGGAGGGGTACTCATTTCCCCAAAAGGTTGCCATACACCTTTCACAGCCAGACTTTGCTTCAACTGTACGAACAACATGGAAGAGTATGAAGCTTGCATCTTTGGACTCAAGGCTGCCATAGACTTGGGATTCAAATATTTGATTGTATTTGGGGACTCAGCTTTAGTCATCAGTCAGATCAAAGGAGAGTGGTATACTAAACATCCAAACCTCATCCCTTATAAAGAACATGTCTTGACATTTTTATCACATTTCGAGCAGATTATCTTCGAGCACTTCCCGCGAGAAGAAAATCAGCTAGCAGATATGCTAGCTACAATGTCATCCATGTTTAAACTTAACTAGGATAATGAGGCTCCCCAAATTACCATTGAACAGATGGATGAACCGGCACATTGTCACGAGATTAATACCAATGAAGTAATGGACCAGCCGTGGTTTCATGAAGTCAAAAGGTATCTCGAGGCTCAGGAATACCCTGAAGGAGCTTTAGTCAACGACAACAAGTTCTTAAGGAGATTATCGACAAAGTTCTTCCTAAGTAATGGCATCCTATACAAGCGCAATCATGATTCTATTCTGCTCCGTTGTGTGGACAAAGCTGAGGCTGAAAGAATTATGGCTGAATTGCATGAGGGTACCTTCGACACTCACTCTAGCGGGCATATGATGGCTAAGAAGATTCTACAGGAAGGCTATTACTGGTCTACCATGGAAGCTAACTGCTATCAACATTCCCGAACATGCCATAAATGTTAAATCTATGAAGACAAGGTGCACGTGCCTCCTGTTCCTCTAAATGTCTTAACAGCTCCTTTGCCATTCGCTATGTGGGGAATGAACATGATTGGAGAGATCAAGCCTACAGCATCCAATGGACACCGCTTCATTCTGGTGGCCATTGACTACTTGACCAAGTGTGTTGAAGCAGCTTCCTTCACATCTGTTACTAAGAATGTTGTTGCCCGCTTCATCAAGCAGAATCTTATTTGCCGGTATGGTATCCCCGAAAGGATCATCACTGACAATGGTACAAACCTTAACAATACTATGATCACCTCCCTATGCGAGCAGTTCAAAATTCAACATCACAATTCATCTTCCTACCGGCCAAAGATGAACGGTGGTGTCGAAGTTGCGAACAAAAATATCAAGAAGATCATACAAAAGATGACAGTCACCTACAAGGACTGGCATGAAATGCTATCGTTTTCTCTTCATTGGTACCGTACCATGGCACGCACATCAACTGGGGCAACACACTATTCCTTGGTGTATGGCATGGAAGTTGTTTTACCTATCGAATTTCAGATTCCCTCCTTGAGAGTGATGAAGGATGCTGGTTTTAGTGAAGACGATTGGATTCAGACCCGACTTGATCAATTGAACTTAATTGACGAGAAGAGGCTTACTGCTGTTTGTCATGGTCAGACGTATCAAAAATGGATGATCAAGGCTTTCAACAAGAAAGTCATGCGCCAGGTATATCAAGTCGGGGATCTGGTAATCAAGCGCATCATCTTGCCGCAAAGTGATCCCAGGGGCAAATGGACTCCTACCTACGAAGGACCATTTATGATCAAAAACATTTTTTCTGGTGGGGCCATGATCTTAACCACCATGGACGGTGATGAACTGCCGCACCCTGCGAACGTAGACATAGTCAAAAGATACTACGCATAAATGACCCGCTAGGTTGGCACACCTAGGCAAAAAAAAGGGCATTCTGGTGAATCGAAAACCCGAAAGGGCGGTTCAGGCAAAAATTAGGGATAAAACAAAAACAATCTGTACACCCGGCAAGTTGAAAACCCAAAAGGACGACTTGGTCAAAAAAGGGTTTCCCGGTGGACTGAAAACCCGAAAGGGCGGTCCAGGCAAAAGTTAGGGAATTAAAGCGTATGACTATGTCTCATCGGATCACTTTAAGGACAATCTCTTCACTGACAAACTCTGAGCTTCTAATCAATCCAATCATCTCCAGATGAAGCAACTGATGGACAAGATATTCAGAGATACGAAGGCTGTAGAGGAATGGGAACCCCATGGGATTTTTACACAAATAGCTATCTTTCTTTGTATAAATTTTTTCTTTTATGACACCATCCTCCTACTAGGATGCCTGTCTCCTTTGTACAAAACACTTACTCAAAGTAAATATAAATATATCTCTTTCAAATTACAAAAAACTATTTGCCTTTTTCTTTTACAATTGTGTTTTTATTTGCAAAAACATCCAATGATTCATTGATGAACATATGCATTTGAACATAATTATTGTTTACAAATAAACAGGATGGAAAAGAACAATTACCGACAGACTGAAAGGATAGGAAAACGTCTTTAGGCTATTCCAGGAGCAATCCCTACAGTACATCATTTAGATCCCCAGTGGAGATAAAACCTTGAAATACATATCCCCAGCGGAGCTAAATTTCAAACCCTTAATTCCCCATCAGAGTTAAAACTTCAAACTCCCAATCCCAAGCGGAGCCAAAGCTTTGAGTTACAGATCCCCAACGGAGATGAAACCTTCTTCCCCAGTCGAGTCAAGACTTCTAATCCCCAGCGGAAACCATCCAATTTCCCCGGCAAGTTATCTTAAAACCTGGAAATCACCCAGATAACAGTTAACTTTTGTCTATCCCCAACCTAGGATAACTTCCCAATAGAGTGGCAGATGACCAAAAACTCCTGAACTTACTCTCCAACAGTAAGACTTCTTCCCCACAGAGTTTTTACTCCCCAACAGAATGAAGATTCTCATTCTTGATTACCCAGTGAAGTTTCCAGAGTCTTCATTACTCCCCAGCATGAATTTGTCAGAGTTTTTACTACCCTGCAGATTGAAGATTCTCATTCTCATTTCCCCAAGTGAAGTCACCAAAGTTTTCATTACTCTTCAACAGAATGAAGATTCTCATTCTTAAATCCCCACAGAAATCATCATAGTTTTCCCTATTCACCAGCAGAGTAAGGATTCCCATTGTGTAATTCCCAGTAGTATTCATCAAAGTTCTCTGGATTTCCCAAGCAGGTTTCTCAAGCAGTTTGGCATTACTCTCGCAACATAATTTCGTCAGTACTCCAACTTCAAGAAATGAAGGATCCTCACATCCCCGTAGAAGTTATCAAGGACTTTCTATTTCCAACAGTCACCAAGGATTTCTCATCCTCAACAATCAAAGATTTTGAATCTCCAGCAGCGGTCAAGTATTTATTTTCCCGGCAGCAGTCAAGGATTTATTATCCCCAACTATTAAGGATTTATTTTCCTCCGCAATACAACAAATCAGCTTACATGCACATACATTACAATCATATATCATAAACATTGATAAAGCACATATATTGCATCATACATTTCATGCAACCTAACTTTGTATTTCAGCTAACATTTTACCCTTTTCAGGATAAGATTCACAAGCTACCGTTAGTGGTATACAATCATGATACAGTACAGATACACTCAAGACGCGGAAGTCATCCTGATACTTATTCAGATTTCATCTATCAGATACAGATTAGATACGCTCTAGACACGAAAGCCATTCTATTTCTCATTCAGATTCAACTATCAATTTCAAGTTCAGAAACACTCCAAACACGAAAGTCTTTCTGTTACTTTTTCAGATTCTAGTTCAGATACGCTCCAGAAGCGGATGCCATTCTGGCCCTTATTCAGTTTTCCGATTCAGATACAGTACATATACACTCCAGACACGGAAGTTATTCTGTTGCTCATTCAGATTCAGATCTCAGATATAGTTTTAGATACGCTCCAAATGCGGATGCTATCCTATTACTTATTCAGATTCAAACTTCAGATACAGCCCGGATACGCTCCAAACACGGTTGCCATTCTGTCACCTATTTTGATTTTCCCCATCTCAGAGACGCTCCAGAAACGGAGGCTATTCTATTACAAAGTTCAGATACAACTTGGATACGCTCCAGATAAGGATGCTACTCCTTTTCTCATTTAGATCCAGTCCCCAGATACAGTTCAGATACGTTCCAGACACGGATACCATTCTGATACATTTCTCCTGACTTACAACTTACAAATCAACAAACATTCTTGAATGGCATATTTAAGACCATCTTCAATAAGGTTCTATCACATCTCCAAATGGCATCTTTAAGCCCATTTCTTCAACTACATTCTGACGAGTGCAAATTTACGGGCACTCTAGTGTCCAATCATCTTTTACCTTCAAGTCACGAACGATAAACTCGCCAATCTAACTCTTCAGGTTCAAGAAGATTGAACAGGGGCAGCTGTTATACCCCAAAATTTTCCCTCTCATATTATCAAGATTTTCCTCACAAGATCTCTTGGACTCCATACAGGATTAGGGTTTGCTCAGCTCAAGACCTCACCTTGCACTAATGACCTGAAAGTAGGGTTTAAGTTTGCACAAGGATTTTTGGACATTAAATGCTTCACATGACTTTCATACACCATCTTGGGCCCCTAAGATTGCTTATACCAAGTTTCAAGTCTTGAATCATATTTTTGCCAAGTCAATTGGACAGTTGACCTAAAAATCAACTGTATTGGGGAAAAGTCAACCATGGCCAATTTACAGTAAAAATTCATAAATTTTGATCCCCGACAACATTTTAGGCTCCTACGTACCATTTGATCAAGTTTGGATCACAACTTCTCAAGAAATTTGATCAAATCATCAAAAGGGTAAAATGGTCAAAATTAGGGTTTTGACTGAGAAAGGGCAATTTCTGATTTTTAACCTAGACAATGACCAATTGGGTTCAAGCATGGTTTCAAGGACTCAATATCATCATCTTGAGCTAATCACATAGTTCAAAAGATCCCAAATGCATAGGATTGACAGATGAATTTTGCAGTCAACTGATCAAAAGTCAACTGTACACTGAAAAGTCAAACTTTGACTTTTTGGTCAAAATCAAGTGCCAAGGGTCATAATTCATCAAGATATGTCAAAATGTTGTTTGTTGACCAAGAAACCTAAAATTGAAAATTAGGGTTTTAATTTGAAATTTTTCATAACTTAGAATTTTTCTAAGTTATGGAAATTTCTTATTTTTTCCCAACTTTCCACAACTTTTTCATCATGATGTAATTGGATTCAAAGAAAACTTCCAACATGAAAGTTGTATTACTCCATGAAATCTACAACTTTTATTCACAAAGTTTTCCCAAAAGATGCTTGGATCTCAAGTTATGATTTTGTGAATAGGGGTCCATAAACTTTTTAACTTAGTGAAATTTTGTCCTAGTTTAGGCACAATTTTGACCTAACTTCATGGCAACTTTTCACCTAGTTTCAAGAGGTATATCAAGTTTCATTTCAAATATGGATTATAGATCATGTTACAAGATTTACAAAATGTCAACGAACTCTCCAAGATCATTTATGGTTAGGGAGAATCGAAGAAATTAAAATGGCAATTTATCACTTTTGTGCAAGGCATTTTCCCAATGTTACAAGTTGCAAATCAGTTTCAAACATGCTTGTACTTGGTATTAGAGGTCCTAATCCCTTCTACACTCCATAATTGAATGCCAACACATTGGATATTGGCTATATTCTGACCTATGGAGCTTTGCACAAAGAATTAATCCATTTATGGCATAAAGTTCTCAATACCATTTTCATAAAGCATGTTTTTTACAACTTTGTTTTCCTTAAGCATTGAACATGTTTCTTTGTCACAAGCAAGGTCCATAGTTATCAGGCATGTTTACCAACTCTTATCAGCTAAGGAACTAGCAAGTACAAGTTTTTGGGCATTGTCACTTCAACTTTCTTCAAAAGCAAGCAAACTTGCAAAAGTCAATATAACTTGTGTATCTGATAAAGGCAAGCAATAGCATCATTTGAACCAACTTCAGAACCTTGTAACAAGCCTAAGCACAAATTTCTAACATCTCAAACACTCCAAAACACAAAAAACCACATTTCTGCCCAAAACATGGCAGTTTCTGCAAATCTCAAGCCAAATCAATATTGGCTCGTGCGTTTCTTGATTCAACCCTTGAAACACCTTCCATACATCACACATAAATTGTCCAGGCCCTTGTCTTGCAACTGTGTGCCCTGTTTCAAGCTTCACCATTTTCATTTTGAAGGTTTGCAGGTTGACTCGTGCAGCAAGATTCAAGCATCTACAAGGCAAGCTGAGCATTGGAGAAGCTTGAGAGAACTTCAAGGAAGCTCACAAGAACTTCAGGCCTCACTCAAAGTTCCCACATTGCCATATCCAAACTCAACTGAACAAGGTACTTGTCAAGTTTCTATCTCTCTATTTAGGCATCCTTAGGTCACGATTTGTGAAGCAAAAATGTAGTCCTTAACTTGCTTAAGTTGTACATATGCATAGTTTCCATTTATATTAACTGAGCTAAGAGTATTTGATTGTTGAAGTTCATGAAAAAACTAGGTCAGAAATTAGGGCCATTAAAATTCTCTTTGTCCTTTGAGAGTTAGGTCACAAAATGGATATGGTTGGAATCATGATTAAAAATGCTATAAGTTTTACGTTGTAAGTTTTTGATTTCATGCAAGCATGAGCAAGAATAGGATTTGAAGAAGAACGTGCGCGTTTGGAGAGACAGAGGTCAGGGACGAAGTTGTCTGGGTTTGGCGCGCTTGGGCCTTGCATTTCTGACTTTTTGCACCCCCCATTTTACTTCTACACCCCCCTGACTTATTATTTTATATTTTTATATTTTCTTGCATATTTTTATTTTTTGTGCTCGCATTCATTTTTTTCAAATGATAAAAAATACCCAAAAATATTTTCTTTATTTTTTGCATTTTATTAAATTTTTATTTTATTTTTTGCATAATAAATGGTTTATTAAGATTTTATACTTTATTTTCTTAAATAAAACTTGTAAATAATTTGAAAATACTATACATTTTATTTTATTATTTTTTCACATAAAAATAATTATTTTCATACATATTTTATTTTTTAAACATTTGTACATAATATTATTATTATTATTTTTCTTAAACAAAAGTGGACAAATAAATAATTAGAAAAAAATATTTTCTTTTAAAACAAAAATTAGGGTTTCCCCTTTCAAAAATAATAATATTATTTTTTCTTATTTTTAGGAATTAGATAATGTTATTTTCTCATACATAAAACAATTACAAAACATTTCTTGCATATTTACATTTTATTGTATATTTAAATACTTGTTTATTTATTTATTGTACAATAAATTCAATTGGGTTGTAATAGTAAATTAGGGTTTTATTTTGTGCAAATATCCCCATTCAAAACTTGTATCCCCCCTCCCATAATATTGTTGTAATAGTTTAGATTTATTTTACGCAATTTATCGCATTATATGCATGTTTAGTAAATTAGGGTTTGTATGATAAGACAAAATCAAACGAATAGCATGACCTAAATACAAAACAAAATGCATGAAAAATGACAGCACATTGCACACAAGCACCTCTAGGGTTTCACCCACTTGGTTGCCTTAAAACATGGCCATAGTATGCATGTTAGGTATCTTGGCAAAATCAAACAAAACAAAAAGATCATAGTCCCTCGATGACGCTAGACAAGGTTGCCTAAAAACAAATGATCTTAGTCCCTAAAACTTGCTAAGATACTTGGCAATATTGCTATCATGGTCATACGATGACCCACGCCCGTCCCGTTTAACATCCAAAGATAGGGTTGTCTACTAAAACAATAGTAGGTCAACAATGTCAAAGGAATAAAAATGTACAAGAAAGACTTTTGAGTAGGTAGATAGCTTCTAGTTACTTGGTCAACTTCAAAACAGTCCTTGCTATTTTCAAATAAACACGCACACATTTCAAAACAATTTCCGAACAACTTTCAAAACATTGAAACATTTTTCAAAAGACAAACATCTTTGTATACATTTTTACAAACAAGAATCATTAAAAAGATTGCCTAAACGAAGGCCTCTTCTCAAAATAATTTCAAAACCACACAAAGCACCATTTCAAACAATTGGAAAAAACAAAGCAAGTGATCTAAAACAAGTAACTAAGAGCCCATGGAAAACCATGGATGAAAAGGGTGCTAGCACCTTCCCTTTTCATAATCTACCCCCCGAACCCAAAAACAATCTCAAAGGTCTTTCCTGTGCTTTTTTACCTTTCCTTTTGGATAAAATAAAAGTCGGTGGCGACTCTTGCTAACCGCAACATTTGCAAACACAAACAAAAAACCTCAAGTCAGTTCTCCCACCGTATCACAGGGACAATGTTGGCAATCCACTGAGGATACACTGATGTCACAAGAAAACCGATATTAATCTGCTTTAACACTTCTTCTTTAATATTTATTGCCATATCAGGGTAAGTTCTTCGTAATTTCTGCTTAACTGGCGGGCACTCTTGCTTCAGGAGAAAATGATGCTCCACAATATCAGTATCCAAACCAGACATATCTTGATATGACCAAGCAAAGATGTCCACATACTCTTTTAACAATTCAGTCGATCTACTATTTACGTCAGGATGCAAAAATGCTCTAATCTTGACTTCCTTTGGCTCTTCCTCTGAACCCAAATTGATTATCTCCAACTGCTCTTTATAAGACTGAGTGGCACTTTCCTCACGCTCGAGCAATCGTAAAACCTCTTTTGGAATCTCATCATATTCTTCTTCTTCGGCCACATACACAGGATATTCAAAGTTGGGAAAAGAGTACATGGTCATTGTATTCAACAGGTTTTTTAATTAACCTACACATATGATTTATGATTGCTTTTAGAAACTGACACATATATCAAGTGATCATGCAGATTTATTTTCAGTTATTATTTATTCCAAAAGGGTTTTTTCTGATTACCATTTTCCAAGAAAAAACATAAAATAAAAACACAATTTTAGAATCAAAGACAACTTTTATTTATGATTTTAATGAGAAAAGCAAACAGATAAGCTCGTATAATATTAACTTTCACCTTGGGCATAGTGAAAGATTTTTGCAAATATTAACAAAAACAAATTATTTGAGACATGGATGTAAGAGGTAACATCAATAGTGACCCTGTTCGGGACTCTTACTCCAGGCATCACATAATGCGGCATCTCCTGCTCTTATTTATCCTTCACAATGGAATTGATCCCAAAAACAGTTGGATAAAGCAGTCTTCGGCTTCAAGTTCTCACCTATACCATTCTTCGTAAAAAAAAACCAAACCAGCCCTGTTCTTGTTCACTGGCGGGTCAATAATCTACGCCCATACCTTACTAGGGCCATTACGCACAACTTGTTGAGCATCTTTGAATGAAGCCATAGAATTCTTTTTCTCTCTTACATTATCAACGGACAAAGCTTTGAACTAATTTCCAACAGAAGCCTCATCTGCTTCCACAATACTGAAAGAGGATAAATGAAATATTAACAATGCTTTCCCTCCATTTATGATAACCACCTTTCCTTCACGCATGAACTTCAGCTTTTGGTGTAGAGTTGAGGTGACAGCCCCTGCCTCATGTATCAATGTCCGTCTCTGAATAGGCAGATTTACTTCCCTAATAACATACTTCCTTGATCCATCAAAAGCCTTTACAATATTGCCACTTGGGCACATGGGAGCTCATTGATACTTCAGGTTCATCAACGTGCTCCTTGGTATAACATTTAAGGCGGACCGATTATCAATAAGAACAATTGACAATGAATCATTCTTACAGTTCATGGACATATGGAGAACCAGATTGTGATTTCTTCCTTCGTCAGGAAATTTTTCATCACATAAGCTTAGGTTATTACAAGATGTAATATTACCTACCACATTGTTGAATTGGTCTAACGGCATATCACTTTCCACGAAGGCTTGATCCAACACTCTCATTAGAGATTCTCTATGAGCAGAAGAATTCATCAGTAAGGCCATAATTGATATCTTTGAAGGAGTCTGCAATAATTTATCTACAATTTTGTAGTCGCTCATTTTGATAATCTTCAATATATCATCCACCTCCTTCTCCAGAATAGCACCACTGGACTCCCCTACCGGTTTCCTAGTTTCAACACTTTTGACAACCTTCTTATCGGCACTAACATTCTCTCAAATAACAGGCGCCAACACTAGACCACGGCTGGTCACTCTACAAGCCTCAGCAATATTCTAGACATAAGACAAAGTTTGGATGGGAACTTCCACACCATCCTCTAAAATTGTAGCATTGTACTTGTACGGTACGACTTTGTCTGATTTGTAAGGAACAGGACCCGGCAAGCAAATCACTACTGGAGCAATAATATTCAATCTTGACAGGGGCGGAATCATTGAAATAAGGCACAATTATGTTCGCCCCTTCTTCAAAATATTTGGTCATCCTAGAATCATTTGGAGGCCATATCTTCGTATGTGGAAAAGAATTCATCTGATGAAGCATATTCATCATCTGACTCAATCTCAACCAAGAAATCTTCAATCACATTAACCTCATGGTAATCATCTCTTTGGCCCAAAACCTTGATATTGCAATTATCTAATAACAACTGAATACCTCTTTTCACAACCAAACAACCTCGAGAATCTCTACAGCAAACACAACATGATACATAGTGGTGTTCTACCTGACCTTCCATGTGGCCGAAGGTAGCGTGCAATTGCACCAAGTCATCATTCATATGGTTCACATCAAAGATCCTGAAATCTCTAGGAAAACCAAAGACCATGTTCACTTCTTCCTCGTATTCTGCCCTAGGCCTGATTATATGATGAGGCCTTCATCCATAATTTCTTGCAAATCAACCTTTATCTTATCACACCCTTGTATATCAGTACTGCAGATACCACAACCAGCATGGATATGCGTATAGTAACTGAGCTCGCTGAGGTCAGCGTGCTTCTTTACCAAGTCTCTTCTTACCAAGTTGATATCATAAATTCGGAAGTCCCCTAGACAACCAGCAACCATGTTGACATTATTTGTTCATCCATGCTTTGGCAAAGGATTATATTTTACATTAGGGCTGACATCCATAAAGGACAAAAGGCCATATCTTACAAAAAAATTTATGCAGCAGTAGAAATGTTGAGACTAAGCCATTGGATTAACTTTACTCGCACAGATCAAAATAAAAATATAGCCATTGTGCTTTATTGTTTCCAGAGGAATGGGAAAAGAGAGAATAACCAAAAAAGAGGGGGAGAGAATCTAAGTTCTGGGGTTGGTTATGCAAAGGGAAGGTATTAGTACCCTAAACATCTATGGTACTCCACTGGAACCTCTTTGAAAATCTGTGTATTTTGGCTATAAATGTTGTATATAAAGATAGATTGTGGGGATGAGAAAAGAAGTATTTTTTTTTTACAATTTTTGCACCCTCCGCGGTTGCAAACATTTAGTGCCTACGTACCATCTTCCGTGCAATAGGGGATCAGGGTACTCGTAGTTCACCTTTAAAAAATTTGAAACACAAGTGTGTTGGTTAATTTTAAGAGACAAGACATCATTGTCTTATCTGAGTGGAAAACATATTTACTACCCACGATTATGAGAAAGGAGAATTTTCATCATATAAAAGTGGAGGATATGGCTTGGACTTTAAAATCAACAAAACCTCGCTCAACACCCAAGTGGAAAATGTCTCACTTCACTACATATCGTAGAAGTATAGTAGCTTGCATCAACAAGGATTAACAAGAGTCTAATCTTTTGAGAAAATTTTAAAATAAAAAGCCAAAGTGGAAAAATGGTTTGAATGAGATTAACTGACTTTTAGTCTTCTCACAAAAATATCAAAGTACTATTAAATTAATTAAGGTTTGAATAAGAAAATGTTTTGAAAATGCATGGACCTAAGTCCAAGTTTATTACGAAAGCGGTTCAAGTTTAGAAACAAGAATAGTTTTCAAAATGAGGGAGAAGATTTTTGAAATTAAAGAAAGTGGGAGGAGATGAAGGGACTATCCTAAAGCTAGGGAGAAGGACCGTCTAACCAACAAGAAGCCAACACTTGACACAATGAGTCAATGTAGAATTCCCATTCTTTAGATTTTAAACCAAACAAGCAAAGATAATAAACCTCTTAAGAAAACCAAGCTTCAAAATTGCATTAAGTCTTCACAAAAATTTGGCAGAGTAACGACTGTATACAAATGAATTCCCAATCACAGACAAAGCATGTAATCAAAATAACCTGCACACAAAGAAAACAAACAACCCAATGTCTTAGGGTAAACCCCAAGAGCTCCAGAAAAACATATGTTGAGGTCACAAGATCTCAAGGTAGGTCAAGGTCTCTAATCCTAAGTACAAGAAGTCCATCACTCCGTAATGCCAAGGATAGTAACCAAGTAGTCCAAGTAACATTAAAGCCTATTATTGTTCAAGTTGGTTATTAAGTGTCTTAAAAAATAAAATGAAAAGCTCAAGGGAGAAAAATAAAAATGACATAAAAGTAAATGCTCAAATGTACAAAGATGAAAATAGCATGAAATTTAAATGCTAAAATAAATGTGCTTAAAGTAAAAGTATAAAGTAAAAGCACAAAATAAAGTCAATTGTTAGAAATTAGAGGTTAGTTGAATGACTATTTGAAACTTGCATTTGAAACTCATTATAGGATTGATAAAACCAAAGCCTTTCAACAACAAGTTTCATTTTCTTTTTGTCAAGTATATCATCCATTTAAGAATTCTCAAGGAAACTATAAATGATCAACGATGTTTAAGTGGTTCACTTTGACCAAAGCTTATGAAGATTCATTAGAGGGTTGATAAGACCAAAGCCTCATAACAATGAATCTCAAGGTTATTGGATCAAAGGATTCAAATTAACATACTTGGGCTTACAAACAAGGGTTTGGGCCACTAATGATCATTTCTCGAAACGGGACAAAATTTAGCGTTATGTTAAGCAATCGTAAGTGGACTTATATAGAAGTCCCACCTATTTTGAGGCCGGCCAATAGCAATCTATGAACTATTTGTTTTGAGTAATGATATGTAAATCATTCTACAATAACATTTATTACAATAAGAAGGGGATAAGATGAAGAGGGATGGGGTAAGAATTAAACCATATTTGAACCAAAAATTTAATCAAGCTATTAATAAAATAATTCATCCATTTTTTGTGGAGTTAAACTCAACACCATGGATCCAATGATGTTATTAAAGCTCATGATCAAAATCTCATAGTCCAAGATCAGCCAGAATATATACAAGATAAAATATATTTAAAAAAATAAAGAAAAATATTTTTAAGAATGGTTTAAAAATGTAAATAAAAGTAGAAAATATAAACTATGTTCAAAACATCCAAGAAAAATCAAATAAGATCAAATAAAAATCAGAAATGAACTGAAATATTTATATAAAAATTTTGATAATTTTTTAAAGTCAGAAACTAATTTTAAAATTAAAAGAAATAGGCAAAATAAACCAAAAATTGTGAAAAATAGTAAAGTCAGAAATAAAAATAAAATGAGGTCACCAATATTTGTCAAGAGATCATTGGATCCTTCCATTTTTTTTCTTCAGAATTTAAAAATTAATATAATTATTTTTAAACATTTAAAACAATTCAAATCAAGTGAAAAATTATAAAAAATATTAAAACATAAAAAAAAATTGTTAAAAAATAATAATCAGAAAGAGAAAAATCAAAAGTATTTTTCCTAATTTATTTAGATTTTTTGATGTTAAAATGGATTTTTTATGAATTTTTGAAGTTTAAAACAAATATAATATAAAAATCAGAAAATAAAATAAAGTCAAAAAAACATGGACCAATGGATGAGAGTCAAAATGCGTTAGTAAGCTAATCCAATGGATCAGATGAGTTGTGCATATCATGGTCTTTAGTGAGTAAAACACAGAATCATTAATTAAATCAGATTTAAAAAAAGCGTGGCATGTTATCATTGGTTGAGAGATGACATGTTTTTCATCTTCAACCTCCATCCACTAGAATTGCAGGTCCCTGAAACGGTAAAATTAGAGCTCGAGACTGGTACCATTCGCTTCGTCTCTTCAAGACGATTCCAATGGTACCCTCGCGGAAAATTTATATAATGTGTAGCTCTGTCGTTTTGGAAGGGAAGATTTGAAAAGGGGTTTGAAATTTCATGGTGAAAACACACTTCCAGTTGAAAAAAAATGTTGCAACTAGAATCAGAATGATGAGAGCTTCATAACAGTATCAAAGTTTGAGAGAATTGGTGAAGGAATCTACCTATTGAAGTTAAAAATAAAATTGACTTGGCTAGCACAATTTAGGAAGTCTTAGAGATTAGTTTTTCTTCTTTTTTCTTTAGAGAGGTTCAAGGATGGTGAATTGACAAAGAAAATGGATTGAGGAAAGTTGTAAAAGCAAATTCAAAGTTGCAAAAAATTAGATTCAAGAAGAAGTTTGGAAGGGTGATTCTGGTTCTCTAAGCTTGAGAAAATGAATGAGGTGTGATCCTCTATTTATAGGAAAGCTGATTGAATGCTTAAGTGTGTGAAATGATGAGATTTGGAGGGAATACGTGTGAACCTAATACACGAGTAAGGTGTGACCTGTTTAGAATCAAAACCCATCCAATCCTTGCGTTTCAATGTTCTAATCCAATTTGGCAAGTTGGTTAAACATGTTTAGACCAAAAGCACGTGCTAATTTGATGGTTAGAAGCCACAACTTGAATTTCAAATCCTGACTTGAAGTGAAACTTCAGTTTCAAGGCACCATTTTTGAATCCATGGCATTCTCAGCTCAAGGAGTCTTAGGACATTATTCTTGAAGCTTTAGAAATATGAGATCACAAGCTTTATAATGTGCAAATAATGAAATTAAATGGATGCTTGAGCTGAAAATTGTGATGAGTTAAAGTTGAGAAAAAGAGGTTGACTTTTGTACTTCGAAAAATTCTATGTTTTTCTTCAAAAAATGACTTATAATGTCTTGCATCCAAACACGGCCTTCCATTTGAAATTTGTTGTTGACCAAAAAAGATGGCATGAAGTAGATATATTGAATGACATTTCAAGACTTTAAACATTTAAAATCTCCAAAAAATGAGAAAGTTATGACTTGTTGAAGTTGGCAAAAATTCATAAAAGGACCTATAATATTTTGCATCCTTAGGGCATCTTCCACCCATTTTCAAACTTTGAACATAAAAGAAGAGTTAAAGTTCACGTCTTCAATATAATTTTGGAAAATAATGGGCTCAAGGAGATAAAAATGGACCAAGTTATGATCTCTTGAAGTCACCAAAGGGAATTTGATGGCTTATCTAGAGGACTTGCAATCTTTCTTCATCATTAGGTATCTTCCACACAAAATTTTCTTGGAACTTTTTAAGTCATTTGTTGATATCCCTTTGAGGAGAAGCATGTTTTTGGAATCACTCAAAAATACCAAAAGATGAGAAAGATATATCCTTTATAAGTTCGAAACCCTAGCCCCCCCCCCCCCCCCCCCCCCCCCTTAGAGTAACAAAATGCCTTGGAAAGCCTTTTCAATTTTGACAAGACTCCTTGCACAAATACTTTTGTCATGTAAATAAAAGTTGTTGAGGATGATAATGAGAAACCATAGCAACCATAACCACTTCCAAATATTAATAATTGAGTGAGATATTCACTTGTGATCAACAAATCAAAGACTTATCCAATTAGGTCAAACTTCTTTAATCAACCCTTACATCTTTGAACTATATTTGGCAACTTGAGGTATGATGAATCATAATAGACTTTTCCATGATACTACCTCAAAGCATCTTCAATGATGAAGCTTGAATCTCAATGAAGCTTTGTTGAAGAAGGCATAACAATAGACTCATGAACCTGTAGATCAAATTGATGGAATACATTGTGCTTTCACATGTAACATAATCAATTAGGGCAAATATTTATTACATTAATCTGTTAAAAGGTTAATCAATATAAAACATAGATGATCAAAAAATTACAAGTCAAGGTGCTTAGTAATTCCCCATGAGCAAAGCTAAAGATAAGGAGAAGAGCCAAACCCTAGTGTGTGATCTTGTTTTATTGTGATGGTATGAGATGATAGAGGAATATTAAGGGCAAAAATTGGGGTACAAAATTATCAACAAAATAAGAAATTCTTCCATGATCTTAAACAGTATTATTGGGATGAGCCTTTTCTTTTCAATAGAGGCGCCGATGGTATTTTCCGTTGATGTGTTCCCGAAAATGAAATTGAAAACATAACTTTCCACTGTCATGCTGCTCCCTATGGAGGACATGCAAGCACTTCAAATACCTGCGCTAAAATATTACAAGCTGGCCTCTATTGGCCTAATCTGTGGAATGATGTCCATATCACGGTTAAAAATTGCAACCAATGCCAACCCACTAAAAACATCTCTAAACGCGACGTATGGGGACTTGATTTAATAGGACCCTTCCCGTCTTCCTTTAGGAATCACTAAATACTAGTTGTTGTCAACTATGTTTCAAAATGGATCGAGGTTGTAGCCTCTCCAACAAATGACGCACGAGTAGTAGTCATTCTTTTCAAGAACACAATCTTCCCAAGATTCGGTGTACTGAGACTCGTCATCAGTGATAGTGGCTCCCATTTCATTTCCAAAATCTTAGAAAAATTATTTCCAAAGTATGTAGTCCGACATCGTGTCGCAACACCTTATCATCCACAAACAAGTGGGCAAGTAGAGCTCTCCAAAAGAGAGATTAAGAAAATCTTAGAAAAATCGGTAGCAACCTCTAGGAAAGATTGGTCATCTAAGTTACACGAAATTCTATGGGCATATAGGATGGCATACAAAACTCCAATCGGAATCACGCCATTTAAACTAGTATATGGGAAATCATGTCATCTGCCGGTAAAAATAGAACATAAGGCTTATTGGGCCATTAAGACCCTTAATTTAAATTACACTACTACGGGTGAGAAAATAATCTTAGATATCCACGAACTAGAAGAAGTTAGACTAGACGCTTACGAGAATGCCCGAATATATAAAGAGAGAACTAAAAAATGGCACGATAAACAAATATCTAGAAAATAATTCAATGAAGGTGATATAGTTCTCATATTTAATTCTAGACTTAAACTATTTCTTGGAAAACTTCGCTCTAGATGGTATGGTTCCTTCGAAGTCACTAAGGTTTTTCAAAATGGTGCAATAGAAATCAAAGGAATTTGTAGTGTACCTTTTATCGTCAACGGACAACGTCTAAAGCATTATCATAACATCGATAATAAGGATTATTACACCAAATTTAGGCTAGATGCGCTGCCACCCCATTCATTAGATTAATCACCATGTTATGTCGAGCTTACGACTTTAAACAAAGCGCTAATTGGGAGACAACCCACTTTTTAGTCTTTTCTTTTTGCTTTGTTTATTTTTAGTTTTTATTTTCTTTTCTTATTTTTGGTATTTCTTATTTATAACATTATAATATTATGCAGTATTATTTATCTAATTTTACCCTCTACTAACTTAATTCTAACTATCAACCTACTTCAGGATAACTTTACTATTAGCTAATTGCACTAACCACAATGAATCCGGTTGACACTATGGGCATTGTTTTTAGAAGAAGAAATCAGCAGAGGAGGTTTGAATCTTTATCTGATAGGAAGATGGGATTGAGTATCTACCCTGATGGACATGCTATGATCACATTAGGAATCTGAGATAGTGTTTTGTTTTTGTTAAGTCAAATAAGTTTGGACACATTTTCCTTAAAAAGAAGGTCTAGTTCCTACCTTAGATTAACCCTATAGTTTCTAAGCTCTCTTGTATACAAACCTAACCATGGTCTAGGGTTTAAAAGGGGACTAATTAGTTTTAGGCTGTTTGATATTGAATACAACTATACCCATAAGGAGATGGTAAAACTGTTAGGATTTTCACACGGCCTAGAAACACTCACAGTAATCCAAGAGGAACTTTTCGATATGGGTAAACTAGACTACTTCTGGGGGGATATTACAGGTATAAGTAACCCTGAGCCTCATGAAATGCACTCGGAAAACATTCATAACCCCCCTTAAGATATTTTCATAAAATCCTAGCACACACCCTCTTTGGTAAACCAGAAAACATAACACAATATCTAGAGCCGAGATTTTCATTATGTTTTGTGCTTCTCAAAACCGTCCCATAAATGGAGCTACCTTTATGATAGCCATATTTCATCATCTTGCGAGAGCTGTCCATGAACCAATCCCAATTGGAGGCTTAGTAACAATGATAGCAAATGTTATCGGCTTAAGACAACCACTTCTAAACCTTGTCCCTCTAGGTATATTTCAACCAATGAATATAAATTTTTGTTTCAATAGGGTAATAATTGGAAACCTAGGCCTGGTTAACTTTGAACTGCTCGTTAACAATTAGTACATGCCCCTTTTCACCCTGCCTGAACCTAGGAATAGCGTGCATGACAGGAAGAACTATTTATATGATTGGGCCGAACCATACATTTCACCACCACCTACTCCCGAGACACCCTTGATTTATGATCACCTTGACTCCTTCCTGTATGATGAGGAAACTGACCCTGAAACCCCTCCCTTTTACCATCATTCTCCATCTCCCAATCAGGCTGAGTCAAACACCTTCGCTGCTCCAGTTGCTACTCCACCTCTCGTATTTAATCAAGCTCCTGCTATAAATGCTATTCAATCAGAGGTTGATTTATTGAGAGATGAAATTATTATTATGAGGATCGACTTTCATTCCTTCATGGATGTGGTGGCCAAACAGTTGGACCATATATACCAGTATGTCTACTCCGCTTCTCTTCCTAATAATCGACGTGGCTAATTTTTTTAACTTACTGTATATTTCCTTTTCACATTTAAACATTGCAGACAATGTTTTGTTTAAGTGCGGGGAGAAGACTTATTAGATTAGAATTTTCATTATTTTATATTTTAAATTCTTAAGTACATTTTAATCAATTTATTTACAGTTTAGTTATATTTTGTTTAGCTTTTTCATCCATTTACTTGTGGAATTACATTACATTTCTTTTCATTAAATGCACTATTATCATGTTCACATATATATCATATGCTTTAATGTTTCCAGTCTTATATATATATATATATATATATATATATATATATATATATATATATGTGAAGTATTGAAAAATGTATACATTTAATGTTTGAAATATATGGGAAGTCTTGAGATAAAATTTGAAATTGTATTTTGTTTTTGTGTTGTGTGTCGTTCGCCATACAAGCGTGACATCCGTCGCACTTCACATATTTATCCCGCTCGGTACAAAAGCATGCCCCTCGGCAAAGAGTTAGAAACATAAGTGTTTCTGCTAAAACACAGAGACCCTTATCGACCTCTTCTTCTTCTCATTTTCCATAACCTCCACTTTAACTCCATTAAACCTCTGCCTATTTCACTCCCTCCATTATCATTATAATCAAAATTCATTAATCCCAACTTAATACCCTCATTATATTTCTCTACATATACACTCTCCAAACCCACTTCTATTCCAAAACCCCCAACTTCTCATGCAAACTCCTACCCATCTTCCATCTTTGCTTCAACAATGGCACGCAGAAGTTCAAGACCAGAGCCAGACCTTTCCGAAATTACATTTTGAAATCGGGAAGCCAGAGAGCAATAGAGGGCTCAATATCTCAAATTTTATCAACGCTCCATAGTTCCTACACGGTATTGATACTGAGTGTTTTTGCAAATTAGGATTGCTTGATAGTGTGCAGTGGTTACTCCGAAACTCTGATTTACCATTCGTATGCACACAAAATCTTCCAACGTATGAGTCGCTAACTTTGGAATTCTTAAGTTCATTCTCATACTACCCTCCATGTGACGAAAGCCATCACTTATCCGGCTTAGCTACTTTCAGAATGTTCAACGATGAATATTCTATAACTCAAACGACTCTGAGTGATTTCTTCCGCTTCCTTCGTGAGAGGGTGGTACACCATCGTATTCCTACATACACATATTGGGCATCTACAACTTTCATGATTTGGAAAGCTATCTCTCATGAGGAACCGAACAATTGGGAGGGACTTTATGCATCACCCATTCATAATCCCGCAATCAGGTATTTTCACCGTGTCATCTCCAACACTATTTTTGGGAGGATAAAGAATAACAAATTAAATTCTATAGAATTGTTCCTCCTCCATTTTACCTTCACGCGCAAACAAAAGATCAATGTGAGCAAGTTCCTTCTTTCGCATATTCAGTCTTTGTGTGCAAGAGATTCTACACCTTTCTGCATTAGAGGGCTAGTCACCTCTATAGCACTTGGCCTGCACCTTGAAGACAAGCTTGCAAATCTGCCTCCACTGTCGCCCACTTTCATTGACATCGACAATTGTCGAGCTGGCCACTTGATTAAGGTCAGAGGAGATGGTAGGTACAATCTTATGGTGCACAACAAGGTAGTTCCTAATGTCGTTTTGCCAAACATTGCACTTACCGATGTCACAAACTTGGAAAAATGGCTTTTTGACCTTGATGCTCCTACACCTGGAGATTATGCACAAAACAACCAAGGGAATATCCAAGATGATAAAATGGAGCAAGAAATGGAACAAGGGGATGCTGAACAATTGAATCCTTCTGAAAACATTGCAAGCACGTCCACGAGACCCAGAAGAAGATGCGAAATAGTACCAATCTCAAATGATGAGATTATGGCTTCCATCATGAAACAAGATGAGAGAGTGAAAGCTATGCAGAACAATCAAAATGCAATGATGAAACTTATGCTGGCTATGCAAACTCAGCAGTAGGAATATGACGAGAGAAATGAGCATCGGGCTGCAAGATTGACCGAGGAAATGGTAGCCTTAAATGTACGCATGGATGGTTTTCAAGAATATATATACCATGTGGATATGCCTCATCCTCCGGGTGGATGTGGATGAGCACGAGGGCGAGGAAGAGGACACGATAATGAGCAAGAATAGATCGATTTTGCCTCTCTTCCTGTTGCCTCTTTGTTTTTAAGCATTGGGACACTGCTTGTTTTAAGCTTAGGGGAGGTAGTTAGTTTAGAAACTCTTTATTGCTTTCTAATTAGATCTTTCATTTCTCGTTTGTATTTCTAGTAATAAAAAACATCTTTGTACTTTTGAGTTTGTTTATGCAATTTTTCCGCTATTATATAATTTCCCCACTTTCTTGAGCCATAACAAAAAATTTGTTCATTACTTGCATAACCTGACGCATTCCAAGAGTATACATGCTTCTCACTTGTTAAAGACATATGAGAAACCTTGAGTGAAGCAGAAGTACAATAGATATCATCGTAACACTCTAAATCCCCAGATTGCGCCAGATCGATTTCAGTACCCTTTATACCGAAATCTTAAACTTTAGTTTTAAAGTGGCCCTGAGTAATTTATTTAGCAGTCATCATCGTCTTAAACATAAACTGCGTAGGGAGTCGATGAATATAAGTGAATGATCCAGAGCATTTAAAAGATACATGCTTTACTGTAAGAAAATAGGGAATGCACCAATTAAGTTAGGCGACCCTCACCCGGTCACTTAATCTAACGGATGCAGAACCTACATGATATAACATAGAAACCCGTTGTCGGTTGGTCCAGAGGTGTCTGATACTGAACTTTGTAGGGCAAACTACGGTCTGATCCCCTACAACTTGAAATTGGGTGAATTAAAGGGTGTTACCATATTTATGTTCCAGAACCTCATGCTTAAAAGGATCATAGTCACTAACCGGCTACTCTACTATGTGTGTGTAAAGATAAAGGGCTTAATGTGATTGCGCTAGAATGAAAATGGGTGAAATTTTGAGAAAATAATTTGGTTGAGCTATAATGGCATGTCTGGAATTGGTTTGTACAATGGGGTGCATTTAATGTTATTATCGTATCTTTTGTGTTATGTTGAGCTTATGTTTTCACAAAAACACTGGCAACCTCTTACGATTTGAACTTCATCATGAATTTTTGTTTAACTTGTTCCTTATTGGTTTTTATACTGACTTTATTGCTTGAGGACAAGCAGATGTTCAAGCTTAGGGGAGTTTTATAACACGAAAAGTTATAGCATTTTCCGCCCGATTTACATAGATAAAACTTCTGATTCTTTGTTTATTATGTCACATTTCATCTCTATTTGTAGTATTTGCAGCATATTTCAAGTACTTAGCTTTTGAAAGGCATAATGAGAAAAGGAAGAAAAATAATGAAGAAATGAAGAAGAAATGGCCATTTAGCAGCAAAACGCAGCATTTTGTACTAGAAGGTATGCCTCCCACCACAGGCGCGTGCCTCCCGTCCCAAATTGTAAAAGTTTACCCCCTCGGCACACTTCATGTCCCGACCGGCACAATTTCAAGATACGTGCCCCACGCCAAAGCGTTCATGACGCTCGTAACAACCCGTATAACTGCTACAAAAATATATCCACGAAGCACACGAGATGGACGATTTGCTGGAATTTCTCCATGATTGAAGAACGAGGATCATGGGATTTTTCCTATTTTTTCTCACCATTTGGAATCTATAAAAAAAGTCAGTTACCAACTTGGTTACGTTCGGAGACCTGCACCAATTTTATTGTTTCTTCTACATACTACAATTTGGCTACTTTTCCAGTTTTACAATTTTCTTTTATTATTCCAGTTTCATAGTTTTTGGTATTTTAATTTCCAGTTTCATTAGAATTTCCATAGGCAATAGAAAACCTTCACCATTAAAGCAATATTTCTTCACATCGGAGGAATACTGCAACTTTAGTTTTCTTCCTAGCTTCCAGAATTCGTTTAGGTTCATTTTTTTTATCAATTCAAGATATTTCATTTAAAGTTAATCCTGTCGGCTTGTGGAGGATACACACTGCTTAATTGTTTGATTAAGTTTTATTTCAGGTTCCTATTTTAACTATAATTTATTTATTCTTACCATGCATGTGTTATTAAATTTATGTTTTAATTTTATGTTATCGAGTAATAAAATTATGTCTGGCTAAATTCCCCGATACCGGTATGTGAAGTCCTAAAATGAAGGGATTCGATAAATAATCGACATTAATATTTTACAAAAGAACTTTTTGGTTTTGATTTCCAATTTTTATTTTAATTGTTTTTGTACGAGAATAAAAGACTGTCCAAGGTTAAAATCAACAGAGCGAGAGTTTGAGGTTTTAACCAGATAGTGGTTATTAAACATTAATTTTAAAAACAACGAGAGCGCTTTAAAATTAATTGGACTCTATTTGTTTTCAAAAAATACATTTGAATTTTAAATGAAACAGCGAGAGCGCTCATTTGAGTTTAATAATATGACCTGAATCGATAGAACGAAAGTGTGAGACAAGGGTTTTTAAATAAATAGTTTCCACTTAAACAATGTTTTAATACTCAAAAAAATGCCAATGACTTATTGAATCCCTGAAATTTACAAATTACATACCGGTGTCACGTTATTAATTATTATATTTTTGTTAATTCCAGTTTAAACCCAAACAACCTAATTTTATAATTAGCCTTAGCTTTACACAGTGATTCTAAGATAATAGTAGTTTGACCATCATCCTTGTGGGTTCGATATCTTTTAAAACTACGCGATAAGACTGTTCATTTGCAGTCACTACACCCGATAGACTCATAAAGTCGCGATCAGTCATATTCCCCGGTGAAGCCTGGAGGTGGATTTTATATCCATGTATCTATGTTGATTTACTGTTTTGACTTGATTATTTTTGGACAATGTTTCTTCCCAGTGAAGTTAAGCCATGGAATATGAATTAGTTTCCTTATTTGGTGCTTACTTTCTTATGAAAACTTTCATTCTGGATGTGATTTAGCTGAGTATTGACGTTACCCAAGCTTGTTTTGTCTTGTAATTCTCAGTGTTGTATGTCTGTTTTGTCAGTATATACATAATAACATTCATACATTCAAACATACATCATGCATAGCTGAATTAAAAATCCATTGATCATCTGCATTCATTAATGTTTTGTTGGCATATTACCCTATTTTTTAGAGTTATATTATCCTCTCTCCAATAGACTGTCAACTTTAAGAAGAACATGTATATTCTTTCAATTTCCCCACTGAGTTATCCCTCGTTGAAGAATTTTTGCTTTAGCCTTCTTATTCAGCTTATTATCTAGGTAGAATATGACCCCTTTTTGAGTTTATTTCTCATCAGGTGCTATATTGGATGACTGTTTCACTCTAATTTATTTCTAGTTTGAATTTGTGGTTCCCAGCAATATTATTATTATGTTTTGTGCAAGTTTAAAGCCTTGGATTAAGATTGTGCATTTATTTTGCACGAGAATACTTTATCTCCTTAGCATGAATATATTGACATTTCCCCAGAGAAGCCGAGATTCATTTCCCAGCAGCATTGTTGCACTTCCTTCTCATAACAGCAAGTGGCAGGTCTCTTTACTTGAGCAATTTGTACTTCCCCAGTAAGTCTGTTAGTTCCCCGAGTAGATTTTGTTAGTCCAATGGATGGTAGTCTCGTCAATATGGGAGATAGTTTGTTGTTGAGATTTGTTACTCCAATGAATGGTAGTCTCGTTATTATAGGAGATAGTTTGTTGTTAAGATTTTATTACTCCAATGGATGGTAGTCTCGTCATTATGGGAGATAGTTCGTTGTTGAGATTTGTTACTCCAATGGATGGTAGTATCTTCATTATGGGAGATAGTTTATTGTTTATATTTATTACTCCAATGGATGGTAGTCTCGTCATTATGGGAGATAGTTTGTTATTGATATTTTTTACTCCAATGGATGGTAGTCTCATCATTATGGGAGATAGTTCGTTGTTGAGATTTGTTACTCCAATGGATGGTAGTCTCGCCATTATGGGAGATAGTTCATTGTTGAGATTTTGTTACTCCGATGGATGGTAGTCTCGTCATTATGGGAGATAGTTCGTCGTTGAGACTCACTTTGCTCTGAAGAATTTGTATGTTTCTAGTTATAAGTATTGATGCTGGTCATTTTTGAGTTACCCTAATATTGGTATTTGCTGGTATTATTCTACCATTTCTTTCCCCCTGTAGACCGACATTACTTTTTTGCTATCTTCTTAATGAGTCGATAGTTTGCAGTCGTCTGTCGATCATTATCATCCCTTACTTCTCTCCTCAATATTTGAGTTGATGATGCTTTATCTCCTCCTTGGGCCTTACCCCAATAGAGTTGAGTCTTTTGTTCACCAGTGATTTTTTTACCTAGTTGGGTTTTCTTTTGATCCTTGTTTTTATTTCTTGCTTCCCCAGTGGTGTTCTATATCACCTTTGGAGTCGTTCATTTTGATTCACAATCATAAGCATTGTACGACATCTTAGGGACAAAAATAGGGCTTATTTTATATTTAAGTATCTTCAATCGCGTCGACACGAAGAATTTAACTTTCGTATCTCCAAATAGAAAACACTTAAAAAAGGGCAGCTGTTGTACCCCAATTTTTTCCCCTAAGATTCCTCTATCATCTCATATCAACTCAATCACAATAATATCACACTAGGGTTTGGTTCTTCTCCTTATCTCTAGGTTTTCTCATTAGGAATCACCAAGAACCTTGATGTTTATATTGTGATTATTTATGTTTTGATTAACTTTTAAACTAACAAATGCAATGAATGTTTGCTCTAGTTGATGATACTACAGGTTAGGGCACAACACATTTCATCAAGTTAATTCATAGGTTCATGAGTTTATTTCCATGCCTTCTCCAACAAAGCTTCATTGAGATTCAAGCTTCATCACAGAAGATGCTTTAAAGTGATATCATGACAAGGTCTACTATGATTTACCATTCCTCAATTTTTCAAAGAAGTCAAAAGATGCAAGAGTTGATTGAAGAAGTTTGACCTAATTGGACAAGTTCTTGATTTCTTTATTACAAGTGCATAACTCTCTTAATTCTTCACATTTGGAAGTGTTTTTGGTGCTCTGGTTTCTTACTATCATCCTCAACAACTTCTATTCACATGGAAAAAGTTATTGTGCAAGAAAGATTGTCAAAATTGAAAAAGGTTTCCATGTCATTTTGGTGCTTGAGGAGCTAGGGTTTTGAAATTCTAAGGGCTATATCTTGTACATCTTTTGAGATTTTTGGGTGATTCCAAAGGTATGCTTATCATTAATGGTTTATCAACTAATCACTTTAATACTTTCAAGAAAATTTGGTGTGGAAGATGCCTAATGATGAAGAAAGATTACATGTCCTCTAGATAGGCCATCAAATTCCCTTATGTTACTTCAAAAGATCATAACTTGGTCAATTTTTATCTCCTTGGGCCTATTCATTTTCCAAAATGACCTTAAGGATGTGAAATTCAACTCTTCTTTTATATTCAAAGCTTGAAAATGAGTGGAAGATGTCTTAAGAACTCAAAAGATTATAGGTCACCTCATGAATTTTCACCAATTTCCCAAGACCTTAACTTTTTCAATACTTGGTATTTTTGAGTGATTCAAGTTGAACAATTCTCTTTCGGAAGTCCAATTAAATCTAGCATAAATGATCAAAGCTCAATTTTGTAGGAATGCCTTGTTTGAACTCAAAACATTATAGGTCACTTTTGAAGAAAAACTTAGAATTTTACTAAGTACAAAAAGTCAACATCTTTTTCTCAACTTTGACTCATCACAACTTTTAGATCAAGCATCCAATTGATCTCACTCTTTGCACACTGTAAAGTTTTTGACCTTATCTTTCAATTGCTTCAAGAATCATGCCATAAGACCCCTTGAGTCGTAAACACCATGGATTCAAAGATGGTACCTTAAAACTGAAGTTTTCTCCAAAGTCAGAATTTGAAATTCTTAATATGGCTTCTAATCACCAATTTAGCACGCATTTTTTATTTAAACATGTTAAAAAAAGTTCCTAAAGTTGAATTAAGGATCAAAATGCAGGAATTAATTGAGTTTTTATGCACATGGGTCACACTTTTTTTTCACTTTCGAGCTTGATCCAATTTCCTTCCAAACTTCAAATTTCCTCTTAATTCTTTGAACCATTCGCTTCCCTATAAATAGAGGGATATATTGCACTCATTTTCTCAAGATTGAATAGCCAGAATCACCCTGCCAAACTCTCTCCTTAACCCACTTTTCTGCAACTTTGAATTTTGGTTTTACAGCCTTCCCCAATCCATTTTATTTGCTTATTATTCATCCTTGAACTTCACTGAAGCTAATAGAAGAAGAACCAAGCCCTTAAGCATCCTAAATCGTGCTAGCCAAGTCAAGTTTCAGAGCTCTGAATTTTAAATTCAATAGGTAGATTCCTTCATCAATTCTCTCAAAATTTGTTACTACAATGAAGCTCCCATTATTCTGATGCTAGTCACAACATTTGTTTTCAACTAGAATTGAGTTTTTGCAATGAATTTTCAAATTCCTATTCAAATTTTTTATTCTGTTATTTTGCAAATCGACTAAGCTACACCTTAAATAAATTTTTCGCGAGGGTACGATTGTCTTCGTCTTGATGAGACAAAGCGAATGACATAGGTCTGAGCTTCTGATTTTACAGTATGAAAGACCTGTAATTCGTGTGGCTGGAGGTTGAAGATGACCAACGTGTCATCTATTAACCAATGATAATGCGCCACTTGTTTCTCTAAAAAATCTGATTTAATAATGGATCTAGTGTTTTATTCAATAAGGACAATGATATACACAGTGCGCTAGATCTCTTGGATCTGATTACTAATGCGTTTTGACATTCATCAAATGGTCTATATCTTTTTGTTTTATTTTTATTTTCTGATTTTTACATTTTAATTGATTTAAACTTCAAAAATCATAGAAAATTCATTTTTGACTAAAAAATTATGAAAAAATTCACAAAAATATTTTCAAATATTCTCTTTCTGATTTTATTTTTTCATGATTTTATTTTCAGATTTGATACTATTTATAATTTCTCCTTTATTTTAACTTGCTTTTAATTATTTAAAATTACTTTTTGATATTTTTAAATTCTACATTTCTTTATAAAAATCATTTTCCTTATTTCTGACTTTCTGAAATTCTATAAATTTTTTTGACTTCTACTATTTTTGATCTTTTTTTTCACTTATTTGAGTGATTTTAATTAGTTTAAAAATACTTTTATGTCTTAAAAAACTACCAAAAATTTTATAAAAATATTTGAAATCATTTCTGATTTTTCTATGGTCTCTTTAAATTTTTGTTTGATACTTTGAATATGGTTTGATATTTTGCCTTTTATTTTCATTTTAAAAAATAATTTAAAAAACATTTTTCCTTTTTATCTTATTCATTAAATACAATTTATTTTTTAATATATTCTGACTATGTGTTTGTTAATCATGAACTTCATTATTATCATTGGATCTTGAGTATTGAGTTTAACTCCACAAAAATGGATGGATGATTTTAATGATAGTTTGATTAAATTATTTATTCAAATGTATCCCCTCCCTCTTCATCTTATCCCTTTCTCATTATGTTACATGTTGTTAGAGGATGATCTACATATAATCTCTTCAAACATATGGCACATAGATTGCTATTGGCCGACCTTAAAATAGATGCGACTTCTATATAAGTCCACTTACGATTGCTTAACATGGCGCTAAATTTTATCCCCATTCGAGAAATGATCATTCGTGGCCCAAACCTATGTTTTCAAGATCAAGTATGTTTAATTTGAAACCTTTGATCCAATAAACTTGAGGTTCATTGTTAGGAGGCCTTGGTCATATCAATCCACTAATGAATCATCATAAATTTTAGACTAAGTGAATAGTTTAAACATAGTTGATCATTTGTTGTTTCCGTGAGATTTTAAAATGAATGATATACTTGACAAAAAGCAAATGAAACTTGTTTTTGAGAGGCTTTGATTTTATCAATCTTCTAATGAGTTTTCAAATGCAAGATTCAAGATGGTCATTCAACTAACCTCTAATTTCCAACTCATTAACAATTGACTTTTATTTTTATTCTTTTACTTTATGTTTTTACTTTAAGCATCATTTATCTTAGCATTTTTATTTCATGTGGTTTTCATCTTTGCTCACTTGAGCATTTATCTTAATGTCATTTTTATTTTTTCTCAGTTGAGCTTTTCGTTCTCTTTTTGAAGATACTTATTAACCAACTTGAACTTTAAAAACTTTAACGTTACATGGACTATTTGGTTACTATCCTTGGCATTTTGGAGTTATAGACTTCTTGGACTTATGATTAGAGACCTTGACCTACCTTGGTACCTTGTGACTTCTACTGTTATTTTGTCTGGAGTTCTTAGGGTTTACCCCGAGACATTGGGTTGTTTGTTTTCTTTGTGTGCATATTATTCTGATTATATACTTTGTTTGTGATTGGGAATTCATCTGTATACAGTCGCTACTCTTCCTAATTTTTTAGAAGACTTAATGCATTTGAAGTTTGGTTTTTTCAAGAGGTTTATTTTCTCTGATTGTTTGGTTTCAAATCTAAAGGATAGGAATTCTACATTGACTCATTATGTCAAATATTGGCTTCTTGTTGGTTAGACAGTTCTTTTCCTTAGCTTTTATCTTATGCATTAGGATAGCCCCTTCATTTCCTCCCACCTTCTTTAATTTCAAAAAATATTCTCCCTCCTTTTCAAAATTATTCTTATTTTCTAAACATGAACTGTTTTCACAATAAACTTTGACTTAGGTCCATGCATTTTCAAAAATATTTTCTTAATCAAACTTTAACCAACTTAATAATATCTTGACATTTTTTGTGAGAAGACTAAAAGTCAATAAATCTCATTCAAACCATTTTCTCCCTTTTGGATTTTATCCTTAAAATTGTTTCTCAAAAGATTAGACTCTTGTCAATCCTTGTAGTGATATGAGCTACTATACTTTTATGATATGTAGTGAAGTGAGATATTTTCCACTTGGGTGTTGAGCGAGGCTTTGTTGATTTTAAAATCCAAGCCATATCCTCCACTTTGAGATGATGTAAATTCTCCTTTCTCATAATTGTGGGTAGTAAGTATGTTCTTCAACTCGGAGATGACGATGATGTCTCATCTCTTAAAATTAACCAACAAACTTGTGTTTTAAAATTTTAAACATGAACCACGAATACCCTGATCCCCTATTGCACGGAAGGTGGTATGTAGGCACTAAAGGTTCGCAATCACGACGAGTGCAAAATTATAAAAAATATATTTCTTTTCTCACCTCCACCATCTGTTTTTTTATACACCACTTATAGCCAAAATACACAAATTTTCAAAGAGGTTCCTGCAGAGTACCATAGATGTTTAGGGTGCTAATACCTTCCCTTTTCATAACCAACCCTCGAACTTAGATTTCTCCCCCCTCTTTTTTGGGTTATTCGCTATTTTCCCATTCCTCTGGAAACAATAAAGCACGGTGGAGATTTTTATTTGATTTGTGTGAGTCAATTCAATCTAATGGCTTTGTCTCAGCATTTCTACTGCTACACCAGGAAACAGTTCACAAGAATCAACATGTTTTTGTCTCAAGCATTGCAACACATGTTGAAGGCAGGGATGATTACATTGAAGTATCCTCCTCAGAATCCTAATACTTCCTCTCCCCGTTACAATCCCGATGCAAGGTGTGCATATCACTCCAACAGTCCTGGATATGACACTAACAACTGTTGGGCCCTGAAGAATAAGATCTAAGACATGATTGATGCTAAGGAAATTGAATTTGATCCTCCTGAGACTCCTAATGTGATCACTGCACCCATGCCTAATAACGACAAGGGAATTAATGCCATTGATGATGTTTCTTATGTTTCTGCTGTGAATAACTTGACTACTCCTCTGATGATCGTTAAGAAGAAGATGTTGCAAGCCGGTTTAATTTCGGGTTTAATTGAAAGGTGTTACTACTGTGCATCCCAATCCAATGGTTGTGCATTGCTGAAATAAGGTGTTCAGTGTTTAATGGATGACCATGTAATTCTATTTGAGAATACTCCTTATATGGAGAGTATGTCTCAAGACCTGAAGCTTGAAGACGTGTCTGCAATTTTCGGCACTCCTGTAAGGATCACTTCTAAGGGTCCTGTGAAGATTAATTCTGAACCTAGGGTTGTTCCTCTAATCATTACCGCGCCTTGGCCAATTTCATATTCCTCTGACAAGGTTATCCCTTGGAATTATGGAGTTGATGTCTACTACCATGGCGTCAAGCAAGAACCATTGACTGTCGAAGATAAAAATACTTAAATTATTGATCTGAATGTTGGCAATATTGCTGGGACTAGTAAAGTTACAAGAAGTGGAAGGGATTTCTCTCCAGAGATCTTTCCAAAAGTCGTTACTACACCACTTCGTATCACTACCACTGAATAAACTATTGAAACTCGAGGAAAATAACATATGATTGAGCCTGCCCAGACTGAGGCACCGAAAGAAGTTACTGTTGAAGATACCTCCAAGCAAGAGATGGAAGAGGTATTGAAAATTATTCGAAAGATTGACTATAAGATCATTGAACAATTAGGGAAGACCCCCTTCAAAATATATATATTATCTCTGTTGTTGTGCTCTGAAGCCCATGCTCAGGCTCTGGTAAAGTTCCTGAAATCTGCTCATGTACCGTATGAAATCTCGGTTGATCAGTTTGGAAATGTGTTGCTAGCCTAACAACTGATAATGGGCTAGACTTTTCTGACTCTGACTTAACTCCCATAAGAAGGAACTATAATAAGGCCATGCATGTATCTATTGAGTGTAGGGGCACTACCTTATCCCATGTATTGGTGGACAGAGGTTCCTCATTGAATTTATTGCCAAAAGCTGCTTTAGACAAACTTGACTGTGAAGGGATTTTTCTACAACCTAGTGACATTGTGGTAAGAGCTTTTGATGGTTCAAAGAGAATGGTGCATGGAGAAGTTAATCTTCCAATCAAAGTGGGTTCACAGGTCTTCGAATCTACTTTTTATGTAATGGACATTCGTCCAGCCTATTCCCGTTTGCTTGGACTCCCTTGGATTCATGGGGAAGGCGTTGTTACTTCTACTTTACACCAAAAGTTCAAGAATCTCATAAAAGAAAAAATCGTTACAGTTTGTAGCGGTGAAGAATACATGGTGAGCCATTTGAGTTCCTTCAAGTATGTTGATATGGATGGTTGATAACGAGAAATCGTATCATATAATTACTATGCTTTTTACCGATTTTATAATACATTGAGTCGTCTAACTCCCAATTATCCCGAGTTTTTGTGTCTTTTCAAAGGTATAACATTTGTCAACTCAAGCCAATGAAAAAGGACCACATGAAGAAAGCTAGACAAGAAACAGAAGAGAAAAGAACCAAATCTGCAAAATACAAATTTTGTAACGGTGACGATCGTCACACCCTGTGACGACCGTAATGCATCCCCAACTAGAAAGAACGCTCGTAACACATCATTGAAGAGCGTAATGCGCTATTCAAGTGCATTACGACCGTCACCCACCTGTGACGACCGTCACACGCGTAAAGAGGAACGTTATGAATTAGTGGAGACGTGGGCAACGTGAGGGCAGAAGTGTTCTCCTATATTTCCTCCACTCAGTAACCATGCATCCTGTTTTCACTCCACTCAAGCCTTTTCCAAGATTTTTTCAACTGCAATATTTTCTCCTATATATATATATATGTGGTAGTGCAAAGGAATGAGGGTCGAAGAAGTTTTCCCATAACCAAATTTCTACTTTCTGCAATTATTTCTATTTCCTTGCTTTTGAGCTTTTTCTACATTATTGTAATTTCTATTTCCAGCATTAGTTTTAGAGTGCTAATTCTTCATTTAAGAATTAACACATTTTATTGATTTCGATTGAGCTGCAAGGAATATTGTAACATCCAAGATTACCATAGCAACGTTATTTCCAGGTTTTTTTATGCAATTAATATTTATTCATTCTTGTATTATGTCATTTATTTTTATGAATATTATTTTAAATTGCATAGTTATTAAATATATTATGTTCGGCTAAATTAATCGTACCGGTATGTGACACCTAAGTACCGAAAGAATTCAGTGATACCTTGGCCAAAAACATTTATAAAACAATTTCTGGTTTCCAATTTCTATGTTTAATTTAACTACCCTTGTCACGAGAGTGAGAGGATAATTAACACGATTTTGCCACGAGAGTGAGAAATTAATTAAGGCAAGAACCTGCATGCGAGAGCTGGGGTTCAACCCAGATAGTGGTAACGAAACATTAATTTTTAAATACACGAGAGTGTTTTAATAAATTAATTAAACTCAAACTGTTTTCAAAAAGTGTTATTAAATTTAAAGTGCATCAACTAGGTTTAGTAGCATGACTTATTTCATGAACACGAGAGTGTATGTCTCAGGTTTTTAAACAATTCATTTTTACCGAGATACTTTATAGGCCAAGCGATTCACCGAATTCCCAAAGTCCGACTATCACATACCGATATAACTATTACTATTATTTTTAATTAAACCATTTCCCCCTAAAACCAAATATTCATCGCTTAGTTAAACAAATTGTAGCATTAGATCGTATGTGATTGATCCTCAGTCTTTGTGGGTTCGATAATCATTTAAAACTAGAACGACTAAACTGTATACTTGCAATTAGTATCCCAATAGACTCATAAAGTCCCGATCAAGTTTTTGGCGCCGTTACCGGGGACTGATTAGTCAATTAAGTACGATTCTTCTGTTGCGCATTTAGACTAGGGAACATAAACCTTTTTTCGATTTGTATGCCAAGGACTCGCTCACAAGGAGAACCACTTGACAAATCGAAGGACGAACCTGAACGCATCCTTTCTGTAAGACGTGCAGTCAGGGATTACTGTTTAAATCACGCTATTCCTTTACCCAAACCCGAAATCAAGATTGATTCTTAAACAAATTATAATTCTTCCTCTGAAACCGAAACTAATCTAGAATCGGACATGGCCGAAGAACAAAGGACCCGTCCACTGAAGGAGTACGCAGCTCCATCACAACAAGAACCCCACAACAGCATTGCTACTCCAGCAATAAATCAAAATGATTTTGAGTTGAAACCGTCATTGATTTCAGCTATCCAACAACGCCAATTCTCTGGAGATCCTTCCAAGGATCCAAATGAACATCTTACAAAATTCGTTCAATTTGCCGACACAGTTATAGAAAATGGTGTTAGTAAAGATGCAATAAGATTACGTCTTTTCCCTTTCTCGCTAAGAGATAGAGCTTGGGCTTGGTTGCAATCCTTGCCATCAAATTCTGTCACTACGTGGGAAGGACTTAAGATTGTATTTTTAGCACGATACTTTCCTCCAAGCAAGACTGCTGCACTAAGAGCCCAAATCAACGGATTTAGGCAGAAGGATACTGAATCGCTATTCGATGCATGGGAATGCTACAAAGATATGATGCGAATGTGCCCACATCACGGACTAGAAAAATGGCTGATCATCCACACGTTTTATAATGGACTCTTGTACAACACAAGACTCTCTATAGATGCCGCCGCAAGTGGTACACTGATGGACAAGCCTTATGACGAAGCTAACCAACTCATTGAAAATATGGCTCAAAACCATTATCAGTGGGGAGGAGAAAGAACCATTGTGGAGAAAACTCAAACCAAAGGTGGGATGTACGAGATTAGTAGCTTAGATAAAGTTAATGCTAAGGTAGATGCTCTTACCCAAAAGATAGAAAGCTTGAACTTACCTCCTGCAGCCACCGTGGCTGCAGTAACCCCAAACTGCGAAGTTTGTGGAGTCCCTGGTCATGTTGGAACCGAATGTCAAATCTTAGCAGGAATATCAGTTGATCAGGTAAATTACGCTCAAGGTAATCCTTATGCTAATACCTATAATCCTGGTTGGAAGAACCATCCTAACTTCTTGTACAAGAGCAATAACGCTTTATATGCACCTGGCCAAACACCTGTTGTACCTCCAGGTTATCAAAAACCCGTTGTTAATGTTCCTAACATTCCTAAGAAATCTAACCTTGAAATCTTAATGGAAAATTTTATCGCTAATCAAGCTCAACAAAACAAAGAATTCCTCAATCAAAACGTTCACACTGGTGAACAATTGAAGCTATTAGCAAATAAGGTAGATGCCCTAGCAACTCATAATAAAATGTTAGAAACCCAAATCTCCCAAGTAGAACAACACCAAGCTAGTTCTGCCGCACCTGCGGGTACATTTCCTGGACAGCCACAACCCAATCCTAAAGGACATGTAAATGCTATCACATTACCAAGTGGGACAACCCTTGATGGACCGGTAGATCCTAGACTCCAAAACCCAACCATGTATCAGAAACCTGAAAAGGAAGGAGAGAAGTCGGAAGATCAATCTGAGAATGTAGAGGAAGTCGCGAATGAGAACAGAGAGGCTTCAGAAAAAACTTACGTGCCTCCACCGCCATATAAACCACCAATTCCATACCCTCAAAGACTTGCAAAATCCAAGAACGAGGGGAAATTCAAGAAATTTGTAGAACTTCTGAAACAATTAAACGTTACTATTCCATTTACAGAAGCTATAACCCAAATGCCGTCATATGCTAAATTCCTAAAAGAAATATTGTCTAATAAGAAAAAAATCGTTTAAAACGAAACCGTTATGCTAACTTCCGAATGAAGCGCCATAATTCAAAATAACATGCCTCCAAAGCTAAAAGATCCTAGTAGTTTTTCCATACCATGTGTAATTGGTAAATCTGTCATAGACAAAGCTCTATGAGATTTAGGAGCAAGCGTTAGTCTAATGCCCTTATCTATTTGCGAGAAGCTCAAATTAGGTGACATGAGACCTACCAAGATATCCCTATAACTAGCCGACAGATCGGTCAAATTCCCTGTTGGTATGCTAGAAAACATCCCTGTCCGAATAGGACAATTTTACATACCGACTGGCTTTATAATAATGGACATCAAGGAAGATTCAAACATTCCCATCATACTAGGAAGACCATTTTTAGCTACTGCAGGAGCCATCATTGACGTTAAGAAAGGAAAGCTTACCTTCGAGGTAGCAGAAGAAAAAGTAGAATTCATTCTTTCCCAATTCTTCAAAGCCCCTGTTATAGATGACTCATGCTTTCTCCTAGATATTGTTGATGAATGTGTCAAAGAACTAGAAAGCCAAGAAGACACCTATTCTGGGATGCTGAAAATTCCAACACCAACTATCCTCAAGGATGATGACTGGAAACAAGAACCTCTAGATGCCAACCTAAGCGAATGCTTCGCCTTAACACCCGATCCTACCCCAACTGATAAGAAAACTGGTATAGAACTTAAAACGTTACCTGAAGATCTTAGGTATGAATTTTTAGATAAAGAACTCGAACGGCCAATTATAGTTAATGCCAATTTAGGGAAGATCGAAACTGAAAAACTTCTTAGTGTGTTAAGGAAGTATCCAACCGCATTAGGCTATAATATATCAGATCTAAAGGGAATAAGCCCTTCTCTCTGTATGCACCGCATTATGTTGGAAGAGCACTGCAAGACTTCTAGAGAACATCAAAGACGAATAAATCCTATCCTAAGTGAAGTCGTTAAGAAAGAAGTGCAGAAACTGCTAGAGGCAGGCATCATATACCCAATATCAGATAGTAACTGGGTCAGTCCAGTTCACGTGGTGCCTAAGAAAGGAGGTGTTACGGTTATAACAAACACAAAAGGCGAATCGGTGGCACAACATACCCAAACAGGATGGAGAATGTGTATTGATTACAGAAAACTAAACAAAGCTACGCGCAAGGACCATTTCCCATTACCATTCATTGATCAAATGCTCGAGCGCTTAGCCAAACATTCCCATTTCTGCTATCTTGACGGATACTCAGGATTCTTCCAAATTCCCATTCATCCTGATGATCAAGAGAAAACCACGTTCACATGCCCCTATGGTACCTTTGCATACCTAAGAATGCCATTTGGACTATGTAACACACCTGCAACTTTCCAACGATGCATGATGGCGATTTTCGCAGACTTTTTAGATGGAATTATGGAAGTATTCATGGACGATTTCTCTGTCTGTGGAGAAAGTTTTGACGGATGTTTATCAAATCTTGAATTAGTACTGAAACGCTGTGTCAATGTCAACCTAGTGCTCAATTGGGAAAAATGTCACTTCATGGTGAGACAAGGAATTGTGTTGGGTCACATTGTATCAAACAAAGGGATTAAAGTCGATAAAAAAAAATCGAAATTATCAAAAACCTTCAACCACCCAAAACAGTTAGAGAAATAAGAAGTTTTCTAGGACACGCTGGTTTTTACCGACGTTTTATAAAAGATTTCTCTAAAATCACTAAGCCGCTAACTGAATTATTAATGAAAGAAGATGAGTTTATTTTCGACGATAAATGCTTAAACGCATTTGAGATGCTTAAAGAAGCCTTAATTTCAACACCTATTATGCAACCTCCTGATTGGAACCTACCATTTGAAATAATGTGCGATGCGAGCGATTATGGTGTAGGCGCAGTCCTAGGATAACGCAAAGATAAAAAGCTTCACGCTATCTACTACGCAAGCAGAACACTCGATCTCGCACAAATGAATTACGCCACTATGGAGAAGGAACTCTTAGCTGTTGTATTCGCATTGGATAAATTTTGTTCCTACTTAGTAGGTGCCAAAATCATTATTTACACGGATCATGCTGCGATCCGATACTTGCTAAGTAAGAAAGACGCCAAACCGCAACTACTCAGATGGATCTTACTCCTACAAGAGTTTGCCTTGGAAATAAAAGACAAAAGAGGGACTGAAAACGTGGTAGCAGACCATTTATCAAGATTAGATGGAATCCAAACCGAGAGTGTTCCCATAAATGAATATTTCCCTTATGAACGCCTTATTGCTAAACTAGAGATAGCTCCTACCGACAGTTTAGATCAACACAATTAACCTTTAACAACTGCGGTAGTAAAAGCCATTTGTACCAACACCACATTACCGTGGTACGCTGATTTCGTCAACTATTTAGTTGTCGTTGTTTTACCACCCGATTTAACGTACCAACAGCGGAATAAATTCTTCCATGATCTTAAACACTACTTTTAGGATGAACCATTACTCTTTAAAAGAGGCGCCGATGGTATCTACCGTTGCTGTGATCCTAACGATGAAATAGACGATGTCATTTCCCATTGCCATTACGCCCCTTATGGTGGACACGCTAGTACATCGAAAACTTGTGCAAAAATACTTCAAGCTGGCTTCTTTTGGCCTACTTTATGGAAAGACGTCCACGTAGCAATTATGAACTGCGATAGATTTCAACGCATAGGAAATATATCTAGACGCGACGAAATGCCACAAAAATGGATTCTCGAAGTAGAAATTTTCGATGTGTGGGGAATTGATTTCATGGGACCGTTCCCCGCATATTTTGGAAATAAGTATATATTGGTAGCTGTTGACTACGTATCAAAATGGATTGAAGCCATCGCTTCACCCACAAACGATACACGAGTGGTACTTAAACTATTCAAGCATGTCATCTTCCCACGATTCGATGTACCAAGACTAGTAATCAGTGATGGCGGTTCCCATTTTATCTCTATCATTTTTGAAAAACTACTTTCAAAATATGGCGTTAAACATCGCATAGCCACACCATACCATCCTCAAACGAGTGGACAAGTGGAAGTGTCAAATAGGGAGATAAAATAAATCCTTGAGAAAACCGTAGCCACATCCAGAAAAGATTGGTCCTCTAAGCTAAATGATGCTCTTTGGGCATATAGGACAGCTTTTAAAACCCATATCGGAACAACGCCATTTAAATTAGTTTATGGAAAATCTGGTCATTTGCCAGTTAAATTAGAATATAAAGCTTACTGGGCAATTAAAACCCTTAACTTAAATTACAAGATTGCTGGAGAGAAACGAATCTTAGATATCCATAAATTAGAAGAATTGCGTTTAGACGCTTATGAAAATGCTAGAATTTATAAGGAAAGAACAAAAAAATGGCACGATAAGTGTATCTCGTGGAAAGAATTTAAGGAAGGAGACATCGTACTCCTATTCAACTCTAGACTGAAACTTTTCCCGGGAAAATTACGTTCCAGATGGTCAGGACCGTTCGAAATTAATAAAGTTTTCCCAAGTGGTGCGATAGAAATTAAAGGAAATTCTATCGAACCATTCATAGTCAATGGCCAGCGCTTAAAGCACTACTTTAACATCGGAAATCTCAACTATTCGGCTTATCTTCAGTTAAGTGAGCCACCTACCCCGATACCTAACTGAATAGGTATTATTTGTCGAGCCATCGACATAAAACAAAGGAGCTTCATGGGAGGCAACCCATGTTTTCTTTTAATTATTTTTATTGTTTTAATATGTTTTTATTTTTCTTTTCTTTTTCTTAATCTTTAAAACTTTCATGTTGCATCTCTTACTCCTTTTTATTTTCTTTTTCTTCTATTTTTATTTTTCCTTTAAACTTTCTTTTTCTTTTTTGATTTAACTTCGGCATTCTTAACCTGAAAATACTAACTTAGTTTTTCAAACATTTATTAAATATTTTCAGGGGGGGTAATTCTTTAGCTTTCATATTTAGCTCCATGGCACGAGTAAACTACATGAATATCACCTTTAGAAGCAGGCACCAGAGAAGACACTTTGAGGATCTGGCTGAGCGTGAAATGTGCCCTACAATCTACGTTGATGACCATGCTATGACTGCTCTTGGCATTCGTGAGAGTGTCATGTATCTGCTACACCAGATTGGCTAGGACACTGCTCCTATTCGGAGACGGTATTGTACCTACAGGAAGCTGACCCTTGAGTTCCTGAGCACACTGAGCTACATTCCAAATCATGGGTTAGGGTTCAACCGTGGGTTGATCACCTTCAGGCTGTTTGACATGGACTATCGCTATAACCTTAGGGAGTTTGCCAACCTGTTGGGATTCCCTTTTGGCCCTGATGTTATTACTATGACCCAGGAGGACCTCTTGCTTAATTCTGATCTTGATTTTTTCTGGGGAAGCATTGCTGGCAATAACCATCCAGAGCCTTCTGACCTTTATTCTGAGTCCATCCACAACCCGACTATCAGGTACTTTCATAAGATCATCGCCCATACCCTTTTTGGTAAAGAGCAAAATGTTACATCCGTATCACGCGATGAGCTCTTCATTATGTATTGTGCCTCCCAGAGCCGTCTGGTAAATGGTGCCGCTTATATGCTAGCTAACATGGAGCATATTATCCAGACTCCGAATGCATCAATCCTGTTGGGTGGTTTAGTCACTATGATCTCTAATTCCATTGGACTCCGAAGGCCTATGCTAGGATCAGCACCGCATTATGGCATAAAGCCAATGAACATTGAATTTTGCTTCAACACTAGTTTTATAGGGAATCTTGGGCCAGATGAGTTCGAGCTGTTAATTAATCATGAGACTGTCCACCAGTTTATGCTCCCGAACCTTATCACTAGTGTGCATAATAGAGCAAACTGGCTTTTTGACCTCCACCATCCTGCTACACCGCCTTCGTCTCCTTCCACTGTTGACATTTACGAAGTACCCAACCCCTCTCACAATGCTGAAGACCCTGCCACACCACAAGGATACCATCAGTTTCTCGATCCATCGGAGCAGTAGGTAGTTTCTACTGAGACCGCCACCCAGGCTCCAGAGATCCCACCACCACCTCCACCTACTGTTACCCTACACTCTTTGCATGAAGAAACTACTGAAATGCGGGGCGAGTTTACATCTCTCCGAGTGGACTTCATCGCTTTCATGGATTTGGTGACCGACCAGCTGGATTTCATGCACCAGCATATGTTCCCTACTCCCCGTGGCTAGAGTTTGCCTTCGTTATCTTAATTTGTTCTTCTCTCGCATTTGTACATACAGTGGGGTCACTGTTTAGTTTTAGTGTGGGGTGGATTCTAGTTGTTCTAGCATTCTATCATTTTTTATTTTATTTCTATTTCGAAACAATTCTTATGGATTAATTCAATTATTTATCAAGTACCAAGTTTCTATTATTTTATTTTCATTCATTTTCATTTTCAGTATATTTTTTATTTTCTTTTAATTTACTGTTTATATTTTCCACAAATATTATTTCATTAGTGTGTTAGTAAATAATATTTCAAAATTATAATTATTAGAATTTTTCAAACTTAGAATATTAAGAAAATAATAAAAAATTTATATAAACATATGTAACGGTCTTGTAACGGTCTTCTCATTAATGACATTGAACGTGTTACGTTCGTAACACCCTCATGACGAGCGTAACACGCATTTCTACCGTGTTACGCCCGTCACACCCTCGTGACGACCGTCACGCGCTTAATATATCAGAACGGCTATTACAGAACCGTTCCAACCATTGCCTTCATAACCACAATTCCTCCATTGCTGCAAAATCACGAAACATACCCACTCCACTCCATTTTTTTCAAACTTCCAAATTTCTAACACTAAAAATACCATCCAGCCACTACCCCATTCTCATTCCAAACCCTTTTCAATCCGTTTTACAAACACCATGGCCAACAATCAACAAGCTCCCGCTCTCACTTTCAGATCCAGCGAACAAGGAGAAACCCAACGGGTCAAATTTCAGAAGTTTCAATGCCGCGGTCTCCAACCTACACGGTATGTTGATCTTGACTGTTTGAGGAGTTTGGGACTACTTGACAGTGTCTGCCAATTGTTGCAGAGTGTAGATTTATGGAACCTTTTCCGCTAACCGAGACCGATTTATGAAACTCTAACCCTTGAGTTTTTGAGTTCCTTTGTATACATCACTCCTCCAGGTGCCACGAACCAACTGTCAGGCCTGGCCAATTTTCGCATGTTTGGCATAGAGCACGAGCTGCCCCAAACCGACATCGCGCGGCTTTTAGGCTTCTGTTCTGATGAAGGTGTCCATCTCCGAGTACCGGATAATTTTGGTGAGGAAGCCTTCAACTTATGGCACAGTATCACGAATATCCGTGCCGGATCCTACGACCACCTAAATGCCACCCACATTCATAATCCGGCCATCCGCTATTTCCACCACATCCTCAGCAACACAATCTTCGCCCGTGACAACAACCACAAGCTCAACTCCAAAGAGCTCTTCTTCATGCACTGCGCGTTCACCGGGAAAAAGATCAACGCCACCCCGTTCCTACTGGATCATATCCACTCTATCTGTGCTAGAGGCGGAAAACCCTTTTATTTCAGAGGGCTGGTAACTTCACATGCCATAGCTCTGAACTATGGTGTTGCTCTCGCGACTATGCCTTCTATGGCACCGACTTCGCTGACTTTGGATCACTGCAAGGCTGCACATCTCATTTATGAGCGGGAGGATGGTAGATTCCACCCTGTGATCAGGAACACTATTTATCAAAACATCATTTTTCCTTGCAGGGACCGAATCGATCCACGAAACCGAGCTAACTGGTTGTTCGATCCTGCAGCTCCCGCGGGGCGTGCTCCCATTCATGAAGACCAGCCTAATGCCCCCGCGGACGAAGTGCAAGAAGAGCTGGATAGTGCTCCTCCTGTCTACGACATTCCAGGACCCTCATGTGCACCACCTCCTATTACTCTTGAAGAGGTCCTCCGCGCCATTCATATGAAAAATCAAATGAGCGCAACGCTTGAAAGAAGACAACATGAGCAATATGAGTATCTATGTGCTCAAAACGCTCAGATCTTGACTGGACAGTGGAACATGAATGAGAGGTTGGATGAGGCCCTGTCAGAGCTCAACGCCTTAAGGCTGGATGTCAGCAACCTTGGTTTCCAAGATACTGACACAGAAGCCACTCCTACCAGACGCTCTCACACCAGGAGTAGAGGACGTGGTCACCAGTAGTTTTTCTTTATTTTCTATGTAGTTTATTATTTTTCTGTTTCATTTCCTTTCTGTTTGTTTTTGTATTTGTACTTCCCCGCCTATATACCACAACATTGAGGACAATGTCGGATTTAGTATGGGAGAGGTACCTTTCCATCTTTTATAAAACTAGTAATTTTCATGATATGTCTCGATTTAAATTCTTCACTTTATTTAGCCATACCAAAAAATTTTATCTTCGCATTAGCCAGACATACCTATTTTAACGAAATCCCAGTTAAGGAAGCCGAAAACGACATAACAAGATCGATACGGTTATGACACCGTAGACTTCCTACTTACGCGATCCGTTTCAATAACCATTATACCGATATCAGGAGTTTTTAGTTCTACAGTAACCCCTAGTAGTTTATACTAGCAGTCAGCACCCTCTTGACACAAACCACGTGGAGAATCGATGAATATAAGTGTTTGATGCCTGATCATTAAAATATCCTTCCTATCTCGCTGCTAAAAGAAAATAAATTTTGTGCACCAAAATATACGGTCACATATAAGAGTTGAGAAAATAACGAAGGAATCCAGTGTTAGTTGGTTCAGAGGTATCTGGTTCTGAACTCGGTAGGGCGTGCTACGGCCCGATCCCCCACAACCTCCAACTTGGATAACATATGTAGGGTTGCCACATTCGTGTACCAGACCCCCTGCTAAAAGGATCAAAGTCACTAACCGGTTACTCCACTACATTCGTGCTAAGACAAAGAGCTTAATGTGATTGCTCCAGAATGAAACCGGGTGGAAT
Source organism: Vicia faba (assembly GCA_948472305.1). Classification (NCBI taxonomy): domain Eukaryota; kingdom Viridiplantae; phylum Streptophyta; class Magnoliopsida; order Fabales; family Fabaceae; genus Vicia; species Vicia faba. Next base: position 1,328,601,862 of record OX451735.1, on the reverse strand, counting down.
AGATACGAGGAACTTTGGGCAAAGTTATAATGGAACTGTTGGATAGCTCCTTTGAAATGGAAGCCTACGACTAAGCTTGTTGCTTGTGTCATTAGCGTATCTTTAGTGTTTCAGCCAAGTATTGGCCGAACCAACGAGGATTTCCTGAAATTGCTTTAAAAATCCAAGGTATGTCATGCATATGCGCTTGACAAAACTTGTCCGACCTTTCGAATGACTATTTGCTTGAGGACAAGCAAAGGTTTAAGTATGGGGGAATTTGATAACGAGAAATCGTATCATATAATTACTACGCTTTTTACCGATTTTATCATACATTAAGTCGTCTAACTCCCGATTATCCCGAGTTTTTGTGTCTTTTCACAGGTATAACATTTGTCAACAAAAGCCAATGAAAAAGGACCACATGAAGAAAGCTAGACAAGAAACAGAAGAGAAAAGAACCAAATCTGCAAAATACAGATTTTGTAATGGTGACGACCGTCACACCCTGTAACGACCGTAACGCATCCCCAACTAGAAAGAACGCTCGTCACACATCATTGACGAGCGTAATGCGTTATTCAAGCGCATTACGACCGTCACCCACCTGTGACGATCGTCACACGCGTAAAGAGGAACGTTATGAATTAGTGGAGACGTGGGCAACGTGAGGGCAGAAGTGTTCTCCTATATTTCCTCCACTCAGTAACCATGCATCCTGTTTTCACTCCACTCAAGCCTTTTCCAAGATTTTTTCAACTGCAATATTTTCTCCTATATATATGTGGTAGTGCAAAGGAATGAGGGTCGAAGAAATTTTCCCAGAACCAAATTTCTACTTTCTGCAATTATTTCTATTTCCTTGCTTTTAAGCTTTTTCTACATTATTGTAATTTCTATTTCCAGCATTAGTTTTAGAGTGTTAATTCTTCATTTAAGAATTAACACAATTTATTGATTTCGATTGAGCTACAAGGAATATTGTAACATCCAAGATTACCATAGCAACGTTATTTCCAGGTTTTTTTATGCAATTAATATTTATTCATTCTTGTATTATGTCATTTATTTTTATGAATATTATTTTAAATTGCATAGTTATTAAATATATTATGTTCGGATAAATTAATCGTACTGGTATGTGACTCCTAAGTATCGAAAGAATTCAGTGATACCTTGGCCAAAAACATTTATAAAACAATTTCTGGTTTCCAATTTCCATGTTTAATTTAACTACCCTTGTCACGAGAGTGAGAGGATAATTAACACGATTTTGCCACGGGAGTGGGAAATTAATTAAGGCAAGAACCTGCATGCGAGAGCTGGGGTTTAACCCAGATAGTGGTAACGAAACATTAATTTTTAAATACACGAGAGTGTTTTAATAAATTAATTAAACTCAAGCTGTTAAGTGTTATTAAATTTAAAGTGCATCCACTAGGTTTAGAAGCATGACTTATTTCATGAACACGAGAGTGTATGTCTCAGGTTTTTAAATAATTCGTTTTTACCGAAATACTTTATAGGCCAAGTGATTCACCGAATTCCCGAAGTCCGACTATCACATACCGGTATAACTATTACTATTATTTTTAATTAAACCATTTCCCCCATAAAACCAAATATTCATCGCTTAGTTAAACAAATTGTAGCATTAGATCGTATGCGATTGATCCTCAGTCTCTGTGGGTTCGATAATCATTTAAAACTAGAACGACTAAACTGTATACATGCAGTTAGTATCCCAATAGACTCATAAAGTCCTGATCAATGGTGAATTCTTCGAGACTCCTTGCTAGACCTTTGAAGTTATTCCTCAGAAAATCCCTTTTAACAAAGCTACTCCTACCATTCCTAAGGTTACCAGGGTTCCACCAAGAATGGCTTCTCTGAAAGACGTTAAGATTGTGGTAGAAGAAGGTGGTGGCACTATTTGGGGTCAGCTTCCCAACATCCCTTACAAGTTCAATAAATTTGGTTTGGGTTTCACCTTAGAGGCTTAGAGGGTTGTGCGTCATGCTCGTGCTAATTCTGGGAGACCGCCATTCCGCATCAACAACAATGGAGTTCACAAAAATCAAGTCAACATTATGGAAGATGCTGATAGCGACTATGACATAGACAATTGGATTTTCCCTACAACCGACGATAGGCTCAACAATTGGAATGCTGAAGACTTTATACCAATCTGCTTTAGTCAGGAGTAAATAATATTTTGTATTTTCTTGCTTACAAGTTTTTGGTTATGTAATTTAAATAATAACTTTAAACCTTGTGCCTTACCCGAGGCATAATGGTCCATTTGTTAGGGTTGTCATTTTTCATCCGCATATTTTCATTTAATAAATCATGGACGTTTGCATTCAAATTTTGCACTCGTTGTCTTTCTTTTACTTTATTACTTTCAAAATAGCTATGTGTTCTTACACACACCCACACAACAAATTGCAGATCCATATCCACCCTGGATCCCATTTATAACAATTATGCTATTGCCAATTTTGACTTTGAAAATTCGATCTACCAAGCCGAGGACAAATGTGAGGAAGATTGTGAAGTACCTAGAGAGCTTTCTAGGCTGTTATTGCAGGAAGAAAGAGCCATAAAACCTCATGAAGAGCCAGTCGAGGTTGAGAACTTGGGTACTGAAGAGGACAAGAAAGAAGTCAAGATAGGTGCCAACCTAGAAGATAGTGTCAAAAAGAGATTAATCCAGATGTTGCATGACTATTTTGAGATCTTCGCTTGGTCATACAAAGACATTCAGGGCTTGATACTGACATTGTGGTTCAACATCTATCGATGAAGGAAGGTTGTCCTCCTATAAAATAGACGGTTCGTCGTATGTGTCCCGAGATGTCTGAAAAGATCAAAGCTGAGGTTATGTAGTAGTTCAATGCAGCTTTAATAATTGTTACGTCACATCCTAAGTGGGTTGCAAATGTGGTTCCAGTACCTAAGAAGGATGGAAAGGTGCGTATGTGTATAGACTACGGGGATTTGAATAAGGCAAGCCTCAAAGATGACTTTCTGCTTCCGCATATTGATGTTCTGGTTGACGACACCGCTCATCATAAAGTATTTTCCTTCATGGATGGTTTATGTGGTTATAATTAAATCAAGATGGCACCTGAAGACATGGAGAAGACTACCTTTGTCACACAGTGGGGCACTTTATATTACAAAGTTATGCCTTTTGGCTTGAAGAATGCTGGCGCAACATATTAGCATGCTATGGTAGCTTTGTTCCATGACATGATCCATCATGAGATAGAGTTTTACATTGATGACATGATAGTCAGGTCTCAGACTGAAGAAGAACATCTCTACCACCTACACAAGCTATTTGAGAGGTTGATGAAATACAAGTTGAGGTTGAACCCAAACAAGTGCACCTTTGGGGTAAGCTCCGTTATACTCCTAGGTTTCGTCGTTAGTGGTAAATGTATTGAAATTGATCATGCCAAGGTTAAAGCCATTCAAGAAATGCCAGCTCCCCGTACTGAGAAGGAATTTAGAGGTTTCTTGGGACGATTGAACTACATTGGCAAATTTATTTCCCATTTGTCTGCTACTTGTGAGTCAGTCTTCAAGTTGCTAAAGAAAGATCAAGTAGTGAAGTTGAATAACCATTGTTATATAGCTTTCGAAAAAATCTAGGAGTACCTCCAGGAACTCCAATTCTGATGCCACCAGTTGAAGGAAAACCTTTAATCATGTACTTAACAGTGTTAGAGAACTCAATGGGGTGTGTATTGGGGAAACATGGAGAGTCTGATCAAAATGACCATGCAATAAAATACCTTAGCAAAAATTTTACTGATTCTGAAACAAGATAATCACTGCTCGAGAAATCTTGATGTGCTTTGGCATGGGCTGCTCGCCGACTAAGACAGTATATGTTTACTCATACTACTTTGTTGATCTCTAAGATGGATCCAATAAAATACATATTCGAGAAACCCGCTCTCTCCAGAAGAATAGCAAGATGGAAAATGGTCTTGACAAAATATGACATTCAATATACTACTCAGAAGGCAATCAAATGAAGTGTACTGGAAAATCATTTGGCTCATCAAGCTGTAGATGACTATTAGTCTATGAATTTTGAGTTCCCATATGAGAATATTATGCTAGTTACTGATTATGAAGAACCTGGACCATATGAAGGACCTGAATCGGGATCCTGATGGAATATGGTTTTTGATGGAGCTTCTGACGCGCTTGGAAATGGAATTGGTGTTGTGATTATCTTTCCAAGGGGTTTCCATACGCCCTTCAGCGCCAGGTTGTTTTTTGACTATACCAACAACACGGCCGAGTACGAAGCATGTATCGTGGGTATCAAAGCTACCATCAATATGAGAATTAAATTCCTGAATGTATATGGGGACTCAGCCCTAGTGATCAGTCATATTAAGGGAGAATGGGATACGAAGCATCCAAATCACATTCCTTATCTAGAGCATGTGTTGACATTAATTTTGTACTTCGAGGAAATTACTTTTTAACATATTCCACGAGAAAAGAATCAATTGGCAGACACATTATCTACCATGTTAACTATGTTCAAATTCAGATGGGATAATGAAGCTCCTCGAATTACTATTGAAAGACTAGACGAACCAAAGCATTGATACAAAGTTGATTCTGATGGAGTAGAGGAAAAGCCTTGGTACCACGAAGTAAAAAGATACCTCGAAAATCAAGAATATCTGGAAGGAGCATCTATCAATGATAATAAATTTCTAAGGAGGTTCTCTTCCATGTTATTTCTGAGTAACGAAATCCTGTACAAGCGCAACCACAATTCGACTTTGCTTCATTGTGTAGAAAAGAAGGAAGCTGAGAAAATTATGAAATATATGCACGAAGGAGTCTTTGGTACTCGCTCCAGTGGGCATACAATGGCTAAGAAGATTATGAGAGCGGGTTAATATTGGTCGACTATGGAAACTGATTTCCATCATCACTCCAAAACTTGTCACAAATACCAGATCTATGCTGACAAAGTACATGTGCCTATGGTTCCTCTGAATGTCTTAAGTGCTCCTTGATCGTTTGTAATGTGGGGAATTGATATGATTGGAGAGATCAAGCCTACTGCTTCCAATGGGCATGGTTTCATCCTGGTCGCCATTGATTACTTCATGAAGTGGGTTGAAGCCGCCTCATTTTCCTCTGTTATCAATAATGTTGTCGCTTGGTTCATTAATAATAACCTTATCTATTAGTACAGCACCCCCGAAAGGATTATCACAAACAATTGTACCAATCTAAATAATACTATGATCATGGAACTCTACATGCAGTTCAAGATTAAGCACCACAATTCTTCTTCGTACTGACCAAAGATGAATGGCGCAATGGAAGCCACCAACAAGAATATCATGAAAATCTTACAGAAGACGACAGTGACATACAAATATTCGCATGATTTATTACCATTTTCTCTTCATGGTTATCTCACTTCAGTACGTATATCAACTGGAGAAACCCCGTTCTCTCTAGTCTATGGTATGGAGGCTGTCTTACCTGTTGAAGTCTAGATTCCTTCCCTAAGGATTATGAAAGCTGTAAGTTTAGATGAAGACCAATGGACTCAGACTCGACTGGACCAAATAAATTTGATTGATGAAAAAAGGCTTGCGATTGTTTGTCATGGTCAGATGTATCAGAAATGCATGATCAAATCCTTTAACAGGAAAATTAAACACCAGGTATACCAGACCGGTGATATGGTAATAAAGCGCATTATCCTACCACAAGGTGATCCCAGGGACAAATGGACTCCCACATAAAAAAGGCCATTTGTGATCAAAAAGATATTTTCTGGTGGTGCTATGATACTCACTACCATGGACGATGAAGATTTTCCACACCATGTGAATGCAGACATAATCAAAAAATACTACGCATGAAGGAGACCCGCTAGGTTGACAGGCCTAGGCAAAAGTAAGGGCATCCCGACGAACCAAAAGGGTTCGGGAAAAAATTAGGGATACATATATATATATATATATATATATATATATATATATATATATATATATATATATATATATATATATATATATATATATATATATATATATATATATATATATATATATATATATATATAATTGTACATCCGACAATTCGAAAACCTGAAAAGGTGGCTTGGGCAAAAAAGGATATCCTGATGGACTGAAAACCCGAAAGGGAAGTCCAGGAAAAAGTTAGGGATTAAAGCGTACGACTATGTCTTGTTGGATCACCCATCTACTTACAGCTAGCTTCATTACTAGCGTCAAGTTCAAATAGTACAGAACAATCCAATCATCTTCTTCCAACAGCAAGTGATGAGATGCGTGAAGACATATGGCCAATAGCAGAGTTGAAACTTGATGGGATCGTTTCCACATAGCAATTTTTCCTTGTTTTTCTTTGTACCCTTTCTTCATCCTTACGATGATTTCCTCTTACTAGGGTTTCTGTCTCTTTGTATAAAATTGTCTGCTTATAGGCAAACTTTCAGAATCAATGCAATTAGATTTCAAAATTCAAAATTGTTTTACTTTCTATATTTTTTTTAAGCGTCCAATGATTACATTGAATGAACATATGTATTTTAACATGATTACTATTAACAAAATATATGCATAAAAACAGGATTAGCATTTACTAAAGACTCTAGGAGTTGGGATAATGTTCAAGTCATCCACAAATATCCACAAATCAATCTCCACGTAACTATCTCTATAGAGCTATCTTCAGAAGCTCATCCCCAACAGAGATATATTCCCCAGAAAATCTAATTTTCCATCAGACAGAAATTGGGGCATCTTCCAGAGATTCACCTCTATGTCCCTGATGGATAGCTCGACATGATCATCTTCCCTAATAGGCCCCCTAGCGGATAAGGAAGTTTGATCATTTCCCCAACAAATGGTGGAAACTTCCTTAGTGAAGCCTGTGAAATCCCGATCCCTATCAGAGATTATTTCCTCAACGCAATCTACAGGGTTTATTTCCCCAACAGAGTTTATTCCTCCAATATTGCAAGTGATCTTAGAATTTTCACAAAGCTCAAGATGTCCTCTACATTCTCTATTTTGATCATTTTTGCATTTGAAGACTTTATCTTAATGTGATTTTCCTTGACAAAAAGTGTCTTTTTGTTGACTTTTGAAATGACCTATAATGTATTAGCCCATATCTCTCAAATGAAGCATTTTTTAGACTTGAGCTTAGGGAGTCAAAGTTGTAGAGAATTGAATTTCCTTCCAAATGAGCTTTTGTTGAGGAAAATACAATGAGGCATGTGAAATTTGTGCTTGGTCAAAGTTCAGTTGACTTCTCCTTAAGAAAACCTTAATTTGGCAACTCTTGACTTTTAATGAATTGGAAGTTTTCTCGATGAATCATGATCAACCCTTGATAAAATGATGAGTGTGACTTCAAAATCTTGATGTTGATAAAAAATATTGATGTTTGACTGTATGTTGACCATAATTGACTTTTTGTCCAATATAGTTGATTTTCAGTCATCTGAGCAATTGGTTGAGCAAACTCGTGATGCAAGGCTTGAATCTTGGTATGAGCATTCTTGGAGACATAGAAACCATGAAATCCATTGGAGGCCTTAGATACCCAATCTTCCTTGAGAAAAGTGAAACCCTAGTTGTAGGTCCATTGCTTAGGAGAAGAAGTTGTCTGATTAATTCTTTAAGCAACTGACAACCCTAGAAGCATGAGTAGATATCTTTGAAGAAAAATGGGCGGGAAAATTTTAGGTTACAACAGTTGCCCCTGTTAAATCTTCTTAAACATGAGGAGTTTGAATGGCGTGTCTGCCATTCGTGCTTTGAACGTGGAAGAGGATTGAACACTTGAGTGCCCAGAAATCTGCACTCACAGGTACGTGGAATAATACTTGGTTGATAATATTGCTTGAATGGCCTTGGAGATGCCATTCAGAGAGATGACGGAGTATTGTCAGAGATGGGCTTATACATTCCATCCAAAGTAACCGTTGATAAGAGTATCAGAATGAGTCTACGCTTGACTATATCTAGGAAGTGTACTAGAACGAGTGTGCATTCGATTGTATCTAGTAGACGTATTGGGGAGTGTCAGAATGAATCTTGTGTCTTGATTATATCTGAATATTGTCCTAGAATGAGTCTATGTATTGATTGTATCTATAAGTGGACCAGAATGAGTCTTCGCTCGAATGTATTCAGATATGCGCTAGAATGAGCCCATGCCTAGCTATATCTGAGATATGTGTTAGAGTGAGCCTACGCCTATATGTATCTAAATATATATTGGAATGAATATCATAATGGACCTACGTCTAGATCGTATTTGGATGGCATCTAGAAGATATACTGGCATGAGTATCATAATGGATCTACGTATGGATCCTATCTGGAGTATATTTGAAATATGTGCTAGAATGCATATCTAAATGGATCTATGTCTCGACCGTATCTGAAATGTATCTAAAACCTATGTTGGAATGAGTTTACGCTTGACTGTATCCAAATGATCATCAAAATGCATCGTCGATTGATTGTATTTGAAGAATGAGAAATTGTTGATAACGTTTATTTGTTGCGAACTAACCTGAAAGAAAACAAAGTTAGTTTTTTATGCAATGCCATTATATATGTAATGCATTACATAATGATGTTCTCAATATAAATAAGAATGTTATATGCGTTCCGTATGCATATGCTATGATATTTTGTAAATGATATATGAATGTGAGATGCTGGTAACAGTTGCTTCGTATAACATCTTTGGCTGGGGAAAATAAATTCTCGACTGTTGCTGAGGATGAGGAATATGAATTTTCCACCTTGTTCAGAATGTCTATGTTGGGGATTCCTGATTTCTATTTGAGGATACTCTACTGGGGATGTTCGACTTCAGCTTAGGGATAGAAGAATTCAAGGAACATTGGTCGTTCATCGTTGGATTCCTCCGTACCTTAACTGGGGATAAAAGAAATGTATATTCCTCTTATGTGATCCTTTACCAGGTTTCAGATACTGTAGCAACTCTATGGGGATAACAACCTTGACTACACTTTGCTATAGAAGAGAATTTTGTCGGGGATTTGTAGTAATCGGAGAAATGAACTCTGTTGGGGAAATAAACCCTGTTGGGGAAATAAAATTTGTTGGGGAAATAAACCCTGCTTAGGAAATACACCCTGCTAGAGAAATAAGCCCTGCTAGGGAAATAAATCATGTTGGAGAAGAGAATTCTACAAGGGATTTTACAGTGTTGGAGAAATAAACTCCGCTGAGGAATTAAATTCCTGTAAACTATGTTGAGGGAATCATTTCTGATTTCATAGGCTGTGCGGAAGAAGTTTCCACTATATGTTGGGGAAATGATCAAACTTCTTTATACGCCATGGGACCTACTGGGAGAGATGATCATGTAAACTACTGGAAAATTCCCCAATTCTTGTCTGAAGGCGTATTAGACTTGTTGTGGAATGCATCTCCATCGTGGATGAGCTTGCGAAGGTAGCTCTGTGGGGATTTTTATGTGGGGAATTTCTAGATAACTTGAACATTATCCTAACTCCTAGAGTCCTTAGTAAATTCTTATTCCTGTTTTATGAACATATTTTTAACAGTAATCATATTCATATGCATATGTTCATTCAATTTAGTCATTGGATGTTTTTGCAAACAAAACATAGAAAGTAAAACAAATTTGAATTTTGAATGATATTTGTATTGATAATTTTCCTATAAACAGGCGGCTTTATACAAAGATACAAAAATGCTAGTAAGAGGAAATTGTTGTAAAATGAAAAGAGTAAATAGAGAAAAATAACTATGTGGAAACGATCCCATCGAGTTTCAACTCAGCTACTGCCCCTATGTCTTCGAATATCTCATCCCTCACTGTCAGAAAACGTTGACTGAATTGATCTGCTCCATTTGAACTTGATGTTGATAACAAATCTTGTCGTAGGTAGATGATCTAACGGGACATAGTCGTACTCTTTAATCCCTAACTTTTCATGAACCTCCCTTTCGGGTTTTCAGTCCACCGGGATACCTTTTTTTGCCTAAGCCGCCTTTTAAGGTTTTCGACTTGTCCGGTGTACATTATATATATATATATATATATATATATATATATATATATATATATATATATATATATATATATATATATATATATATATATATATATATATATATATATATATATATATATATATATATATCCCTAATTTTTTCCCGAACCCTTTTGTTCGCTGGGATGCCCTTATTTTTGCCTAGGCCAGTCACCCTAGCAGGTCGCTTTTCATGCGTAGTTTTTTTTGACTATGTCCGCATTCACAGGGTGCAGAAAGTATTCACCGTCCATGGTGGTAAGTATCATAGCACCACCAAAAAACATCTTTTTAATTACAAATGGCCCTTCGTATGTGGGAGCCCATTTGCCCTTGGGATCGCCTTGCGGTAGGATGATATGCTTTATTACCAAGTCACCAACCTGATATACCTGATGCTTGACTTTCTTGTTGAAGTCTTTGATCATACGCTTCTGGTACATCTGACAATGACAAACAACCGCAAGCCTCTTTTAGTCAATCAAATTTATCTGGTCCAGCCTAGTATGAATCCACTTGTCTTTGTCTAAATTTGCGTCTTTCATAATCCTTAAAGAAGGAATCTGGACTTCGACGGGTAGGACATCTTCCATATCGTAGACTAGAGAGAATGGTGTTTCCCTAATTAATGTACATGTTGAAGTGCGGTAGCCATGGAGAGCAAATGGTAACATTTCATGCCAATCTTTGTATTTCACTGTCAACTTCTGTATAATCTTCTTGATGTTCTTATTGGCAGCTTCCACTGTGCCATTCATCTTCAGTCGATACACAAAAGAATTGTGGTGCTTGATCTTGAATTGCATGAAGATTTCTCTGATCTAGTATTATTGCGATTGGTACCATTGTTTGTGATAATCCTTTCATGGGTGTCGTACCGATAGATAAGGTTATAATTAATGACCCGGACGATAACATTCTTGGTAACAGAGGCAAATGAGGATGCTTTAACCAATTTGTGAAGTAACCAATGGCGACCAAGATGAAACGATGCCCATTAGAAACAATAGTCTTGATCTCTCCAATCATATAAATTCCCCATATTACAAACAACCAAGGAGCATTTAAGACATTCAGAGGAACTAGAGGCACATGTACTTTTTCAGCATAGATCTATCATTTGTGACAAGTTCTGGAGTGATGATGGCAATCGGTTTCCATCATAGACCAATAATATTCCTCTCTCAGAATATTCTTAGACATCGTATGGCCACTGGAGTGATTACTAAAGATCCCTTCGTACATGTCCTCAATAATTTTCACCGCTTCCTTCTTGTCTACACAATGAAGCAGAGTTGAATCATGGTTCGCTTGTACAAAATTCGGTTGCTTAGAAATAACTTGGCAGAGAACCTTCGTAGTAATTTCTTTTCATTAACAGATGCCCCCTAGGGATACTCTTGAGCTTCAAGGTACCTTTTCACTTCAAGAAACCAAGGCTTTTCCTCTACTCCATCAATATCAACTTCATATCAATGTGTTGGTTCATCTAGCCTTTCAATGCTAATTCGAGGAGCTTCATTGTCCCATATGACTTTGAACATAGACGACATGGTAGCTAATACGTCTGCCAACTGGTTCTCTTATCGTGGGATATGTTCCAAAGTAATTTCCTTAAAGTACGAAATTAGTGTCAGCACATGCTCTCTATAAGGAATGATATTTGGATACTTTGTGTCCCATTCTCCCTTAATCTGACTGATCACCAAGGTTGAGTCCCCGTATACATTTAAGACCTTGATTCTCACATCAATAGCATCTTTGATGCCTATAATGCATGCTTCATATTCTTCCATGTTGTTGGTATAGACAAAACATAGTCTAGCGGTGAATGGCGTATAGAAACCTTTGGGAGAGATAATCATGGCACCAATTCCATTACCCAGCACTTTGGAAGTTTCGTCAAAAACCATAATCCATCGGGATCCTGGCTCAGGTCCTTCATATGGTCCAGGTTCTTCATAATCTGTAACTAGCATAATGTTCTCGCCGTGGAACTCGAAATTCATAGAATGATAGTCGTATACCGCTTGATGAGACAAATGATCTATTAGTACACTTCCTTTGATTTCCTTCTGAATGGTGTACTGAATTTCGTATTCTATTAAGACCATTTCCCATCTGGCTATTCTTCAGGAGAGAGTAGGCTTCTCGAATATATACTTTATGGGATCCATTTTAGAGATCAACAAAGTAGTATAGGTCAACATATACTATCTTAGTCGATGAGCATCCCATGCCAAAGTGCAGCAAGGTTTCTTGAGCAATGAGTCTTGTACTCCAATTTTCCCCCTAAGATTCTTCTATCATCTCATATCAACCCAATCATAACAAGATCACACCAGGGTTTGGTATTTCTCCTTATCTTTAGGTTTTCTCATGAGAAATCACCAAGTACCTTGATTTGTATATTGCGATCATATATGTTTTATATTGATTAACTTTTAACTAACAAATACAATGAATGTTTACTCTAATTGAATATTTCATCAGGTTGATTCATATGTTCATGAGTTTATTTCCATGCCTTCTTCAACAAAGCATCATTGAGATTCAATTTTCATCATTGAGGATACTTCAAGTTAATATCATGACAAGCTGTACTATGATTCACGATGCCTCAATTTGTCAAAGGAATTCAAAAGATGCAAGTATTGATTGAAGAAGTTTAACCTAATTGGACAAGTTCTTGATTACTTGATCACAAGTGCATAACTCTTTCAATTCTTAATATTTGGAAGTGGTTATTGTTTCTATGCTTTCTTATTATCATCCACAACAACTTTTATTCACATGGCAAGAGTAATTATGCAAGAAAATTTGTCAAAATTGAAAGGGGTTTCCAAGTCATTTTGGTGCTCTAGGAGCTAGGGTTTTGAACTTCTAAGGGCTATATCTTGTTCATATTTTGGGATTTTTGAGTGATTACAAAGACATGCTTCTCTTTAAAGGTTTATCAACTAATCAATTCAAGAGTTTCAAAATAAATCCCGTGTGGAAGATGCCTAATGATGAAGAAAGATTACAAGTCCTCTAAATAGGCCATCAAATTCCCTTATGTGACTTCAAAAGATCATAAATTGGTCAATTTTTATCTCCTTGAGCCCATTCATTTTCCACAATTGTCTTACGGATGTGAACTTCAACTCTTCTTTTATGTCCAAAGCTTGAAAATGAGTGGAAGATGCCCTAAGAACCCAAAAGATTATAGGTCACCTCATGGATTTTCACCAATTTTAAAAGGCCATAAATTTTTCAATAATTTGTATTTTTGAGAGATTCAAGTTTCACAATTCTCTTTGAGAAGTATACTTCAATATAAAATTAATGATCAAAGCTAAATTTTGGAGGAAGGCCTTGTTTGAACTCAAAACATTATAGGTCACTTTTGAAGAAAAACTTGGAATTTTTCTAAGTACAACAAGTCAGGATCTTTTTCTCAACTTCGACTCATCACAACTCCTAGCTCAAGTATCCAACTGATCTCATTCTTTGCACATTGTAAATATTGTGACTTTATCTTTCAATTTCTTCAAAAATCATGCCCTAAGACCCCTTGAGTTGTGAACACCATGGATTCAAAGTAGGTACCTTGAAACTGAAGATTTCTCCAAAGTCAAAATTTGAAATCCATATTGTGCCCTCTAAACACAAAGTTTTCACACATTTTTTCTTCTAATCATGTTAGGAACATTCTAAAAAACATTTAGCATCATAAAACAAATGATTTGTCTGAGTTTTGATGCTAAACAAGTCACACATTATTCATGCTTCAGGTTCACACGAATTCACTCAATTACACTCTCATTCACACACTTAAGCATTGCCTCATCCTCTCTTATAAATAAGATGCATATTCCACCTCTCACAAGCTTTTGATAGCCAATTGACCCCTATTCATATCCCATACGAACTCTGAATTTGAATTTCTGATTTCTTGCATTCTCACTCCAAAATACTCAAAGCTCCATTTAGTTAGCTTCATTGAAATTCTCTGAAGCTAACCATACTCTTACCTTCAAGAATTGTGACCTATATAGATCTATAGAAGTTCAGTTTCAGAGCCATCTTTTGCTACTTCGTTCAGGTATATTTCTTGGTCAAATTGATCCAAATAAAAGACTAATCTACTCTCTCCATCCTTCTGATTCTCATGCTTTTTACAATTTGCAATTTCATTGAGATTTGAGTGAGATATTCCAGAATTTCGTGCTTGCTATTATTTCTACATTTTTTCAATTTAAGCATTTCTCAGTTTATATAAATTTGGTGCGATGGTACCAGTAGAATCGTCTTGAAGAGACGAATCTAATGGTACCGGTCTGGATTGCTAATTTTATAGTTTGTGGAATTCAATTTGAGGTTGGCTGGAGGTTAAAGAAGATGACATGTCCCTCTTCAACCAATTACGTTTAGCCAAGTTTTTTTAAAAACAGATTTGGTGTTTCACTTTACCATGTGCGCGCGTTGTGAGCCCTCAGATCTGATTACTTTAGTGAGTCAATACATTCCATGACATGCACAGCGCGCCAGATCCATTGGATCTATTTACTAACGCGTTTTAACAATGATCAGATGACCCATATTTTTTTGGTTTGTTATTTTATTTTCTGATTTTATTTTAGTTGATTTAAACTTCAAAAAATCATAGAAAATTCATTTTTGACTCAAAAATTATGAAAAAATTCACAAAAATATTTTCAAATATTCTCTTTCTAATTTTTATCTTTTTTTTTTTTAAATTCTATTTTTAGATTTGATATTTTTCATAATTTTTATTTTGTTTTAACTTGTTTTAATTATTTAAAATTACTTTTTGATATTTTTTTATTCCAAAATTCTTTATAAAATTCGTTTTCCTTATTTCTGACTTTTTGAAAATTTTCTAGAATTTAGTTTTGACTTCTACTATTTTTTATATTTTTTCACTTATTTAAGTGATTTAAATTAGTTTAAAAATACTTTTCTGTTTTAAAAAATTACCAAAAAAATTTATAAAAATATTTGATGTCATTTTTTATTTTTCTATGGTCTCTTTAGTTTTTTCTTTGATACTTTGAATATAGTTTGCTATTTTACCTTTTATTTTCATTTTTAAAAATAATTTAAAAGTCATTTTTATTTATTTTATTTTATTCATTAAATGCAATTTATTTTTCAATATATTCTGGCTATGTGATTGTTGATCATAAACTTCATTAACAACATTGGATCTTGAGTGTTGAGTTTAGCTCCACTAAAATGGATGGATGTTTTTAATGATAGTTTTGATTAAATTTTTGATTCAAATATTTCCCTTCCCTCTTCATCTTATCCCTTTCTCATTGTGTTACATGTTGTTAGAGAATGATCTACATATCATCTCTCCAAACATATGGCACATAGATTGTTATTGACCGACCTCAAAATAGATGCGACTTCTACATAAGTCCACTTACGATTGCTTAACATAGCGCTAAATTTCGTCCCGATTCGAGAAAATATCATTCGTGACCTAAACCTATGTTTGCAAGCCCAAGTATGTTTAATTTTAAACCTTTGATCCAATAACCTTGAGGTTCACTGTTAGGAGGCTTTGGTCTTATCAATCCTCTAATGGACTTTCATAAATTTTTGAACTAAGTGAATCATTTAAACATCGTTGATCATTTGTTGTTGCCTTGAGATTTGAAATGAATGATATACTTGGCAAAAATAAAATGAAACTTGTTGTTAAGAGGCTTTTATTTTATCAATCTTCTAATGAGTTTTCAAAATTCAAGTTTCAAGATGGTCATTTAAGTAACCTCTAATTTCTAACTCATTAATTATTGACTTTTATTTTTTATGCTTTTGCTTTATGCTTTTACTTTAAGCACCATTTATCTTAGCATTTCCATTTCATGCTATTTTAATCTTTTCTCACTTGAGCATTTATCTTTATGTCATTTTGTTTTGCTCACTTGAGCTTTTCATTTTATTTTTGAAGATACCTAATAACCAACTTGAACAATAAAAAGCTTTAATGTTACGTGGACTATTTGGTTACTATCCTTGGCATGATGGAGTTATGGACTTCTTGGACTTAGGATTAGAGACCTTGTCTTACCTTGAGGCTTGGTGACTTCTATTGTTATTTTGTCTAGAGTTCTTGGGGTTTACCCCGAGATATTGGGGTTTTTTTTTCTTTGTGTGCAAGTTATTCTGGTTATATGCTTTGCTTGTGATTGGGAATTCATCTATGTACAACCGTTACTCTTCCCAATTTTTGTGAAGACGTACTGCATTTGAATTCTTATGGGGTTTAGTATCTTTGCTCGCTTGGTTTCAATCCAAAGAATGGGAATTCTAGATTGACTCATTGTGTCAAGTGTTGGATTTTTGTTTTTAGACGGTTCTTTTCCCTAGCTTTTACCTTATGCTCTAGGATAGTCCCTTCATCTCCTTCCATCTTATTTAATTTCAAAAATCTTCTCCCTCCTTGTGAAAACTCTTCTTGTTTTTAAACTTGAACCGCTTTCGCAATACATTTTGACTTAGGTCCATGCATTTTCAAAATATTTTCTTAATAAAACTTTAAACAACTTAATAATACTTTGACATTTTTTGTAAGAAGACTAAAAGTCAATCAATCTCATTCAAACTATTTTTCCACTTTGGCCTTTTACTTTAAACTTTTCTCAAAAGATTAGACTCTTGTCAATATTTGTAGTGATGCGAGCTACTATACTTCTATGATATGTAGTGATGTGATATATTTTCCACTTGAGTATTGAGTTAGGCTTTGTTGATTTTAAAATCCAAGCCATATCATCCACTTTGAGATGACACAAATTCTTCTTTCTCATGATTGTGGGTAGTAAGCATGTTCTTCCACTCGGATATAACGATGATTTCTCGTCTCTTAAAATTAACCAACAAACTTGTGTTTTAAAATTTTTAAAGGTGAACTAAGAGTACCCTGATCCCCTATTACACGGAAGGTGGTACATAGGCACTAAAGGTTCACAACCGCGGAAGGTGCAAAAATTGTAAAATAAACTTCTTTTCTAATCCCCATAATCTATTTTTTTATACAACATTTATATCCAAAATACAAAAAATTTCAAACAGGTTCCTGCAGAGCACCATAGATGTTTAGGGTGCTAATACCTTCCCTTTGCATAACCAACCCCCGAAATTATATTCTCTTCCCCCTCCTTTGGGTTATTCGCTCTTTTCCCATTCCTTTGGAAATAATAAAGCATGGTGGTGATTTTTATTTTGATATGTGTAAGTTAAGTCAATCCAATGGCTTAGTATCAACATTTCTACCGCTACAGTGAGTATATTGTTTCGTAGTAGATAAACATTTTTCTAAGGTAGTATATTGCATGCTCTTTTCGACCAGACTCGTCATGCTGCCCTAGTACACACCCCATTAAGTTCTCTAACAATATTAGGTATGTGATCAGAGGTCTACCTTCAACTGGTGGCATCAGAATCAGAGGTTCTTGGAGGTATTCCTTTATTTTGTCAAAGGCTACCTGGAAATCATCATTCCACTTCACTACTTGATCTTTCTTCAACAACTTGATGATCGGCTCACAAGCAGCGGTCAAATGAGAAATAAATCTGGCGATATAATTCAGTCGTCCCAAGAAACCTATGACTTCCTTCTCAGTACGGGGAGCTAGCATTTTTTGAATAGCTTTGACCTTGGTTGGATCGACTTCAATACCTTTACCGCTGACAATGAAACCCAAGAGATTACCGGATCTCACCCCAAAGGTGCTCTTGTTCGAATTTAACTTCAGTTTGTACTTCTTCACTCTCTCAAACAGCTTGTGTAGATGGTCAAGATTTTCTTCTTCAGCCTGAGATCTGGATATCATGTTGTCAACATAAACCTCTATCTCATGATGGATTATGTCATGGAACCGAGCTAGCACGACACGCTGATATTTTGCGCCAACATTCTTTAAACTGAAAGGCATAACCTTGTAACAGAAGATGCCCCACTGTGTGATGAAGGTATTTTTCTCCACGTCTTCAGGTACCATCTTGATCTAATTATAACCTGAGAAACCATCCATGAAAGAAAATACTTTATGTTGAGTGATGTTGTCAACCAGAACATCAATGTATGGAAGCGGAAAGTCATATTTGGGGCTCGCCCTATTCAGATCCATGTAGTCCTTACACATACGCACTTTTCCATCCTTCTTAGGTACTGGTACCATATTTGTAACCCACTGAGGATAGGATGTAACAGCTAAGAAACCTGCGTTAAATTGCTTCATAACCTCAGCCTTGATCTTTTTGGACATCTCGGGACCCATACGACGAACCTTTTGCTTTATTGGAGAACAACCTTCTTTCAATGGAAAATGGTGAACCACAATATTAGTATCGAGCCATGGCATGTCCTCGTATGACCAAGCAAAGATATCAACATAGTCATGTAACATCTGGATTAATCTGTTCTTGACAATGTCTTCTAGGTTGGCACCTAACTTGACTTCTTTCCTGTCTTCTTTAGTACCCAAGTTCATAACCTCAATTGGCTCTTCATGTGGTTATATAACCTTCTCCTCTTGCACTAACCGTCTGGAAAGTTCTCCAAATATTTCACAATCTTCCTCACCTTCGTCCTCGGCTTGGTAGATCATATTTTCAAAGTCATAAGTGGCGATAGCAGGATTGTTATCAATGGGTCCATATTGGATGTGGATCTGCAATTTATTATATGGGTGTGTGTAAGAACACATAGCTTAATTTGAAAGTGAATAAAATAAAATAAAGATAAAGAGCACAAAATTTAAATGTAAAATGTCCAATGCTTTATTAAATGAAGATATGTTAATGAGATAACAACCCTAACAAATGGACCATTGTGTCCCGGGTAAGGCACAAGGCTTAAAGTTATTGTTTTTTTTTTTAAATTACATCGGCAAAACTTTGAAAGAAACAAAAAATAGCAATTACTCCTGACTAAAGGAGATTGATATAAGGTCTTCAGTCTTCCAATTGCTGAGTCTGTTACTGGTGGTGGGAAAATCTAATTTTCCAGGTCACAGTCACTGTTCGCATCCTCTACTGTGTTGACTCCATTGTTGCTGACGCGGAATGGTGGTCTTCCAGCACAAGCACGACGAACAGCCCTCTGAGCCTCTACAGTGAAACCCAAACAAAAATTTTCAAGCTTGTAAGGAATGGCAGGTAGCTGACCCCAGGTAGCGCAACCACCTTCTTCTAATACATCTCTAGCATCCTTCAAAGAAGCCATTTTGGGTGGGACCTTGGTGACCTTCGGAATAGCGAAAAAGTCTTCAGTAACGGTGGTCGTACGAGGAATGACCTCAAAAGTTTGGCAGGGAGTCTCGATGAATTCGTTATCCATCTCAACATACTTGAATGAGTTCAAGTGACTTACCATGTACTCTTCTTCACCATAAACAGTAACAACCTTTCCTTCCACGGGATATTTCAGATTTTGGTGTAGGGTTGAAGTAACAACACCTGCCCCGTGAATCCAAGGGCGTCCAAGTAGACAAGAATAGGTTCGTCGAATGTCCATCACATAGAAGGTAGATTCAAATACCTACGAACCTAATTTGGTCAGAAGATCCACTTCTCTATGTACCATCTTCTTTGAACCGTCAAAGGCTCTCACCACAATATCACTAGGTTTCAGCATAACCCATTTGCAATCAAGCCTGTCTAGAGCACCTTTTGGTAAGACATTCAGCGAGGAACTCGTTTCAACCAACACATGATCCAAAGTAGTGACCCTGCATTCAATAAAGACATGTAGGGCCTTGTTGTGGTTTCTTCCTTCAGGAGTCAAATCGGTATTAAAAAATCCCAACCCATTATCAGTGGTTAGTCTAGCAACATAATTTTCAAATTGGTACGCAGAAATTTCTTGTGGCACGTGAGCAGATTTCGAGAACTTCACCAAAGCACGTGCATGGGCTTCTGAACACAATAGCAGGGATAACATAGATATCTTGGAGGGATTATGTCCCAAATGTTCAACAATCTTGTAATCACTTTTTTGGATGATTTTTAATATCTCCTCCAACTCTTGTCTGGAGGTATCTTCAGTTGTAACTTCCATAGGTGCCTCCATCTGGACAGGCTCTATCATTTGTTCTTTTCCCTGAGTCTCGGTGATTGACTCGGTAGAGGTAACACGAGCTGGTGTGGCGACAAACTTCAGAGAGATTTCTGGAGAGAAAACCCTTCCACTTCTAGTAACCTTACTGGTGCTAGAAATATTGTCAATGTCTGGATCATCAATTTCAGTACCTTCATTCTCAATAGTCAATGGCTCTTGCTTGATTTCATGGTAGTAGACGTCGGCTCCATAGTTCCAAGGGATAGCTTTGTCTGAGGAATGCAGAATTTGTCTGGGTGCAATTATTATTAGAGGAGCGACTCTAGGTTTAGAAGTAATCTTTACAGGACCCTTGGAAGTGATCCTGACAGGAGTACCAGAAATTACTGATACCTCTTCCAGCTCCAAGTATTGAAACAAATTATCCACTGAGGGAGTCTTCTCAACTAGAATCATGTGATTGTCCATCAGACGCTGAATACCTTCTTTCAGCAGTTTGCAGCCATTGGGTTGGGTCGCGCAGCAGTAACATCTTTCAATACAACCTGAAAATAAATCGACTTACAACAGATTCTTCTTAATAATCAAGAGGGGAGTATCCAAATCACTTACATCATAAACATATGAAACATCATCAATAACACTTATACCTTTGTCGTGCTAACGCATAGGAGCAGCAATTACATTGGGGGTCTCGGGAGGATCAAACTTAATTTCTTTATTGTCAATCATATCTTGAATTTTATTTTTCAGAGCCCAACAACTATTGGTGTCATGCCTGGGGCTATTGGAGTGGTAGGAAAATTTCACATTAGGATTATAACGAGGAGAAGAGATGTTAGGGTTCTGAGGAGGATCTCTTAACTTTATTAACTCCACCTTCAAAAGATGTTGAAATGCCTGAGACAATGTAATACTAATCTTGGTAAACTATCTTCTCGGTGCGTATGTCTTACGCTGGTTGCCCTGTTGTTGTTGTTGCACAAGCGCATGATTAGAAATTAGCACAACTCTTACAGATTGTTTATAGTCACCTCTAGCACGACCCTTCTGGCCATACACAATGTTAGTTTCCTTTTTTCCGTTGAACGTCTTCTTTACAGTAATTGAAGATGCAGCCATTTGAATCTTTCCACTTCTGATTCCACCTTCAACATATTCCCTTGTTAGTATCAACTCGATAAAACCAGATGAAGAGCTTACGATCATATGATTAAATAATGGACATGTCAGAGTTCCCATGAACATATCAACCAACTCCCTATCAGACAAAGGAGGTTAAACTCTTCCAGCTAAATCTCTCCACTTCTGAGCATACTTTTTAAAGCCGTTGCGAGAACCCATAGTCATACTTTGTAATTGCACACGGGTTGGTGCAAGATAAACATTATATTGGTATTGTTTGTAAAATCAGTAGCCAAGTCTTCTCAAGTACGAATATTGGTTCCTTCCAGTTGATAGAACCATTCCAACAGTGTTCCCGATAGACTCTCTTGAATGAAATGTAGCCACAACTTTCTGTCAGCAGTATGGGTTGGATCTTCCTGACATAAGACCTTAAATTCAGTTTAGGACAGAAAACACTGGCATACTTCACAAAACTAAGGACCTTGAATTTGAGAGGGATAACAACCCCCGAGACTAATCACATCTTTGATGGAATCTGGTTAGAGGAAAATAAATCCTTTTGACCCTTGCTGGAAGTCTGGTTCATGATAAACATGTATCAAAGGTCCATAAGATCCTTGAAATGGTTAGTGAAAATGAGATGTTATGATGTCATGATGTCATGTTTGAACAAGTAGCAAACATAAACAAAGCACACAAGATCCTTAAGTTTAAAGGCTTGGATGTGGTCCATAGTTAAATACCCTTTTATATTGAAGTTCAGTTGCCTCAAACTGTCTTAAAAAGTAACCGGGTTCTAGAAATATCATATCACGATCTTTCTCGCAGGTTTTACTTCAGCAGAGAAACTTACTTGCCACCAAAATATCCCGAAAGTCGAATCTCAATGAGCATAGCATCGAGTACCAACTAACTCTAGACTGCACCAAAGCCTGCTATCTCACTACCTTCTAATGGCCAAGTTGGGTCAATTAAGGTTCTAAAGGTCAGTTAGTGCTTATGACACAACACGGAAGCCCCGTGTTATCCTCGATTAACTCAACGAACACCAGTACAAACTAATGTGTCACTAATCTAGCCATAACTTCAACCAAATCGGTCTATGGCGTACAGTTTCCATGATCTATTGTTACTTAGCTAAGGTCCCTAGATCCGAATGTAGGATCTTTGCAAGAATTTAAACCCGGGCAACCCATTAAAAATAAAGCAGACAATGCAAACAATTTAAAGCAATTAAAGGTGATCTAAACTCTAAGGTAACCCCTTGTTGTACCCCAAAATTTGCCCTCCCATATTCTTCAAGATTTGCCAATTTAAAAGGTTCAAAATCTCCCCAAGGGTTGCACAGTTCAAGGGCCTCCTAACAGTCAAAACTAGGGTTTTGGTTATGGCAAAGAAATTGAAGTTTCCAAGGGTCCAATCAAGCCCCACATGCCTATAAACATGGTAAAGCATCCTCATACCAAGTTTCAAGACTTACAGCACAAAATTGCACAGTCAAAAACCCTAATTGTCCTACAGTCAACTGCAGGGGCAAAATGGTCATTTGACAGTCAAAAGTTCAAATTTTTGGTCAACATCTTATTTTGAAGCCACAAACATCATTTGATCAATTCTTGATCATGATTTTCAAGGCATGGCTCAAAAAGTCTCAAGATGCAAAAGTTTCCATATTTGGACAATTGAAAAAGTCAACTGTAACTTGACCAAGGCATAACTTCCACATGTATTATCAGAAAAATCCCATCCAAAGCTCATTTTGAAGAGAAAGACATTTCCTACAACTCCTCTTCACACTTCAAGCCCAAGAAATGCTCTCACAAAAAGTTATCAATTTCAACATTATAGGTCATTTTCAAAAGTCAACAAAAAGGCATTTTAAGTCAAAGACCATAACTTGAGATTGGTAAATCAAAATGACATGGGACCAAAGTCATTGGTTAGAGGACTTCAAGACCTTTCCAAAATGTCCAAGAACATGATCAAATCTTAAAAATTGAGCAATCTATGCCTTGTGGAAGTTGGGAAATTTTTGGGAATTTTGAAAAGTCAACTTTACTTCAAATGCCTCAAAATTGCTAATGGGCCACATTTTCTTCCAAGATTCATCATCCAAAGGCTATGCACGACCATTTGGCCCAAAGGGGATTTATTTCATCATTTTTTATTATTTATTTGAATTTTAATCACCATTAATTCATTTAATTAATTAAAATATGAAAAAATACTAAACAAATGTGGTTGAATCTTTTTATGCAGTATAATCACTCATTAGTCACTCAAGATTTCGTGCACTTCAAAAAAGGGAAGATTTGGTCATGATTGGCATCAAAACACATGGAAAAGATTTGAAGAAATATGCCATTAAAATCAAATATTGGATTCATCAAAACATGGATCTTTTGGCTCAAATTGTTACCCTAATTCATCCCTCATATAAGTAAGAAGCTAAACCTAATGCACACAACCTTCAAGTTGCGCCTCACATCAAGAACAACTTTGGCATTTTTGTGAAAAAATTGAAAACTAAAAACTGCTTTAAAGTTGGTTTCAAGGCAAGATAACTATTCCAATCGCTTGCCAAAGACACAAGGAAAGTTTCTGGATCAAAATCACAGCTTTTAACGCAAAGAATCGGTAATATGATGTTGTCCTGTTCTTAACATTTTTGATATTCGTGTTTCAATTTATAAGCATCCTCATTGCATTCTTTCTGTTGATTTGGACTAATCTAACCATTCTAAAGCTAATGATGTCATTTAATTGGATTTTCATGCCCTGTACGAGAACCTACCATTAATGTCTTTTAGGGTTGCAGAGGTTTCAAATTGGGAACTCCTTATTCTGGAAAAATTGGGACATGAGACCAGGGCCATTTGAACCGGAAGCTTCATACGAATCCATTCCATAGGTCGCGCTCAATTTATGAGCAACCAGGACCTATTCGCTATTTTCATGCTTATCACTTAGTGGGGGTTTAAAACCCCCGCTATTTAGTTTGTTTTTCAGGCAAAAATACAGAACAATTGGAGAAGAAGGTGATGTGTAAGCCAGTGGTTGGTGCGTTTGAATTTCGCGCGAAATAATACCACTAACTATTGTTTTGCATTATATTCTTTATTCTCTATATTATATACAAAGCGTGTAAATGGCTCAGTGGCAAGGCGTTGATGTGGTAAACTCTGGGACCTGGGTTCGATTCCCAGGTCCCCTCCTTTCTCAATATATTTTCTTTTAACCTGGTTCCATGCAGCTTCTTACCAAAGGACTACCATGCACTATACGCTCCAGCACGCCACTTGTCCCACAACATCCATCCAGTGGCCAGGATTCAAGGTCTATGGAATGTCTCAGTCAACGCGTCCACACATGATCATTGAAAAGTCAGAAAGGGCCAAGCTTCTTGGGCCTAATTACTCACCACATAACCTCCAGATTGGGGTCAACACCCCTATTGGTTTGATCTCTTTCATTTTTTTTTTCTATTTTTATTTGTTTTGTTTAATTTTAATTTAATTCTTCACATTAATATTTTCATAAAACATAAAAATAATAAAAAATCAAAAAGACAAAAAAATATAAATATAGTTCATTTAATTGTTTTGTTTTATAAATAAATTCTCTTAATTAATTTAGTTTTTAATCCTAGGTTTAAATTTTAATATTTTTGTAATAAACTAAAAAATGTAGAATTAGGGTTTTAAAGACTTTTATTCCTTTTCTTTTATATTATCATTATTAAATATGAATTATTTTTTTGTAAATAAATTGCCATGTAAATAATTAGGTTAATTTTAGGTTCAATTTTAACATATTTTTTTTAATAAATTAAAAATAGTTAGAATTAGGTTTAAATTCCATTAATTCTCATTAAAATCCATAAATACAAAAAAAACTCAAAAATAACTTCCTTTCACATTTAATTTAATTAATTTCGTAATTTTAATTCAATTTCTTTAAAAGGGTCCAACGCCCTCGCATTCCCGACTTTAATTCTCTTCGCATTTTTATTTCTTTTTTGTGAATATTCATGTAATTCTCCCAAAGCTATGTAATAGATTAATTAGACATTTATTTTTCGCACTTTATTTTATTTTAAATCGGGTCTTGGTTTAATTTGGCGATGTAGACCCGTGCCTTTGTAATAGCGTAAGACTTTTAATTCTGCATCTTTTTAACTGTTAATTAATTTGCATGAAAGAATGAATGTCAAAAATAAAAGCAACGCGTAGATCACCAATGCATGAACAAGACAAAAATATCTGAAAACGACACACAAATCACACACCACCCCTAGGGTACGCCTCACTGTTGCCTTGCCCCTCGAAAGGTGATCGTCGAGTAGAGGATGTTTTAGTAAGTCCTCATGTCCATAAACATGGCATGAGGGTAGCTTCTAAGGTGTCTTCCTATTGCTCTGGTGATCACCATGTCCCGAACCCTCGAATTGACCCGAACACCTCCAACGGTGGTGCTACCTACCTCTCAATGGTGGGATGGCACTATCTCAAGGACATTTAGACAGACGAATTCCTTAGGGTAGGTAGACGACTCTAGATACTTGCTCTAATTTCAAAACAAATTCAAAAATACTTTTCACACCGACACGTTTCAAAAAGCTTTCGAAAGCAACTTTTCAAACACTCTTGAGGACTGATACAAGAGTCGAACTGAAATTTTCAAAGAAACTTTTTAAAACCCACAGTTGAAAAGCAAACAAACCATTTTGAAAACACAAATGAGCAAGTATCTAAGAGCCCATGGATAACCATGGATAGAAAGGGTGCTAACACCTTCCCTTTCTATAATCTACCTCCCGAACCGAGAGCAATCTCTATAAGGAATTTTTCTGTGCTTTTGTCCTTTCCATTTGGAGAAAATAAAATACGGTGGCGACTCTTGCTTCCGCGACATTTCGCGAACCAGCGTTAAACAGTCAGTTCCAGATCCACCGATCACAGAACTGGCGACTCTGCTGGGGATTACTTTTAAAGTGAGGTGTACCTTAGGACTAAGATCACTGTGTTTTCAATTGCTTTGACTTGTTTGATTTAAATTGTGGGACTGTCTTGGGAGTTCTATAGATCCTAACCCGGATCTGGGGATACCTTCTTAGAAAGTAGCAACAAGGCTGCGAGGGAACTGTGCGGGGTATACCGACATGGTTGAAGCAGTCTGCTATGTTGATGTGGCACTTTGGTGTGGACCGGTAACCCTTGAGTCAATCAAGGAGAGTACGGGGCCTCCGCGTGGTGTCGTGAAGCATCAACAGACCTTAGGAACCTTAATTGAACCATCTTGGCCTCTTTAGGGTAGTGAGATAACTACTTTGGTGTACTCCGAAGTCGGTTGATACTCGATACTACACTCAATTGAGGGTTGTTTTCTTGGGATATTTTGATCGCCAGTCAGTGGCTAAATCGAAACGATGAACAATGAAAGCAATCCAATGATATTGAGATCCTTAGAACTCGGTTACTTTGATAGGACAGGTTTGAGCCCACCAACTTCAAGAGGGTAATACCCAGACCCCATGCTGGCCTAAACTCTAAGGGCTTGTCTTGTGTGACTTGTGTGCCTTACATGTTTGCCTTTGTAAATATTTATGGTGTGTTTAATCATAGCATCATAACATCATACAGCATCATATGCATCCACTAACCATTTCAAGGGTTCGAATCTTCATCTTTGTTCTTGTTTTGTAGGACATGGAAACTATCCGCAGAAAGACAATTCAGATCAACCTTGTCAGGGTCCCTCCTCAGCTTAAGGAGCTTACATCCAGGATTCCCGAGAACTTGTCATTCAGTGAAAGGCATGGTAGACTCATCAGCCTGGTCAATGCCAATATTGAGGAAGAGATGGTAAAGGTCCTCTTCCAGTTCTTTGACCCTCTACATCACTGTTTTACTTTCCCGGATTATCAGCTGGTGCCTACTTTAGAAGAGTTTTCCCAGCTTTTGAAGATTCCCATTCTCAATCAACTACCCTACAACGGTACGGAAAGGGAACCAAAACTTGAAGAAGTAGCTAAAGCATTATGCCTACAACCATCTGACATCAAGGGGCATTGGGAAGCCAGAAATGGTATCAAAGGGTTCTTGGAAAAGTTTCTGTTTGAGAAGGCCCAAGAGTGTTGGAATTCCCTTGACCTACAAGCCTTTGAAGAAGTTGTAGCCCTCCTTGTCTATGGGTTGGTGTTGTTCCCTAAGCCAGATCAGCTTATAGATATCAGTGCTGTCAAGGTCTTCATGTCCAGGAATCCTATACCTACGTTGCTGGGGGACATCCTTCACTCATGTTACACTCGAACCATGAGAAAAAGGGGTGTTCTGATGTGCTGCACTCCCCTCCTGGGAAGGTGGTTTATTTCGCACCTTCCACAATCAGTTTTGAAGAACGAGCGGGGTTTGAGGTGGTCACAACGATTGATGACTCTCACACATGCAGATATACATTGGTGCTCTCGGTCCAGAGAGGATGTCACTATCATTGATCGTTGCGGGGAGTACCCTAATGTTCCTTTACTTGGAATCAGAGGAGGTATTACTTACAACCCATGCTTGGCTTGGAGACAGTTTGGCTATGCTCGAAGGGACGGCCCACATGACATGTTAATTCCTGACATAGTTTTTGACTTCGACAATGATGCACAAGGACTTCGCCAGAAATTTATCTGAGCTTGGAGGATGCCCAACAAGATAGACAGTAAGACACTGGGGCACAGGAACTCCATCCCGTTGGAACCTTATCTCAAGTGGGTACGCGCCCGCTCCCAGAAGTTAGTAATGCCTTATCCTCATGTGCTCCCTGTGATCAAAGAGCCAGTCTTGGAAGGAGAGGTGTCCTACACCATTCAACATCCTGACATGCCCACGTCTTGGGAAGAGATGCAGAAGAGCTGGATCCAGCTTAAGGAAGAACGGAATTCTCTTGAGACCAGTCTACATGCTAGTGAAAAGAAGGTCTTGGAGCTCACCCGCCTATTGCACGAGGAAAGGAACCTCAACACCTACATAGCTCCAAAGAGGATGCGTAGTGTCTTTTGGGATTGATTTGCTTTTGTATTATTTTGCCCATGAGGCTTTGATGTACTGAACAATTATTTCCTTAATGATAACGTGTGTTCCTTTTTGTCTACAACAAATTTGAACTTTCGAACCCTTGAATGCATTGCATAAACACATATCATTCATCATGTGCATAGCAGGTTTTTCTTCTTTTCAGGTTGCTTACTGTTCTTCGTTGTTTATTTCAGCATCATGAATCCTGACTCATCATCAACCGAGATGTCCATCAAGGCTCTTCAGGCGCAGAACGCGCAATTTCAGGAACTGATCATGGGTCTGGCTCAAGGCCAAGAAGAGCTGAAGGCTTTGCTCCTGAAGAAGGAAAAGAAGAAGAAGAAGAAGAGAACTGTGCTTTTCAACTCGGGCCGAAGGTTTGGCAACACTCTGCAGAATGAAGAGGCTGGTTCTTCTATAGGCAAGAGTAGTCCTCAAGGGGGAAAAGGTCCTAGTCCGGTAGTCTCTGACAACGAGACTGACTTCAATGAGGAACAGTATCCTCCGGCTGAAGACCGGTATAAGCAGTTGGAAGATAGACTGAATGCAATGGAGATCCAACAGGTGCCTGGGCTGGATTTCGGAGACTTGGGCTTATCTACTGGTGTGATTATTCATCACAAGTTTAAGGCACCATCCTTCACCAAGTATGACGGGGCGTCTTGTCCCAAACTACACCTCAGATCTTATGTGCGGAAGATTCAACCGTACTCAGTGGACAAGAATTTGTGGATCCACTTCTTCCAGGAGAGTCTTTCAGGGACTCATCTCGAATGGTTCTATCAGCTGGATGGGACCAAAGTTCGTAACTGGGAGGAGTTGGCTACTGCTTTTTACAAGCAGTATCAATATAATGCCGACCTTGCCCCTACACGTACCCAACTCCAGGGTATGTCGCTAGGATCAAGCGAAGGTTTCAAAGAGTATGCACAGAAGTGGAGGGATCTAGCTGGTAGGGTGCAGCCTCCGTTAACTGACCGGGAGTTAGTAGACATGTTCTTGGGGACCCTATCTGGGCCATTTTTCAACCATCTTATCGGTAACTCGTCTGCAGGGTTTACTGATCTTATTCTGACTGGAGAGAGAATAGAGGCTGGAATGAAGTCTGGCAAAATTCAGAAGGGTGCATCTGCAAGTTCTGAGAAGAAGCCCTTTAAGAAGGAGGCCAGTGCCGTATATGGGTCTAGAAGACAAGAGAAACCTGAGCGCCGCCAATCTGTCAATGCGGTGATGATTGCTAAGCCTGCTTCCTCTCCTCGGCAAACCAATCCACCCAGGGCTGAAAGACCCAGGAGAGAGTTTACCCATTTGAGTATGACCCTATCACAGATCTTGCCGCAGTTGTTGTCCACCAACTTAGTGACTGTCAGGGAGGCCCTGAAAGTTGTGAATACTGCCTCTCCAAAATACAATCCAAATGCCTGCTGTGCTTATCACTCCGATAGCCCGGGGCATTCCACTGATGACTGTTGGGCATTGAGGAATAAGGTGCAAGACCTTATTGATGCGAAAGAGATACAGTTTGAAGCGCCTGAGAGGCCAAATGTGGTGACTGCTCCTATGCCCCAGCATCGAGTGAATGCCGTTGATGAAGAGGTATATTCCGTTTCTGTGAATGAGGTAGCTACTCCCTTGATGACTGTTAAGAGGAACCTACTGTTGGCCGGTTTATTTCCGGGTTGCAGTGAAGGTTGCCTTTTCTATGTTGTTTCCCTTTCTGGTTGTCCTTTGCTGAAGTTGGGCATCCAGAGCCTGATGGACGGCAAAGAGATTCTGTTCAAGAAGACTGCTTTTCAGTTTGTTCCGGTGGAAGAAGTTTCTGTTGTTACAATCTTTAATAATCAGATCAAGGCTCTCCCAAGGAAGCCAGTTAAAATCATGACTGTCGCACCCATTGTGATTACTGTTCCGAGGCCTCTCCCCTATGAATCTGATAAGGCTGTCCCCTGGCACTATGGGGCAGATGTGTATGTACATGGAATCAAGAAAGAGTTCAACACTGGCACCAGCATCAGCAATATCACTGGTCCAGCAAAAGTTACCCGCAGAGGCAGGCTCTTCTCGCCTGACATTGCACCACCAACTATTCAAAGACCCCTCACTATAACACCTACAAGTGTACCTGTTCCCAGTTCTGATCAAGTTGTTTCCCCTGCTGCCGAGTCATCTAATGCTCGGTGCAAAGGGATTGAAGATGAGCCTGCCCGGATGGAGGCGCCAAAATCTGTGAATGTTGAGGCCTCCCAACAAGAGATGGAGGAAATCCTGAAAATAATCAAGAAGAGTGACTTTAATGTTGTTGAGCAGCTGGGGCATACCCCCTCCAAAATCTCTATGCTCTCCTTACTACTGTGCTCAGAGGCCCATGCTAAGGCCTTGATCTCATTTCTCAAGACGGCCCATGTGCCACAGGAGACATCTGCAGTCCAGTTTACTGATTGCGTAGCCAATCTAACAGCAGACAATGGCTTGGGTTTCTCAGATGCTGACCTTACTGCTAAGGGAAAGGACCACAATGACGCCCTGCATGTCTCTATTGAATGCAGGGGCACTACTCTTGCGCACGTGCTGGTGGACACTGGTTCTTCCCTGAATGTGCTACCCAAGAAGGCCTTAGACCGTTTGGATTGTGAGGGCCTGGAGCTGAAACCTAGCAACATCATCGTCAGAGCCTTTGACGGTTCTAAGAGGATGGTTCATGGAGAGGTAGACATTCCTATTCGTGTGGGTTCTCAAGTATTCGACTCTACTTTCTATGTGATGGATATCCGTCCATCGTATTCTTGTCTACTGGGTCGACCTTGGATCCACAAAGCTGGGGCAGTGACCTCTACCTTGCACCAGAAGCTCAAGTACCCCGTCAGAGGGAAGATCGTCACGGTGCAGGGAGAGGAGGAGTATATGGTGAGCCATTTGAATTCCTTCAGGTATATTGAGATGGACGGGGAGTTTATTGAAACCCCCTTCCAACATTTCGAAGAGGTACCTCCAACATTGGCAGCAGCGGAAACAGTGGTCGAAGAGGATGTTCCTTTGAAGATGGCTTCCTTGAAGGATGCCCGGGCTGTGATCAAGAAAGAGGCTCAGAGGGTTGTGCGTAAGGCAAAGACCATAAGACCTTCTGTACTCATTACCAACACAGGAGTGAATGCTGTTGGGGACGAAGATGAAGTGGAAGAGTCAGAGTTTGAAAGCTGGATCTACCTGACGACTGATGCTGGATTGACCAATTGGACTGCTAAGGATCATACTTCTGTTACTTTTGTTACGCAGTAATAAACTCCTTTATTTTGTTATTTGTAATAAACAATGATTAAAACTCTATGGCCCGGTGTCTTACCCGATGCACCGTTGGATTCATTTGTGAGGGTATATTAATTGTCATCTCATATATCATGAATAAAGATCTTGGACGTTTTCTCGCATTTCAAATCTTATGCTCCTTTTCTTTCTTTCCCTTCTTTATATATTGCAAAACAGCTGTATTTACACACACTCACTCATACAGGTTTCAATCCACTCTGGATCTCACTGGTAACGACTCTGCTACTGCCAGTTATGACTTCGAAAATCCGATCAACTTAGCCAAAGACGAAGGTGGAGATGATTGCGAAGTGCCTGGCCAGCTTGCAAGACTGTTACTTCAGGAAGAGAGGGCAATTCAACCACACGAAGAGCCAGTGGAAACAATAAATCTGGGTACTGAGACGGACAGGAAGGAGGTTAAGATTGGTGCCAACCTAGAGCTCAGCGTGAAGCAACGGTTGACTCAGATGTTACATGATTATGTGGAGATCTTTGCCTGGTCCTACGAATACATGCCCGGGATGGATACCGACATCGTGGTCCATCATTTGCCTACCAAGGAAGACTGCCCTCCGGTTAAGCAAAAGGTCCGCCGTATGCGTCCAGAGATGTCTGAGAAGATCAAAGCCGAAGTTATGAAACAGTTTGATGCCGGTTTCCTTGCAGTGACTTCTTACCCTCAGTGGGTTGCTAATGTGGTGCCGGTGCCTAAGAAAGATGGAAAGGTCAGAATGTGTGTCGACTACAGGGATCTGAACAGGGCCAGCCCCAAGGATGACTTCCCTCTACCTCACATTGATGTCCTGGTTGACAATACTGCTCAGCATAAGGTGTTCTCTTTCATGGATGGTTTTTCAGGTTACAATCAGATCAAGATGGCACCTGAAGACATGGAGAAGACTACCTTTGTTACTCAGTGGGGCACCTTCTGCTACAAGGTCATGCCTTTTGGACTGAAAAATGCTGGGGCAACCTACCAACGTGCCATGGTTGCTTCATTTCGTGATATGATCCATCATGAGATAGAAGTGTATGTTGACGACATAATCGCAAGGTCCCAGACTGAGGAAGAACACCTAGATCATCTGCAGAAATTGTTTGACCGACTGAAGTTGTACAAGCTGAGGTTGAACCCGAACAAGTGCACCTTCGGGGTAAGATCTGGAAAGTTGCTAGGCTTCGTTGTAAGTGACAAAGGGTATTCAAGTGGACCCTGCCAAGGTTAAAGCTATTCAAGAGATGCCAGTTCCTAAGACAGAGAAAGAGGTCAGAGGCTTTTTAGGACGCCTGAATTACATTGCTCGATTCATCTCGCACCTAACCGCTACCTGTGAACCAATCTTCAAGCTGCTGAAGAAAGATCAGGTAGTACGTTGGAATGATGAATGTCAGGCTGCTTTTGACAGAATCAAGGAGTATCTCCAAGAACCACCCATTCTTATGCCACCGGTTGAAGGGAGACCTCTGATACTATACCTGACAGTGCTTGACAACTCAATGGGGTGTGTGCTGGGGTAGCATGACGAGTCTGGCCGAAAAGAGCATGCCATTTATTACCTTAGCACAAAGTTTACCGACTGTGAGACCCGATACTCACTGCTTGAGAAAACTTGCTGCGCTTTGGTATGGGTTGCTCGCCGGCTGAGACAGTATATGCTGACTCAGACTACCTTGTTGATCTCAAAGATGGATCCTATAAAGTACATATTTGAAAAGCCTGCTCTGTCTGGGAGAATAGCAAGATGGAAAATGATCTTGACGGAATACGAAATTCAGTACACGACCCAGAAAGCCATCAAGGGAAGTGTATTGGCAGACCACTTGGCACACCAGGCAGTAGACGACTATCAGTCAATGAACTTCGAGTTTCCAGACGAGAGCATCTTGATAGTGACTGATTGTGAAGTACATGGACCGGATGAAGGACCTGAGGAAGGATCCCGATGGTCTATGCACTTTGACGGAGCCTCCAATGCTTTGGGTAACAGTATTGGCGATGTGATCATATCCCCTCAAGGCACTCATACTCCACTCACTGCCCGGCTATGTTTCAACTGCACCAACAACATGGCAGAGTATGAGGCATGCATCATAGGTCTCCAAGCTGCGATTGACTTAAGGATCAAGTTTCTGAGTGTCTTCGGAGATTCCGCTCTCGTGATCAATCAGATCAAAGGAGAGTGGGATACGAAACATCCGAATCTTATTCCTTACAGAGAATGTGTGTTGACTTTGATCCCCCACTTCACAGAGATAACTTTTGAACATTTCCCAAGAGAGGAGAATCAGCTGGCGGATGAGTTAGCTACGTTGTCTTCCATGTTCAAAGTCAAATGGGACAATGAGGCTCCCCGGATCATCATCTGGAAATTGGACGAACCGGCATACTGTTGTGATCTCGAGACTGAATTGGTGACTGAGAAGCCTTGGTACCATGAGGTGAAGAGATATTTGGAAGCCCAGGAATACCCTGAAGGTGCATCTGTCAATGATAAGAAGTTTCTGAGAAGGTTCGCAGCAAAGTTCTTCCTTAGCAACGGCATCCTGTACAAGCGAAACCATGATTCGACCTTACTGCGCTGTGTGTATAAAACTGAAGCAGAAAGGATCATGGAAGAGCTACATGAAGGGACCTTCGGAACACATTCCAGTGGACACACTATGGCAAAGAAGATCCTCCGGGCAGGGTATTTCTGGTCCACAATGGAAGCTGACTGCTATCAACATTCTCGGACATGCCATAAATGACAGATTTATGCAGACAAGGTGCATGTTCCTCCAGTTCCTCTTAATGTTCTGACTGCGCCTTGGCCTTTTGCAATGTGGGGCATAGACATGATCGGTGAGATTAAACCAACGGCATCCAATGGGCATCGCTTCATTCTGGTGGCGATTGATTACTTCACGAAGTGGGTGGAAGCAGTTTCCTACGCTACGGTAACCAAGACTGTTGTGGCACGGTTCATTCGGCATAATCTGATTTGTCGGTACGGGGTCCTTAAAAGAATCATTACAGACAATGGTACCAATCTTAATAACAAGATGATCACTTAGCTCTGCGAGCAGTTTAAGATACAGCACCACAACTCTTCTCCTTACCGGCCGAAGATGAATGGGGCTGTAGAGGCAGCAAATAAGAACATTAAGAAAATCGTGCAGAAGATGACAGTGACTTATAAAGATTGGCATGAGATGTTACCGTTCGCTCTACATGGGTACCGTACCTCAGCCAGGACGTCAACCGGGGCAACTCCTTTCTCCTTGGTCTACGGTATGGAGGCAGTCTTACCAATCGAAGTGCAGATACCCTCTCTTCGGATAATGAAGGATGCAGATCTGAACGAAGATGATTGGATCCAGACACGACTTGATCAGCTAAACCTTATTGATGAAAAGAGACTTGCTGCTATCTGTCATGGTCAGACGTATCAGAAACGGACGATCAAGGCATTTAACAAAAAGGTCAGACCACAAGAATATCAAGTTGGGGATCTGGTGATCAAGCGTATCATCCTTCCTCAGAGTGATCCAAGGGGAAAATGGACCCCTACGTACGAAGGGTCATTTATGGTTAAACATGTGTTCTCAGGAGGAGCCATGATTCTGACCAACATGGATGGTGACGACCTTCCTCACCCCGCCAATGCAGACATAGTAAAAAGATACTACGCATGAAAAAGACCCGCTAGGTTGACATACCTAGGCAAAAATTAGGGCTTCCCGGCGAACCAAAAGGGTTCGGGAAAAATGAAGGGATGAAATGAAAAAATCTGTACACCCTGCAAGTCGAAAACCTGAAAAGGCGGCTTGGGCAAAAATGGGTATCCCGGTGGACTGAAAACCCGAAAGGGCGGTCCAGGCAAAAGTTAGGGATAAAGCGTATACTATGTCTCATTGGATCACCTTGCATCCAGAATCCGGTATCCATATCAAGTTCAGACGGCATCGATTGATCAGCTTCATCCTCGACTAGGTCATCAAGTGATGAGACGCTCGGAGATATAAGGGCGATAGCAGAGTTGGAACCCAGTGGGATCATTCATTTCACACAACTGTTTTATTTTCCTTTGTACAAATTTGTATAAACTCTTTTGTTCGGCGGCGTCCTCCTACTAGGGCGTCAGCCTCTTGTATATAAACGCCTATTTACAGGCAATTCAAAAAAAATCAATACAAAAATCACTTTTCAGCTCAAATTGCCTTTTGTTTTTCTTTTTCTGTTTTGTTTTGCAAAGAACGTCCAAGGTTCAATTTGTGATATATGCATTGACAATAATTTGCTAACTCATGAATATTTGCATACGAAACAAAGGATTAATTACAGGTAACATTAGAAATATGGGCAATAAAGAGTTGTCTAAGCAATCTAATTGTTCTGTCCTCCAAGGTATCAAGGTGGGTTTAGCTAAAGAACATAACCAGACATCTTAATTCCCCAGAGAGTGAGCCAGCAGGTCAATGCACTCTCCCCAAGCAATACTGTCAGCCTTAAG
The DNA here is from genome assembly GCA_948472305.1 of Vicia faba. Lineage (NCBI taxonomy): Eukaryota > Viridiplantae > Streptophyta > Magnoliopsida > Fabales > Fabaceae > Vicia > Vicia faba. The sequence goes on along the minus strand of OX451735.1, from coordinate 1,328,565,676 downwards.
GAAGTTGGGTATCCTCCAACAGATCAACATGCCCCAGCAATATACAGGCATTCTTAACAAGCATCCCCGGCAGTCTTAACCCAAAGATTGTTCCTTGGCGGTATACCAGACATTCAGCGAAGTCACTTCCCCGTACAGTTCAAAATTTCCCCAGGAGAGTCCAATACAGTTCCCTAGGAAAGTTGGAATCCATCTCCCCAAGAAGTAAGCTTATCCCCAGTAGATTCTGGAAGCTTATCCTCGCAGAGCACGAACGCGTCTCCCGGCTTTATTCAAAAAGTTATTTCCCTACCAGGATATAACTGGGTTATCCTCAGCCAAAAGCCACGGAAAGATCGTCCTCGGCGAAGTCTTCCTATCCCCAGCGGAGTCTATTAACACTTCCAACACAATAATGGTATCCCCAGTGAAGTTACCATCAATATCCTAGCAAATTACCTCTCTCCCCATAGAGTATTGCTCCCCAGCAAGATCGTTAGAGTACTTTCCTCCCCGCAGAGTAATCCATTTGTCAAGTTTATTCCCCAACAGAGTTATCTTCTCCTACCGGTATTCTTGCAACTATCATCCCCAGCGGAGGCAAAATCTATTTTCCAACATCAGCCCAGGAGTGACTTCCCGGCACCCGTCAAGGATTTATTTTCCTAAGACGAAAACATACATTTATAAACATCACATACATCATTATAGCATGCATATACACATCATATCTTACAAATCTCATTTATATTGAGAACATCGTTGCTCGATTCACATCATGCATTGCATATGACTGACCTTTACCTTTCAGGAAAGATCCAGTTAAGTTCTTAGCTATGTTTCAAGATTTTAGTCTGGTTCAGTTAAATCGACCCTAAGATTTTCCTGATTCTTGTCCAGTCAAAGGCCTTCTCTGGTTCAGTCAGATCGACCCTAAGATCTCCCTGATTCTTATCCAGTTGAAGATTCCAAGACCTTGTCTGGTTCAGTTAAATCAACCCTAAGATTTTCCTGATTCTTGTCCAGTCAAAGGCCTTCTCTGGTTCAGTCAGATCGACCCTAAGATCTCCCTGATTCTTATCCAGTTGAAGATTCCAAGACTTTTTCTGGTTCAGTTAAATCGACCCTAAGATTTTCCTGTTTCTTATCCAGTCAAAGACCTTCTCTGGTTCAGTCAGATCGACCCTAAGATCTCCCTGATTCTTATCCAGTCGAAGATTTCAAGACCTTGACCGGTTCAGTTAAATCGACCCTAAGATTTTCCTGTTTCTTATCCAGTCAAAGGCCTTCTCTGGTTCAGTCAGATCGACCCTAAGATCTCCCTGTTTCTTATCCAGTTGAAGATTCCAAGACCTTGCTTGGTTCAGTTAAATCGACCCTAAGATTTTACTGTTTCTTATCCAGTCAAAGGCCTTCTCTAGTCCAGTTAAATCGATCCCTAAAAGATTTTCCTGATAAAGACTCAGTAGAAGACATCCAAGATTCTCTCAGCATTCCTGTTGAGGTTGAAGTCGCCCAAGATTCTCTCAGCGTTCCTGTTGAGGTAGTAATTGTCCCCGGATTCTCTCAGCGTTCCTATTGAGGTAGTAATCATCCAAGGTTCTCTCACCGTTCCTGTTGAGGTAGTAACCATCCCTGGTTCATTCATCGCCATTTGAAGTCCCAGATTCAATTCCTGTAACCAGTCAGGGCACATCTATACAAAGAGTTTGAAGACCAGCTCCTGTAACAGGCCAGGTAATCATTTTCTTTTTCAGGTATGCAAGTTCTCGCTAAGGAATCTCTTATGCGATCGACACCCAGATGGCATCTATAAGCCCATCCACCTACCCATCATCTCTTAGCATGGCATCTATAAGCCCATCATCCTATCCGTCAATCTACAAATGGCATCCATAAGCCCATTCCCACCATCACACTACTATGTGAGCGCAAATTTCTGGGCACTCTAGTGTTCAATCATCTTCCACCTTCGGATTACGAAAGGCACGTCAGCCAATCTGCATCCTCAGGTCTAAGAAGATTGAACAGGGGCAACTGTTGTACCCCAAAATTTTCCCTCCCATATTCTTCAAGATTTGCCAATTCAAAAGGTTCAAAATCTCCCCAAGGGTTGCACAGTTCAAGGGCCTCCTAACAGTCAAAAACTAGGGTTTTGGTTCTGGCAAAGAAATTGAAGTTTCCAAGGGTCCAATCAAGCCCCACATGCCTATAAACATGGTCAAGCATCCTCATACCAAGTTTCAAGACTTACAGCACAAAATTGCACAGTCAAAAACCCTTAATTATCCTACAGTCAACTGCAGGGGCAAAATGGTCATTTGACAGTCAAAAGTTCAAATTTTTGGTCAACATATTATTTTGAAGCCACAAACATCATTTGATCAATTCTTGATCATGATTTTCAAGGCATGGCTCAAAAAGTCTCAAGATGCAAAAGTTTCCATATTTGGACAGTTGAAATAGTCAACTGTAACTTGACCAAGGCATAACTTCCACATGGATTATCAGAAAAATCCCATCCAAAGCTCATTTTGAATAGAAATACATTTCCTACAACTCCTCTTCACACTTCAAGCCCAAGAAATGCTCTCACAAAAAGTTATCTATTTCAACATTATAGGTCATTTTCAAAAGTCAACAAAAAGGAATTTTAAGTCAAAGACCATAACTTGAGATTGGTAAATCAAAATGACATGGGATCAAAGGAATTGGTTAGAGGACTTCAAGACCTTTCCAAAATGTCCAAGAACATGATCAAAGCTTAAAAATTGAGCAAGATATGCCTTGTGGAAGTTGGGAAATTTTTGGGAATTTTGAAAAGTCAACTTTACTTCAAATGCCTCAAAATTGCTAATGGGCCACATTTTCTTACAAGATTCATCATCCAAAGGCTATACACGACCATTTGGCCCAAAGGGGATTTATTTCATCATTTTTTATTATTTATTTGAATTTTAATCACCATTAATTCATTTAATTAATTAAAATATGAAAAAATACTAAACAAATGTGGTTGAATCTTTTTATGCAGTATAATCACTCATTAGTCACTCAAGATTTCGTGCACTTCAAAAAAGGGAAGATTTGGTCATGATTGGCATCAAAACACATGGAAAAGATTTGAAGAAATATGCCATTAAAATCAAATATTGGATTCATCAAAACATGGATCTTTTGGCTCAAATTGTTACCCTAATTCATCCCTCATATAAGTCAGAAGCTAAACCTAATGCACACAACCTTCAAGCTGCGCCTCACATCAAGAACAACTTTGGCATTTTTGTGAAAAAATTGAAAATTGAAAACTGCTTTAGAGTTGGTTTCAAGGCAAGATAACTATTCCAATCGCTTGCCAAAGACATAAGGAAAGTTTCTGGATCAAAATCACAGCTTCTAACGCAAAGAATTCGTAATATGATGCTGTCCTGTTCTTAACATTTTTGATATTCGTGTTTCAATTTATAAGCATCCTCATTGCATTCTTTCTGTTGATTTGGACTAATCTAACCATTCTAAAGCTAATGATGTCATTTAATTGGATTTTCATTCCCTGTACGAGAACCTACCATTAATGTCTTTTATGGTTGCAGAGGTTTCAAATTGGGAACTCCTTATTCTGGAAAAATTGGGACATGAGACCAGGGCCATTTGAACCGGAAGCTTTATACGAATCCATTCCATAGGTCGCGCTCAATTTATGAGCAACCAGGACCTATTCGCTATTTTCATGCTTATCACTTAGTGGGGGTTTAAAACCCCCGCTATTTAGTTTGTTTTTCAGGAAAAAATACAGAACAATTGGAGAAGAAGGTGATGTGTAAGCCAGTGGTTGGTGCGTTTGAATTTCGCGCGAAATAATACCACTAACTATTGTTTTGCATTATATTCTTTATTCTCTATATTATATACAAAGCGTGTAAATGGCTCAGTGGCAAGGCGTTGATGTGGTAAACTCTGGGACCTGGGTTCGATTCCCAGGTCCCCTCCTTTCTCAATATATTTTCTTTTAACCTGGTTCCATACAGCTTCTTACCAAAGGACTACCATGCACTCTACGCTCCAGCATGCCACTTGTCCCATAACATCCATCCAGTGGCCAGGATTCAAGGTCTATGGAATGTCTCAGTCAACGCGTCCACACATGATCATTGAAAAGTCAGAAAGGGCCAAGCTTCTTGGGCCTAATTACTCACCACATAACCTCCAGATTGGGGTCAACACCCCTATTGGTTTGATCTCTTTCATTTTTTTTCTATTTTTATTTGTTTTGTTTAATTTTAATTTAATTCTTCACATTAATATTTTCATAAAACATAAAAATAATAAAAAATCAAAAAGACAAAAAAATATAAATATAGTTCATTTAATTGTTTTGTTTTATAAATAAATTCTCTTAGTTAATTTAGTTTTTAATCCTAGGTTTAAATTTTAATATTTTTGTAATAAACTAAAAAATGTAGAATTAGGGTTTTAAAGACTTTTATTCCTTTTCTTTTCTATTATCATTATTAAATATGAATTATTTTTTTGTAAATAAATTGCCATGTAAATAATTAGGTTAATTTTAGGTTCAATTTTAACATTTTTTTTAATAAATTAAAAATAGTTAGAATTAGGTTTAAATTCCATTAATTCTCATTAAAATCCATAAATACAAAAAAAAACTCAAAAATAACTTCCTTTCACATTTAATTTAATTAATTTCGTAATTTTAATTCAATTTCTTTAAAAGGGTCCAACGCCCTCGCATTCCCGACTTTAATTCTCTTCGCATTTTTATTTCTTTTTGGTGAATATTCATGTAATTCTCCCAAAGCTATGTAATAGATTAATTAGACATTTATTTTTCGTACTTTATTTTATTTTAAATCGGGTCTTGGTTTAATTTGGCGATGTAGACCCGCGCCTTTGTAATAGCGTAGGACTTTTAATTCCGCATCTTTTTAACTGTTAATTAATTTGGATGAAAGAATGAATGTCAAAAATAAAAGCAACGCGTAGATCACCAATGCATGAACAAGACAAAAATATCTGAAAACGACACACAAATCACACACCACCCCTAGGGTAGGCTTCACTGTTGCCTTGCCCCTCGAAAGGTGATCGTCGAGTAGAGGATGTTTTAGTAAGTCCTCATGTCCATGAACATGGCATGAGGGTAGCTTCTAAGGTGTCTTCCTATTGCTCTGGTGATCACCATGTCCCGAACCCTCGAATTGACCCGAACACCTCCAACGGTGGTGCTACCTACCTCTCAATGGTGGGATGGCACTACTTCAAGGACATTTACACAGACGAATTCCTTAGGGTAGGTAGACGACTCTAGATACTTGCTCTAATTTCAAAACAAATTCAAAAATACTTTTCACACCGACACGTTTCAAAAAGCTTTCGAAAGCAACTTTTCAAACACCCTTGAGGACTGATACAAGAGTCAAACTGAAATTTTCAAAGAAACTTTTTAAAACCCACAGTTGAAAAGCAAACAAACCATTTTGAAAACACAAATGAGCAAGTATCTAAGAGCCCATGGATAACCATGGATAGAAAGGGTGCTAACACCTTCCCTTTCTATAATCTACCTCCCGAACCGAGAGCAATCTCTATAAGGAATTTTTCAGTGCTTTTGTCCTTTCCATTTGGAGAAAATAAAAGACGGTGGCGACTCTTGCTTCCGCGAAATTTCGCGAACCAGCGTTAAACAGTCAGTTCCAGATCCACCGATCACACCCCTCTTTTAAGCCTTCTCTAGCAGAGTCACTAGTTCTTTAATACGGTGGGAGAACTGACTTGGTTTTGCATTTGATTGCAAAATATTACAAATAGCAAGAGTCTCCACTGACTTTTCTTTTATCTAATAAGAAAAGGGTGAAAAGAACAGGAAAGACCTTGATATATTTTGAGTTTGGGGGGTGGGTTATGAAAAGGGAAGGTGTTAGAACCTGTTGTACCCCAAAATTTACCCTTGTATTTTTTACAAGAAATCAAAGCCTCGGGCATTTCCTGATTTTTCAGACTGGTTCAAGAATTGGTCAAACATACTTTTCTCGTCAGTGAGACAAAATTAGGGTTTTCATGGCTCTGGAACAGGTCACACAGTTTGTTTAGGGTTTGGTTGATTTTGGCTCAGGTTTTTATCAGGCGGACGTTTCTTTGACATTTAATCAAGAACTAGGGTTTGTACGCACAGAAAGAATTAATTTTACAGTTCTTTTCAGTTTACTCTGAGACTTGGATTGAAGCATTTGAATCAAGAACTTGCAGTGTTTTGTTTAATCAGTAAAGGCTAAGGCATTTGATTTGAGATGAGATGAAAGTTGAGGTGCTTAAATTGAGAATCTGCAGTGTTGATTTAATCAGTGAAAAAGGACATGTGGACGTTTCATTTCATTAACTGTGCATTGCTTTGAATATTTGAAGCGCCAGGTTTATTATTGATTGATGTCAAGACCACAGTGTTTATCAATTGTTTATTTATTCTAAGATTAGAATAATTGGATTTATTTCCATTTTATTATAATTTAAGGATTATAAACAATTAAATAAACATTTGAAAAGAAGAAAAAGAATTAACGGATCAAGATTGAATTTTATTCATCTTTAATTATTTGTTACGATTGTTATTTGAATACGGTATTTATTTACAAAGTATTCATAATAAAAATGGTTACAATGATTACAATTGAAATAAAATTTCATCCTAAATCCTAAGTCTTCATCTTCTATCCAAATGCTCCCTCTGCTCATTTGATTTTATCTGCAAAACAAAGAGAAAGAGAAAAGTCAAAGAAGATAAAATTAAAAGACAGACAGATAAAAAATAGATTCATCATTAAAAGCAAATGGCCGGAATCGATTTGCCCTCTCTGCAAATCACGAGATTTCTCCCGGTTCACAAAGAGGAATGAAAAACGCTTGCAAAAGAAAAAGGTATGAATGCACAAAGTTATGATTTTGCACAAGTTCAAATTGTCAACCAACTGCATAGTTTCCAAACAAACAGCATGCCAAACAAAGTCCAAATCCAAACTGAACTAAATGTCAAAAAACTGTCCAAGGATATGGAAAGATATCAAGATATCAAGCAAGTACAAAAGGCCACCAAAAGCTGTCAAAAGAGATATGCAAATATCAAGAAGTACAAAGTATGCAGAGGAAAATATACAAGTGCAAGCAACATCAAATTACAGCATTTCCCTAGGCCATTGCTTTTTCAGAAAAAAGTACTTCTAAGCAATATTAAAATGCTTTAATTTGTACTGGAGAGAGAAGAGAAAAAGAAGAAATGAGGCTTACAGGTTTAGGCATGAGGACAAAAAATATAAAAAACAAAGACTGTTAATAACATAGGGGATAAGAGGCAGAGATATTACAAAAACACAATACCACAAACTGAAAGAGGGATAGATTGCAAAACTGCCTCCAAGACAGTTCCCAAGCCCTGAACCTGCATAAACCAAAAAGCTCTCAACCTTTTCAAAAAAAACCTGCATAAACCAGTAACTCACCAAAGCCTTACCATTCAAGCACAAACAGAAACCTGTATCCAAAACTCACCAAAGCCTTACCTGATTCAAAGAACACTCAGCCTGCTGAAGCCAAACAAAAGCCTAAATTATACTAAGCCAAAAGCCTGTAAACTGTCTAAAACCTAAAACCTGCTTAAGTGTTGAACCTGTAACACAAGCCCAAGCCACAAATTGAAGCCTAAGCATTCAAGGCAACACAAACCCTCAGAGAAAGCCTCATCACTGGGCCAACAACAACAATATTTCCCAAACTCAGAAACACATCAATCTGTAAAGACAAAGCCCTCAAGCATCAAACTGTCAAGCCCTTTCAAAAACCAGTTTCCAAACCAACTCGAGCCCTCAGAAAAATTTCATCCTTGGGCAAATACACAAATCAGACACAATAGCATTCAACTCAATACCAACAAACATTCGAGGCAACCCAGCAATCAAGGCCCTCAGAGGAAGCCTCATCACAGGGCAAGCATTTCAAAGTAGCAACTCAAACATAACATCAACAAGCAAACCAAATATCCAAGCATACAGCAGCAGAAGGCAACAAGGAGAAGAGGACAAAGAAGCCAATAGGGTCAAGCATACGAGGCAACTGAGGCACAGGGTGGAAGAGGAAAAGCAATATTCAAGACCATCAAGCCATTACACAGGCAACTCAGAAGCCAACAAGAAGAAGAAGATGAAGGAGCATACAGGGCATCTCAGGTAAAACATCATTGAAAGCAACCAGACAAAAAGGCAAAGAAAGAATACAGAGTACCAGAACTCCCAGCAAAGCAAGGTAGTTCATCAGCGCCTTCCCCTCGCCCCTTTGTCCGCCTGAAACAACTTCCAACCCAGCTCCTCCTCCATCTCCCAAAAGTCTCCATTCCACAAAAGGTATAACTTCTCTTTCTAACGCACCTCCAATAACAATAACAACATAAACTTAATCAGAATCAATAAACAAAACATGCAAGACATATAAGGTTTGAAACCCTAAACACGTTTTAAAAAGGAAACAAAAGCCTTCACCTTACAGTCTCGCTTCGCTGGACCAAGGAGGGAAGAAGAGGACGAAGGAAGCAGCCGGTGGCCATGGGCGAAGGCTGAGCTGTATTCAGTAAGCTTTGGCGAAGCGAACGAAATGAAGACGAAACCAAAACGGCGCCTCCGTCTCACAAACCCTAGCGTGTTCCAAATGACACAAAACTGTCTTAACCCTAAAACGAAAATTGTGAAATCGTTTGGGCCTCTCCCCCAGTCACACGCCAAAAGCCCATCATGTATTCAACATCTTTTTTAATTAATATGATTATTTTGTTTTGGGCCAAACCCCCCTTAAGCCCATTCAGTCTTTTTTTGTTCTTTTATTCTTTTTCAGCATAAACTAATTTTTCTTATTTATTTTCTTTATCCTTTTTATATATATACACTCTAAACTAATATACTTTATTTATGAATAAAGTAACACATTAATTTCTTTTCTTGTAAAAAAGAAAACTTTATTAATATTTGTCTATCACATTTAATATATAAATATTAGATTTCTCTCATTATTAGGTTTAAACTCTTTAGAACTTTTTTGATTAAGAAGAGAAAACTTTGTACATAATCAATTAAAATACATTAATTTTTTAATACATAAAAAATAGAACTTAAAACATTCTTTTCTTTTTCTTAAAATATTTTGTATGTACATATTAACAAATATCCAAAAAGAATTAAAATAAACCAAATATTTAATTTTTCATTAAGTTAGCAATACTTTATAATACATTAAAATACACATTTCTCAACTTGTAAATAAATAATCATACACTTACACAAATGCATTTACAATACACATTTTATCTTTTTATACATTGATACATTTGCTTATCTTATACATTGCTATACTTATATTTTACATTTGCGCAATTCGATTTGGTTGTAAATTATTTGGACACTATTCTCCTAAAGTCTCATCCCCATTTGTAAATTTGTACCCCCACTCCCGGATACTTATTTGTAATAGCGTAGACTTTAAATTCCCGCAATTTATCGCTTTCAAATATACCATGTCAGACCTAGGGTTTGTATGTACATAAAATCAAACGCTAGATAACTTAATACAAGACAAATACATGAAATCAATACACAATCACACTTGCACCCCTAGGGTAATCCCACATGTTGCCTTCCAAAATGGGCCATGCTTGCACGTCGAGTTTCTTTGGCAAAACAAATCAAATGATCATAAGTCCCTCGATGACGCTTTCGAAAGTTGCCTATCAAAATGATCATAGTCCCTTCAAAGCAAAATTTCCAAAGACACTTGGCATCATTGCATTCATGGTCCATACGATGACCCGCACCTGTCCCGTTAAAACATCCTAAACGCAAGATTGTCCACCAAATACAATGGTGGAACAAAATTGTTAAAAAAGGGTTAAAACACAAGAACAACCTTTGAGTACAATAGGGGTAGACGACTCTTAGTTACTTGATCAACTTGCAAAAACACTTGCCTACTTTTCAAACCACTCCACAAACACTTTCAAAACAAACTTTCAAAAACATTTGAAACATCTTTTCGAAAAGATACACACCTTTGTATATACTCAAACACGAGTCATTACAACGGTTGCCGAAACAAAGGCATTTATTTCAAAACATTTTCAAAACACAAATACACACACCATTTCAAGCAATCAAAAATCAAGGCAAGTGATCTAAAAACCAAGTAACTAAGAGCCCATGGATAACCATGGATGAAAAGGGTGCTAATACCTTCCCTTTTCATAATCTACCCCCCGAACCCACGAAACATCTCAAAAGGTTTTTCCTGTACTTTTTAACCTTTCCGTAGGATAAAATAAAAAGTCGGTGGTGACTCTTGCTAAACCAAACAAGTGCGAATACAAATGCAAAACCTCAAGTCAGTTCTCCCACCGTATCACAGAACTGGCAACTCTGCTGGGGATAATTTAAAAGTGGGGTTACCTTAGGGTTTAGATCACCTTTTGTTTTCAATTGCTTGCTTTGTTTGCTTTTATATTTATGGGCTTTGCATCGGAGTTTCATAGATCCTAACCCGGATCTGGGGAATACCCTTTTAGGTAGCATAATCTGTGAGGGACCTGTTCGGCGTATACCGACATGGGTGAAGCAGTGGCTACGTTGGTGTGGCACCTTGGTCTATACCGATATCCCTTGTGTTGAAACGAGGAGAATATGGGTCTTCTAAGGAGTCGTTAAGCATCAACCGACCTTAGAACCCTAAATTGACCCAACTTGGCCATAGAACAGTAGCAGTATGCTACACTCATTGAGGCTAAACTCTCGCGATGGTTCCGGCCGCAAGAAAAGATAGCGATGCTGGAGTTATGACCGATTGAGGGTAGTCAGTGATATTGAGATCCTCTAGAACCCGGTTACTTTTGATAGGATAGGTTTTAACCAACGAAACTGAAAGAGGGTAGTACCTGAACCTCATGCAGGCCTAAACCTAAGGACTTGTTTGCTTTGTGTGAATATGTTTTCCTGTATATACACTCACTTGCTTTTGCATACATGTACATAACATCATAACATCATACCATAGAATTTTTCAATAACCATTTCAAGGATCTCGAGGGTTCTTTTGATGCAGGGTTATGTTGAACCAGACGTCTACCAAAGGGCAAGAGATTCCTCCTCTAAGAAAATGCCATCCAAAGATCAAGTGCAACAACTTGAATCAGGGGCTATGACCCACTTGACATGGTGAGCTTGATTCTCGTGGAAAGACATCCACCGACGCAAAGTTCTCCAATCAAAGATCGAGTGCAACAACTTGAATCAGGGGCTATGACCCACTTGACATGGTGAGCTTGATTCTCGTGGAAAGACATCCACCAATGCAAAGTTCTCCGATCAAAGATCGAAGTTCAACCTCTGACATTTCTCTTGTGTTTACCCCGAGAGATCCTTGAAAGCATGCATCCAAATATCATGCATTGCATCTTGACAGTTTTTCCTTTTTCAGGTTTCCTTACTCTCATACTGTTTATTTCAGTAAGAGATGGCTCTAGAAAGGACTGTCAAGGATATCCAGGACCAGACTGCTCAGCTGCAGGAAATGTTCTTGAGCCTGTCCTTGAGGAAAGAAGAAGTAAAGTCTCTCCTCACAAAGGGCTTGGTCCAGGGGAATTCAAACAATGCCAGGAGCGATCATTTGGAAGCACTGCAGTTTGAGCTGACAACAATGAGGATCCAAATGACGGGGAAACTGGTGGGCCAGATGGCTCTCATCCATGACTTGTCTCAAAGACAAGAGGAACTCAGAGTTCTCGTCAACCAACTGCTTCGAAACAACCAACTGGGGCAAACATCTGAGGTTGAAGAGCAAGTCACCACTCAACCCCCATCCACTCAAGAAGACAAGGGGAAGGCTCCTCTGCTTGCTTCAGGGTCACAACCACCTCAACAACCTCGCCAGTGTCAACGGGGTAATCGGCGTAAACAAGAAACTTCGGGAAGACAGTTCACCGAGACTGACATACCGTCATCTCTAATTCTGGAACGTTTGTTGGAGGTCAATCTGACTATTTTGAGGGAACCTAGCCGGAATCCAAATACCTCCGCTCCTAACTATCATCCCGATGCAATTTGTGTTTACCACTCCTACAGCCCGGGGCACAACACAGACGACTGTTGGGCCTTGAAGAACAAGATTCAGGATCTGATTGACATTGGAGTGCTGAGGTTCATGCCAGACGGCGAGATGAAAATCTTCCGTTAAGGAGTTCTCCACCTGGAGTGACAAAGCTCAAGCTGAAATACTTTTGCTTCATTTGAATTTTCAAAGTTGTAATTTCTTTTGTTATTCAAACAATTATTTGTTGATGTTAAACTCTGCTTCATTAATGCATTGCATATGTTTGTCTTGAATTCATCCATTCGTTTTCACTACTCTTATGTTTTCTTTAGGATATTTAACTCTTGATAAAAAGCTGCAAGCCTTTAGAGGGAGGATGACAAAACAATACCATAATCTCATACGGTATGCTTTTGAACAGACCTTGCTGATGATGTACAGGCATTTCTTTCAATTCCCAAACACTGGAGTTATAAGGAAGATAATCCTCAGTCAACCCCTTCGAGCCAAAGAAGTAGGAGTTTTCTGTTCTAAACAATCAAAACCTTTGATATAAACCTGGGGCAGGGTAGTATCTCAGTTAATTCAAAAGAAAATGCGTGTTGAAGTCGCAAACTCTCAGTTCGTAACACAACAAACGACATCAAAAAAAGAAAAGCATTCCCTTGGAATCAAAAGACGGTGATGGTTCCCTATCATATAGGCAGTCAATCTCTCAAAAAGAAAAAGCCCACCGAGCCAAAACCTGCAAAGGAGGCTTAGGAAAGCTGGGGCATCCCGCTGACTGTGATCTCAAAAACGGGAACAGTCAGGCAAAAGTTGGGGATAACAAATCAAAATCAAAATAGAGAGGTCATTACAAATCCTCAAAAACATGAAAAGTGTTGCAAAGAAAAAAGGAGATGATGACTGTCTCCCAAACTCAACTGGTGAACCATCACCCAAAAGTCGTTCCAAACTCAAACAGAGTGCGACGCACAATTAACTGAGCTTAGGGTTGAAGAACATCACGAAGAACGGGTGGGTACAAATACACTTTGAGCCTTTATCCTTTGTTTCTTAAGCCGTGAACCAGGCCATGTTACAACCCTTTAAAATTCCTAATTGAAGCATGGGTTAGTTCGAAAGCGTACTGTTACAAAAGGTATCCTGACTCCTATAAGGCTTTGCTCTAAAATCTTGTGTTGATTTGTCTTATAAAAAGTTTTCTGCTAAAAAACGCATTTTTCAAAACATCGAGACAAACATAAAACTTTGCATTGCTTGAATATCACTGTTTGCATTTGGCTATTTGTTTGACAGCGAAGAAATTCATACAGCGAATGTTCGGAGGAACGAAAACTCTCTCAGTGAGTAAAATCACTTCAAAAGGACGACACTTCCATTACAAGTCTCCTATCAACAAGGGGCATGACATGTCACCATCCAATTAACCTGGGGCAGTCCAGTCAAGGTTTCAACAGATCTTTCAAAGTTCAGTTAACCTGGGGCAGTCCAGTCAAGGTTTCAACAGATCTTTCAAAGTTCAGTTAACCTGGGGCAGTCCAGTCAAGATTTCAACAAAATCTCTCAATTGCAGAATAATCTGATTCAAGACTTCTTCATCATCACTTAGGGCATTCGAATGTCAAAAGTGTCCGAAGTTTTCCTGCATCACCTGCTGGAAATTACAACCACCAACAGAATAACTATCACAATTCCAGATTCGATTCTTATATCTAGCCAGGGCACATCTGCGAGTGACTGATTATGGATTCGACACCTGTATCTAGCCAGGGCATATCTGCATGAAGAGTTTCCAGACTCGACACCTGTATCCAGCCAGGGCACGTCTGTAAGCAACCTTTTGAAGTTCCAGATCAACACCTGTAACAAGCCAGGAAAATATCTGTAGACAACAATTTCCAGATTCGACACCTGTATCTAGCCAGGGCATATCTGCATGAAGAGTTTCCAGACTCGACACCTGTATCCAGCCAGGGCACGTCTGTAAGCAACCTTTTGAAGTTCTAGATCAACACCTGTAACAAGCCAGGAAAATATCTGTGGACGACTGATTGTGGATTAACACCTGTAACAAGCCAGGAAATCATCTACATGAAGAGATTGAAGATCAACACCTGTAACAAGCCAGGGAACCATCTTTCTTTCTCAGGTCAGAGATCAACACCTGTAACAAGCCAGGACAATATCTCCTTAACCAACTTTTCTTAAGTTCCAGATCAACACCTGTAACAAGCCAGGAAAATATCTGTGGACGACTGAGTGTGGATTAACACCTGTAACAAGCCAGGAAATTATCTACATCACCACTTGGGGCATTCGAATGTCAAAAGTGTTCAACAATTCCTTCATCACTTGTTGGAAGATACGGTCCAGATGTGCTCTAGACACGGTTGCCATTCTGTCACCCTTCTTAAGTTCCAGATCAACACCTGTAACAAGCCAGGAAAATATCTGTGGACGAATGAGTGTGGGTTAACACCTGTAACAAGCCAGGAAATTATCTACATCACCACTTCGGGCATTCGAATGTCAAAAGTGTTCAACAATTCCTTCATCACCTGTTGGAAGATGTTAGTTTTACATGGACTCATCATCAAGAAACCCTACACCGGTTCCTTCTCAAAACTCAAAAGATTCTTGTAATCCCCAACCAGAGAGCCTTACAGAATCTAATTCCCCTCAGCAGTCAAGATTTTCCTATCTCCAGTGGAGTTCATCAAATTCCCCAACATAACTTATCAGTGGAATCCCCAGTGGACCTCTCATCGAACCTCAGCGAAGTATCTCTTCCCACAGAGTAATTCCCCGCAGAGTAATTTCTCCAACAAGTTAATTCCCCAACAGAGTCATCTTCTCCTACCGGTTCATTTTTGCAACCATCATCCCCAGTGGAAGCGAAGAACTCTACTTTTCAACATCAGCCCAGGATTTGATTCCCCGGCCAGTCGTCAAGGATTTATTTTCCTAGACGAAAATACATTCATAGACATTTCACATTTCATACATCCTGCTTTCATAGATGACAAAGTGCATACAACACTATCTCATTTTTGAGCATCATGACATCATGCAGCTCATACATCATGACATTGCATACAATTGATGTTTTGCCTTTTCAGGAAAAAGGCACTCCAAAGATGGTTACTATCAACTGTCATAATTCCAGATTCGATTCCTGTATCTAGCCAGGGCATATCTGAAGAGTTTGAATATTCGATTCCTGTATCTAGCCAGGGAATATCTGAAGAGTTTGAAGATTCGATTCCTGTATCCAGCCAGGGCATATCTGTTGACGACTAATTCCAGATTCGACACCTGTATCCGGCCAGGGCATATTTGTAGACGACCAATTCAAGATTCGATTCCTGTATCTAGCCAGGGCATATATGTGAGTGTTTGATTGTAGATTCGATACCTGTATCCAGCCAAGGCATATCTACATGAAGAGTTTGAAGATCAACCGACAGCAAGCCAGTGAATTATCTTTCTTTCTCAGGTACGCAAGTTCTCGCTAAGGAACCTCTTACGCGATCGACACACAATTCCAAATGGCATCTATAAGCCCATTCTTGACAAAGTTCTGTCACACCTCCCGATGGCATCTGTAAGCCCATCACCAAATGGCATCTATAAGCCCATTCCCAACAAGGTTCTGTCACATCCCTAGATGGCATCATTAAGCCCATCACCAAATGGCATCTGTAACCCATTTCCTCTACCATCACATCACCGAGTGCAAATTTTAGGGCACTCTAGTGTCCAATCTCCTTTTACCTTCGATTCGCGAAAGGCAAACTTGCCAATCTAACTCTTCAGGTTCAACAAGATTGAACAGGGGCAACTGTTGTACCCAAAAATTTGCCCTTGTATTTTTCACAAGAAATCACAGCCTCGGGCGTTTCCTGATTTTTCAGACTGGTTCAAGAATCGGTCAAACAGACTTTTCTCGTCAATCAGACAAAATTAGGGTTTTCATGGCTCTGGAACAGTTCACAAAGTTTGTTTAGGGTTTGGTTGATTTTGGCTCAGGTTTTGATCAGGCGGATGTTTCTTTGACATTTAATCAAGAACTAGGGTTTGTACGCACAGAAAGAATTAATTTTACAGTTCTTTTTAGTTTACTCTGAGATTTGGATTGAGGCATTTGAATCAAGAACTTGGAGTGTTTTGTTTAATCAGTAAAGGCTAAGGCATTTGATTTGAGATGAGATGAAAGTTGAGGTGCTTAAATTGAGAATCTGCAGTGTTGATTTAATCAGTGAAAAAGGACATGTGGACGTTTCATTTCATTAACTGTGCATTGCTTTGGATATTTGAAGCGCCAGGTTTATTATTGATTGATGTCAAGACCACAGTGTTTATCAATTGTTTATTTATTCTAAGATTAGAATAATTGGATTTATTTCCATTTTATTATAATTTAAGGATTATAAACAATTAAATAAACATTTGAAAAGAAGAAAAAGAATTAACGGATCAAGATTGAATTTTATTCATCTTTAATTATTTGTTACGATTGTTATTTGAATACGGTATTTATTTACAAAGTATTCATAATAAAAATGGTTACAATGATTACAATTGAAATAAAATTTCATCCTAAATCCTAAGTCTTCATCTTCTATCCAAATGCTCCCTCTGCTCATTTGATTTTATCTGCAAAACAAAGAGAAAAAGAAAAGTCAAAGCAGATAAAATTAAAAGACAGATAGATAAAAAATAGATTCATCATTAAAAGCAAATGGCCGGAATCAGTTTGCCCTCTCTGCAAATCACGATATTTCTCCCGGTTCACAAAGAGGAATGAAAAACGCTTGCAAAAGAAAAAGGTATGAATGCACAAAGTTATGATTTTGCACAAGTTCAAATTGTCAACCAACTGCATAGTTTCCAAACAAACAGCATGCCAAACAAAGTCCAAATCCAAACTGAACTAAATGTCAAAAAACTGTCCAAGGATATGGAAAGATATCAAGATATCAAACAAGTACAAAAGGCCACCAAAAGCTGTCAAAAGAGATATGCAAATATCAAGAAGTACAAAGTATGCAGAGGAAAATATACAAGTGCAAGCAACATCAAATTACATCATTTCCCTAGGCCATTGCTTTTTCAGAAAAAAGTACTTCTAAGCAATATTAAAATGCTTTAATTTGTACTGGAGAGAGAAGAGAAAAAGAAGAAAGGAGGCTTACAGGTTTAGGCATGAGGACAAAAAATATAAAAAACAAAGACTGTTAATAACACAGGGGATAAGAGGCAGAGATATTACAAAAACATAATACCACAAACTGAAAGAGGGAGAGATTGCAAAACTGCCTCCAAGACAGTTCCCAAGCCCTGAACCTGCATAAACCAAAAAGCTCTCAACCTTTTCAAAAAAAACCAGCATAAACCAGTAACTCACCAAAGCCTTACCATTCAAGCACAAACAGAAACCTGTATCCAAAACTCACCAAAGCCTTACCTGATTCAAAGAACACTCAGCCTGCTGAAGCCAAACAAAAGCCTAATGTATACTAAGCCAAAAGCCTGTAAACTGTCTAAAACCTAAATTTTGCTTAAGTCTTGAACCTGTAACACAAGCCCAAGCCACAAATTGAAGCCTAAGCATTCAAGGCAACACAAACCCTCAGAGAAAGCCTCATCACTGGGCCAACAACAACAATATTTCCCAAACACATAAACACATCAATCTGTAAAGACAAAGCCCTCAAGCATCAAACTGTCAAGCCCTTTTAAAAACCAGTTTCCAAACCAACTCGAGCCCTCAGAAAAATTTCATCCTTGGGCAAATACACAAATCAGACACAATAGCATTCAACTAAATACCAACAAACATTCGAGGCAACCCAGCAATCAAGGCCCTCAGAGGAAGCCTCATCACAGGGCAAGCATTTCAAAGCAGCAACTCAAACATAACATCAACAAGCAAACCAAATATCCAAGCATACAGCAGCATAAGGCAACAAGGAGAAGAGGATAAAGAAGCCAATAGGGTCAAGCATACGAGGCAACTGAGGCACAGGGTGGAAGAGGCAAAGCAATATTCAAGATCATCAAGCCATTACACAGGCAACTCAGAAGCCAACAAGAAGAAGAAGATGAAGGAGCATACAGGGTATCTCAGGTAAAACATCATTGAAAGCAAGCAGACAAAAAGGCAAAGAAAGAATACAGAGTACCAGAACTCCCAGCAAAGCAAGCTAGTTCATCAGCGCCTTCCCCTCGCCCCTTTGGCCGCCTGAAACAACTTCCAACCCAGCTCCTCCTCCATCTCCCAAAAGTCTCCATTCCACAAAAGGTATAACTTCTCTTTCTCACGCACCTCCAATAACAATAACAACATAAACTTAATCAGAATCAATAAACAAAACATGCAAGACATATAAGGTTTGAAACCCTAAACGCGTTTTAAAAAGGAAACAGAAGCCTTCACCTTACAGTCTCGCTTCGCTGGACCAAGGAGGGAAGAAGAGGACGAAGGAAGCAGCCGGTGGCCATGGGCGAAGGCTGAGCTGTATTCAGTAAACTTTGGCGAAGCGAACGAAATGAAGACGAAACCAAAACGGCGCCTCCGTCTCACAAACCCTAGCGTGTTCCAAATGACACAAAACCTTCTTAACCCTAAAACGAAAATTGTGAAATCGTTTGGGCCTCTGCCCCAGTCACACGCCTAAATCCCATCATGTATTCAACATCTTTTTTAATTAATATGATTATTTTGTTTTGGGCCAAACCCCCCTTAAGCCCATTCAATCTTTTTTTGTTCTTTTATTCTTTTTCAGCATAAACTAATTTTTCTTATTTATTTTCTTTATCCTTTTTATATATATACACTCTAAACTAATATACTTTATTTATGAATAAAATAACACATTAATTTCTTTTCTTGTAAAAAAGAAAACTTTATTAATATTTGTCTATCACATTTAATATATAAATATTAGATTTCTCTCATTATTAGGTTTAAACTCTTTAGAACTTTTTTGATTAAGAAGAGAAAACTTTGTACATAATCAATTAAAATACATTAATTTTTTAATACATAAAAAATAGAACTTATAACATTCTTTTCTTTTTCTTAAAATATTTTGTTTGTACATATTAACAAATATCCAAAAAGAATTAAAATAAACCAAATATTTAATTTTTCATTAAGTTAGCAATACTTTATAATACATTAAAATACACATTTCTCAACTTGTAAATAAATAATCATACACTTACACAAATGCATTTACAATACACATTTTATCTTTTAATACATTGATACATTTGCTTATCTTATACATTGCTATACTTATATTTTACATTTGTGCAATTCGATTTGGTTGTAAATTATTTGGACACTATTCTCCTAAAGTCTCATCCCCATTTATAAATTTGTACCCCACTCCCGGATACTTATTTGTAATAGCGTAGACTTTAAATTCCCGTAATTTATCGCTTTCAAATATACCATGGTCAGACCTAGGGTTTGTATGTACATAAAATCAAACGCTAGATAACCTAATACAAGACAAATACATGAAATCATACACAATCACACTTGCACCCCTAGGGTAATCCCACATGTTGCCTTCCAAAATGGGCCATGCTTGCACGTCGAGTTTCTTTGGCAAAACAAATCAAATGATCATAAGTCCCTCGATGACGCTTTCGAAAGTTGCCTATCAAAATGATCATAGTCCCTTCAAAGCAAAATTTCCGAAGACACTTGGCATCATTGCATTCATGGTCCATACGATGACCCGCGCCTGTCCTGTTAAAACATCCTAAACGCAAGATTGTCCACCAAATACAATGGTGGAACAAAATTGTTAAAAAAGGGTTAAAACACAAGAACAACCTTTGAGTACAATAGGGGTAGACGACTCTTAGTTACTTGATCAACTTGCAAAAACACTTGCCTACTTTTCAAACCACTCCACAAACACTTTCAAAACAAACTTTCAAAAACATTTGAAACATCTTTTCGAAAAGATACACACCTTTGTATATACTCAAACACGAGTCATTACAACGGTTGCCGAAACAAAGGCGTCTATTTCAAAACATTTTCAAAACACAAATACACACACCATTTCAAAACACAAATACACACACCATTTCAAGCAATCAAAAATCAAGGCAAGTGATCTAAAAACCAAGTAACTAAGAGCCCATGGATAACCATGGATGAAAAGGTTGCTAATACCTTCCCTTTTCATAATCTACCCCCCGAACCCATGAAACATCTCAAAAGGTTTTTCCTGTGCTTTTTAACCTTTCCGTAGGATAAAATAAAAAGTCGGTGGCGACTCTTGCTAAACCGAACAAGTGCGAATACAAACGCAAAACCTCAAGTCATTTATCCCACCGTATCACAGCACCCTTTTCATCCGTAGTTATATACGGGATCTTAATCGCTTAGCTCACTTTTTTTGGAAAATTGCTTTGTGTTGTGTGTTTAAAAATATTCTGAAAACGCCAATGTAAGGAGAAACTTTGTAATGACTCTTGTATCGGTAAGAGCCTATACAAAGCGTTTGTTTGAAAATATTTTTAAATTGTTTGTGAAATGTTTTTGTTTTAAATAGCTTTGTGAGAAAGAGATTAAAAGTTCTACCCTACTCAAGTTCGTTCTTGTACTTTTCCTCCTCCTTTAGATAGTGTTATCCGTTCCATTAGTTAGTAGGAAGCCCTATCGTTGGATGTGAAGGGAGAGGAGAGTTTCATCGTACGGTACTCGAAGGCAACTTGTAAGGATGCGTTATCAATTTTTGTAAGGGATTGTCATCATTTCATGCATAGGTAACTCGAGGGACTATATCATTTATCGAAAAGGAAACATTGAAAGGGTCGTCGAGGGACTATGATCTTTTTGTATGATGACTTGATCGAGGGTCTTTGCTAAGGCATCCCTATGTTGGAGGGACATGACCGTTTATTTCCAAAAGGCAACGAAGGGAGGTTACCCTAGAGGTGCAAGTGTGCGAGTGTGTTGTATTAAGTTATTTTATCATTCGAAGTTAGGGTTTTATAACGATTCATTTTAGTCTTTCCATACAACCCTAATTACTAAGCAATAATATAACAAGTATAAAAAGTAAGGTGAAGAAAGTAAAAGCAGAAAAGATAAACCTAAACCTATTACACGGCTTTGAGGCAATTTTTGAATCAATGATCAGTCATCTTCAATCAAAACCCTAATTTGGCAATTTTTGACCTTTGATGATTTGAGGGCTTTCCTTGAGGAATCATGATCAACCCTTGATAAAATGATGAATATCACCTCAAAATTTTGATGTTGACAAAAAATATTGAAGTTTGACTGTATGTTGACCATAGTTGACTTTTTACCTAATATAGTTGACTTTCAATCTTTAGAGCCATTGACTGCGCAAACATGTGATGAAAGACTTGAAGCTTGACATGAGAATTATTGAAGACCCATGATGAACCATGAAAGTCATTCGAGACCCTTTCAACCTAATCTTCCTTGAGAAGCACAAAACCCTAGCTGTAGACCCTTGTTTTGGAGGAGGTTTGACCAGTCAACCCTTGAATAACTTTGAGTATTTGAGACCTTTGTGAGCATGTTTTGAACAAAATGGGAGGGAAAAGTTTGGGGTACAATAGTTTCCCCTGTTCAATCTTCTTAAACCTGAAGAGTTAGATTGGCATGTCCGCCATTCGTGATGTGAAGGTAGAAGATGATTGAATACTTAAGTGCCCAGAAATTTGCACTCGCCTGTGCATGGAGTAACGCTGTTAGTTGATTATACTGGGAATGGGCTTAAAGATTCCATTTGGAGAGGTAATGATGAGTAATTAGAGATGGGCTTATAGATGCCATCAAGAGTAACTGTTGATAGAGATTAGACTAAGTCCATGTCCGCTTCAACTGGAAGAAGTATCGAAATAAATCTACGATAAGCCAGAAAATGACTATTGCAAGAAGTATCAGAATAAATCTACGCCTGATTTAATCTGAGCTAGGAGATGTGTATACCCGACTTCGATTAGAAGAAGTATCAGAATAAATCTACGCTCGATTTAATATGAGCCAGAAAATGTCAATGCTCATCTTTAAGTGGAAGAAGTATTAAAATAAATATACGCCTGATTTAAACTTAGCCAAAAAATGTCTACTGGAAGAAGCATCAGAATAAATCTACGCTTGATTTAATCTGAGTCAGAAGATGTTTGCGTCCGTCTTTAACTGGGAGAAGTATCAGAATAAATATATGGTCGATTTAATCTGAGCCAGAAAATGTCTACTGGAAGAAGTATCAGAATTAATCTATGCTTTATTAATCTAAGCCAGAATATGTCTGCGTCCATCTTTAACTGGGAGAAGTATCAGAATAAACCTATGGTCGATTTAATCTAAGCTAGAAAACGTCTACTGGAAGAAGTATCATAATAAATCTATGCTTGATTTAATCTGAGCCAGAAGATGTCTTTGTCTATCTTTATCTGGGAGAAGTATCAGAATAAATATATGGTCGATTTAATCTGAGCTAGAAAATGTCTACTTGAAGAAGTATCAAAATAAATCTATGCTTGATTTAATCTGAGCCAGAAGATGTCTGCGTCCGTCTTTAACTGGGAGAAGTATCAGAATAAATCTATGGTCGATTTAATCTGAGCCAGAAGAGGTTTTTTTGGGAATGACCCTCTGAGGAAATTTCTTAAATAGCCCTTTGTCATATGTAGCCTTTGAGAAGACTGTAGGGTCATTCAAGTGGTTGATGATGTTTGCCTGTTGATTGATCTTTCCTGAAAAGGTAAAGAGTTAGTTGTATGCAATTTCGTGATGTATGAAATGCATTGCATAATGATGTTCTCAAAATAAATGAGACTGTGCTACATGCGTTTCGTATGCATATGCTATGACGTTTGTAAATGATGTATGAATGTGAAATGTTGTTTGAAGTGTATCAACAGTTCCGTATGATATCTTGCTGGGGAAAGTGAATATTTTACTGGTGTTGGGGATGAAGAACATGTGTGATCTTAAAACTTGTCTAGAATGCTTCTGCTGGGGATTGTTGCTTGCTGTTTGAGGAAACTCTGATGGGGAATGTTGACTTCTGTTTGGGGAGAAAAGTTTAGGAACGTTAGTGGTTCTCTACTGGGGAGTTTAATTCTTATATACCCTGACTGGGGATAAAAGAGATAGATAACCTTCCAACTCGTCTGGGGAGGATAAAGTTGACTGATCTCTGGTCCAGTTCCAGGTTTTGATGCAACTCTATGGGAATAGTGGCGACTTCATTGGGGAGAGGAATTTTGTTGGTGAATCGTATCCATCCGAGGAATAAACTCAAGCTCGGGAGACTGTAATCTATTGGGGAAATAAACCATGTTGGGGGAATCAACTTTGTTGATGGAGAAATACTCTGCTGAGGAAACACCCTTGCTGAGGAAATGAGCTCTGCTGGAGAGAAGAAATCTGAAGGGGTTTTTACAATTTCGGAGGAAGAGAACTTCCATAAATTATACTTATTGGAACTCCGTAGGTTGGTGATATTTCTGGGAAAAAAATATCATATTATTTTACCCGCTGGGGCGATCTGTCAGAGAAATTGCGGGGAATGTATCTTCATTGAAGATGAATTTGTGAAGATTACTCTGTGAGATAATCTCATGGTAGTGGCTCTATGGGGATTTGTGGATATCTTGGACGTTATCCAAACTCCTAGAGTCTTGAGTAAATGCTTATTCTGGTTCTTATGCATATATTTGATAATAGTTAATCATGTTCATATGCATATGTTCATTCAATTTTAGTCATTTGGATGTTTTTGCAAACAAAAAGAAAAATAAAAAAACAAAAAGTTTGAATTTTAGGGTGTATTTGTATTGATATTTTGCCTATAAACATGCGATTTTGTACAAAGAGACATTAATCCTAGTAAGACAAAAATGTCATGAAATGAAAAGAGTATAAAATGACAACATAACATATAGCTATGTGGAAATGATCTCATTGGGTTCCAACTCCGATATTGCCCCTATGTCTTTGAACATCTCATCCCTTGTTGTCGGAAGAAGTTTATTGAACAGATTTGTACCATTTGAACTTTTGACTTTGGTAATAAAGCTTATTGTAAGTGATCCAAAAGGACATAGTCGTACGCTTTAATCCTTAATTTTTTCCTGGACCTCCCTTTCGAGTTTTCAGTCCACCAAGATACCCTTTTTTGCCTAAGCCGCCTTTTCAATTTTTTGACTTGTCGGGTGTACAATCTTTTATTTATATCCCTAATTTTTACCCGAACCCTTTTGGTTCACCGGGATGCCATTATTTTTTCCTAGGCAATTCAACCTAGAGGGTCGTTTTCATGCGTAGTATTTTTTAATTATGTCCACGTTCACATGGTGTGGGAAATCTTCACTGTCCATGGTGGTTAGTATCATACCGCAACCCGAAAAATACTTTCTTGACAACAAAGGGCCCTTCGTAGGTGGGAGTCCATTTTCCCCTGGGATCACCATGCGGTAGAATGATGCACTTTATTACCAATTCAACAGCCTGATATACCCGATGCTTGATTTTCTTATTGAATGCCTTGATCATATGTTTCTGATACATCTGATCATGATAGACACTCGCAAGCCTCTTTTCGTCAATCAGATTCAACTGGTCTAGATTGGTTTGAATCCACCCGTCTTTTTCTAAGTCCACATCCTTCATAATCCTCAGGGAAGGAATCTGAACTTCGACAGGTAGGACAGCTTCCATACAATAGACCAGAGAGAATGGGGTTTCCCCAGTTGATGTTCGCGCTAAAGTGTGATAGCCATGAAGAGCAAATGGTAACATCTTGTGTCAGTCTTTATAAGTCACAAACATCTTCTTTATGATCTTCTTAATATTCTTGTTGGCGGCTTCCATTGCGCCATTCATCTTTGGTCGATACGGAGAAGAGTTGGGGTGCTTGATCTTGAACTGTGTGTGGAGTTCAATGATCATAGTGTTGTTGAGGTTGGTACCATTTTCCATGATGATTCTTTCGGGGATGCCATACCGATAGATGAGGTTATGCTTAATGAATCGAGCTACCATATTCTTGGTAACAGAGGCAAATTAGGACGCTTCAACCCATTTTGTAAAGTAGTCAATGGCGACGAGAATGAAGTGATGTCCGTTAGAAGCAGTAGGGCTGATTTCTCCGATCATATCAATCCCCATATTACGAATGACCAAGGAGCAGTCATGACATTCAAAGGTATTGGGGGCACATGAACTTTATCAGCGTGAATTTGGCACTTATGACAAGTTCTTGAGTGGTGGTGACAGTCAGTTTCCATAGTCGACCAATAGTAACCCGCTCTCAGAATCTTTTTAGCCATAGTATACCCACTGGACTGAGTACCAAAGATGCCTTCTCTGATTCCTTCTTGTCTACACAGCGAAACAGAGTTGAATCATGATTGCGCTTGTACAAAATTCCGTTGCTCAAGAAGAACTTGGCTGAGAACCTCCGTAGGAATTTCTTGTCATTGATCGATGCCCCTTCAGGGTACTCTTGAGCCTCAAGGTACCTTTTCACTTCATGAAACCAAGGTTTTTCTTCTACTCCATCAGTATCAATTCGTAGCAGTGTGCCGGTTCATCGAATCTTTCAATGGTAATTCTGGGAGCCTCATTGTCCCATCTGACCTTAAACATGGATGACATGGTAGATAATGTGTCCTCCAACTGATTCTCTTCTCTTAGGATATGCTCAAAAGTAATCTCTTCGAAGTACAGAATTAAGGTTAGCACATGTTCTTGGTAAGAAATAAGATTCGGATGCTTCATATCCAATTATCCCTTGACCTGACTGATTACCAAGGCTGAATCCCCTTATACACTCAGGAATTTGATTCTCAGGTCAATAGGAGCTTTAATACCCATGATACACGATTCATATTCATCCATATTATTGATGTTGTCAAAGAAAAGTCTGGCAGTGAAGGGCGTATGCCAACCCTGGGGAGAGATAATTACAACACCGATCCCATTACCAAGTATGTTAGAAGCTCCATCTAAAACCTTAGTCCATCGGATCCTAGCTCAGTCCTTCATACGGTCCAAGATTTTCACAATCCATAACTAGCATAATATTCTCATCCGGGAATTCAAAATTCATAGACTGATAGTCGTCTACAGCTTGATGTGCCAAATGATCTTCCAGTACACTTCCTTTAATTGCTTTTTGAGTGGTGTACTGAATATCGTACTCTGTTAAGACCATTTGACATCGGGCTATTCTTTTGGAGAGAGTTGGCTTCTCAAATATGTATTTGATGGGATCCATTTTAAAGATCAATAGAGTAATGAGTAAACATATAATGTCTCAGTCAGCGAGCAGCCCATGCCAAAGCACACCAAGTTTTCTCGAGCAATAAATATCTTGTTTCACATTCAGGAAACTTTTTTCTAAGGTAGTATATTGCATGCTCTTTTCGACCAGACTCGTCATGTTGCCCCAGTACACACCCCATTGAATTCTCTAGCATTGTTAGGTACATGATTAAAGGTCTTCCTTCAAATGGTGGTATCAGAATTGGAGGTTCTTATAAGTACTCCTTGATTTTATCAAAGGCTATTTGATAGTCGTCGTTCCACTTTACTATTTGATCTTTCTTCAGCAGCTTGAAGATTGGCTCACAGGTAGCAGTCAAATGAGAAATGAATCGGGCAATGTAATTTAGTCGTCCTAAGAAACCTCTGACCTCTTTCTCAGTACGGGGAGCTGGAATTTATTGAATAGCTTTAACTTTTGTAGGATTAACCTTAATACCTTTACCGCTGACGACGAAACCCATGAGTCTACCGGATCTCACCCTGAAAGTGCATTTGTTCAAGTTTACCCTTAGTTTATACTTCCTCAATCTCTCAATAATTTATGCAGATGATCAAGATGTTCTTCTTCAGTCTGTGAACTTTCTATCATGTCGTCGAGGTAGACTTTTATCTCATGATGAATCATGTCGTGAAATAAGGATACCATGACACGCTTATAAGTTGCCCTGACGTTCTTTATCCCAAAAGGCATGACCTTGTAACAGAAAGTTTCCCACTGTGTGACGAAGGTAGTTTTCTCCATGTCTTCAGGCGCCATCTTGATCTGATTATAACCCGAGAAACCATCCATGAAGGAGAATAACTTGTGTTGAGCAGTGTTGTCGACCAAGACATCAATATGTAGCAGCAGGAAGTCATCTTTGGGGCTCACTCTATTCAGATCCCTGTAATCTAAACACATACGTACCTTGCTATATTTATTTGGTACCATAACAACATTAGCAACCCGCTAATGATAGGCTGTCAATGCTAAAAAACTTGCGTTGAATTGCTTTATTACCTCGACCTTGATCTTCTCTAATATCTTAGGATGCATGTAACAAACCTTCTGCTTAATTGGAGAACAACCCTATTTAATTGGAAGATGGTGAACCACAATATCAGTATCGAGCCCTAGCATATCTTCGTACGACCAAGTGAATATCTCAACATAGTCATGTAACATTTGAATAAATCTGTTCTTGACATTTTCCTCTAAGTTGGCGCCTATCTTGACCTCTTTTCTGTCTGTTTTAGAACCCAAGTTTACCACTTCGATCGAATCTTCGTGCGGTTGGATAGCCTTTTTTCTTGTATTAAGAGTGTGGCAAGTTCACTGGGTATTTCATAATCTTCCTCACCTTCGTCCTTGGCTTGGTAGATCAGATTTTAAAAGTCATAAGCGGAAATAGCATGACCCTTATCAATGAGATCTGGAGTGGATGTGGATCTGCAATGTAGTGTGTGGGTGTATGTAAGAACACATATCTATTTGAAAGTGTAATAAAGTAAAATAAAGACAGAGAGCGCAAAAATTTGAATGCAAAATGTCCAATGCTTTCATTAAATGAAAATATGACTTATGAAATGACAACCCTTAACAAATGAAACATTGTGCCTCGGGCAAGACACAAGGTTTAAAGTCATTATTTTTAAAATAAATTACATAACAAAACTTCTTAAAGCAATACAAAAAGAAATAGCTATTACTCCTGACTAAAGGAGATAGAGATAATGTCTTCCGCCTTCTAATTGTTGAGTTCGTTTCCCCTGGTATGAAAGATCCAATTGTCAAGGTAATAATCACTGTCAGCATCTTCTATAGAATTAATTCCGTTGTTGTTGATACAGAACGGAGGTCTTCCAGATCGAGCGTGACGAACATCCCTTTGACCTTCTGCAGTAAAGCCTAAACCAAACTTGTCAGATTTGTAAGGGATATTAGGAAGCTGACCCCAAATAGTATAACCACCTTCTTCTATAGTTGGTTTGGTATCTTTTAAGAAAGCCATCTTCTGAGGAACCTTGGTGGTATTTGGAATGGAAGAAACATTTTCAACAGTAGCAGGAGAAATCACTTCAAAGGTCTAACATGGAGTCTCAATAAATTATCCGTCCATCTCCATGTACCAGAATGAATTCAGGTGGCTGACCATGCACTCTTCCTCTCCGCATACAGAAACAATTTTTCCTTTCACAGGATACTTTAATTTATGGTGTAAGGTGGAGGTAACAACGCCTGTCCCATGGATCCAAGGGCGTCCCTATAGACAAGAATAAGTTGGCCGGATGTCCATCACACATAAGGTGGATTCAAAGATCTGTGAACCCACTTTAATAGGAAGATCTACTTCTCCTTGTACCATTCTTTTGGACCCGTCAAAGGCTCGAACTATAATATCATTGGGTTTCAGCATAACCCTTCACAATCCAGTCTGTCAAGAGCGCCCTTTGGCATAACATTCAAAGAAGAGCCAGTATCAACTAACACATGAGCCAACATAGTGCCCCTGCATTCAATGAAGACATACATGGCCCTATAATTGATTAGCTGGAATTTCTTGCGGCACATGAGCAGTCTTTAAGAATTTTACTAAAGCATACACATGGGCTTCAGAACACGATAGTAAAGATCGCATGGAAATTTTAGACGGGATCTGCCCTAGCTGTCCAACAATTTTATAGTTTCTCTTGCGGATGATTTTACAAACCTCTTCCAACTCTTGTCTAGAGGTGTCCTTGACTGTAGCTTATTTTCGTGCCTCTATCTGGGCAGGCTCTATCATTGGCTCTTTACCCAGAGCCTCGACAGTTGTCTTGGTAACTGTGACTTGAACAGGTGGAGAGACTTCCTATGAGAAAATCCTTCCGCTTCTAGTAATTATGTTGGTCCCTACAATATTGTCAAAATTAGGATCAGCCTCTTCATCATCTTCGACAACCAACTCTTGTTTAACATCGTGATAATAGACGTCAGACCCATAATTCCATGTAATAGCCTTCCCAAAGGAATATGGGATGGGCCCAGGTGTTGTAATGATTAAATGAGCAGCTTTTGGATTGGCAGTAATCCTTACAGGACCCTTAGAAGTGATCCTGAAACGAGTACGAGATATGACATACAAATCATAGTACAAATTCTCAGCATACGGAACTTTCTTAATCAAACTTACATGTTCATCCATCAGGCGTTTAACGCCTTCCTTCTGTAACCCGCAGCCATTGGGTTGAACTGCAAAGCAATAACTTTCTTTAACACAACCCGAAAATAAATTGGCTTGTAGAAA
The DNA here is from genome assembly GCA_948472305.1 of Vicia faba. Lineage (NCBI taxonomy): Eukaryota > Viridiplantae > Streptophyta > Magnoliopsida > Fabales > Fabaceae > Vicia > Vicia faba. Next base: position 1,328,535,949 of record OX451735.1, on the reverse strand, counting down.
ATTCTCCTCGAGTATTGAGAGAAGAGTAACCACATCACTTACGAAAGTAACATACAAAACCTATTCAACAACACCTATGCCTTTGTTATGCTTAAACATAGGTGCAGTAATCACATTCGGGGTCTCTGGAGGATCAAACTCAATTTCCTTATTATCGATTATATCTTGAATCTTGCTTTTCAGGGACAGTAGTTGTTGGTTTCGTTCACAAGACTGTTCGAATGATAAGCGCACCTCACATTTGGATTGTAATTTGGAGAGGATGTGTTGGGTTTCTAAGGAGGGTCCTAGAGGGAAACGAGTTCAGCCTTTAACAAACGTTGTAATGCGTAAGATAAAGGAATGCCAATCTTGGTAAACTGCCTTCACGGAGCATCTGGCCTTTGACGGTTTCCCTATTGTGATTGTTGAACAAGCTCTATATTAGAGATCAATACCGCCCCCACAGACTGATGGTGTTCATTCTTACTATGACCTTTATGGCCATAGACAACATTGATTTCTTTTTTACCATTGAACAGCTTCTCCACAACATTAGAACTTGCAGCCATTAGAATCTTCCCACTCTTAATACCACTTTTAACTCTTTCTCCTATCAGAATTAGCTCAGTAAAGCCAGCTGAAGAACTCCCAATCAGATGATTAAAGAATGGGCCTGTCAGAGTACCCATGAACATATCAACTAATTATCGGTCAAACAAGGGAGGTTGGACCCTTCCAGCTAAATCTCACCACTTTTAGGCATACTCCTTGAACCCTTCATTCGAGCCCATAGACATGTTTTGCAATTGTACAGGAGTCGGTGCAAGGTCAGCATTATATTGGTACTGCTTGTAAAAAGCATCAGACAAGTCTTCCCATGTGTGAATGTTGGTTCCTTCCAGTTGGTAGAACCATTCAAGTTGAGTACCAGACAAACTTTCTTGAATGAAATGGACCCATAATTTCCTGTCAGTAGTGTGAGGTTGGATTTTTCGAACATACAACCTTGGATGAAGTTTAGGACAAGAGATCCCATCATATTCAGAAAAGATAGGGACCTTGATTTTGTGAGGGATGACCACCCCCGGGATCAGACCTAGCTCTCCAAAATCCAATCCATGCACTTTCTGGGTTTACATAGCTTTGAGACGGTCTTCCAACTGCTTGTACTTGTTATCTGCAAGAGGGTACTGTTCATCAGAATATTCTTCATCTTAGGGAATATTCTCAGAACCCTGGTTATTTCTAACTTCACCCCTGACACTTCTGCCACCATCCTCTTGGTTGTCTTCTTCCTCAGAGGAAACATCATCCACTTGAACTGGTTGAGCAGGACCTTTGAATCTTCTTTCCATATTGAGGATAATAATTGGCTAGTCTTCTTCTTCTTGGCGAGAAGCATCATTATATCTTGTTTCCCTTTGGCCAGATTCAGAAGAGTCTCTTGAAATTGTGCTTGCTGAGCCTGGAGATCCTTGACAGTTTGTTTGAGGGCCATCTTATAGTGAATAAACAGTAAATAGATGAGGAAACCTGTATTGGAAAACATGTTTATGAAATGATGCATGAGATGTAGATGCCATGTTTTCAAGGACCTTAGGAGATTTAAATTTGCTAACCGAGAGGAAACAAAAACAAAGATTTTTATTAGTATGTTCAAAATTACAATTGCCTCTTAGGCTTACAATGAAAACAAAAGAGTCTCAAAGAGGCAACAATATAAACTCCTAAAACCTAAGATTCAAATCTCCCACGGACGCTTCCTCTTTGTGTCGATGTATGCATTAAGACTTCGCTCCTCATGAAGTTGCTTTGTGAGCTCCAACACTTTCTTCTCATTGGCATAGAACTGAGTCTCAAAGGTGTCCCATTCTTCCTTTAGTTAAATCTAGGACTTATGCAATTCTTCAAGGTCAGTAGGCATATGTGGATGAAAAATGGTATAAGGAATATCCCCTTCGGCAACATGCTCCATAATTACTACTAAGGCAACGTGATATGGCATTATGAGGTTGTGAGCACGAGCTCGTACCTATTTGAGGTAGGGCTCCAAAGGGATGGAATTCTTGTGTCCTAAAATCTTGCTATCAATCTTGTTTACCATACCCCAAGCACATATAAACCTTTGACGATAACCTTGAAAATCGTTCTTGTAATCGAACATAATACCTTGGATCAGTGTGTCATGAGGACCATCGCTTCGAGCATAACCAAATTGAAATAAAGCCAGAGAAGAGTTGTAAGTAATACCTCCCCTAATTCCAAGGAGTGGAACATTAGGGAATTCCCCACAACAGTCAATGATAGTAATATTCTCTTGAGATCAGGAGCACCAATAGATATCTGAATGAGAAAGTGACATTATTATTTGCGGCCACCTCAAACCTTATTCATTCTTCATTGCTTATCAAGGAAGGTCTGAAATAAACCACCTATATAGAAGAGGTATGCAACACATAAGAGTCCCTCGTTTCCTCATAGTATGAGTCTAAAGAGAATGGAAAATGTCTCCGAGAAAGGTAGGCATAGGGTTACGAGTGAGGAAAATGTTGACAGCATTCACATCTATGAGTTGGTCTGGATTAGGGAATAGAACCAAACCATAGATCAACAAAGCCAAGATTTCCTCGAAAGCCTGAAAACTAATAGCATCTAGAAACAATTGATCCTTCTCTAACATAAATTTAGCAAGAAAACACTTGACTCCACTCCTTGTTTCCCAAGTAGATACAATGTCGGACCGCTTCAGATGTAAGGCTGCTGCAATTTCTTCAGGTTGTGGATCTTTCTCTAAACCTGTGAAAGGTGTCTGATCAAGAATAGGTATTCCCAATAGCTTAGATAACTCTTCCATTGTGGGTGCCAACTAATAATATGGAAAGGTGAAATAATGATGTGCGGGATCAAAGAACTAGAATAAAACACTCACCATGTCTTCTTCAAAACCCTTGATAACCAAACTGAGTAGATGACCATGACTTTTGGTGAATTGAGAGCTTTCAGGAATTTTGGAGATTAACTCCTTAAGTTGAGAAGGCATCCTCATAAAACTGATCCGCATAATATTTCTGCGAGCGGAGGCCATAACCTGTAAATGAACTTGGTCCTTGAAATGGTTAGTGAAAATGATATGTGTAATGATGTCATGATGTTTTGATGTCATGTTCGAACAATTTAATCATACACACACAAGGCCTTAGGTTTAAAGCTTGCAAGGAGTTTATAGGTAAGTACCCTCTTGAGTTTAGTTGGTTCAACATGTCCTAAAAGAAGCAACTGGGTTCTAGGAATCTCAAAACATTGATCTTTCTCCCAGGTATTATTTTAGCTCAAGCATCTGAATTGCGGCTGAAATATCCCGAGAGTCCAATCTCAATGAGTGTAGCATCGAGTATCAATCAACTTCAGTCTGCACCAAAGTCGGCCATCTCACTACTTTCTAATGGCTAAGTTGTGCCAACTAAGGTTCTAAGGTCAGTTAGTGCTTATGACTCCACGCGGCAGCCCGACATTCTCCTTGACTGACTCAAGGGACACCGACACCAACCAATGTTTCCCACTAATGTAGACATCGTTTCAACCATATAGGTCTACACCATACAATTTTCACGATCTATTGCTACTTACCTAAAATGCCCTCTGTTGTACCCCAAAATTTGCCCTCCCATATTCCTCAAGATGTGGCAAGAATAATCTTCAAATTACTCAAGTTGGCTCAAGAGTTGGACAGTCAAATCACCTCCTAAGGTAGTCAAGTCAAAATTAGGGTTTTGTGTTGCATTAAGGTCCTCACATCCAAATGACCTCTAGTGCTTCCCAATGTCTTAATATGTTCTCAAGACCATCCATGTCAAATTTCAAGCCTTGCAGAGAAAGTTTGGTCAGTCAATTGCTCAAGAGGCCCAAAAATCCATTGTGCTAAGGCAAAAGTCAACTGTGACCTACAAACAGTCAAACCTCAAGATTTTTGTCAACATTCTCATTTTGAAGGATAATTCATAATTTGATCAAGTGTTGATCATGATTCATCAAGGATTGCTCAAAATTCATCAAGATTCAAAAGTTGCTAAATTAGGGTTTTGTAGGAAAAGTCAACCCAACTTTAACCAAGCTTAACTTTCTCATACTTTATGCGAAATGACCCATCCAAAGCTCATTTTGAAGAGGGTGAAATTTCTTACAATCCATATTCACACACCAAGATCAAGAAATTCTCTCACAAAAAGTTACAAATTTGGACATTAGAGGTCATTTTTGAAAGTCAACAAAAACACCTTTTTTCCAAAACTTATAACTTGAGCATGGAACATAAAAATGAAGTGAGACAAAAAGGGTTGATTAGAAGACATCTCAAGGCTTCTAAAAAGTCAAAGAACACCTCCAAAAGTTCAAAATTGAAGAAGTTATGCATTGTTGAAGTTGGGCATTTTTCCAAAGTTGCCAAAAGTCAACTATCCTCAAAACTCCAATTTTTGACAAAAGGGCCCACTTTTTTACACTTGATTTGGTCTTGTCACACCACACACGTGTTCCATCTTTAATTTCATGACCAAACATTTATTTTTCCATTTTATTTAATTTTTATTGATTTAATTCATTTTAAATCTATATTAATTCAAATAGAATCCAAAAATTAATGTAAAAGGATTCTTATGATTTGTACAGCTTGCAAATACCATGTGACACTCAACCAATTCGTGCCAAGTCAAAATGTGCACAAAATCTCATATTTGATGCAATTTTGGAAAGTTTTTCAATGGTGATCAAATCCAATCTTCAACCTTGAATGCACTTAATTCCAGATCAACAAACCAACCCTAATTGATTCCATTATATGCAAGCAAGCCTGAAAAACCTAAAACAGGCACAAAACCTTGCAGAAGAGGCCATACCAATTGAAGAAAAAAGCTTGAAAAGTGTGATATCGAAAACGATATTGGAGGCACTTTCAGACTAAAATCACAACACTACTCTCTTCCTTGGCATCCATTGAAGCAATACCAATCAAAACCAAGTCCTAAGACAGCCTAAAACTCGTTGTAAGTGTTCTTGAAAACAAATCTGCACATGAAATCGTGAACCACTCTCCTTTCATCTTTTTGCCAATTGGTTTGCATATTCATACTCACTGTCCAATTTACATTGATTCTGCGTTATTTAATTTGATTTTTGTGGCCTCTAACCCCCTATCTAGAACCTAGGGTTCTTGTGTACGTTTTTAGGCATTTTGTGTGCAGGTTAAATTGAGGCCAATAATGGCCATGGATGAGTTCAGGGGAAGGAGACGAGTGCATTGGCACTCTTAGTTTGCATTTACATGGCCTAGGGAGTATTTTGGAACCATCCCACGAAACTTCCTGCGGATAAAAATCTGCAGGTAACCAAACCAGGTTTTTGTGAAGAAGATGAAGATGTGTCATAGTGTGATTGGTTCATTTGAATATTAACGCGTTTTTCAGGGAATAATTGTTAGTTTGTTTTATAATATTTAATTGATATCCCACTAACACGTTAACATCATGGCTCAGTTGGAAGCGCGCTAGTTGAATTGTCCCTTGGGACCTGGGTTCGAAACCAAGGTCCCCCAAAACTTTGTTATGTTTTTCCTTCAGGTATTCAGGCGCAGCATCCCAAGCGTGGACTACCATACGTCCTCAGATCTCAATGTGCCAAGTGGCTTCAAGCTAGATCCAAAGGCCAGAACCATTGATCCACCATGGATTCAAGTCAATGCAAGCATACGCAATCTGAAAGGTCAACAAGGGCTAGCGTTTTGGGCCTGGAATTGCTGAATCAACCTCTCTTCTAGGCCCAAACCCCCTTTGGTTTATTCTTTCTCTTTTCTATATTTCTTTTGTTTAATTTGTTTTATTATTTTTTAACCAATTAACAAATTAACCTTTTTTTATATAAAAATCAGAAATCATAAAAAATATTATTTTCATCATTAATTTTATTATTTATTTTTGTAAATAAACCATTAACCAATTAATTTAGTTTTTAATTAGGTTTAATTTTAACATATTTTGCATTAAATTAAAATTGATTTAGAATTAGGGTTTTGTAATATTTTTACCTTTCTAATTTTATTTCCTTAATTAAAATAAAGCTCAAAAAATATTTTCTTTTAATTAATTAATTAATTATTAGTTAGACTTAATTCTTAAATCAAAAATAACAAAAATATGCTTTATTCAATAAAAGGGTCAAAACCCTGAAGGACATTCCGATTCAATTTTCTCGCGCGTATTATTTTTTATCCATATATTGTAATTGCTCCGAGGATGTAATAGTTTTAACTTAGGACTTTTATTTATCGCTTTTATTTACTTTTTCGCAATTTAATTTTTAAGGGTTTGTTTTTGGAGATGTAAATATCCGACGCCTTGTAATAACCTAGATTTATTTTCCGCGATTTAAATTTCTGCAACCATTAACTGTTAGATGTTTGAATAATAGGCTATGTATGACAAGATTAACATTTAATTTAAAATCAACCGTAGCTCACCATAACATGCACAAAGATAATATAACTGAAAAATAACACACTCGCACATGCCACTCTTAGGGTACACCTCACTTGGTTGCCTCGAACGTGGTCATTAAATATAGGAAGTTTTAGAGGTCGCCCTCTTGTCCAAAGATCAAAGTTGCCTCGAAACGGTTGCCTCGGATAAAATGATCTAAGACATTAGGGTTACCGCTAAGGCGTCCTAACATTGCTTTAGTGGCCACACGTCCCTTAAATTGAATTGACCCGAAAACTCCAACAACGGTGCTACCTACTCCTTAATAGTGGGATAGAATTGTCTAAAGGATATTTGCACAGTTTGATTCCTTTTTGAGTAGGTAGAGGTTCTTAAGTACTTACTCCTTTTAAAACAAAACAAAACTTTTCGCAGTTACACCCCTTTCAAACAAAAAACTCTTTTCAAACCCAAAAACACAAAGAAAAGCAACTTTTGAAAACACAATGAGCAAGTACCTAAGAGCCCGTGGATAACCACGGATAGAAAGGGTGCTAACACCTTCCCTTTCTATAATCTACCTCCCGAACCCAAGAAACATCTCAAAAAGGAATTTTTCTGTGCTTTTGTCCTTTCCTTGTTGGATAAAATAAAAGACGGTGGCGACTCTTGCTTACCGCGACATTTTGCGAAAACAAACGCAAACACGAACCAGCATTCCAAAACAGTCAGTTCTCATTCCCACCGATCACACCCTCAGATCCGAGTATAGGATCTATACAAGAAATAAACCCAAGCATATCCTGAAATATAAAGCATAAAAAGAAAACAAGTAAAGCAATAAAGGTGATCTAACTCTTAAGGTAACCCCAATTTTATTATCCTCCCCAGCAGAGTCTACAGTTCTGTGTTATGGTGGGAGAATTGACTTTTTGGTTTTGTATTTGATCGCAAATGTTGCGAATAGCAAAAGTCGCCAACGACTTTTCTTTTATCCAATAAAGGAAAGGGTGAAAAGAACAAGACAGACCTTTTGAGATATTTCTGAGTAAGGGGGTAGGTTATGAAAAGGGAAGGTGTTAGCACCCTTTTCATTCATAGTTATCTAAGGGCTCTTAATCGCTAGCTCACTTTGTTTGAAAATGCTTTTGTGTGTTTATGTTTGAAAATATTTTGAAAATGCCTAAGTACGACAATTTTGTAGTGATTCTCGTATCTTTGAGAATGTATACAAAATATTTGTTTTGAAAATATTTGTTGAAAGAGTCTCGTGTGTAGAAATGTTTTGAAGGTGCCAATGTAAGGTAGTATACTTTATAATAACCCTTGTATCAGTCCTCAAGAGTGTTTATAAAGTGCTTTGAAAGTAGTTGTTTTGAAAGTGTGAGGTGTGAAAATTGTTTTAGTTTGTGAGCAAGCGACTAGGAGTGTTCTACCTACTCAAAGAAGTCTTTGTTCTTTCCCTCCTCCTTTAGATGGTGCTACCCTACCATTAGTTAGTAGGAAGCCCTATTGTTGGATGTGAGGGACACGCGTGGGTCATCGTACAGTCATAGAAGGAAACTTGTAGGATGCTTTAGCAATTTTCGTAAGGGACTAAGATCGATTACCGAAGGCAACATCGAAGGGTCATCGAGGGACTACGATCTTTTAACCGAGGGTCTTTGCTAAAGCGTCCCACGTTTGAGGGACATGACTGTTTTAATCTGAGGCAACAAGTGAGGGTCACCTTAGAGGTGCGCATGTGCGAGGTGTTTTGTTTTCAGTTATTTATCTTGAGATTAGGTTTTCTAACATTTTTTTTATGTCTTACCATGCACGCCTAATTAACCTAACAATTAAATATATACAAGTGCGGAAAATAAAAATGTGGGAAATAATCTACGCTATTACATCGCTTCGGGGATGGGGAATTACAAACCATAAAATGGGGGGAAAATGTAAAGAAATCCTAATTTACATACCATTGACATTTACATAATGATAATAAGGCTAAAAATAAATAAACACGCGGATATGGAAAATGGAAAGATGTCAAAACCCTAAAACATTTCTAAGTGTTTAAGAAAAATATTTTTGTTGTTTTTTTTTTCCAGAAAAATACTTTTAGTGATTAAACCTAATACTAGTTAATTTTTAATTAATAAAATAAAAATCAAAGTGATTAAATTAAATTATTTTTTTATTTATAAAAAAAATAATAATAATTATTTCAAAACCTAAATCTAAATTTTTTATGATTTTATGATTTTTCTGATTAAATTAAAACTTATTAAAAAAAGAAAATGTTAATTAAAACAAAATAAATAAAATTAAAATGGGCCTGGAAACAAGTAAAATAGGGGTGAGAATTTGAATTTTTTCAAGCCCAACATCCTAAGCCCAGGCGTCTGTGATGATTATGTGTGGCTGGCTCAATGGGGTGCACTGTGGGGGAATCACCAACAACATCAGATCTGGATTGATTGAGATCTGAAGGTTGTAACATGAGGCGCATGATGGGCGTGTATGCCTAGTTTGTACTGGATATGCAATGAAAATGTTAGAAAATAAAATGCCAGAGGCAGGGATCGAACCCATGCCCTGGCACACTAAAGCCTTACTCACACACACGCTTGCCACTGGGGTGGCTGTTTCATCCGATTATGAAACAACACCCAATAAATATATTATGAGCCAAAATATTAAATTTTGAAAATGCCAGCACATCATCGTGTTCTTCCTTCTCACGTACACGAAAAACCACAACACTATTTTCATTCTTTGATTTTTCAAAAATGCTCATTTCTCAACCAAATTGAAAGATGTAAACATCAAACTTGTTTAATTTTTTACAAGGAATCTAACCATATAATTTTCAAAAGCTATAGATTAAAGATTGAAAAGAATTTTATTTGGTACCGAACTGAAAACCTAACAGTTCAGAAAAGTCAATTCCAAAATTCTCATCACACAGTAAATTAAAACGAGATTTAAGGACATGGTTAGCTTCATAGACATGATATCTACATTTTTCCTTTAGAATGTATATGCAAATGATGCTTATATAAGGATTTCAAAGTTTGAAATATGTACCAAGTTGGATAAAGTCCAACGCTTCTTCAAGCACTTCGAGAAGTAAAATGATGATTTCTTTAGCTTGTTTGGACCTTGGTGAATGTATTGCAATCCTTACATTGCTTTGAGAGTGGATGGAATGCTCTTTACAAGTCAAGTTGCAAGGATGGAAATTGAAAATGGTGAATGATGCTTATGGAGTTATAGAACTGAAACAAGTGTTTGAATCATTTCTATGGTGAATGGCTTGGTTGGAAGTGAAAAATCTAGTTTATGTGAAAATGGTGGTTCCAATGGAGAAGTACATGTTTGCTCTGGAATTGTTGGGTGCAGGGAGCTTGCTTCTTGCTTTTGAGATTGCTTATAATCAAATGAAACAAGTTGGGAGCTCAATAAGTTGGGAGCTTGCTTCTTGTTTTGTTGGCTTATATACATTGTCTTCCCAATTAAGGGCTTTAGAGCGATACCAAACTCCTGATCTCCATTAAAAGCCTTCCGCAATCTATGATATGGATGATTAGGTCTTAGAAATTTTCGATGACCAAGATAAACTATCTTTTTCCCATTTTGTAATTGGTGGTGACATGTATCAACTTCACACATAGGACACACTTTATAACCCTTGACATTGTACCCAGACAAATTACCGTATGCAGGAAAGTCATTGATTGTGCAAAACAACATGGCACGCAGCTTAAAGTTATCACATGTATACGCATCATCAACATCAACACCTTCCTCCCATAAAAGTCTTAAATCTTTAATCAATGGTGTTAAATAAACATTTATGTCGTTCCTTGGTTATTTTGGACTCGAAATCACCATTGATAACATCATATACTTGCGCTTCATGCACAATCATGGAGATATGTTATAAATTTAGAGAAGAAAATGTCACGGCGTATGGTTAGACTCAAATTACAAAAAGGGTTTATTTCGTCGGTGGCAAGTCCAAGCCTAAGGTTCCTCGGTTCAAGGGCAAAATCTAGAAACTGGGAATCAATTTTCTTTCATTGCAATGAACCAGCTACATGGCGAATTTTCCCACCACACATTCTTTCATTTTCCTGCCATCTAGTATTCTTTATGTCACTAACATTAGAAAACAATCTCTTTAACCTTGTAATTATCGGTAGGTACCATATCACCTTGGCAAAAACAATCTTGCTAGTTGCATCATCATCATCATCAACACCATTGTTGTAGCGCGACACCCCACACCTCGGAAACTCCTTCGAGTTTTCAAGCTCTTTCCTATATAATATGCAATAATTATGACAAGCATGTATTTTGACATAGTCCAAACCCATTGGGCATAATATCTTCTTGGCCTAATAAGTGTGGTTCGACAATATGTTACCTTCCGGAAGCATTTATTTCAACAATTCAAGCAATTCAGTGAAACTTTTATCCATCCACCCCCGTCTTGCCTGAAGATTAAATACTCTTAACACAACTGACAATCTTTTAAAACTTTTACATCTCGGATACAACGAATCTTCCATGTCTCTTGGCAAAGTATCTACAATATTATCTTTCTTTAAAGTATCTACTCCAATATCACAAATGATCTCTTCTAGATTATCATTAATAAATACATCATCTTCATCTTCAATTATACATGATAGAGGTCTCTTCTTAGTCCCTTCACCATGCCATACCCATTTTGTGTAATTTTAAATAATTCCATCACAACCACAATGATTGAATATAACTTTATTTGGATATTTTTGCGTATTATAGCATTTTATACAAGGACACCAAAAAATCCCATTATTTTCAAGAAAGTTTTTTTCGCAAAATCAAGAAATTGTTTCACTCTATTCTCATACTCTTTACTTAATCTATTGGCTTTCATCCAACTACGATCCTTAATCACATAAATCTTTTGAAAATAAAACAAAAATAGTACACAACCAACAAAAGTAAAGCTTCTCAATAACAACAGTAATGGAGAACAACAAGAACAAAAATAATGGAGAACAACATGAACAACAATAATGGACAAAAACAACAACAAGAACAATAATAACATACCGTAGAACTGCCTCTATGCATGTGGTACCAATATTTTATGAACACCAGGTTCATCATGTCACCCGTTAATTTAATTAATTATTTAATTAAATTATTTTTGGATTATTTGTTCAATTTGTCATAATATTGAGAATTGTTGGTATAAGTTGTAAAATTATTACAATTAATTAATTAGTTGATTAATAATAATTATAATGTTGGAATTTAATGGAATAATTGTGTTGGACTTTTTTTATTGGTTGGAATTAGTAAAGTGGGTGTGTGTAAGTTAGGCCAATTATAATTGATGATATAAGGTTAAGCTGTCACAAGGGTTTGGTTTTTGGAGAATAAGAAGTCTTGTGCGCTGACCGTATGAAGCCGCACGAAGAGAGTAGAAAGCTTCCCGGTGTCGAGTAGAAAAGCAAGGTTGTCGGTTGGAAATTTTCTAGAGCGACCTTCAATCCAGGTAAGGGGGGGGGGGGGGGGGGTTCTGACTGCATAATGGGATTGATGACGTGTATTATGTGGGAATTGGTCGTTTGTATGACTGTTGTGCGTTGATGGTTCTGAATCTGTTATTGAATTATCCCATTTCCTCATGATGTAGTCGTTTAGGGAGTTACAGTATGACTGTTTAATGAAATTGTTATAAGAAGTTGCTCGGTTGTTATATTGTGGGAGTTTTTAGTTGTCTGTATAATTGCCTGGTATAATCGATGATTAGGTTAGTGTAGAATTTACCTGCTGATATGGTTGTTAGGATATTGTGATATTCCGAGCGGTTGGCAGGGAAATTAGTAAATTGTTGGTGTGGTCGTTATAGGAAGGGTTCAGTGTGACTGTCTTGTACAATTAGTGAATCTGTTGAAAGAGATATAGTTTCCCATTGTTGTGTTATTCTAAGCAGTTGGCTGGAAATCATGGATTATGTTGTGATAGACGTTATGATGTTGTATTATTGTATGTTGTTGGCTGGAATTAGTGGTCGAGGAGGATGCTGATGGTGGTAGGTTTCGAGCGACATGTAGCCTACGAGGTGTGTCAGAGAATATATGTGTTGGATGTCGACCGTGTCATACCCCAAATTTGTCCTACCTTTTACTTTTGTATTGCTTAGACTTTGCATTTCATCTACATCATCTTCACTAGTTCATTTTCATATCATGCATTTCATTGAATAAAGACACCTGAGGTCCAAGAGTTCAGTGGTTATGTAATATTAAAGTTTCACAATGTTTTTAGGAAACTAGGCTTTTTGCTTCAAGGTCACATTGAGCTTTATCTCCTTCTACAAGTCAAATGCTTATCAAGAGATTTAAGGGGTGAAACCCAAGAATTCTTCTCATATCGATTAAAGTTTGTTATTTGAGGAGTTTCTTGAGGGACTAAATTTTGAACTAAGACGACATCTATCATTTTCGAAGTGGTTTAAATTTGTCATGAAGATTCGAAATTGGAAGAGAAAGAAAACTTGAATTTGGATTGCAAATTGGAAATAATGGAAATTTGTATTTCATACAATGTCTTTGGTTCACAAGTCACCAATTCCTTATATCACAAGTTTTTATATTCAAGAATCAAGTGACTATTGATTATCTTGCAATTATTTTTGGATTCATGCCATGACCACTGGAAATCACACAAAGGAATTTATCATTACAAGTCCAAACTGTCCAAATATAACACGCCCAAAACCAGTTCAAACAATGTTGTCCAATTTGCTGCTGTATAAAGCCCAAGGTTTGTACCAATCAGCCCATAAAACTGTCCAAATAGCTGTTGTCCATTCTGCTGCATACCAGTCCATAAACTTGCCCACTCCACTCCAAAACCCACACAAAAACAGTCCAAGCATATCAGTCCAAAACCTGTTGTCCTTACACCAAAACAGTCCATGCATAACAGTCTAGAAACTGGCAAATACAACCTACTAAAACTGTCAAAATTGCTGCCAACAAATGCCAAACATTACATAAAATAGAAGTTACATAAATATGTAATGGAAAAGTAGTGAAACAGCATGCCAAAATTGTTTAAAATATCACCAACCTTTCCCCCCAATTCCCACCTCTCAGCTGATATACAAACAATAGAATGGGCAGAGAAAAAAGATATACAAGGGTAATATTGAGGGAGGAGAGTTTTGGGGGTTAAAATAAAGAGAGACAATAGCAATATTGAGAGAAAAAAGATAAAAGAGAAAAGAGAGAGAAAAACATTGTGAGAGGAAGAGAAGAAAAACACTATAAAACCAGAAAAGAAAAACAGCAGCAACCATGAAACTATGTTGAAACATGAAACTGTTTTGAATCTCAAAGCAGCAGCAACAAAAAACAGTAGCAACCCAAAGTAAAACAGAAACAGAAAAAACCTTCAACCCCCTGTACAACCTTGCAGCTCTCAATACAAAGTAAGGATTGGAGCCACTTCCTGGAGGTTCACTGAATCCATTCTAATCATCACAGTCTCTTGAAAGGTGTTCAAACTCAAAATGCAAATTTCAGTTTCAAGGTAAGTCTTCTTGACTTTGAGCTTTTCATTTCAAGCATCATTAGTAATTCATTTTTGAAGATAAATGTAGATATAATACCCTTGAAACTAACCACATGTTTGATTTTCATTTTTATCAATTATATGTTGAGATCTGACTTTTACATATAGCACAGCAGTGTTAGAAACAAAAAAATAGTAGTATGAGTCGACACATGTCTCTATGAGTCGACGCATATCAGGCACAAAATAGGTGATGAGTCGACATAAAACGCGTATGTGTCGATATAAAACAGAAATGAGTCGACAGAAACCCTTATGTGTCGACTCATATTGTGTTATTTTTTTATTTCCAGGGGCAAGAAAGGTGTTTGATTCGACACTGTGATACGGTGGGAGAACTGACTTGGGTGTTTTACGTTTTATCGCAAATGTTGCGGTTAGCAAGAGTCGGCATCAACTTTTCTTTTATCCAAAAGGAAAGGATGAAAAGAACAGGAAAGACCTTTGAGATTATTTCTTGAGTTTGGCAGGTGGATTATGAAAAGGGAAGATATTAGCACCATTTTCATCCATAGTTATCTATGGGCTCTTAGTTTCTTGTTAGATCACTTGCTTTTGTTTGAAAATGTGCTTTTTGTGGTTTTTTGAAAGTTTTTTGAAAGTATTTTGAAAAGGCGCCATCATTTAGGCAAACTTTGTAATAGTTCTCGTTCGTAAGGCCGTATACAAAGTGTTGAGCTTTTGAAAATGTTTCAAGTTTGGAAAATGTTTTGAAAGTGTTTTTGAAAGTGTTTGGTTTTTGTTTTGAAAATAGCAAGGACGTTTGATTTGAAAATGAGAAAGCAACTAGGAACAATCTACCTACTCAAAAGTCTTAGTTCATTTCTTCCTTTCCTTTGATATTGTTATCTTACCATTCATTTGGTAAGAAGCGTTATCTTTGGATGTAAAGGGACGGGCGTGGGTCATCGTATAGCCATGATAGCAATGTTGTGAAATATCTTAGCAATTCTCTTTGAGGGACTAAGATTATTTTGAAAGGCAACATAAATAGTGTCATCGAGGGACTATGATCTTGTATTTTTTATTGCTTTTTGCTAAGACATCTCACATTCATAACATGGCCATTTTTGTAAGGCAACAAAGTGGAATTACCCTAATGGTGCAAGTGTGCAAGTGTGTTGATTTACATGTTTGTTTATCTTGAATTAGGGTTTGCTAACTTGTTGATTTTATCTTTCCATACAAACCCTAATTACTAACATTTACACAAAGCGCTAAACTGCGGAAAGTAAAAATACTAAGCTATTACATCATTAGGGGAGGGGGGTATACAAATTTACAAATGGGGATTTTACAAGAAATTTAAATCTAATTAACTATTACAACCATATTGAATTATTGTACAAAATTGAAGAGAAAAAAAAGGAAATAATGCAAGAATGAAAATGGAAAAAGAAATTATTTTTGTTTGGATTTTTATGAAAGGATTTTGTCTTGACTTAATTAAAGAAAATGATTAATTAAAAATTAACAAAATTTAATTTAAACTATTTAACAAAGAAATTATGTTAAGGAAGATTTTTAGGGTTTTTTATAAAAAAAGTTTTAAATTAATAAAAACAATAATGAAAATTAATCAATTAAAATAAACCTAAGTTCTAAATTAATTTTAATTAAGATAAGAAAATAATATAATAATTAACCTAAGTCTAAATATTAATTATTATTAAAAAAAAGGAATTAATTTGTTTTCAAGGAAAATGTTTTTTAGTCTTTTGTATTATGAAGAAAATAAAATATATAAGTGTAAATAAATAAAAAATGTATATTTTTATATTTTTTAATAATAAAAATAAAAATGATAAAAATAATAATAGTAATAAAAAATAATATGAAATGAAAATAAAATAAAGAAAAAGAAAAATGAAATAATAAAATAAAGGGCCTGGGGTGTGAAAGCAAACAACGGTTAGAGGTCAGCAAAAAAATAGAAAGCCCAAAGGGAGGGGAAGCCTATGCGCCTGTTTCAAACAAAAAAGAAAAATGTGAAAAATGCTACCACTGTGGCTCGAACCCAGGTCCCATAGGTAACAGGCGCGCGCTTTAACCACTTGGGTGGTGATACATCCGTTAACTTAAACAAACAATAAATATGTAACATAAGTTTTGTCCTGAATGTAACTTCATCTTCAGCCTCTATCCAGAGAACCTGTAACTCATTCATTTCTCATCCATTCACAAAACATCCAACATAAAACTTGTTAGAAATTTCCTCGCGGTTCTAAATATGTAAATAACTTAAGTTAATTCTCAAATATGAGCATGAATTTATAACAGTACCAAATTCTGACCTAAATATTTTCATAGGTTCAAACTCAAAATTCTCCCTACTCAAGCAACATAAATGAAATCTATGGACATGTATAGTTTCAGGGCAATGATGTCTATGCTTTATCTTCACAAATGCAAGCCTAAAAATGTCTAAATGAGAAGATAGAAGTTCGAGAAAAATACCTCAAAACTTGAAATCGTGAAATGAGTTTGAACTTGTTTCAAGTGATGGTGATGATCAGGTTAGCTTCCTTGAACCTCTAGGAAGTTAATGCAATAGCTGGCTTGAACTGAGAGTAGCTGAAATGGCCTCGAGAAGTAGAGATGTAGACCTCTGTTTTTGGTTATGAAGGATGGTATAAATGGTGTTACAGTTTGCAAACAAGTATTGGTATAGTTTTTGTATGATGCTAAGAAGCTTTTGGAAGTATTAAGCCAAGAAACGCACCAGTTGTTTTGAAGATTGAAGTTCAAAATCAGAAATGACACAAAAATGGAGGTTTTGTGCAATTTTTAACTTGAGGGAATTTGGGAGTGCTTAAGGGCTTCTAATCTCATGTCCTAGGTTGCATAATAGTATTTTTATATATAGGAAGTTTGGAGACTTGAGATGGTCAGAAGTACAAGATCACATGTTTTGGCTTCTTGGCTTGTTTTTGAAGTAAGGTTGACAAACATGGTTTCAATTCATATTACAAGCATGGTCTGAGTAGTTAGAGGCTCTAGACAAGTTTCTTATGGCTTTTAGATGGTGTGTTATCAGAACGAACAAGTGCAAAGCTCAAGACAAGTTGACTTTGTGATTAAAGCCTCTTTACTAGAATGGCAATGTTACTTCGTGCCATAAATGGAAATGCAACTTGGATAATGGCTCAAATGATTGGATCAAAGCTCTAACAGTTTTATAAACATTCAATTATGGATGATAAACATGTTTGAGGCCTGTAAAGCAAAGATTATGCAGCCTAGCATGTTGGTTCACGTGTTCTTCACAAAATGGCTTGTATTTCAAGTTTGAAAACCCTAACTTCTTGCCTTCGATTCTCCTTTCTCAAACATGATCTTAATGAGCCCTTGGACATTTTTGAAATCTTGTAACATACTCTACAACCTCTATGTTGAACATTTTTGAAAATTCATCTTGGAGCTATGTGAAAAATTTCCATGAAGTTAGGTCAAAATCCTGCCTAAACTAGGGTAAAATTTCACTAAGTTTCCAATTTTCATGAACATGTATTCACAAAATCATAACTTAAAATCCATGCATTTCTAGGAGAAATTGTGTTCTACAATGTTTTATATCTCATTGATATCTACAACTTTCATGTTGGAAGTTTCCTTTGAATCATCTTGTATCATGGTGAAAATTTTGCTCAAAGTTGTGAAAAAAATATGAATTTTCAAAAGAAATCTTGACTTTTTGATTTCTTAATGAACAAGTTTCATATTTTGACATGTTTTGATGAATAGTAATCTTTGGTACTTGATTTTGACCAAAAAGTCAAAGTTTGACTTTTCAGTTTACAGTTGACTTTTCATCAGTTGATTGAAATTCATATGTCAACTAATCAAACTTGAGAGATGTTTTGAGCCATTCCATTAGGTCAAAATGAAGCATTTGAATCCTTGAGATAATACCTTGAAACAATCAATCATTTGCTAGGTCAAAAGTCAGAAATTGCATCTTCTTAGTCAAAACCCTAATTTTGACCATTTTTCCTTTTTGATGATCTGATCAAATTTCTTGAGGAATTGTGATCCAAACTTGATCAAATTACATATATAGGTTCATTATGTTGATATGGATCAAATAATATGAAGTTTGACTGTAAATTGACCATAGTTGCCTTTTTCCCAACACAGCTGATTTTAGGTCAACTGATCAATTGACTGAGCAAAAATGTTATCCAAGATTTGAAATTTGACATGAGAAATCTTTAGGGTCCAAAATGATCCATGAAAGTCATATGGGGAATTAAAAGTACATTTTTCCTTGGGAAATCTCAATCCCTAATTTTCAGTCATCAGTGCTTGAGGAGGTGTCTTGAGCCGATCAACCCTTGGGCAGTCTTGGAACAAAGGAGATCCTGTGGGAGATTACTTGATAAATGAGAGGCAATATTTTGGGGTACAACAACTTCCCATGTTCAATCTTCTTAGACCTGAAGAGTTAGATTGGCGGATCCGCCATTCGTGACTTGAAGGTGGAAGATGATTGAACACTAGAGTGCCCAAAAATTTGCGCTCGAAGATGTATTGGGAATGGGATTATAGATGCCATTTGAAGGAATGATGGTAAACACTCGAAGAATTATAAGCACAAATATTTTGTTGATTTAGAATAAAACTTGATGTTTTACCTGTGGGAAAAAAGGGTTAGTTAAATGCAGATGTATGCATGATGTTCACAAGATGAATGAGATTATGCTAAATGCATTTTGTATGTATATGTCATGATGTATGAATGTAAGATGCGTGTTTTTTCTGGGAAAATAAATCCCTGATTGCTTGGATCCCAGATTACTGTTGGGGATGAAGAGTATACATATCTTAAAACTTTGTTGAAAGGATACTTCCGCTGGGGAATATCTATTAAATGTCAGTTGTTATCTGGTCAGATTTAGGCTTCATAAATTGTTGAGGATGAGGAAGTCAACTGCTATCTAGTCGGATCCAGGCTTCCCGGTAACTTACTTGGGAAGCAATAAATTAACTGTTATCTTGGTCGGATTCCAGGCTTTATAGAAAATTTCTTGAAGTTGAATTGACATCTGGTCGGATCCAGGCTTCATAACAACTTGCTGGGGATAAAGGAAGTTAATTGTTATCTGGTCGGGTTCTAGGCTTTGTAGTAATCTTTCTAGAATGGATGAAGTTAAACTGATATCTGGTCGGATCCAGGCTTCATAGTAACTCGAAATGGTAACTAATATTTGGTCGGGTCCAGGCTTCATAGTGTCTTGTTGAGGATTGTAGCTAGTTGTTATCTGGTCGAATTCCAGGTTTCACAACAAACTTTTGATGGGAATTGATATCTGGTCGGATCCAGGCTTACTTGAAATTGAAAACTGATATTTGGTCGAATCCAGGCTTTACAGTAACTTGTTGGGGTAGAGGCAAACTCTATTGGGGAAAATAAGTTAAACCTTGGTCTGGTTGAGTCAAAGTTCTTCAATATCTTTAAAGAGTTAAACTATTATCTGGTCGGGTCCAGGTTTCATAGTATTCTGAAAGTAATACTATTATCTGGTTGGTTCCAGGCTCTATAGTGACTTGAGAAGTGAACTATTATCTGGACGGGTCCAGGTTCCATAGTGACTTGAAAAATTATACTAATATTTGGTAGGGTCCAGGCTTCATAGTATCTTTCGGAGATAGTAAAGGTTTTGTTGACGACATTACTGTGGATTAGGGGTTGTGGCCCTATGATTTGCAATAGTCTGAAAGGTAAACTCAAGCTGGAGAATGTAGACTCAGTCGGGGAGGACAGACTCAGCTTGGGAAGGATATACTCAGTTGGGTGTAACAGGCTCAACTAGGGAAGATAGACCAAGCTAGGGAATTTTGCACTCGGCTGGGGAGTTATGCTACTTGTTGTTTGTTGCGGAAATAAACCCTGTTGAATGAATACCTGATGAACTTCTGACGAGGCGAGGTCTTTAAGGAAGAAGTTCACAAGGCTTCTACTTGTAGGATCAAATTAACTGGGGAGAGAGTTGCCATGAGATTGAGACTCTGGTTGGAGATTATCCTATGCAAAGAGACTTTGTGGGTAACTTTGTTGAGGATGACGTTAATGAAATAACTCTGTGGGGATATTCCATATACATTAAAGAGGTTCTTGTTATTGCTTAACTCATATGTGTCAAACAGTTTTAATTATGTTCATATGCATATGTTCGTTTAATTCTAGTCATTGGAAAAATTTGCATTCAAAACAAAGACAAAAAGTTTGCACTTCAAAGTATATTTGTATTGATATTTTTCCCATGAATAGGGGTTTTTGTACAAAGAGACGGAGATCCTAATAAGAGGAAATTGTTAAAAGGAAAACAAAATTGAAAACAAAAAAAAAATATCCATGTGACATGATCTCATTTCCTACCAACTCCATTATTGTCCCAATGTCTTCGAATGCCCCTTGCCGTTGACAGAAGTTGATTGGATTGATCTTGGACCGTTTGAACTCGGACCTTGATGATAAATTTGACTGTGGTGATCCCACGGGACATAGCCATACGCTTTCAATCCTTAACTTTTTCCTAGACCACCCTTTCGGGTTTTTAGCCCACCAGGATACCCATTTTTGCCCAAGTCTCCCTTTCGGGTTTTCAACTTGCCGGGTGTACAATCTTTTGCATATATCCCTAATTTTTGCCCAAACCTTTTGGTTTGTCGGGATGCCCTTATTTTTCCTAGGTGTGTCAACCTAGGAGGTCTCTTATGCATAGTATTTTTTAACTATTTCAGCATTTATAGGATGTGGGAAGTCTTTACCATCCATGGTAGTCAGTATCATGGCACTTCCAGAGAAAACTCTCTTTACAACAAATGGCCCTTCGTAGGTTGGAGTCCATTTTCCTCTGGGGTCGCCTTATGGAAGAATGATGTGCTTTATCACCAAGTCACCATCTTGATATACTCGAGGCTTGATCTTTTTATTGAAAGCCTTGATCATACGTTTTTGGTACGTCTGACCATGACAAACAGCAACCAGTCATTTTTGGTCGATCAACTTCAGCTGATCCAATCTCGTCTAAATCCACTCGTCTTTGTCTAAGCCTGCTTCATTCATAATCCTTAAAGAGGGAATCTGAACTTTCACTGGCAGAACAACTTCCATGCCATAGACTAAGGAAAACGGAGTTGCCCCAGTTGATGTTCTAGCTGAGGTGAGGTAACCGTGAAGAGAAAACAGTAACATCTCATG
The DNA here is from genome assembly GCA_948472305.1 of Vicia faba. Taxonomy (NCBI): domain Eukaryota; kingdom Viridiplantae; phylum Streptophyta; class Magnoliopsida; order Fabales; family Fabaceae; genus Vicia; species Vicia faba. Next base: position 1,328,514,667 of record OX451735.1, on the reverse strand, counting down.
CCAGTCCTTATAGGTTATTACCATACTCTGCACAATCTTCTTAATGTTTTTGTTGGCCGCTTCGACTGAGCCATTCATTTTAGGTCTATATGGAGAAGAATTATGATGCTTGACCTTGAACTGAATGCAGAGTTCAATAATCATAGCATTGTTGAGGTTAGTCCCATTGTCGATGATGATCCTTTCAGGGATACCATGGCGGCAGATGAGGTTATGTTTGATGAATCTGGTTACCACATTCTTTGTGACTGAGGCAAAAGAGGCGGCTTCGACCCACTTGGTGAAATAATCAATAGCGACAACAATGAAGCGGTGTCCATTGGAAGCGGTGGGCTTGATTTCTCCAATCATGTTAATGCCCCACATTGCAAATGGCCACAGAGAGGTCATGACATTCCTAGGGATAGGAGGCACATGGACCTTGTCAGCATAGATTTGGCATTTGTGACAAGTTCTTGAATGTTGATGGAAATCAGTCTCCATTGTTGACCAATAGTAGCCAACTCTTAAGATTTTCTTGGTCATCGTATGTCTACTCGAGTGAGTACAAAAGAGACCATCATGCATGTCTTCCATGATTTCCTCCGCCTCCTTCTTATCCACAAATCGGAGTAGAGTAGAGTCATGGTTGCGCTTGTACAAAATACCGTTACTTAGGAAGAATTTGGTTGAAAATCTTCGTAAGAACTTTCTGCCATTGACGGATGCTCCCTCGGATACTCTTGTGCTTCAAGGTATCTCATCACCTCATGGTACCATGGATTTTCTGCGTCAGTGTCAAGCTCACAGCAGTGCGCAGGTTCGTCGAATCTTTCAATTGTAATCATATGGGCTTCGTTGTCCCATCTGACCTTGAACATTGAAGACATGGTTGCCAAGGCGTCAGCCAATTGATTTTCTTCCCTAGGGAAGTGCTCAAAAGTGATCTCTTCGAAGTAGGGAATCAGGGATAGCACAAGTTCCTTGTAAGGGATGAGATTAGGGTGCTTAGTGTCCCAATCTCCTTTTACTTGGCTGATTACTAGAGAGGAATCCCCAAACACATTCAAATTCTTGATCCTTCAATCAATGGCAGCCTTCAGACCCAAGATGCACGCTTCGTACTTGGCCATATTGTTCGTGCAATTGAAGCATAGTCTAACAGTGAAAGGAGTGTGGAAACCTTTAGGGGAGATGATCACAACACCAATTCCATTACCCAAGGTGTTGGAAGCCCCATCGAAGACCATAGTTCATTTGGATCCTTGTTCAGGTTCGTCATATGGTCCAGGTTTCGCACAACCGGTCACCAGCATGATGTTCTCATCAGGGAAGTCGAAGTTCATAGACTGATAGTCATTCATAGCTTAATGGGACAAATGATATGCTAGTATGCTTCCTTTGATGTCCTTTTGTGTAGTGTATTGAATGTCGTACTCAGTCAAGATCATTTTCCATCTGGTTATCCGTTCGGAGAGGGCAGGTTTCTCGAAGATGTACTTGATTGGGTCCATCTTAGAAATCAACAGAGTGGTATGAGTTAACATATACTGTCTTAGCTGGAGAGCAGCCCATGCCAGAGCGCAGCAAGTTTTCTCGAGCAGTGAATATCTGGTTTCACAGTCGGTAAACTTTTTGCTCAGGTAATAAATAACATGCTCTTTTCGGCCAGACTCGTCATGTTGGCCCAAAACACACCCCATAGAATTCTATAGTATTGTCAAGTACATGATCAAGGGTCTTCCTTCAACCGGAGGCATGAGAATAGGATATTCTTGTAGATATTCTTTGATTTTTTCGAAAACATCTTGGCATTCATCATTCCATCTGACTACCTGATCTTTCTTCAAGAGTTTGAAGATTGGTTAACAAGTAGTAGTCAAGTGAGATATGAAGCGGGAGATGTAATTGAGACGACCCAAGAATCCTCTAACTTCCTTTTCCGAGTGGGGGACTGGCATTTCTTGGATGAACTTTACCTTGGAAGGATCAACTTCAATGGCTTTATTACTGACAACAAAACCTAGAAGCTTTCCAGATCGTACTCCAAATGTGAACTGATTAGGGTTCAACCTTAGCTTGTACGTTTTCAGCCTCTCGGATAGTTTGTACAGGTGATCGAGATGTTCCTCTTCTGTTTGTGATCTGGAAATCATATCATCCATATATACCTCTATTTCATGATGGACCATATCATGAAACAAAGCTAACATATCCCTTTGATATGTTGCCCCTGCACTCTTCAATCCGAATGGCATGACCTTGTAGAAAAAGGTGCCCCATTGCATAACGAAAGTAGTCTTCTCCATGTCTTCGGGAGCCATCCTTATCTAATTATAGCCAGAGAAGCCATCCATGAAAGAGAAGACTTTATGTTGAGCAGTATTATCGACCAAGACGCCAATATGTGGTAGAGGGAAGTCATCCTTGGGGCTTGCCCTATTCAGATCCCTATATTCTATGCACAAGCGAACCTTTTCGTCTTTCTTTGGCACTGGAACCACATTGGCAACACATTGGGGATAGGATGTCACAGTTAGGAACCCTCCATCAAATTGTTTCATCACTTCAACTTTTATCTTTTCGGACATATCAGGGCACATGTGACGAACCTTTTGTTTAACAGGAGGACAATCTTATTTTGTTGGCAGACGATGAACTACGATGTCGGTATCCAACCAAGGCATATCTTCATAAGACCAGGCAAATACCTCCACATAATCATGCAACATCTGAACCAACCTGCTCTTGACATTTCTTTCTGAGTTGGCGTCGATCTTGATTTCCTTCTTATCTGCCTCAGTACCCAGATTGATGACTTCAACTGACTCTTTGTGTGGCTGAATAGCTTTTTCTTCTTGTAATAGAAGTCTGGCTAGTTCCCTCGATATATCACAATCTTCCTCACCTTCATCTTCGGATTGGTTGATTGGACATTCAAATTCATAGTCGGTAATAGTAGAGTTATTATCAATAAGATCCAGAGTGGATGAGGACCTGCAAGGGCGTGTGTGTGTGTGCATGTAAGATACATGGCTATTTTGAAAAATGTAAGAAAGGAAAGTCAATAAACACAGATATTTGAATGCAAAAGAGTCCAATGATTTGTTTTGAATGATCATATTATTAAATGAACATAAATAAAACCCTTGAAAATGGACCATAGTTCCCCGGGCCAGGCACATGGCTTAAAAGTCATTGTTAAATATTGTAGACAAAATGTTCTTGAATTGAAATAAAAACAATAACAAGTAGATTACTCCTCAAGGAAGGAGATGGCCACGAAGTCCTTTGCATGTAATTTCTTCAACTCCGTTGTAGTTGGATACGCCCAATCCTCAAATGCAGCTTCTTCATCTGAATCACCTACAACGTTGACCTCATGGCTTCTAATGCAGAGAGGTGGCTTTCCTGCACGAGCATACCTCACTTCCTTCTGAGCTTTGACGGTCAAGCCCAAACCAAACTTGTCCACTTTGAATGGGATATCAAGGAGTTGTCCCCAATTATCACAACTTTCTTCTTGAAATGCGGCACGAGCATCTTTGACTGAAACCATCTTCGGAACGACCTTAACAACTTTGGATTCATCAAAGGAACATTTGGTAGTGGCAATCATTGGTACCACAACTTCAAAGGCTTGACACAGGGTCTCAATGAATTCTCCATCCATATCTACGTACTTGAACGAGTTGAGGTGACTTACCATAAACTCTTCTTCTCCACAGACGGTGACAATTCTTCCCTTGACCGGATATTTAAGTTTCTGATGGAGAGTTGAGATTACTGCCCCAGATTTATGGATCAACGGGCAACCCAACAGAAAAGAATAGGCAGGACGAATATCCATAATGTAGAAGGTAGAGTTAAAGTTTTGGGAGACCACCTTGATTGGAAGATCTACCTCCCCATGAACAATCCTTTTTGATCCATCGAACGCCCTTACAATGATATCACTTGGCTTTAAGACTAAACCTTCACTGTCTAGATGGTCTAACGCCCCCTTGGGTAGTATGTTTAGAGACGAACCAGTGTTAACCAACACATTTGCTAAGGTAGTCCCTTTGCACTCAACAGAAACATGTAGAGCTTCATTGTGGTTCTTCCCAAGAAGTGTTAGGTCATCATCTGAAAACCCCAAGCCATTATCAGCCGTCAAACTAGCCACACAATTCTCAAATTGGTCTGTTGTTGTCTCATGGGGAACATGAGCCTTTTTCAGGAATTTGATTAATGTCCGAGCATGGGCATCGGAGGAAAGCAGCAATGACAACATTGAAATCTTAGAAGAGTTTTCCCCAACTGTTCCACAATCTTGAAGTCGCTCCTTTTTATGATCTTCAAGATCTCGTCCATCTCACGAGTGGAGGGTTCTCCATCAGCAACGTCCTTTATGGGTATTTCGGTCACAAGAGGCTCAAGAACCTTCTCCTTCCCTCTTGTATTGGTACTTGGCTTGGTAGCAGTAATGCGGATGGGCACCTTTGTAACAACTGGTGGTGAGATATTGGGTGAAAATATTTCCCAGTTCTGGTTACTTTACTTGAGCCAGCTATATTACCAACAACATCACCTTTGTCTTCATCAATCCAAGCATCTTGTTTTATGCCATGGAAAAACACCTCAGTGCCATAGTTCCATTGCACTGCCTTGTTTGAAGAGTGGGGAACTGGTCCGAGATTAGTAATTATTAAGGGAGAAACAGTGGGTTCATTTGAAATCCTAATAGGACCTTTGTAGGAGATTCTAAGAGGATCGTTTGAGATGGTGATAATGGAGAGATCTTCACATTTATTAGTCAAACTTTTGGCAAGTGGGGCCTTCTCAAATAGAATTTTGTGGCTATCCATTAGGCGTTGAATGCCTTTCTTCAGCCCTTCGCATCCATTGAGTTGTCTTGTACAGCACAAAGTCTTTTATACATCCAGGGAAAATCCCAGCTTTCAACAGATTCTTTTTTATGATATTCAGCGGAGTAGTCAATTCTTCAATAGAGGCAACAAAAATTGTATCTTCAATAGCATTAACACCCTTGTCATGCTTCAGTGTAGGTGTGGTGATTACATTTGGAGTCGGAGGAGGATCAAACTCAATAGTCTTGTTATCAATCAAATCCTAAATTTTATTCTTCAAGGCCCAGCACTGGTTAGTCTCGTGCCCGGGGCTGCTTGAGTGGTAAGCACATTTAGCGTTCGGATTATACTTTGGTGAAGAGGTATCAGGGTTGACAGAAGGATCGCGTAATCTTACCAAATTAGCCTTGAGCAAATGTTGTAAGGCTTGAGACAGTGACATGCCTAACCTCGTAAATTGTCTTCTTGGAGTTTCAAAACATTGATGATTTGCAGATGGTCTTGGAGTAGGAGTTGGATTGGAGATTCGTACAACATTAACAGACAGATGATCATTCTTCTTGGTATGGGCCCTTTCCCCGTACACAACATTGATTTCCTTCTTTGCAGTAAAAGGTTTCTTGACAAGATTGGATGTGGAGGCAGATGCCATGAAGATCTTCCCACTTTTGATGTCGCTTTCAACTCTTTCACGGGTTAAGATTAATTCGGTGAAACCAGAAGAAGAGCAGCCTACCAAAAGATTAAAGAAAGGACCAGATAAAGTGCCCTTAAACATGTCAATGTGCTCCCTGTCAGTCAAAGGAGGTTGAACCCTACTGGCAAGGTCTCTCCACTTTTGTGCATATTCTTTGAATCCTTCATTATTTCCCATGGTCATATCTTGCAACTGAACCCTTGTTGGCACCAAGTCGGTGTTATACTGATACTGATGGTAGAAGGCGGTAGCTAAATCCCCCAAGTATTGATACAAGAACCATCTAACTGATAAAACCATTCAAGTTGCGTTCCGGCCAAGCTCTCTTGGAAAAAGTGAACCCAGAGTTTCTTATCAGTGGTGTGCTGCTGTATCTTGTGCACATAAGATTTCAGGTGAAGTTTAGGACAACAAACTCCATCGTACTTCGCAAAGACGAGTATTTTGAATTTGTGGGAAATGACAACCCTAGAGATCAGACCCAAATCATCAAAATCTAAACCGGAGACAACTTGGATTTCAACAGCTTTCAACCTGTCTTCTAACTGCTTGTACTTGATAACGACGGGTGGATAATGCTCGTCAAAATAATCATCATCAGACGCTTGATCATTAACACAGTTATCTTGGGCACTCTTAACCTCACCAATCTGATTCTCGTCTTCTCCAGGTGAGTCTTCCACTACCGGGATATGACGAACTGATTCTTTGAACCTTCTACCCATGTTGAGTAGAGCTTTCTTCTTGGGTTTCTTCTTTACTACCAGCAATGCCATCATATCTTGCTTCCCCTTGGCTAGGGCCAGTAGAGTCTCTTGGAATTGAGAGTGTTGTGCCTGAAGATCCTTCACAGTTTTCTCTAGATCCATCTTGCTCAAATAAATAGCAGAAAGATAAGGAAACCTGTTATGTAAAAACTTGTCATGTTATGATGCATGGGAGATGTATATGCAAATGATTTCAAGGATTTACTAAAATTTAAATTTGTATAGACAAAAGAGTGAACAAACGTCAATTTTCATTAATTAGTTTGAAAAGATTACAACATGCCTCTCGGGCTTACAAAATAACTCTCTAAGATAAAAAGACTGAACGTATCCTCTTCGGTGCAAGGCATGCATTCACACTTTTCTCTTCTTGTAGCTTCTTTGTAAGCTCCAAGACCCTCTTCTCAATAGCATAGGATTGAGCTTCAAAGGTATCTCTTTCTTCCTTTAGCTGAATCCAACCTTTTTGCAAGTCTTCGAGAGATGTAGGCATGTCGGGGTGGAGGAAAGTGTAGGGAACATCTCCTTCAACCACAGGTTCCATGATGACTGGCAAGATGGAGGGATAAGGAATCAGAAGTTTCTTAGCACGAGCTCGTACCCACTTAAGGTAAGGCTCGAGGGGGATGGAATTCTTGTGTCCTAGCGTCTTACTATCCACCTTGCTTACCATCCTCCAAGCTCGGATAAACCTCTGACTGTAGCTTCGATCATTGCTCTCATAGTCAAATACCACTCCTTGGATAAGCATCTCATGTGGACCATCCCTTTGGGCGTAACCAAACTGTCGTAAGGCTAAGCAGGGGTTGTAAGTGATACCTCCTCTAATGCCAAGTAAATGGACATTAGGGAATTCCCCACAACGGTCGATGACAGTAACATTCTCCAAGGATCGGGAACACCAATGAACATCTGAATGTTTGAGCATCATCAACCTATGGGACCATCTTAAACCTTGATCGTTCTTCAACACCGATCGGAGAAGATGCGAAATAAACCATATTTCCAAGAGAGGAGTGCAACACATGAGTACCTCCTCTCTTCCTCATAGTGCGAGAGTGAAAATAATGTAGGATATCTCCCGACAAGGTAGGCACCGGGTTACGAGACATGAAGATTTTGACAGCATTTACATCTATGAGTTAGTCAGAGTTTGGAAACAAAACCATCCCATAGATGAGAAGGGTCAAAATTTCTTCAAAAGCTTGTAAGTCCAAGGAATTCCAACAATCTTGAGCTTTCTCAAACAAGAACTTTGCTAAGAAACCTTTGACACCACTCCTTGTTTCCCAATTAGTTGTGATATCAGATTGTTGCAAGTGTAGTGCTTGGGCAATCTCCTCAGGTTTTGGATCTCTTTCCATATTGTTGAAGGGTAGTTGATTGAGAATGGGAATCCTCAAGAGTTGACAGAATTCTTCCAAAGTTTGCACAAGTTGATAATCGGGAAAAGTGAAGCAATGGTGTAGATGATCAAAGAATTGGAATAACACCTTCATCATATCTTCATCAGTGTTAGAGGTAACCAAGTTTAGGAGGCGACCATGTCTTTCGGTGAATGAAGAATTCTCAGGGACCCTTGATGCTAACTCTTTGAGTTGAGGAGGAATCCTTACGAGATTGACTTGGATAGTATTCCTGTGGATAGAAGCCATGTCCTACAAAATAGAACAAAGATAAATCCCAATAATCCTTGAAATGGTTAGAACGAGTATGATGTTATGATGTTTATGATGTTATGTACAGGTAAATATATACAAACAAGGAAAACAAGTCCTTAGGTTTAGGCTAGCATGGAGTCTCATAGGTAAGTACCCTCTTGAAGATTAGTTGGTTCAAACATGTCCTAGAAAAAGTAACCGGGTTCTAAAGGATCCCAATATCATTGGTCTGTCTTCTTGGGCATTGTTTCAGCGCAAGCCTCTTTCACGGTGATCGAAATATCCCAAAAAGCCAAACCTCAATGAGTGTAGTATCGAGTATCTACCAACTTTGGGCTGCACCAAATTTGGTCATCTCACTACGTCCTAATGGCCAAGTTGATCAAGTAAAGGTTCTAAAGTCAGTTAGTGTTTCATGACATCACTCAGCGGCCCCGTATTCTCCTTGACTACTCAAGGGCAACCTTTACCCACAAATATGTCACACTAACGTAGCTATTGCTTAGACCATGTCGGTATACCCCGCACAGTTTCCACAACATATTGCTACTTACCTATAAGGTATCCCCAAATCCAGATAGAGGATTTAGAACAAGCCTAAACAAGGAACCAAAATGTAAAGCAAACAAATTAAACAATGAAAGCAAGTAAAGGTGATTTAGCCCTAAGGTAACCCAACTTTTATGTTTCTCCCCGGTAAAGTCGCTAGTTCTGTGATACGGTGGGAGAAATGACTAGGGTGTTTTACATTTCATCGCAAATGTTGCGGTTAGCAAGAGTCGCCACCGACTTTTCTTTTATCCAAAAGGAAAGGCTGAAAAGAACAGGAAAGACCTTTGAGATTATTTCTTGAGTTCGGGGAATAGATTATGAAAATGGAAGGTATTAACACCCTTTTCATCCATAGTTATCTATGGGCTCTTAGTTGCTTTCTAGATCACTTGCTTTTGTTTGAAAATGTGCTTTGTGTGGTTTTTTGAAAGTATTCTGAAAACGCGCCATCGTTTAGGCAAACTTTGTAATAGTTCTCGTTCGTAAGAACGTATACAAAGTGTTGAGCTTTTGAAAATGTTTCAAGTTTGGAAAATGTTTTGAAAGTGTTTGGTGTTTGTTTTGAAAATAACAAGGATGTTTGATTTGAAAATGAGCAAGCAACTAGGAACATTCTACCTACTAAAAAGTCTTAGTTCATTTCTTCCTTTCCTTTGATATTGCTATCTTACCATTGATTTGGTAAGAAGCCTTATCTTTGGATGTAAAAGGGACAGAAGTGGGTCATCGTATATCCATGATAGCAATGTGAAATATCTTAGCAATTCTCTTTGAGGGGCTAAGATCATTTTGAATGGCAACATAGATAGCGTCATCGAGGGACTATGATCTTGTATTTTTGATTGCTTTTTGCTAAGACATCTTACATGCATAACATGGCCATTTTTGTAAGGAAACAAAGTGGAATCACCCTAAGGGTGCAAGTGTGCAAGTGTGTTGATTTACATGCTTGTTTATCTTGAATTAGGGTTTGTTAACTTGTTGATTATATCTTTCCATACAAACCCTAATTACTAACATTTATATAACGTGATAAATTGCGGAAAGTAAAAATACTAAGATATTACATCATTAGGGGAGGGGGGTATACAAATTTACAAATGGGGATTTTATAAGAAAATTAAATCTAATTAACTATTACAACCATACTGAATTGTTGTACAAAATTGAAGGAAAAAAAAAGGAAATAATGCAAGAACGCAAATGGAAAAAGAAATGATTTTTGTTTGGATTTTTATGAAAGGATTTTGTCTTGACTTAATTAAAGAAAATGATTAATTAAAAATTAACAAAATTAAACTTAAACTATTTAACAAAGAAATTAAGTTAAGGAAGATTTTTAGGGTTTTTTATGAAAAAAAGTTTTAAATTAATAAAAATAATAATGAAAATTAATCAATTAAAATAAACATAAGTTGTAAATTAATTTTAATTAAGAAAAGAAAATAATATAATAATTAACCTAAGTCTAAATATTAAATATTATTAAAAAATGAATTAATTTGTTTTTAAGGAAAATATTTTTTAGTCTTTTGTATTATGAAGAAAATAAAATATATAAGTGTAAATAAATTAAAAATTTATATTTTTATATTTTTTAATAATAAAAATAATAATGATAAAAATAATAATAGTAATAAAAAAATAATATGAATTAAAAATGAAATAAAGAAAAAGAAAAATGAAATAATAAAATAAAAGGTCAGGGGTGTGAAAGCAAACAAGGGTTAAAGGTCAGCAAAAAAATAAAAAGCCCAGGGGGGGGGGGGAGCCCATGCACCTGTTTCAAACAAAAAAGAAGAAAAATATGAAAAACGCACAAAAGGGTACCACCGGGGCTCGAATCCAGTTCCCATAGGTAACAGACGTGCGCTTTAACCACTGAGGTGGTGATACATCCGTTAACTTAAACAAAACAATAAATATGTAACATAAGTTTTACCCTGGATGTAACTTCATCTTCATCCTCTAGCCAGAGAACCTGTAACTCATTCATTTCTCATCCATTCACAAAACTTCCAACATCAAACTTGTTAGAAATTTCCTCACGACTCTAAATATGTAAATAACTTAAGCTAATTCTCAAAGATGAGCATGAATTTCTAACAGTACCAAATTCTGACCTAAATATTTTCAGAGTTTCAAACTCAAAATTCTCCCTACTCAAGCAACATAAATGAAATCTAAGGACATGTATAGTTTCCGGGCAATGATGTCTACATTTTATCTTCACAAATGCAAGCCTAACAATGCCTAAATGAGAAGATAGAAGTTTAAGAAAAATACCTCAAAACTGAAAATCGTGAAATGAGTTTGAACTTGTTTCAAGTGATGGTGATGATCAGGTTAGCTTCCTTGAACCTCTAGGAAGCTAATGCAATATCTGGCTTGAACTGAAAGTAACTGAAATGGCTTGGAGAAGTCAAGATGCAGACCTTTGTTTTTGGTTAAGAAGGATGCTATAAATGGTGTTACAGTTTGCAAACAGGTATTGGTATGCTTTTTGTATGATGCTAAGAAGCTTTTGGAAGTATTAAGCCAAGAAACGCACGAGTAGTTTTGAAGATTGAAGTTCAAAATCAGAAATGACACAAAAATGGAGGTTTTGTGTTATTTCTGGCTTGAGGGAATTTGGGAGTGCTTAGGGGCTTCTAATATCGTGTCCTAGGTTGCATAATAGTGTTTTAATAAAAAGGAAAAGGTTTGGAGAATTGAGATGGTCAGAAGTATAAGATCACATGTTTTGGCTTCTTGGCTTGTTTTTGAAGTAAGGTTGACAAACATAGTTTCAATGCATAGTACAAGCATGGTATGAGTAGTTTGAGGCTCTAGACAAGTTTCTTATGGCTTTTAGATTGTGTGTTATCAGAAGGAACAATTGCAAAGCTCAAGACAAATTGACTTTGTGATTAAAGTCTCTTTACTATAATGGCAATGTTACTTTGTGCCATAAATGGAAATGCAACTTGGATAATGGCTCAAATGCTTGGATCAAAGCTCTAACAGTTATGTAAACATTTAATTATGGATGACAAACAAGTTTGAGGCCTGTAAAGAAAATATTATGCATCCTAGCATGGATTTGGTTCATGTGTTCTTCACAAAATGGCTTGTAATTCAAGTTTGAAAACCCTAACTTCTTGCCTTCGATTCTCCTTGCTCAAACATGATCTCAATGAGTTCTGAGACATTTTGGAAAGCTTGTAACATCCTCTACAACCTCTATGTTGGACATTTTTTAAAATTCATCTTGGAACTATGTGAAAAATTCCCATGAAGTTAGGTCAAAATCCTGCCTAAACTAGGGCAAAATTTCACTAAGTTTCCAATTTTCATGAACATGTATTCCCAAAATCATAACTTGAAATCCATGAATTTATAGGAGAAGTTGTGTTCTACAATGTTTTATATCTCATTTATATCTACAACTTTCATGTTGGAAGTTTCATTTGAATCATCTTGTGTCATGGTAAAAATTTTGCTCAGAGTTGTGAAAAAAATATGAATTTTCAACACTTAGAAAAATTTCTAAGTTTAGAATTTTTGACTTTTCAAAATGAAATTTTGACTTTTTGATTTCTTGATGAACAAGTTTCATATTTTGACATGTTTTGATAAATTGTGATCTTTGGTACTTGACTTTGACCAAAAAGTCAAAGTTTGACTTTTCAGTGTACAATTAACTTTTCATCAGTTTACTGAAATTCATCTATCAACCAATCAAACTTGAGAGATGTTTTGAGCCATGACATTAGGTAAAAATGAATCATTTTAATCCTTGAGATCATGCCTTGAAACAATAAATCATTTTCTAGGTCAAAAATCAGAAATTGCATCTTCTCAGTCAAAACCCTAATTTTGACCATTTTTCCCTTTTGATGATCCGATCAAATTTCTTGAGGAATTGTGATCCAAACTTGATCAAATGACATATATAGGTTCATGATATTAATATGGATTAAAAATTATGAAGTTTGACTGTAAATTGACCATAGTTGACTTTTTCCCCAATACAGCTGATTTTAGGTCAACTGATCAATTCACTGAGCAAAAATGTGATCCAAGATTTGAAATTTGTCATGAGCAAAGGAGATCTTGTGAGATATTACCTGACAAATGAGAGGGAAACTTTTGGGGTACAACAGACACAAAACACGAATGTGTCGACACAAAAAAGAAATGAGTCGACACATATCATTACGTATCGACTCATCCTGAGTTGATTTTGATTTTTTCAGAAACAGGAAGTGGCATGTGTCAATGCATAAGGGATATGTGTCAATACATAAAGTTTGTTTTTCTTTCTTTGTACACTACTTTCCTTTTTATATTTTTATTGCTATTCAATATGGTTGTAATAATTTAATTAGGCTTGTATTATGTCCCCATTTATAAACTTGTACCCCCATCTCCGTATGATTGTAATAACTTAGGGGTTATTTTTTGTATGTTTTAATTGCTGCTTAATCATGCATATGTCATCCAATTAGAACACATGGCCTCCTCTTGGGATCATCCTCAATGAAAAGGTATCCACTTACCAATGTACACTTGTACACATTTCATAGCTTGGTCCTGCGCTTTCTTACGGTGACAACTATTCGATCGATGGTTCCAATTGGTCGTTTAGAATACTAGTGTCACGCTAGTCCCACTTTCTAGGAGCATGCACATGGCCACCTTGTATGAACTTTTTATTTTCATCTTGTACATTGAAGCAACTTCTCTCCCTTTGGTTTACATACCAAGTATCTTCTTAAAGGGTCTCATAGTTGAGTTTGGGCATGGCCATTTTCACGAGGTTAATCAAGTCTTGCCCTTGGTTAACCATAACTCGAATCAATAACTTTGATCCATATACCAAGCATTTCCATGCACTAAGGGTCTCATGGTTGAGGGTAGGAGTACCTACTCTCACGAGATTAATCAAGTGCACCCCTTGGTTAATCATAACCTGATTCAATTCCCATACACCAAGCATTCCCATCACCCCTTTCATAATACTACTCATTGTGTCATCACTTTTTCCATGATCACTCTTCACCAAACACTTTCTCCTTTTACTTTGTGCTCATAAAATGCTCCCTTAGGATGATAGTTTCCTCTTATTTAAGATACGAACTAATTAGACCTTAGGTTGGAACCCATACATGACAACATTAAGGTAGACTTTCCCCTTTGACTTTTCTTTTGTAATTAAGATTAAAACTTATCATTCACAAATGAAAAATACAAAAACATTTAATCATTACTCGAATTCGTTCTAAAACTCGCAAAACACTCAACCAATTAAAACTCCCCAAAAGGGAATGTTATCTTCGTTCTACCGCGATACATGCCGTGCCTATTGCTAGAATGCGTGTGTTAACGCCGCCCACTAAAAAATACAACATTTTCTAGAGGAACTATGGTGTTCTGATTCCTTCACTAGATACGTAGGGAAAGGGTTGCGAGACCCTCACGAACGCACTAATAAAAACTATTTTCATTCCCCTTAAGCAAGTATAGTTATAGATAAACACACCCTTAGAAGAAAACAAACAAAATGGATGATGTTGAGTACAACAAATGTGAGGGGCGCTAATACCTTCCCCTCGTATAACCGACTTCCTTACCCATTCTCTTGGTCACAAGACCATCTTATCCATCCTCTTGTGGTTTTGTCGATATTTCCCCTTCCTTCAGAATAAATAAAGTTTGGTGGCGGCTCTGTGTTTTCTGCCAGTAGCTTCAGCAGGTGACTAAATCTTTTGCGAGTCTCTCCTAGTTTTGCTTATTTGTCTCTTTGGGTGTTTATTTATTTGCTTTATTGGCTTTACCGTTTATTTATTTGCTTTATTGGCTTTGCCGCTTTATTTCTTTGCTTTATTATTTACTTTTGTATATATTGCATTATATTGTTTCTACTCACATATGCTGGATATGTTGTGATATTGGGTTGGGTGATTACATTTGATAAGTCTTATACTCGGACTTGGGTTACACCTAGGATTAGGACGGGCGGTGTAGTCATGCTAACTTTGAGGGAGTAATCCCGAAGAAGGAGGCATGAAAATCCCCCACTCAGTGGATGTCCCCTTGAAAGTAACATTATTTACCGAGTAATTGGGAAGACATTATTTCTTTCGGCTTGGAAACTAGAGAAGTTGAGGGTCGTAGAACCATTAACCCCTTCTGGCCTTTTTAGGTGAAGTGTGGAGACTATGATAGAGTAATCCAGAAATAGTTATCATACGATGCAGCACTCGGACGAGTCTTTCTTACGAATATTACGGATTACCAAGTAATTGGGACGTCGGTAATATCCAAAGGAAGAGCATAGACTATGAGGTTTCCCTAGAACTTGTTTGGAAGGTGATTAACCCCTAGTACATACCTTATGGGTGGTCACTTTGACTCCACACCTGTGACGTCAGACTTTTGATCCTGTTACTTTCAGTTTATGCAAAGGACTACACAATGGTTATCTAGAATATGTGGAGCTAAAATCTCATGCCATAGCATACCATGTCATCATACCATCATGTATATACATCTTATATCTAACGAATTCCAAAGACTAGTCTCGTTGGTCGAGCTCTTCAAAAATGAAAACAAGATTTTTAAAAGATAGACGAGTCTTTGGACTTCCTCAGAAATGAAGATAAAACATTCATTCATACTATCATGCATTCATTATTCACAATAGTAACTTATTGGGGTACCTTTTCCATCAGACATCAGTGAACAGCAAAGACGACTTCTCCACATCCTTACCATATAAGAAGCAAGCAACAAAGACTTATGGATATTTTTAAAGAGAATCAGAATGTTGTTCGCCGAGATATGGATATCACGGGCACTTGCATGGATCAACTTATGGAAACTCCTCATGATGTCATCAAGGGTCAAGAAGAGTTACATCAAAGTGTTGCCAAGCTTACCACTGTTTCCCCCTCCACTTCTGCAAATGGACGAAATAATAATGAAAATATTGAGACCCCTACTAGCGTTCCTCAGAATGATGTTGATGATCATCACGGTGTCATTGATCTTGATGAACCCCACGTGAATCTTGCCGCCGGAGTTGCTGAAACTACAAAAATGTACCATGCTCTTGAAGAGCGTCTCAAAGCTATGGAGGGTATCAAGACCTCGGGATTCAATATTGCTGCAATGTGTCTCTTGCCTGGGGTAGTTATCCCTCCCAAGTTCAAGTTTCCCGATTTTGACAAATACAAAGGCACCTCCTATCCAGAGACTCATCTTCGTTCCTACTATCGCAAGATGGCAGCCTATGCTGAAAATGAACAGTTACTCATGCACTTCTTCCAAGATAGCTTGACCAGGGCACCGTTGGACTGGTATATGAAACTAGAAAGAACTCATCTCAGTACTTGGGTAGAACTTGCTGACGCCTTTTTGAAACATTATCATTATAATACTGCCATGGCTCCTAATTGTACTCAGCTTCAAGGGATGGTACCGAAATCTGAAGAGTCGTTCAAAAAGTACGACCAAAGGTGGCATGAACTGGCTGCAAGGGTCCAACCTCCTCTCTTGGATCATGAACTGATTGATTTGTTTATGGGTACTCTACGAGGTCCTTATCTCCAACACATGCCCAACAATACCTCTACTTTTTTCTCTGATATGGTCATTATTGGAGAACATGTTGAAACTTGCATTAAGGCTGGAACGATCCAAGGTATCCCTAATAATACCAACAACAATATTGGCATTGGTAGGAAGTCATTTTCTGGTTTCTTCAAGAAGAAAGAGGGTGAGACTAGTGTTGTCACCATCAACCAAGGGAAAGCTCTTGCATATCCTCAAGTTCGGTTTCCTTATTTCCAAACTCATGTTGTTGTTCCTAATCAATATGTTCCTCAGGTGTATGCTGCTACAACTCCAGCACCCTGGATGGCCTAACAATGGCCTTTCACCCCTCAACCACAGTATCTTCCACAACAATAATTTTCACCACCTCCGAATTACCAGTAACAGAATCAACAACCTCAAGGTCCGAGAGCTCCACAAAGGCAAAGAGTGCCTGAAAGAAAATTTGATCCCATTCCTAAGTCGTATGCTCAGCTTATCCCTCAGTTACTTACCAATCAATTAGTTCAGCTGCATGAACTTGGTCCACCACCAAATCCTCTCCCCAGGGGATTTGACATCAATGCTCATTATGAATTTCATTCTGGAGCTCTAGGCCACACGATTGAGAATTGTAGAGCATTGAAATGTAAAGTTCAAGACCTCCTTGATGTAAAGGCCATAAATTTCAACCCTGTCGGTCCCAATACTCAGAATAATCCCATGCCTCCTCACCCTGGGGCAGCGGTCAATGCTATTTAAGAAAGTAGTGAACAGACTCTGGTAACCAAGGTCAATGAGATCAAGATGTCGTCAGGAACTGTTAGAGAACATTTTTTGGAGCACGAGTTGCTACAAGAACTCCATGAATTTTGCTTAACATGTTCCTCTAAACCTAAAGAGTGTAGTAGTTTAAAGACGGTTATCCAACAGCTAATGGATGAAGGTGTCCTACAGGTAGAGAAGGTATTTCGAGAAGAAGAGATTGATGTCTTTGAAATTACTTATTATCCGAGAAGCATCTCAGTAGCACTAGGTACCCCGTTGATAATTCAGGCTCCTACTACCCCATTAACGATTCAAGCTCCAATTACTCCCGCAACAACTCAAGCTCCTTTTCCTCCTTTATGTAACAACTCAAAGGCAGTTTCGTGGGAGTATAATGTGGTATATATTCTTGGGAAGAAATATGAGTGTCCTCTAGTGGCTGACAAGAATATTACCAACAGTTTAGGAGCCATTAACATGACTCGTAGTGGAAGGATCTTTTCTCCCCTCCCCCCCCACCCCACCGCCTCCTAAAGAAACTAACAGTGATGCTCTGGCTAAGTTTAGGGGCAAGCAAGTGATTGATAGTCAACTTGAACCTTCTGTGGGACAAGAAGCGGAGCAGCTTTTGAGGATTCTTAAGCGATGTGATTACAAAGTGGTGGATCAACTCAACCAAACGTCGTCTAAGATCTCCATCTTGTCTCTCCTCTTGTGTTCGGAGATGCACCACAAGGCTTTACTGAAGATTTTGTATTCCTCGCCCATGTTAAACAAGACATCTTTGTCACCCAGTTTGAAGGGATGATAACCAATATTGTTGTAGGAAATTGTTCTGGTTTTTTGCAATGATGAGCTCCCAGTTGAAGGCAGAGCCCACAACAAAGTGCTACACGTTTCCATGAAGTGTTTGGATACAGTTTTATCTCGAGTTTTGGTGGATACGGGTTCTTCACTCAATGTGATTCCTAAGGCTTCTCTGTTTAATTTGAATACATATGGGGTAATGATGAGGCCTTCCACCATGAGTGTTTGAGCGTTTGATGGTTCAAGGAGATCTGTCGAGGGAGAAGTGGACTTCCATGTTAATATTGTTCCCCATATTCCCTATCAGTCATTATATGTTATGGACATTCCTCCATCATATACTTTCCTTTTGGGTCGCCCATGGATCCATGTAGCTAGAGTTGTGACATCTACTCTTCATCAACGCCTGAAGTTCATTATGAATGACAAAGTTGTCATCGTTTGTGGAGAAGAAGATGTAGTGATTAACAATCTGACAACCTGCAGTTATAAGGAAGTGGAAGGTGAGGTGCAAGAGTTTCCCTTTCAAGCTCTGGAGATTGTTTCTATCGACAAGTTCCCCATCATAGAAGGTAAGAAGTCTGAAGCACCCCTGGCCTCTTTGAATGATGCCAAATCCCTCATAGAAGCTAGATCTCTCCATGATGGTTGGGGAAAATTGATTAAAGTACCTGAGAAGAAAGATCGTTATGGTCTTGGGTATTAGCCATCATCCTCCGTGCGAGCTAGTTTGGTTCCTCTCAAAGGAAAGCAGGTTCCCCCGATTTCTGAAGTGTTCTTCAGTGCTGGTACAAGCAAAGAACGAAAAGTTCTCTCAACAGACGATGAATGTGACGATGAAGATGTTTCCAGATTTATCTATCAGATTGTGCCAAACCAAGAGCTCAGCAATTGGACTGACGTGGACATCCCTGAAGTTGTTTTCCTTGATGTGTAATTTTCTGTTTCCATTAAGTCATATGCCTTACCCAAGGCATAGAGACAGCTTGTAGAAAGGGCCCCTTATGTTTCAATCTCCATTTAAAATTGAATGAAAAAGTCACACTTTCGCATACACTTGTGTTCCTTGTCTTTTCTTTTACTTTTACTTTTTAAAATAAAATTGGAAATGCTTTTATTTTCATATTCTAAATATTTTTCTTGCACTTTCTAAAATAAAAACATAAAATCATCAATCATGTAGATCCGTCTCGAACTCCATCAAAAATGATAGTGCTATGGTTCCTAATATCCTTGAGAATTCAGTTGACCATGCTGACAAAGATAGTGGGGAAGATTGTGAAGTCCCTAAAGAACTAGAGAGACTCTTGAGACAGGAAGAGAAGGTCATCCAGTTGTATCAAGAATAAACAGAAGTTATCAATCTCGGCACTGGAGAGGTAAAGAGAGAAGTCAAGGTAGGTGTTGCCTTGCAAAGTGAAGAAAAGAAGGGTTTGATTGAGTTGCTTCGAGAGTATGCTGACATCTTCGCATGGTTGTAAGACGACATGCCTGGTTTAGATACTGATATAGTGATGCACAGATTTCCACTCAAGCCAGAATGCCCTCCTGTAAAGCAGAAGCCACGAAGGACCAGACTCGACATGGCTTTGAAGATCAAAGAAGAAGTTCAGAAACAACTTGATGTAGGCTTCCTATTTGTGATAAATTATCCGCCTTGGATTGCTAACATTGTGCCTATATCTAAGAAAGATGGTAAGGTACGTATGTGTGTTGACTTCCGAGATTTGAATAGAGCAAGTCGGAAGGATGACTTCCCGCTTCGTCATATTCATGTATTTGTTGATAATACTGCTCAGTCTTCAGTGTTCTACTTCATGGATGGGTTCTCAGGTTACAATCAGATAAAGATGACTACTAAAGACATGGATAAAACAACTTTCATAACTCCTTGGGGTACCTTTTTCTATAGGGTCATGCCTTTTGGTCTCAAAAATGCTGGTGCGGCATATCAGCATGCTATGGTGACTCTCTTTCACGACATGATTCATAAAGAGATCGAGGTGTATATGGACAATATGATTGCAAAATCACAAACTGAGGAAGAACATATGGTCCATTTGCAGAAGTTGTTTGATCGTCTACGAAAGTTTAGGTTAAGGCTTAATCCCAATAAGTGCACCTTTGGGGTTCGTTCAGGCAAGTTACTTGGTTTTATTATAAGTCAACGAGGGGTGGAGGTAGATCCTGACAAAGTAAGAGCAATAAAGGATATGTCGGCATAGAAAAATGAAAAGGAAGTGCGTGGGTTCCATGTAAGGTTGAATTACATAGCCAGGTTCACTTCTCATCTTACGGCTACCTGTGAACCCATCTTTAAATTGTTACGCAAGAATCAAGATGTCCATTAGGATGAAAGTTGTCAAGAGGCCTTCGAAAATATTAAGCAATACCTTTAAGAACCACTAATACTCATACCTCCAGTTCAAGGGTTACCTCTCATTATGTATTTGACTGTGCTTGAAGGATCTATGGGTTGTGTGCTCGGACAACATGATGATACTGGACGAAAATAACACGCCATCTATTACCTGAGAATGAAGTTTACTGATTATGAATCAAGGTATTCATTACTTGAGAAGACTTGTTGCGCTCTTACGTGGGCAACTCGACATTTGAGGTAGTACATGTTAACGGATTATACACTTCTGATATCTAAGATGGATCTGATAAAGCACATCTTCGAGAAACTAACACTTACAAGGAGATTAGATCGATGGAAAATGCTTTCGTCTGAGTATGACATCCAGAACGTCACACAAAAGGCTATCAAAGGTAGCATTCTTGTTGATCATCTCGCCCACCAGCCATTGGAATAGTATCAGTCAATGAAGTTCGATTTTCCAGACGAGGACGTTATGAAACTTGATGATAAAGAAGGACCCGAACCAGGGGAACAATGGACTCTCACGTTTGATGGTGCATCAAATTCCATGGGCCATGGTACTGGGGCCGTTCTAACTTCTCCATGCAATACTCAAATACCTTTCACAGTCGGGCTATGTTTTGATTGTACAAATAATGTCGCAGAATATGAAGCTTATGTAATGAGTCTTGAAGCAGCCATTGATTTGAAGATCAAGATTCTTGAAGTCTATGGGAACTTAGCCTTAGTGATATATCAAGTATGAGGTGATTGGGATACATGACACCCTATTGAGATCTAGAAAAGTTAGAAAATACCTCTTCCGACTCTGAGTTTGATTCTGATTCTAATTCAAAGGATTCAGAGACATCTGACAAGTTTTCGATTTGAGCTATATTGGCTCGCTTATCTTCTGATTATGTTCCTTCTTCAAAATATTTAGAGTCATCCCACATTTCCATAATACTTTTCTTCTTCTCCTTAACGAACTTCCTTTTTGGTTTCTCCTTCTGAAGCCTTGGACAGTCAATTTTGTAGTGACTTTGTTTATTGCATTCATAGCAGGAAATGTTTCTGTTACTGGATTTTCTATATCCAGAAGATTGTTTAGAGTCATTCCCTGTTATTCTGGAGTTTCTAAATTTCCTCTGCATGTGCTTCCATAGCTGATTGATTCTTCTGGATAGAAGAAACAGTTCGTCTTCTTCTGACGAGGATTCACCAGAGTTTTCTGCTTCTCCTTTTGCCTGCAAAAAATTGGTTTCATATTTATTAGATTTCAGAGCAAGAGGCTTACCTTGCTTCTGGGGCTCATCATCTTCTAACTCTATCTCATAACTTCTGAGAGAGCTGACAAGTTCTTCTAGAGAGATTTTGTTCAGATCTTTTGCAAGTTTGAGAGCAGTGACCATGGGTCTCCATTTCCTTGGTAAACTTCTGATGATCTTCTTTACATGATCAGTAGTTGAGTACCCTTTGTCCATAATTTTTAGACCAGCAACCAGAATTTTAAATCTTGAGAACACTGCTTCAATGGTTTCATCTTCTTCCATTTTGAAGGTCATACTTCTGAATGAGCATAGGGGATTTGGTTTCTTTTACTTGCATGTTGCCTTCATGCGTCATTCTCAAGGAATCAAACATGTGCTTTTTTGTCTCTTTGTTTGTGATCTTCTCATACTTTGAATATGAGATGGCACTCAGGAGAATAGTTATGTCCTTGTGATGATTTATGAAATCCCTCTTTTGATGATCTGCCATCCTTTTTTATCAATCTTCTGACTACTTTCATCAATAGGATGTATGTATCCATCTGTTACCATATCCCAGAAGTCAGCGTCATAGGCTATGAATAAACTTCTAAACATATATTTCCAATAATCAAAATTTTCACCGTCAAATATTGAGGGGGTGCTACTGATGTTCTAACTAGATGCCATCATAGTGTTTTTCCTCCTTGGATCTTTTTCTGACACGGTTATGTGTTTGCATCCAGATCCAGGTGCTCTGATACCAATTGAAGAAGGGAAAAACTGTAACACCCCAAATCTACCCCACAGTTATATTAAAATCAGAGTGCCAAAATTTCCGCAAACATGAGGCATTACATTCTCATTTCAAAAACCAACAACATAAAAACCTATCATGATAGATACATAGCACATATTAATCCAAAGAAATTATAACAATTAATTAGTCTTCCAAAATATTTCAACTTGATTCCATAAATACACAGTGAATTCATAACTTTAAAACTTCAAAAGAAACATAGCATCTTTTAAACAACTTAATTCAAAGGAAACAACTTCTTAAAATAACAACTTGGATTAAACTGAAAACATCATAAAATCAAATAAGCGTTCATCCCCCCGAGTGCTACGTATCAGAGCAACGACACCAATAAGCTACTAATTCTTTACTCCTCGTTACCTGCACGTTACCAGTATAAAGGCAACGACGAAACAAATAAAGAGGTGAGATATCGAATAATATAAATAATATTATGATAATTAATATATTAGACAAGAACATTATGAATTTCCCCGCTTCTCGACAACACACAACAATCAATAAACATTCAAAATTATCATTAGTGATTCAAAATGCAATTCAAATGCGACACAATTGTGCATATGCATGTGGTACCAACAGGGCTTCAGCCATATTCACTAATTTCCAATTAATAGAGTCACAAGGCATAAGCCTACTTCACAAATCTGCCAATACATGCCTTCACAAATGAAAATGTATGAATGTACAACATATAGAACAATATCATTAAACACTTCATGAGGCATACATCTATATCACTATTTCACTGGCCATAGGCCTACAATGTCATCAACGTAATTAACAAAAAATCATGACAACAACATCAACAAGAAACAAAATTAGCCATAAGCCTATATAATTGTTATTACCAATTAATAGAGGTAAATCTTCGTCAGAACAATTCTTGAATATTCACAAAATATTCGTAACATCATAGCATCAATGCACTTCACAAAGGGAAACAAAAACATGAGAGTCGTTTCCAAAACACTCCCATAAGTCTCTATGTACTAATTCTTCATTATTTAATTATTCTCCTAATGTTCACTTCTAAAATCCACTACATGGAAATATATTTTCTTCTGCCATTTAATTAATCCTCCAAAACAGTTACTGCAACTTTACTAATTATTTCCAACACTGTCTTATTTCTACAGGCTGTTAAAATTATGTTGACGCTACTAAGTTAAGATCACTGACATATAGGCTACTTTTGTTACTGTTCCTTCTGCTATAACATACTGATAAGAATAATAAATTCTATGCTTAAATGTATATGCCTTATACGAGATATTGATACCATATATACAATTATATAAACATATTTCTAAGCTACAGAAAACAAGTGCCTGCCATGAAACATAAGTGTGCCTAACGGCACAACTTTTCCTTCACGCACAGTTCCGAATGACACTCTCCACCTTTCCCTTTCTACTAACCGGCATCCAACAACAGCAACCTGATGATTGTCACACCTTCCTCCTTAATGGTGCCGATAGGCACCCACCTTCTCATCATCCTTGCCGATCGTCACCCTTCATTGCCTTCTCCAATTTCCTTCATTCCCTTGCCCAGTTCCATTACCGTTTCAGCATAAACCCAACATTCAATCCAATTAGCACAACGAATTCAATATACAACATGATACTCAATAGAACTCCTGTTACTTTTTCCTATCAATTATTATTATAAGCATGAAAAAATCCAATTGATCATCCAATTTCAACAAAATGCAACAATGAGTCTAATACTCTAAACCCCAATCCCACATACTAACCATCATATTCCCGGTTATAAAATCTGAACCCTACCCTTACCTTTTGGTTTTCCGGTCGGTTGAAACTGTAACTGGCTTGACGACAACTTCTCTAAATTTCTTGCCTCCCACTTGGTGCCTCCAAAACCTTGTTTCTTCTACTGCTACGTGATAATTGTTTTTCTTTTAGTTTTTGGCTGCTAGCTTCTATATATCATAACCTAATATAATAATAATAGGTCTACTAGTAACTTTAATGGGCTTGTTAATGCTATTCCTAATCTTGATATTTCACACACCCAACTTGACCCAACTAATAAAATAATATTCTATTAAAATCAACATTATTTCCAATATTAATTTCTCTTAACTAAATTGACTAATTATTCGATTATCAATTCTAACAATATATATTTAATCCAATAATGCTCCTTATAAATATTCCGATAATTCCTTCTTTGACTAAATTCCAACAATTAAATCCTCATTAATTCATTTAAATAATTTAATGAATTTCCGGGTGTTACAAAAACACAAGAAGGGGGTCGAATTGGGATCTTAAAAAAACAATGGAAAGCACACGTTTATTTTTATCCTGGTTCGTTTGAACTCAAACTACTCCAGTCCACCCGCCAAGGTGATTTATCCTCTCTCCAACGAGGTCTTAATCCACTAATCAATCTTGATTACAAATCTACTTTGACAATAGCCAAAGTCTTCTTGAGTCCAAAACCACAACCCGATTTTCTCAAGGAAATTCCTAAACAATAATTGAATAAATATGTACAATAGTGTTTCTAATAAAACAATATCACTAACAGTGATGTTTTACACAGTTTAATATGAACGTTTGAGGATGAAATATCACTGTTGCGTTACTGTACTTTCACGTGAATTCTTATTTTTGTGCGCAGTAGTTCATAACTTGAATTCTTCTTTTTGTCTTCTTTATATAGGCCATGCAACAGTGACATAAGAAGATGCTTTTGGTATGTTTATAACAAGAGTTAATGAACTTTCCATACCAGGATATCCTTGTCTGTTTATAGCCGTTACTTTTGATATTGCATTGATAAATTGTAACACTTCAGAACTTCTCACATCAGAGGATGAATTTTACTGTTGAGAGCCATTTACAGCTTGTATCAGAACTATACAGATCAGAGTATCAGAGATCCTGTTTCACAGCGCTGGTGCATTCAAAAGTTGTAACAAAACTTCTTCTTATAAGTGTGTCACATAGATTTGCTTCTAAGAGGGTACGTCTGATTCTATCATGGTACTCTCATCTTCTATGCTTGCATAATCAGAACTTCTAGTGATGTTCTGCAGATCGTCTATTCTCCTTACATCAGAACATCTTTTTCACATCAGAACTTCCTGCATGTAAAGATACTTTTATTAGCGAGCATATTTGTTCTTTATATATATCATGTGTTTGTTATCATCAAAACTCTTGCAGGGATGTAGAACCAAATTATGTTCTAACAGATTTATGTTGAGTTATTATTTGTTGTCAATTTTTTCTACATTCATGTTATGTCGCATACATCACATATCAAGTTGGAGCTGATGCTCGTTAAGTTGGCCTGGATTGGCAAAATATTAGGTTGAAGGTTTATGTCTTGTTGATGCCTCTATTTATTGGCCGATTTCTAAGTTGGGAGTTCTGCTTCATTGGTACCACATGCATTTGCATAAAGACAAGTTGCATTCTGTGTTGCATTATGTGTCGTTGTGTGGTTGATTTGATTATACTTATGTTGTTATTAATTGTAAAGCGATTATTTTTTCCTGAACTGATTCTAACATTTTATTTATCATGCATATGATTATAATGTTCGATATCTCACCCCTTATGTTTGAATGTTACCCCTATGTTGGTAATGTGCATTTAATCCAGAGTGAATGTGGTTTACCTTCAGTAGTTCGAGTCGGTATCATTGCTCTGATACGTAACACTCGGAGGGATGAACGCTTGCTATTTTATTGTTGTTATTATTTAGTTGTTGAACTTTAATCTATTGTTCGTTAAATAACTATTATTTGAAGTTGTTTTAGTTGGATAAAGATGTTATATTCTTTAAGTTGAATATTTGATTTCGCTACGTGGTTATGAAAGTTGTTGGTTTTAAAAGATTAATTTTTGTTGTTTTTAGTTCATCCAAGTTTAATGTGTTATGTATCTGTAATGAATGTCGTTGTTTTAAGTTGAAATTGTAGCATCCCGATTTGGTTGTCGTAATTTTCTAACTCTGATTTATATAATAATTGTCGGGTAGAATTAGGGTATTACATTTATCACCCTCCAAAGATCCCTACCATGGGATTGATTCCCTATTAGAACCAGATCACATCAGAAACACACTCAATCAACACAATTAATTTGAGGCTCGTCACAAGCGGACCATCATCCAAAATAGCATACCACCGTCCAAAATAATGCTATGAATGCATGATGCACAAATCACCAAATAAATTGTGACCATGGCTAGTCAATTGCATCATCCTTCATATAAGTGTCACATAGCATGTATTACACACTTGAACCATGCACATCATCATAACATCACAATAACATCATCAACGTCACAACAACATCATAGCAACAACATACTCGTCATTAAAACAAATAAAACATTATAGCATAACAAACATGTAATAAATCATTATCACCAACAATAGGTACTAGAATCTCATAACCATTTCATGATATAGTTATGTATTTAGCTTCCTAACTCTTCGAATGGCGCATCAAACAGAGTCCTAAAACTCAAGTTACGATACTTGGAAAATGCTGCCAGGGTTGCTCGCATGAGGCTCGTTCGACGATGCTATAGGTGTTATCCTTACTTGGTGCTCGCACAACGACACTAGGGCGACGAGCCCCTCCCCATAAATTTTCTAGGAACTCAATTTTTCACTCATCCCCTTGCCACTTGTCTCGCCCGATGACGCTTGGGCGCTCTCCTTGCCCCTTGCTCGCCCAGTAGTGCGCATGAAATTTCAACTTCTCAATTGTGATTTTTTCACTGTCTAGCCCATTCCAACTTCAATTACGGTACCAACCTCAATCAAAAACGCATAATAATCATCATATATCACATATTAACATCAAACTGCATCATCACATCATATTTGTTACGGACGGGCCTAACGGTTATGCATGGCCCAACCCACTTCTGTGTCTAGGACGACCCAATAGCTTTGGCCTAATCAGTATGGAAGGCATAAGGAATTTTCACCTTCTTCCCCTCAGGCGGGCACACTTAGTCGTATAATCCCCAGGATCAGCGAGACTACCTCTACCCTCGCTCGCAGTCATGCCCGTGCCAACATATAGTTTTCACTCTATCTATCATGCATGTGCAGCCTTCCAGGATTCCTGCTTTTACGCCTATATTCCTGGAAGTCACATATTTTGGGCCTGGGTCCGGGATGCCCAACCCAAAATATGGATCAATGGCCAAGCTCCAGAGGAATTATATAAACCTTCACACTTGTGAGGGTCAGGTGTCAATTATTCAACTCTAAAACCCTATATTTTCTCTTGTATATTTTTGCACTCTTACTTGAGCACTAGAGTGCCTTGAAGGTACATTCCCTCCCCCTTGATTCCAGCATTGCAGATGCAGATATTGGCCCATTAAAGGTTTTGATCACAGGTAAGATCAGTGGCGTCGTCTGTGGGAAATCTGTTCTCTCCATATTTCTTTCCCAGGAAACTAAAGATCAAATAAATGTTTCAAGATTCATATCATGGCCGATCAAGATGACAACCACCTTACTGGAAAAACCATCTTATGCCTTGTCCCGAGACTGACGACAATGGAGTTGCACCTCTCCTTGAAGACATCGCCCTGAAGACAGATGATTGCACCATGTATCCCTCCTACAACCAAGCTGAGGACGACGACGTCCAGTTCTTGGAAACTAGCAAGTCCAATAAAGTCCAAGAAGGGATGCCCTCAACCTTCAAACTAGTTCAGGTGCTGACCAATGCCGACCCAGCTATGGAAGCCCTGCTCGCCATAATAAATCATACCAACACCCTGATCCTACAGTAGAATGACAGGATCAGAGCACTAAGAAAGAGACACCATTCAAGATCTCCCCTCGTTGAGACACCAATGACATGGGTTCCACAGCCTATCCCCAGCATGACCCAGCCGTCGTCCAGCACTAGAGACATCACTAATCAAGAAGCACGATTGCACTCCTCCCCGTAGAGATCCAAAATCCCCGGTTAATAAGAAGATATGGGGAAATAAACGGTTGTAGAATCAACGCTCG
This sequence comes from Vicia faba, assembly GCA_948472305.1. Classification (NCBI taxonomy): domain Eukaryota; kingdom Viridiplantae; phylum Streptophyta; class Magnoliopsida; order Fabales; family Fabaceae; genus Vicia; species Vicia faba. Next base: position 1,328,486,539 of record OX451735.1, on the reverse strand, counting down.
ACTTCCCCTAAACCAAAGGGTCGTTCGAGGAATACATATCCCCGTCAAGTGAATAGTCCTCGACGAGGAAGAAATAATCACTCACCATCCCCGTCACCAGACCGGAGTGACGATAACAAACCCCATGGCCCGTTATCCCAGGAAATCATGGAGACTCTCATACCTATCGGGATGGAGAAACCCCTAAACCTGGGGACGTACGATGGGACCACCGATCCAAACAAACACATCAAGAATATTGATGCATTATTCGATAACTAAGGCGTAAGAGGCGCCATCAAGTGCTGAATATTCCCCACCATACTGAGAAAAGGGGACATGTCCTGGTATAAAAGCCTCCCCTACGAGTTGATCACATCTTGGAAGAACCCTGGGAAGAAATTCTTCATGCACTTTACAACATCTCGCCATCACCCCAAATCGGAGGTGTCGTTGGAGGCCATCATTCAGGGAAAGGAAGAGTCCCTCCAGGCATACATAGAAAGATTTAATCGCGAGGCCGTTCAGGTCCCCACAACTGACGGTATGAAGAAATACCTATTTGAACGCGGGCTTCGTCCCTACAATGACTTTGCAAAGGCAGTTTGCATTGAAACACCTTTTACACTGGATGCTCTCGTCCTTAAGGCCTAAGCATACATCCAGTATAAAGAAAAAGAAGCTGCCAATAATGCGCGAGACTCACGGCATCAGGAGAATGCCAAAGTTTCAAAGCAGGCGACTCATCGACATCTCGTTGGGGAGTAGATAAAATAAGAGACAACAAGCCCCACAAATCGCGGGAATACAAAGAGCCAAATGGCTGGTTCCATGATTACACTCCCTTAAACGCCTCACGCGAGCGCATCCTAACTGATTGTGCAAATTCAAAGTTTTGTCAGGTCAGGGTCCACTTTTCTCGATAGACGTTGTCTAAGCCTAGGACAGAAAAAACAAAATATTTTCATTTCCACAAGAGCCATGGGCATATCACTGAGGACTACATACATCTGAAGGATACCATCGAGATCCTCATCAGAGATGGGCATCTCAAACAATACAAGAAAAAAGATAGCTCTCATGAGGATGCACCGGAAGAAGGTCGAGGAAGAGAAACCCTCTTCCGAGGACGTCAGCATGACAGTTGCCACGTGCATTTCTCGACCGGAGGATTTCTACATATATGATGATGTTGAGAAACCCCTTTACTTCTCAATGCACAGTCCCTATGAGACCTTCCGCACCGACATGGTCATATCCAGAGGAGGATTTAACAAGTTTACTGTAGTCTCAGTGAAAAGGAGGTTCGAGCAGCTAAATGACGCGAGCTCTAACATAAATTCCACTCTCGACAAATTTTAGGGAATCTCTATCCCAATAGCTTTCTATCATGAAGTGCTCCCCGGAGGGGCCCCTAACTCCAGCATTCCTCTGCTCGTAAGAGCACAGATGGAAAATTTCGACAATTGACGCATACTTGTCGACTAAGTAAGTTCAGTGGACATTATGTACTCCCAATTGTTCACCCCTTTCCAACTCAATTAAATGCACCTGATTCCCTACGTGGGCTCGGATCTACAAGGTTTCAACAATGTTGTCACAAAATCCTGGGGCTACATCGAGTTGACCGTCACATTCGGGGTGGCCGAGATGGCTAGATCCATCAAAACCCAACATCCTCGAGTGACCAACCCTGGCCGAGCTGATAGTTGTACCCTCCACAGTGCACTTGAAAATGAAGTACTACACCTTAGAGGGACTCGTCGCCACCCTCCACGGGGATATTGAAGCCACAAGGAGATGCTTCGAGGCAGCCTTGAAGGGGTTGAACACCATCGGTGCACCACTCAAAATGACCAACAAGCCTGCTTGGCCCAGTAGTTCGTAAGATCCAAAACTGCAGCCTCACATCAACACGATCGACCTTGACAGCCGTTTCACCAAGGACGGTCTGCAAGATCAGAAGAAGAAAGAGAAGGAAGCATGGATGATTGTAGAGAGTTCCTCGACACCAGCCATCAATGAGGAGCCTTCCCATCCTCTACGCCCAATCCCAGATGGAGAATTCAAGATCATCCCCCTGGGTAGCAACCCCAAAAAGGGATTAAAGATTGGCCCATGCCTCCCCGACCTGGCGAGGAAGCAACTCAAAGCCTGTCTGAGAGAGAATGCAGACATGTTCGTGTGGAGTGCCTCATAGATACTCGGTTTGGATCTAGAAGTAGCTTGTCACCATCTGATGATAGATCATGCCCTTAAGGCAATTTTCCAATGTAGGCACAAGCAGTCTTGGGAAAAAATGGAGGCTGGCGAGCAAGCTGTAAAAGACCTCCTAAAGGCAAACTTTATATGTGAAACCTAGTACACAACATGGCTATCTAATGTTGTACTTGTCAAAAAATCAAATGGAAAATGGATATTGTGTGTTGACTATACCGATCTTAATAGAGCTTACCCTAAAGATGCTTACCCTTTGCCCAACATAGATAGATTAGTTGATAATTCTGTTGGTTTTAAATTATTATCTCTCATGGACGCATATTATGGATATAACCAGATCCCTATGGAAAAAAGAGACAAAAAATACACGGCTTTCATGACCGAGTCGGGAAACTACTACTATAATGCAATGCCTTTTGTCCTGAAAAACATTGTCGCCACATACCAAAGGATGACGAACAAATTCTTTCGAGCAGAGATTGGAGACATGCTCAAAGTCTATATAGACGACATGATTTTGAAATCCCAAGAATAATTTTATCATCCGCTTCAGTTGAATAGGGTTTTCGACCAGGCGAGGAAATAAAAAATGTGATTCAATCAAGAGAAGTACAACTTTGGTATACGGGCAGGCAAAATCCTCGGTTTCTACCTAATCGAACAAGGAATTAAGGCCAACCCTGAAAAGTACAAGACTGTTGTACCCCAAAATTTTCCATCTCATTTCTCAAGTAATCTCTCACAATATCTCCATTGATTCAAGACTGCACAAGGTTTGATCAGCTCAACATACCTCCTCTAGCACTGATGACTGAAAATTAGGGTTTGAGGTTGAACAATGACAATTGGACTTTTAATTCCCCATATGACTTTCATGGATCATTTTGTGCCCTTAAGATTGCTCATGTCAAGTTTCAAGTTTCATGGATCACATTTTTGCTCAGTCAATTGATCAGTTGACCTAAAATCAATTGTATTGGGGGAAAAGTCAATTGTTGTCAATCTACAGTCAAACTTCATAATTTTTTATCCATATCAACATTATGAACTCATATATGTCATTTGATCAAATTTGGATCACAATTCCTTAAGAAATTTGATCAGATCACCAAAAGGAAAAAATGGTCAAAATTAGGGTTTTGACTAAGAAGGTTCAATTTCAGATTTTTGACCTAGAAAATGACTTATTGGTTTAAGACATGACCTCAAGGATTCAAATTCTTCATTTTAACCTAATGGCATGGCTCAAAACATTTTTTCAATATCAATTGATTGACAGATGAATTTCAGTCAACTGATGAAAAGTCAATTATACACTGAAAAGTCAAACTTTGACTTTTTGATCAAAACCAAGTTTCAAAGATTACAATTCATCAAGACATGTCAAAATGTGAAACTTGTTCATCAAGAAATCAAAAAGTCAATATTTCATTTTGAAAAGTCAAATTTTCTAAACTCAGAATTTTTTCTAAGTGTTGGAAATTCACATTTTTTCACAACTTTGAGCCAAATTTACACCATGATGCAAGATGATTCAAAAGAAACTTCCAACATAAAATTTGTATATCTCAATGATATCTAAAAAATTGTAAAGAAGAACTCTTTCTAGAAATTCTTGAATTTCAAGTTATGATTTTGTGAAGACATGTTCATGAAACTTGAAAAACTTAGTGAAATTTTGCCCTAGTTTAGGCAGGATTTTGACCTAACTTCATGGCAATTTTTCACCTAGTTCCAAGATGAATCTTCTAGTATGTCCAACATAGAGGTTGTATATGATGTTACAAGCTTTCCAAAATGTCAAAGAAATCATTGAGATAATACCTGATCTAGGAGAATCGAAGGCTAGAAATTAGGGTTTCAAACTTGAATTACAAGCCATTTCTTGATGAACACATAATCCAATCTCAATGTTAGGCTGCATAATCTTGCTTTTCAGGCCTTCTAACTTGTGTATATATCCATAATTAATGGATTACACAAATCTTTGAGCTATAATCCAAGTGGTTTAAGCATTGTCCAATTTAATTTGCCATTTTGGGAAGAAAGTTAACAATGTCATTCTTGAAAATCAAGCTTTATGCACAAAGTCAATTCTTAAGCCTCTCACTTGTTCCATCTGATCATACTCCATCTACAAAGTCAAAAGCAAGTTTTTTTAAAGCATAACCACTCTACAATAGCAGGTACAAAAGGCATTAAAACTTGATTTCTCAAGAAAATCACATGTTGAGCTTAAACATGTGATTTTGAATTCTGATCAAATACAAGTCTCCAAACTTGTTGCTTATAAATAGAGGCCCTATTTGCAAGTTAACACATCAGCTTAAGCACCCTGAAACTCCCCCAAACTACCTCAAATCAGAACTTGCATCAAAACTCCATTGTTGTGCACATTCTGACTTTGAACTTGTAACTCACAATTCCCTCGTGTGTTTTCCTTCCTAATTAATCACAAAGCTCCTATACATAAGATATAGTCCATCCATGTCCTTATTCCAGAACTGTAAAACAATTTTCATCAACCTCCATAACCAAAAAATAGAGTCTGCAAGTTGACTTCTCCAAGCCATTCCAGCCATTAATTGCTCAAGCTAATCATTGCATTAACTTCCTAGGAACTTGAGGAAGCTAACCTGATCATTGCAGCACCTTGAATTAAGCTCATTTTCATTTCATAATTTTCAATTTTTAGGTATCATTTCCGAACTTCTATCTTTTTATAAGGCATTGTTAGGCTTGCATTTGTGAAGATAAAATGTAGACATCATTGCCCTGAAACTGTACATGTCCATAGATTTCATTTATATTGATTGAGTTTAGATAATTTTAGGTTTGAATCTCTGAAAAGAGTTAGGTCAGAATTTGGTACTTTTAGAAATTCTCATTCATCTTTGATTTATAGCTTATGATATTTATATGGTTGGATTCGTATGGAAAAATGGAGCAACTTACATGTTTGCATCTTTCATTTTTGTTGAGAAATGAGCAAGTTACAGGAACCATGGATGGAGGTTGAAGATGAAGTCATTTTCAGGACATGACTTATGTTATGTATTTATCATTTCACTTATGTTAACGGATGTACAGCCACCCCATTGGCAAAGGTAGCGCGCGTGTATGGTAAGGGTCGGGGGTTCAAATCCCAGCACTACCTTTTATTTAATTTCTCAACATTTTCCTTCCTTTTTGTTACAAACAACCAGCGATGGGCCTCCACCATTGGGCTTTGACATTTTTGCTGACTTCTAACCCCCCTGCATACTTTCATACACCTGGCCCAAATATTTTTTTTCTTTTATCATTTTAATTCATTTTATTTTCTTTGTCTTATTTTATTTATTATTTTTTATTACTATTATTATTATTATTATTATTATTATTATTATTATTAAAAATAAAAAATCAAAAAAACATTTATATTTATCATTTTCACACTTATTTATTTATTTTCTTTATAAAGACAAAAAGACAAACAAAAAAAACATTTTCTTAATGAATTAATATCTTTTTTCTTAAGAAATTAATAATTAGAGTTAGGTTTAATTATTTTTCTCTTTTTTATTTAAAATTAATTTAGAACTTAAGTTTCTTTTAATTAATTAATTACCATACTATTTTTATTAAATGTAAAACCTTTTCATAAAAAAACCCTAAAAATGCTTCAAACTTATTTTCTTTTCTTAATTTATTTAGGTTTAATTTTATTTATCTTTAATTAATTTTTTTCTTCCTTTTTTTAGTAATTAGGTCAAAACTAAACCCTTAACTAAAACCAAACAAAAATCATTTCTTTTCCATTCATCTTCTTGCATATTTATTCAATTCTTGTATATTATTCAATATGGTTGTAATAGATAATTAGGTTTAATTTTCTTGCAATCCCCATTTATAAATTTGTATACCCCCCTCCCCTAATGATGTAATAGCATGGTAATTTTACTTTCCACAATTTATCGTTTTCATATAAATGTTAGTAATTAGGGTTTGTATGGCAAGACTAAAATCAACAAGTATCAAACCCTAATTCAAGATAAACAATACAAGTAAATCAAACACACTTGCACACTTGCACCCTTAGGGTAATTCCACTTTGTTACCTTACAAAAATGGTCATGGTATGCATGTGGGATGTATTAGCAAAAACAAACCAAAGTAAAAGATCATAGTCCTTCGATGACGCTATAAATGTTGCCTTTCAAAATGATCTTAGTCCCTAAAAGAGAAATGCTAAGGTATCGCATAACATTGTTATCATGACTATACGGTGACCCATGCCCGTCCCTTTACATCCAAAGATAAGGCTTCTTACCAAATCAATGGTAAGATAGCAATATCAAAGGAAGGAAGAAATGAACAAAGACTTTTGAGTAGGTAGATTGTTCCTAGTTGCTTGCTCACTTTCAAAACAAACATCCTTGCTTATTTTCAAAACAAACACCATACACTTTCAAAAAACAAACTTTTAAACATGAAACATTTTCAAAAGTCCAACACTTTGTATACGTTCTTACGAACGAGAACTATTACAAAGTTTGCCTAAATGAAGGCATCTTTTCAAAATACTTTCAAAACCACCACAAAACACATTTTCAAACAAAAGCAAGTGATCTAGCAAGCAACTAAGAGCCCATAGATAACTATGGATGAAAAGAGTGCTAATACCTTACCTTTTCATAATCTACCCCCCGAACCCAAGAAATAATCTCAAAGGTCTTTCATGTTCTTTTCAGCCTTTCCTTTTGGATAAAAGAAAAGTCGGTGGTGACTCTTGCTAACCGCAACATTTGCAATCAAACGCAAAACATCCCAAGTTAGTTCTCCCACCGTATCACAGAATTGGCGACTCTGTTGGGGATAAAACTTGAAAGTGGGGTTAACTTAGGGTTAGATCACCTTTACTTGCTTTCATTTTTTTGATTTGTTTGCTTTACATTTTGGTTCCTTGTTTGGGTTTGTTCTAATCCTCTACCCGAATTTTGGATACCTTATAGGTAAGTAAAAATACGTTGTGGAAACTGTGTGGGGTATACCGACATGGTCTAAGCAATAGCTACGTTAGTGTGACACATTTGTGGGTACCGGTAGCCCTTGAATAGTCGAGGAGAATACGGGGCTGTTGTATGGTGTCATGAAGCACTAACTGACTTTAGAACCTTTACTTGACCAACTTGGCCATTAGGAAGTAGTGAGATAGTTGTCTTTGGTACAGTCTGAAGTTGGTTGATACTCGATACTATGCTCATTGAGATCGGACTTATTGGGATATTTTGGTCGCTGTGAAAGAGGCTTGCGCTGAAACCATGCCCGACAAGAAAGATCAATGATATTGAGATCCCTTAGAACCCGGTTACTATTTCTAGGACAGGTTTGAGCCAACTAAACTTCAAGAGGGTACTTACCTATAAGACTCCATGCAAGCCTAAACCTAAGGACTTGTTTGTCTTGTTTGTATATGTTTATTTGTACATAACATCATAAACATCATAAAATCATACTCATTCTCACTAACCATTTCAAGGATTATTGGGATTCCTTCTCAACTCAAAGAGTTAGCATCAAGGGTCCCTGAGAACTCTTCATTCACCGAAAGACATGGTCGCCTCCTAAACTTGGTTACCTCTAGCACTAATGAAAATATGATGAAGGTGTTTATCCAGTTCTTTGATCCTCTACACCATTTCTTCACTTTTCCTGATTATCAGCTTGTACCTACTATGGAAGAATTCTCTCAACTCTTGAGGATTCCCATTCTCAATCAACTACCCTTCAATGGTACGGAAAGAGATCCTAAACCTAAAGAGATTGCTTGAGCACTACACTTGCAACAATCTGATGTCACAACTAATTGGGAAACAAGGAGAGGTGTCAAAGGATTCTTAGCCAAGTTCTTGTTTGAGAAATCTCAAGATTGTTGGAACTCTTTGGACTTACAAGCTTTTGAAGAAATTTTGTCCCTTCTCAACTATGGGATGGTTTTGTTTCCAAACCCTGACCAACTTATAGATGTAAATGCTATCAAAATCTTCCGGTGCCTACTTTGTTGGGAGATATCCTACATTCTTTTCACTCTCGCACTATAAGGAAGAGAGGGATCCTCATGTGTTGCACTCCTCTCTTAGCTAGATGGTTTATTTCGTATCTTCCCCGGTCTGTGTTAAAGAACGAGCAAGATTTTAGGTGGTCTCATAGGTTGATGACGCTCAGACATTTGGATATCCATTGGTGTTCTTGATCCTTGGAGAACATTACTATCATTGACCATTGCAGGGAATTCCATAATGTCCCTTTACTTTGAATTAGGGGAGGTATCACTTACAACCCTTGCTTAGCCCAACGACAATTTGGTTATGCCTTAAGGGATGGTCCTCATGAGATGCTCATCCAAGGATTGGTATTTGACTACGAGAGCGACGATTAAAGCTACCATCCGAGGTTTATACGAGCTTGGAGAATGGTAAGCAACACAAGAATTCCATTCCCCTTGAGCCTTACCTTGGGTGGGTACGAGCGCATGCTTAGAAACTTGTGATGCCTTATCCCTCCATCTTACCAGTTATCATGGAACCTGTGGTTGAAGGAGATGACCCGTACATTGTCCTCCATCCCGACATGCCTACTTCCCTTGAAGACTTGAAAAAAGGTTGGATTCAGCTGAAAGAGGAATGAGATACCTTCGAAGCTCAATTCTACGCTAGTGAGAAAAGGGTCTTGGAGCTTACAAAGCAGCTACATGAAGAGCAAAGCGTGAATTCCTACCTTGCGTCGAAGAGGATGCGTTCGGTCTTTTTATCTTAGAGATTCATTTTATAAGCCCAAGAGGCATGTTGTAGTCATTTTAAACTAATTAATGAAATTTAATGTTTGTTCATGCTTTGTCTATACAAATTTAAATTCCATAAATCCTTGAAATCATTTGCATACACATCTCCCGTGCATCAAAACATAATAGGTTTTCCACAACAGGTTTCCTTATCTTTCTACTGTTTATTTCATCAAGATGGATCTAGAGAAAATTGTGAAGGATCTTCAGGCACAAAACTCTCAGTTCCAAGAGACTCTACTGGCCCTAGCCAAGGGGAAACAAGATATGATGTCATTGCTGGAAGTTAAGAAGAAACTCAAGAGGAAAGCTCTGGTCAACATGGGTAGAAGGTTCAGAGAACCAGTCCGTCAGATCCGGGTAGTGGAAGACTCATCTGAGGAAAACGAGAATCAGATTGGAGAAGCTAGGAGCACCCAGATTAGTTGTATCAACGATTAAGCGTCTGATGATGTTGATTATTTTGATGAGTAGTATCCTCCTGCCAATGTCAAGTACAAGCAGTTAGAAGACAGATTGAAGGCCGTTGAGATCCAAGCCGTCCACGATTTAGACTTTGATGATTTGGGTTTGATCTCTGGGGTTGTTATTCCCTACAAATTCAAGATACCAGTCTTTTAAAAGTACGATGGAGTTTCCTGTCCAAAACTTCACCTGAAATCTTATGTACACAAGATACAGCCGCACAGCGCTGATAAGAAATTTTGGGTTCACTTTTTTCAAGAAAGCTTGACCGGAATACAACTAGAGTGGTTTTACCATTTGGATGGTTCCCGTATCAATACATGGGAAGACTTAGCTACCGCCTTCTACCACCAATATCAGTATAATGCCGACTTGGCGCTGACAAGAGTTCAGTTATAAGATATGACAATGGGGAAGAATGAAGGATTTAAAGAATATGCACAAAAGTGGAGAGACCTTGCCAGTAGGGTTCAACCACCTTTGAATGATAGGGAGCATATTGGCATGTTTATGGGCACTTTATCTGGTCCATTCTTTAACTTGTTGGTTGGCTGTTCTTCTTCCGGTTTCACCGAGCTGATCTTAACTGGTGAAAGAGTTGAAAGCGGCATCAAAAGCGAGAAGATTCCCATGGCATCTGCCTCCACTTCCAATTCTGTAAAGAAATCTTTTACTGCGAAAAAATAAATCAATGTTGCGTATGGGGAAAGGGCCCGTACTAAGAAGGATGATCGTCCGTCTGTTAATGATGTACGAATCTACAATCCAACTCCTGCTCAAAGGCCATCTGCAAATCATTAATGTTTTGAAACTCCGAAAAGATGATTCATGAGGATAGGCATGTCACTATCGCAAGCCTTACAACACATGTTAAAGGCTAATTTGGTGACATTGCGCGATCCTCTGGCCAATCCAGATACCTCTTAACCAAAGTACAATCCAAATGCTAAATGTGCATATCACTCAAGTAGTCCCGGGCATGAGACTGGCCAATGCTGGGCACTAAAGAATAAAATTCAGGACTTGATCGATAACAAGACCATTGAATTTGATCCTCCTCCAACTCCAAATGTAATCACTGCGCCTATGCCAAATCAGGGCAAGGGTGTCAACAAAGTCAACATTGTCGGTGATTTTGATGATGAATGTGCATTTGAAGATTGGATGTATCCTACTACAACGGAACTCAACAATTTGCAAGCGAAGGACTTCGTGCCCATCTCCTTCATTGAGGAGTAATCACTTGTTTATTGCTTTTTATTAATTCAAGAACATTTTGTCTGTAATATTTAACAATGACTTTTAAGCCATATGATTGGCTCGGGGCACTTTGGTCCATTTGTCAAGGGTTTTATTTATGTTCATATTATCATATGATCATTCAATACAAATCATTGGACTCTTTTGCATTAAAATCTTTGTGCTCACTGTCTTTTATTTCTTTAAATACATTCTTCAAAATAGCCATGTATCTTACATGCACACACACACACTCTTGCAGGTCCTCATCCACTCTGGATCTTATTTCCAATGACTCTACTATTGCCGACTATGAGTTTGAATGTCCAATTAACCAAGCCGAAGACGAAGGCAAGGAAGATTGTGAAATACCGGGAGAACTAGCCAGACTTCTATTACAAGAGGAAAAAGATATTTATCCGCACGAAGAGTCAGTTGAAGTCATCAATCTGGGTATCGAGACAGACAAGAGAGAGGTCAAGATCGGTGCTAACTTAGAAGACAGTGTCAAGAGCAGGTTGGTTCAAATGTTGCATAACTATGTGGAACTGTTTACTTGGTCGTATGAAGATATTCCAGGGTTGGATATCGACATTATAGTTCACGTCTGCCGACAAAGGAAGATTGTCCTCCTGTCAAACAAAAGGTTCGTCACATGAGGCCTAATATGTCTGAAAAGATAAAAGCTGAAGTAATGAAACAATTTGATGCAGGATTCCTAGCTGTGACATCTTATCCCCAATGGGTTGCAAATGGGGTGCCAGTGCCAAAGAAAGACGTAAAAGTTCTCATGTGGGTAGACTATAGGGATCTGAATAGGGAAAGCCCCAAGGATTATTTCCCTCTACCTCACATTGATGTCTTGGTCGATAATACTGCTCAGCATAAAGTCTTCTCTTTCATGGATGGCTTCTTCGGCTATAATCAAATTATTATGGCTCCCAAAGACATGGAGAAGACCACTTTCATTACGCAATGGGGTACCTTTTACTACAAGGTCATGTCGTTCAGATTGAAGAATGCAGAGGCAACATATCAAAGGGATATGGTAGCTTTGTTTCATGACATGATTCATCATGAAATAGAGGTATATGTGGATGATATGATTTCCAGATGACAAACTGAGGAGGAACATCTCGATCGCCTATACAAGCTATTCGAGAAGTTGAAAATGTACAAGTTGAGGTTGAACCCTAACAAGTGCACATTCAGAGTACAATCTGGAAAGCTTCTAGGTTTTGTTGTCAGTAGTAAAGGCATCGAAGTCGATCCTGCCAAGGTAAAGGCCATCCAAGAAATTCTAATCCCCCACTCTGAAAAGGAAGTTAGAGGATTCTTGGGTCGTCTCAACTACATCGCCCACTTCATATCTCACTTGACTGCTACTTGTGAGCCAATCTTCAAACTCTTGAAGAAAGATCAAGTAGTCAGTTGGAATGATGAATGCCAAGCTTCCTTCAACAAAATCAAATAATATCTGTAAGAACCTCTTATTCTCATGCCTCCAGTTGAAGGAAGACCCTTGATCATGTACTTGGCAGTTCTAGAAAACTCTATGGGGTGTGTTTTGGGCCAACATGACGAGTCTGGCCGAAAAGAGTATTTGATTGACTACCTGAGAAAAAATTTTATCGATTGTGAAACCAGATATTCACTGTTGTACCCCAAAATTTGCCCTCCCATATTCCTCAAGATTTGCCAAGTCAAAGCTTCAAAATCTCCCCAAGGGTTGCACAGTTCAAGGGCCTCCTAACAGTCAAAGATTAGGGTTTTGGTTCTGACAAAGAAAATGAAGTTTCCAAGGGTCCAATCAAGTCCCACATGCCTACAAACATGGTCAAGTATCCTCATACCAAGGTTCAAGACTTACAACACAAAATTGCACAGTCAAAAACCCTAATTGCACTACAGTCAACTGTAGGGGCAAAATGGTCATTTGACAGTCAAAAGTTCAAATTTTTGGTCAACATCTCATTTTGAAGCCACAAACATCATTTGATCAATGCTTGATCATGATTCTCAAAGCTTGGCTCAAAAAGTCTCAAGATGCAAAAGTTTCCATATTTGGACAGTTTGAAAAAGTCAACTGTAACTTGACCAAGGCATAACTTCCACATGGATTATCAGAAAAATTCCATCCAAAGCTCATTTTGAAGAGAAAGACATTTCCTACAACTCCTCTTCACACTTCAAGTCCAAGAAATGCTCTCACAAAAAGTTATCAATTTCAACATTATAGGTCATTTTCAAAAGTCAACAAAAAAGGACTTCAAGTCAAAGGCCATAACTTGAGATTCGTAAATCAAAATGACATGGGACTAAAGGAATTGGTTAGAGGACTCAAAGACCTTTCCAAAATGTCAAAGAACATGAACAAAGCTTAAAAATTGAGCAAGATATGCCTTGTGGAAGTTGGGAAATGTTTGGATATTTTGAAAAGTCAATATTGCTTCAAATGTCTTAAAAATGCTAATGCGCCTCTTTTTCTTCCAAAATCCATCATCCAAAACATGTGCACGACCATTTGGCCCAAAGTGAAGTTTTTCATCATTTTTATTTATTTATTTGGATTTTTAATTGCTAATAATTCATTTAATTAATTAAAATACATGAAAAATACTAAACCTAAGTTTTTAAATCTTTTTGTGCATGAAATAGTCTCAATATTTCGTGCATGGTCAGATTTGGAAAGAATCCATGTGATTGGACATGATTGGAACCAAAATAGCATGAAAAAGATTGAAAAAATTATGGCATGGAAATCAAATATTTTCTCATCAATTCATTGATTCTTTGGACCAAATTTTGAACCCTAATCATTCACACATATATACTAATGCTAACCCTACTCCTCAGAACCTCCAAGCTGCGCCATACATCCATAACCAAGCTTGAGTTTTTTGACAGAAATTCCAAAACTGAAAACTAGCTTCCAGTGCGATTCAAGGCCAAAGAATTATTCTATTGTGTTCCTGAAGCTTCAAGGAGGGAGTCTGAATCAAAACCATAAGCTCTAACACCAAGAAACAAGAGAACGATCGCGTCCTGTACAGAATTTTTTCCACATTCTTGCATCATGATTCATGCATTTTTAGTAATTCTTAATATTTGATTTGTGTTCATTGATTGATTCTAAAGCTAACAGTGTGCTTTAATTGAGTTTTTACGCATTGCATGAAGAATCACCATTAAAGGACGCTAGGGTTACAGAACTTTCAAATTGGGCATTTTTGAATGCTGTAAAATCAGGACACCTCAATGCCATGGTTGAAATCAGCACGCTTGGACGATTCTAATGCAACACTCGCGCCTAATTTATATGGCACCATAGCCTATTCGCTATTATTGAAAAGTTCACATTTTGGGGGGGTTTAAAACCCCCGCTAACCTTTTTTATATTTCAGGCAAAAGCGCAGCAAGGAGGAAGATGATGATGTGTAGGACAGCAATTGGTTTATTTGAATTTTCGCGCTAAAAGCCCCACTAACCATTGTTTTATCTTATATTATTTGCTTGTTATTATATAACCAAAACACGCAGTTGGAGAAGTTGGCAAAGCATAGTATTGGTAATCCCTGGGACCTGGGTTCGATCCCAGGTCCCCATCCCTTTCCATATTATTTTTCTAATCGCGCTTGGGTGTAGTTCGCTTCCTGGGTTCCACCATACAACCCCTGATCCAACCATGCCACTTGGCCAATGGAGACAATCTGAAGGCCTAGATCTGGTGAATACCATGGGCATGAGTCAAAGAAGTGACACGCTTCCAGGAAAAGTCAACGAAGGCCTCCAAAGATGGGCCTAAAATGCTACAATCTCACCTCCAATTTGGGGACAGACCCCCCATGGTTTGCCTTTCTCATTCTTTTCTCATATTTTTCTATTTTTGTTTTAATTAGTTTTTTAATTTAATTCTTTAAACCAATTTATTTTCATAAAAATATAAAAACAATAGAAAAATCAGAAAAGACAAAAAATTAAATATATTTTATTTAACTAATATTTTTGTAAATAAATCTCACTAATTAATTAGATTTAAATTTAGGGTTAATTTTAATATCTTTTCTTAATAAATTAAAAACTTGTAGAATTAGGTTTAATTAGTTTAATTACTTTTTTTCTTTTGTTTTTTCCTCACTAATAATTAACTATTTATTTTTATAAATCAAATTGCATTAATTAATTAGATTTAATTTTAGGTAATTTTCATATTTTCTTAATAAATTAAAAAATAGCTAGAATTAGGGTTAATTAATATTTTAATTCCATTTAATTCTCATTAAAATCATAAATACCAAAATCTCAAAACTAATTTCTTTTTTTTCATTTTAATTTAATTAATCTAATAATTTAATTTAATTTCATTAAAAAGGGTCCAACGCCCTCGCTTCCAATTTTAATTCCAATTCGCGCATTTTATTTTACTTCTTATAATATTAATGTAATTCTCCCAAAGCCTTGTAAACTCGGACATTTTATTTCTCGCACTTTATTTACTTTCTGTCAAATCGGGTCCTGGATTTTAATTTTGGCGATGTGGACCCGCGCCCTTGTAATAGTTTAGGAACTTTATATTTCTCGCACTTTTTAACTGTTAACTAATTGCATGCAAGAATGAATGACAAAAATAAAAACAAACGCATAGATCACCCATGACATGACAAAAGACAAAAATATCTGAATCTGACACACAAATCACACACCACCCCTAGGGTACGCCTCACTGTTGACTTGCCTCGAAATGTGATCGTCGAGTAGAGGATGTCTTAGTAAGTCCTCATGATCCGGGAACCTGGCATGAGGGTAGCTTCTAAGGTGTCTTCCCATTGCTCTGGTGATCACCATGTCCCGAACTTCGAATTGACCCGAACACCTCCAACGGTGGTGCTACCTACCTCTCAATGGTGGGATGGAACTACTTTAAAGGACATTTACACAGACGAATTCCTTAGGGTAGGTAGACGACTCTAGATACTTGCTCTAAATTTCAAAACAAATTCAAAAATACTTTCCACACCGACACCTTTTCAAAAAGCTTTCGAAAGCAATTTTTCAAACACTCTTGAGGACCGATACAAGAGTCGAACTGGAATTTTCAAAGAAACTTTTTAAAACCCACAGTTGAAAAGCAAACAAACTATTTTTGAAAACACAAGTGAGCAAGTATCTAAGAGCCCATGGATAACCATGGATAGAAAGGGTGCTAACACCTTCCCTTTCTATAACCTACCTCCCGAACCGAGAGCAATCTATTTAAGGAATTTTTCTGTGCTTTTGTCCTTTCCATTTGGAGAAAATAAAAGACGGTGGCGACTCTTGCTTCCGCGACATTTCGCGAACCAGCGTTAAACAGTCAGTTCCAGATCCACCGATCACAGAACTAGCGACTCTGCTGGGGACATCTTTATAAAGTGAGGTGTACCTTAGGATAGTTCTTAACTGTGTTTTCAATTGTATTGATTTGCTTGCTTTATTATTGTGGGACTGTCTTGGGAGTTCTATAGATCCTAACCCGGATCTGGGGGATACCTTCTTAGAAAGTAGCAACAAGGCTGTGAGGGAACTGTGCGGGGTATACCGACATGGTTGAAACAGTCTGCTACGTTGATGTGGCACTTTGGTGTGTACCGGTAACCCTTGAGTTCAGTCAAGGAGAGTACGGGGCCTCCGCGTGGTGTCGTGAAGCATCAACAAACCTTAGGAACCTTAATTGAACTATCTTGGCCTCTTTAGGGTAGTGAGATAACTGACTTTGGTACAGTCCGAGGTTGGTTGATACTCGATACTACACTCAATTGAGGGTTGCTTTCCTGGAATATTTCGGTCGCCAGTTCAGTGGCTAAATCGAAACGATGAACAATGAAAGCAATCCCGTGATATTGGGACCCTTAGAACCCGGTTACTTCTAATAGGACAGGTTGAACCCACCAGCTTCAAGAGGGTACTACCCAGACCCCATGCTGGCCTAAACCCTAAAGGCTTGACTTGTGTGACTTGTGTGCCTTACATGTTTGTCTTTGTAAATATTTGTGGTGTGTTTAATCATAGCATCATGACATCATCCAGCATCATATGCATTGACTAACCATTTCAAGGGTTCGAATCTTCATCTTTGTTCTTGTTTTGTAGGACATGGAAACTGTTCGCAGAAAGACAATTCAAATCAGTCTTGTAAGGATCCCTCCTCAGCTTAAGGAAATTATATCCAGGATTCCCGAGAGCTCTTCATTCAGTGAAAGACATGGAAGACTCATCAGCTTGGTCAACACCAACATTGAGGAAGACATGATAAAGGTCCTGTTCCAGTTCTTTGACCCTTTGCATCACTATTTCACCTTCTTGGATTATCAGCTGGTACCTACCTTGGAGGAGTTCTCCCGGCTCCTGAAGATCCCTATCCTTGATCAACTACCCTACAACGGTACGGAAAAGGAACCCAAGCTTGAAGAGATTGCTAAAGCCTTGCACCTACAGTCAGATGACCTCAAGGGACATTGGGAAGTTAGAAGTGGTATCAAAGGGTTCTTAACCAGGTTTCTGTTTGAAAAGGCCCATGAATGTTGGAACTCCCTTGATTTACAAGCTTTTGAAGAAGTTGTGGCCCTCCTTGTCTATGGTTTGGTGTTGTTCCCTAATCCAGATCAGCTTATAGATATCAGTGCTGTCCAGATCTTCATGTCCAGGAATCCTATACCTACGTTGCTAGGGGACATCCTTCACTCATGTTACACTCGAACCATGAGAAAAAGAGGTGTCCTTATGTGTTTCACTCCTCTCCTGGGAAGGTGGTTTATTTCGCACCTTCCACAATCAGTTTTGAAGAACGAGTGAGGTTTGAGATGGTCACAACGATTGATGACTCTTACACATGCAGATATACATTGGTGCCCTCGGTCCAGAGAGGATGTCACTATCATTGATCATTGCGGGGATTACCCTAATGTTCCTTTACTTGGAATCAGAGGAGGTATTACTTACAACCCATGCCTGGCTTGGAGACAGTTTGGTTATGCTCGAAGGGATGGTCCTCATGACATGTTAATTCCTGACATAGTTTTTGACTTCGACAACGATGCACAAGGACTTCGCCAGAGATTTATCAGAGCTTGGAGGATGCCAAGTAGGATAGACAGTAAGACACTGCGGCACAGGAATTCCATCCCATTGGAACCTTATCTCAAGTGGGTACGCGCCCGCTCCCAGAAGTTAGTAATGCCTTATCCTCATATGCTCCCTGTGATCAAAGAGCCAGTCTTGGAAGGAGAAGTGTCTTACACCATTCAGCACCCTGATATGCCCACGTCCTGGGAAGAGATGCAGAAGAGCTGGATCCAGCTTAAGGAAGAACAGAATTCTCTTGAGACCAGTCTACATGCTAGTGAAAATAAGGTCTTGGAACTCACCCGCCTATTGCATGAGGAGAGGAATCTCAACACCTACATAGCTCCAAAGAGGATGCGTAGTGTCTTTTGGGATTGATTTGCTTTGTAATTTATGCCCATGAGGTTTTGATGTACTGAACAATTGTTTCTTTAATAATAACGTGTGTTCCTTTTTGTTTATAACAAATTTGAACTTTCGAACCCTTGAATGCATTGCATAAACACATATCATTCATCATGTGCATAGCAGGTTTTCTTCTTTTCAGGTTGCTTACCGTTCTTCGCTGTTTATTTCAGCATCATGAATCCTGACTCATCATCAACTGAGATGTCCATCAAGGCTCTTCAGGCGCAGAATGCGCAATTTCAGGAACTAATCATGGGTTTGGCTCAGGGCCAAGAAGAGCTGAAGGCTCTGCTCCTGAAGAAGGAAAAGAAGAAGAAGATAAGAACTGTTCTTTTTAACTCGGGCCGAAGGTTTGGCAATACTCTGCAGAATGAAGAGGCTGGTTCTTCTATAGGCAAGGGTACCCCTCAAGGGGAAAAAGGTCCTAGTCCGGTAGTCTCCGACAACGAGACTGATTTTGATGAGGAACAGTATCCTCCGGCTGAAGACCGTTATAAGCAGTTGGAAGACAGGTTGAATGCTATGGAGATCCAACAGGTGCCTGGGATGGATTTCGGAGACATGGGTTTGTCTACTGGTGTGATTATTCCTCATAAATTCAAAGCACCATCCTTTACCAAGTATGATGGGGCATCCTGTCCCAAGCTACACCTCAGGTCTTACGTACGGAAGATTCAACCGTACTCAGTGGACAAGAATTTGTGGATCCACTTCTTCCAGGAGAGTCTTTCAGGGACTCATCTCGAATGGTTCTATCAGCTGGATGGGACCAAGGTTCGTAACTGGGAGGAGTTGGCTACTGCTTTCTATAAGCAGTATCAATATAATGCCGACCTTGCCCCTACACGTACCCAACTCCAGGGTATGTCGCTAGGGTCAAGCGAAGGTTTTAAAGAGTACGCACAGAAGTGGAGGGATCTGGCTGGCAGGGTGCAGCCTCCGTTGACTGACCGGGAGTTGGTAGACATGTTCTTGGGGACCCTATCTGGGCCATTTTTCAACCATCTCATCGGTAACTCGTCTGCAGGGTTTACTGATCTTATTCTGACTGGGGAGAGAATTGAGGCTGGGTTGAAGTCTGGTAAGATTCCGAAGGGTGCATCTACAAGTTCTGAGAAGAAACCCTTCAAAAAGGAGGCCAGTGCTGTATACGGCTCTAGAAGACAAGAGAAACCTGAACGCCGCCAATCTGTCAACGTGATGATGATTGCCAAACCTGTTGCCGCTCCTCGGCAAACCAATCCACCAAGGGCTGAAAGACCCCGGAGAGAGTTTACCCGTTTGAGTATGACCCTATCGTAGATCTTGCCGCAGTTGCTGTCCACCAACCTAGTGACTGTCAGGGAGGCCCCAAAGGTTGTAAACAATTCTTCCCCCAAATACAATCCGAATGCCCACTGTGCTTACCACTCCGATATCCCGGGGCATTCCACAGACGACTGTTGGGCCTTAAGGAACAAGATGCAGGACCTTATTGACGCCAAGGAGGTACAATTTGAGGCATCTAAGAAACCTAATGTAGTGAGAGCTCCCCTGCCTGCTCATGGAGTGAATGCTATTGGGGACGAAGATGAAGTGGATGAAGCTGAGTTTGATAGCTGGATTTACCCGGCAACCGACAGTGGACCAAACAATTGGAGTGCAAAGGACAACCTACCTGTTTCTCTTGTTACTGAGTAATGAATTCCTATGTTTTTGTTATTTGTAATAAACAATTAAAAACTTTATATCCCGGTGTCTTACCCGGGGCACCGTGGCTTCATTTGTGAGGGCATATAAATTGTCATTTCATATATCATGAATAAAAATCTTGGACGTTTTCTCGCATTTCAAATCTTATGTTCCTTTTCTATCTTTCCTTCCTTTATATATTTCAAAACAGCTGTATTTACACACACTCACTCATACTGGTTCCAATCCACTCTGGATCTCACTGGTAACGACTCTGCTACTGCCAGCTATGACTTCGAAAATCCGATCAACTTAGCCGAAGACGAAGGTGAAGATGATTGCGAAGTGCCTGGCGAGCATGCAAGACTGTTACTTCAGGAAGAGAGGGCAATTCAACCACACGAAGAGCCAGTGGAAACAATAAACCTGGGTACTGAGGTAGACAGAAAGGAGGTAAAGATTGGTGCCAACCTAGAGCTCAGCGTGAAACAACGGTTGACTCAGATGCTGCATGATTATATGGAGATCTTTGCCTGGTCCTACGAAGACATGCCCGGGTTGGATACCGATATCGTAGTCCATCACCTGCCTACTAAGGAAGACTGCCCTCTAGTCAAGCAAAAGGTCCGCCGTATGCGTCCAGAGATGTCTGAGAAGATCAAAGCCGAGGTTATGAAACAATTTGATGTCGGGTTCCTTGCAGTGACTTCTTACCCTCAGTGGGTTGCTAATGTGGTGTCGGTACCAAAGAAAGATGGAAAGGTCAGAATGTGTGTCGACTACAGGGATCTGAACAGGGCCAGCCCCAAGGATGACTTCCCTTTACCTCACATTGATGTCCTTGTTGATAATACTGCTCAGCATAAGGTGTTCTCTTTCATGGATGGTTTTTCAGGTTATAATCAGATCAAGATGGCTCCTGAAGACATGGAGAAGACTACCTTTGTTACTCAGTGGGTCACCTTCTGCTACAAGGTCATGCCTTTTGGATTGAAGAACGCCGGGGCAACCTACCAACGTGCCATGGTTGCTTTATTTCATGATATGATCCATCATGAGATAGAAGTGTATGTTGACGACATGATCGCAAGGTCCCAGACTGAGGAAGAGCACCTAGATCATCTGCAGAAGTTGTTTGACCGTCTGAAACTGTACAAGCTGAGGTTGAACCCGAACAAGTGCACCTTCGGGGTAAGATCTGGAAAGTTACTAGGCTTCGTTGTAAGTGATAAAGGTATTCAAGTGGACCCTGCCAAGGTCAAAGCTATTCAAGAGATGCCGGTTCCTAAGACAGAGAAGGAGGTCAGAGGCTTTTTAGGATGCCTGAATTACATTGCTCGGTTCATCTCACACCTGACTGCTACCTGTGAGCCAATCTTCAAGCTGCTGAAGAAAGATCAGGTAGTACGTTGGAATGATGAATGTCAGGCTGCTTTTGACAGAATCAAGGAGTATCTCCAAGAACCACCCATCCTTATGCCACCGGTTGAAGGGAGACCTCTGATACTATACCTGACAGTACTTGACAACTCAATGGGGTGTGTGCTGGGGCAGCATGACGAGTCTGGCCGAAAAGAGCATGCCATTTATTACCTTAGCAAAAAGTTTACCGACTGTGAGACCCGATACTCACTGCTTGAGAAAACTTGCTGCGCTTTGGTATGGGCTGCTCGCCGGCTGAGACAGTATATGCTGACTCACACTACCTTGTTGATCTCAAAGATGGATCCTATAAAGTACATATTTGAAAAGCCTGCTTTGTCTGGGAGAATAGCAAGATGGAAAATGATCTTAACGGAATACGACATCCAGTACACAACCCAGAAAGCCATCAAGGGAAGTGTATTGGCAGACCATTTGGCACATCAAGCAGTAGACGACTATCAGTCAATGAACTTCGAGTTTCCGGACGAGAGCATCATGATTGTGACTGACTGTGAAGTACCTGGACCGGATGAAGGACCTGAGGAAGGATCCCGATGGTCTATGCACTTTGACGGAGCCTCCAATGCTTTGGGTAACAGTATCGGTGTTGTAATCATATCCCCTCAAGGCACTCATACTCCACTCACTGCCCGGCTATGTTTCAACTGTACCAACAACATGGCGGAGTATGAGGCATGCATCATGGGTCTTCAAGCTGCGATCGACCTAAGGATCAAGTTTCTGAGTGTCTTCGGAGATTCCGCTCTCGTGATCAATCAGATCAAAGGAGAGTGGGATACGAAACATCCGAATCTTATCCCTTACAGAGAATGTGTGTTGACATTGATCCCCCACTTCACGGAGATAACCTTTGAACACTTTCCAAGAGAGGAGAATCAGTTAGCGGATGCGTTAGCTACGATGTCTTCCATGTTCAAGGTCAAATGGGACAATGAGGCTCCCCAGATCATCATCTGGAAATTGGACGAACCGACATACTGTTGTGATCTCGAGACTGAGTTGTTAACTAAGAAGCCTTGGTACAATGAGGTGAAGAGATATCTGGAAGCTCAGGAATACCCTGAAGGTGCCTCGGTCAATGATAAAAAGTTCTTGAGAAGGTTCGCAGCAAAGTTCTTCCTTAGCAACGGCATACTGTATAAGCGAAACCATGATTCGACCTTACTACGTTGTGTGGATAAGACTGAAGCAGAAAGGATCATGGAAGAGCTACATGAAGGGACCTTCGGAACACATTCCAGTGGACACACTATGGCAAAGAGGATCCTTCGGGCAGGGTATTTCTGGTCCACCATGGAAGCTGACTGCTACCAACATTCTCGGACATGCCATAAATGCCAGATATACGCAGACAAGGTGCATGTTCCCCCAGTTCCTCTAAATGTTTTGACTGCGCCTTGGCCGTTTACAATGTGGGGCATAGATATGATCGGTGAGATTAAACCTACGGCATCTAACGGGCATCGCTTCATCCTGGTAGCGATTGATTACTTCACGAAGTGGGTTGAAGCGGCTTCCTACGCTACGGTAACCAAGACTGTTGTGGCACAGTTCATTCGGCATAACCTGATCTGTCGATACGGCGTCCCAGAAAGAATCATTACAGACAACGGTACCAATCTCAATAACAAAATGATCACTGAGCTTTGCGAGCAGTTCAAGATACAGTACCATAACTCTTCTCCTTACAGACCGAAGATGAATGGGGCTGTAGAAGCAGCAAATAAAAATATTAAGAAAATCGTGCAGAAGATGACAGTGACTTATAAAGATTGGCACGAGATGTTACCGTTCGCTCTACATGGGTACCGTACCTCAGCCAGGACGTTAACCGGGGCAACTCCTTTCTCCTTGGTCTATGGCATGGAGGCAGTCTTACCGATTGAAGTGCAAATACCCTCTCTCTGGATAATGAAGGATGCAAATCTGAACGAAGATGATTGGATCCAGACACGACTTGATCAGCTAAACCTCATTGATGAAAAGAGACTTGCTGCTATCTGTCATGGTCAGACGTACCAAAAACGGATGATCAGGGCATTAAACAAAAAGGTCAGACCACAGGAATATCAGGTTGGGGATCTGGTAATCAAGCGAATCATCCTTCCTCAGAGTGATCCAAGGGGCAAATGGACCCCTACGTACGAAGGGCCATTTGTGGTTAAACATGTGTTCTCAGGAGGAGCCATGATTCTAACCAACATGGATGGTGACGACCTTCCTCACCCCGCCAATGCAGACATAGTAAAAAGATACTACGCATAAAAAAAGACCCGCTAAGCAGACATGCTTAGGCAAAAATTAGGGCTTCCCGGTGAACCAAAAGGGTTCAGGCAAAATGAAGGGATGAAATGAAAAAATCTGTACACCCGGCAAGTCGAAAACCTGAAAAGGCGGCTTGGGCAAAAATGGGTATCCCGGTGGACTAAAAACCCGAAAGGGCGGTCCAGGAAAAAGTTAGGGATAAAGCGTAATACTATGTCTCATTGGATCACTTTGCATCCAAAATCCGGTATCTACATCAAGTTCAGACGGCATCGATCAGTCAGCTTCACCTTCAACTAAGGTCATCAAGTGATGAGACGCTCGGAGATATAAAGGCAATAGCAGAGTTGAAACCCAGTGGGATCATTCATTTCACACAGCTGTTTTATTTTCTCTTGTACAAAATTCGTATAAACTCTTTTTTTCGGCGGCGTTCTCTTACTAGGACGTCAGCCTCTTGTACATAAAACGCCTATTTACGGGCAATTCAAAAATCAATACAAATATACTTTTCAGTTAAAAGTGCCAATTGTTATTCCTTTTTCTGTTTTGTTTTGCGAAGAACGTCCAAGGTTCAATTTGTAATATATGCATTGACAATAATTTGATAACTCATGAATATTTGCATACGAAACAAAGGATTAATTACAGGTAACATTAGAAACAGGGGCAATAAAGAGTTGTCTAAGCAATCTAATTGTCCTGTCCTCCAAGGTACCAAGGTAGGTTCAGCTAAAGAACATAACCAGATATCTTAATTCCCCAGAGGGTGAGCCAGCAAGTCAGTACACTCTCCCCGAGCAAAGTTACAATCAAGCCTTAAGGAAGTTGGGTATCCCCCGCAGATCCCAACATTCCCCGGCAGTATACGGACATTCTTAACAAGCATCCCCGGCAGTATTGACCTAAAGATTGTTCCCCGGCGGTATATCAAACATTCAATGGAGTCATTTCCCCGATACAGCTCAAAACTTCCCCAGGAGAGTCCAATCCAGTTTCCTCAGGAAAGTTGGAATCCATCTCCCCAGGCAGTAAGCTTATCCCCAGTAGATTCTGGAAGCTTATCCTCGCAGGGCACGAACGTGTCACCCGACTTTATTCAAAGAGTTATTTCCTTACCAGGATATAACTGGGTTATCCTCAGCCAAAAGCTACGGAAAGAGCGTCCTCGACGAAGTCTTCTTATCCCCAGCGAAGTCTATTAACACTTCCAACACAACAAGGGTATCCCCAGCAAGTCATTATCAACAACTCAACAAAGTACCTATCTCCCCACAGAGTATTGCTTCCCAGCAAGGTCGTTAGAGTACTTTTCTCCCCGCAGAGTAATTCATTCGCCAAGTTTATCCCCAACGGAGTTATCTTCTCCTACCGGTATTCTTGCAACTATCATCCCTAGCGGAAGCTAAAATCTATTCTCCAACATCAGCCCAGGAGTGACTTCCCGGCACCCGTCAAGGATTTACTTTCCTAGACAAAAAACATACATTCATAAACACCACATTTCCATACATTATAGCATGCATATACGCGTCATATCTTACAAATCTCATTTATATTGAGAACATCATTGCTTGATTCATGTCATGCATTGCATATGACTGACCTTTACCTTTCAGGAAAGATCCAGTTAAGTTCTCAGCTACATTTCAAGACCTAGACCGGTTCAGTTAAATCGACCCTAAGATTTTTCTGTTTCTTACCCAGTCCAAGGCCTTCTCTGGTTCAGTCAGATCGACCCTAAGATCTCCCTGTTTCTTATCCAGTTGAAGACACATCAAGACCTAGACCGGTTCAGTTAAATCGACCCTAAGATTTTTCTGTTTCTTATCCAGTCAAAGGCCTTCTCTGGTTCAGTCAGATCGACCCTAAGATCTCCCTGTTTCTTATCCAGTTGAAGACATCTCAAGACCTAGACCGGTTCAGTTAAATCGACCCTAAGATTTTTCTGTTTCTTATCCAGTCCAAGGCCTTCTCTGGTTCAGTCAGATCGACCCTAAGATCTCCCTGTTTCTTATCCAGTTGAAGATTTCAAGACCTAGACCGGTTCAGTTAAATCGACCCTAAGATTTTTCTGTTTCTTATCCAGTCCAAGGCCTTCTCTAGTCCAGCTAAATTGACCCCTAACAGATTTTCCTGATAAAGACTTAGTAGAAGATACCCAAGATTCTCTCAATGATTACTGTTGAGGTTGAAGTCGCCCAAGATTCTCTCAATGATTACTGTTGAGGTTGAAGTCGCCTGTGGTTCTCTCCCCGTTACTGCGGAGGTAGTAATCGCCCCAAGATTCTCTCAGCGTTACTGTTGAGGTTGAAGTCGTCCAAGATTCTCTCAATGATTACTGTTGAGGTAGAAGTCGCCCAAGATTCTCTCAATGATTACTGTTGAGGTTGAAGTCGCCCAAGATTCCCTCAATGATTACTGTTGAGGTTGAAGTCGCCCAAGATGCTCTCAGCGTTCCTGTTGAGGTAGTAATCATCCAAGGTTCTCTCATCGTTCCTGTTGAGGTAGTAACCATCCCTGGTTCATTCATCACCTTTTGAAGCTCCAGATCCAGCTCCTGTAACCAGTCAGGACACATCTACAAAGAATCTGAAGACCAGCTCCGGTAACGGGTCAGGTAATCCTTTTCTTTTGCAGGTACGCAAGTTCTCGCTAAGGAATCTCTTATGCGATCAATCTCCAGATGGCATCTATAAGCCCATCCGCCCTCCATCATCTCTCAGCATGGCATCTATAATCCCATCATCCTACTCATCAATCTCCAAATGGCATTTGTAAGCCCATTCCCCACATCACACTACTATGTGAGCGCAAATTTCTGGGCACTCTAGTGTTCAATCATCTTCCACCTTCGGATTACGAAAGGCACGTCAGCCAATCTGCATCCTCAGGTCTAAGAAGATTGAACAGGGGCAACTGTTGTACCCCAAAATTTGCCCTCCCATATTCCTCAAGATTTGCCAAGTCAAAGCTTCAAAATCTCCCCAAGGGTTGCACAGTTCAAGGGCCTCCTAACAGTACAAGATTAGGGTTTTGGTTCTGACAAAGAAAATGAAGTTTCCAAGGGTCCAATCAAGTCCCACATGCCTACAAACATGTTCAAGTATCCTTATACCAAGGTTCAAGACTTACAGCACAAAATTGCACAGTCAAAAACCCTAATTGCACTACAGTCAACTGTAGGGGCAAAATGGTCATTTGACAGTCAAAAGTTCAAATTTTTGGTCAACATCTCATTTTGAAGCCACAAACATCATTTGATCAATGCTTGATCATGATTCTCAAAGCTTGGCTCAAAAAGTCTCAAGATGCAAAAGTTTCCATATTTGGACAGTTTGAAAAAGTCAACTGTAACTTGACCAAGGCATAACTTCCACATGGATTATCAGAAAAATTCCATCCAAATCTCATTTTGAAGAGAAAGACATTTCCTACAACTCCTCTTCACACTTCAAGTCCAAGAAATGCTCTCACAAAAAGTTATCAATTTCAACATTATAGGTCATTTTCAAAAGTCAACAAAAAAGGACTTTAAGTAAAAGGCCATAACTTGAGATTGGTAAATCCAAATGACATGGGACTAAAGGCATTGGTTAGAGGACTCAAAGACCTTTCCAAAATGTCCAAGAACATGAGCAAAGCTTAAAAATTGAGCAAGATATGCCTTGTGGAAGTTGGAAAAGTTTTGGATATTTTGAAAAGTCAATATTGCTTCAAATGTCTTAAAAATGCTAATGGGCCTCTTTTTCTTCCAAAATCCATCATCCAAAACATGTGCACGACCATTTGGCCCAAAGGGAAGTTTTTCATCATTTTTATTTATTTATTTGGATTTTTAATTGCTAATAATTCATTTAATTAATTAAAATACATGAAAAATACTAAACCTAAGTTTTTAAATCTTTTTGTGCATGAAATAGTCTCAATATTTCGTGCATGGTCAGATTTGGAAAGAATCCATGTGATTGGACATGATTGGAACCAAAATAGCATGAAAAAGATTGAAAAAATTATGGCATGGAAATCAAATATTTTCTCATCAATTCATTGATTCTTTGGACCAAATTTTGAACCCTAATCATTCACACATATATACTAATGCTAACCCTACTCCTCAGAACCTCCAAGCTGCGCCATACATCCATAACCAAGCTTGAGTTTTTTGACAGAAATTCCAAAACTGAAAACTAGCTTCCAGTGCGATTCAAGGCCAAATAATTATTCTATTGTGTTCCTGAAGCTTCAAGGAGGGAGTCGGAATCAAAACCATAAGCTCTAACACCAAGAAACGTGAGAACGATCGCGTCCTGTACAGAATTTTTTCCACATTCTTGCATCATGATTCATGCGTTTTTAGTAATTCTTAATATTTGATTTGTGTTCATTGATTGATTCTAAAGCTAACAGTGTGCTTTAATTGAGTTTTTACGCATTGTATGAAGAATAACCATTAAAGGACGCTAGGGTTACAGAACTATCAAATTGGGCATTTTTGAATGCTGTAAAATCAGGACACCTCAATGCCATGGTTGAAATCAGCACGCTTGGACGATTCTAATGCAACACTCGCGCCTAATTTATATGGCACCATAGCCTATTCGCTATTATTGAAAAGTGCACATTTTGGGGGGGTTTAAAACCCTCGCTAACCTTTTTTATATTTCAGGCAAAAGCGCAGCAAGGAGGAAGATGATGATGTGTAGGACAACAATTGGTTTATTTGAATTTTTGCGCTAAAAGCCCCACTAACCATTGTTTTATATTATATTATTTGCTTGTTATTATATAACCAAAACGCGCAGTTGGAGCAGTTGGCAAAGCATAGTATTGGTAATCCCTGGGACCTGGGTTCGATCCCAGGTCCCCATCCCTTTCCATATTATTTTTCTAGTCGCGCTTGGGTGTAGTTCGCTTCCAGGGTTCCAGCATACAACCCCTGATCCAACCATGCCACTTGGCCAATGGAGACAATCTGAAGGCCTAGATCTGGTGAATACCATGGGCATGAGTCAAAGAAGTGACACGCTTCCAGGAAAAGTCAACGAAGGCCTCCAAAGATGGGCCTAAAATGCTACAATCTCACCTCCAATTTGGGGACAGACCCCCCATGGTTTGCCTTTCTCATTCTTTTCTCATATTTTTCTATTTTTGTTTTAATTAGTTTTTTAATTTAATTCTTTAAACCAATTTATTTTCATAAAAATATAAAAACAATAGAAAAATCAGAAAAGACAAAAAATTAAATATATTTTATTTAACTAATATTTTTGTAAATAAATCTCACTAATTAATTAGATTTAAATTTAGGGTTAATTTTAATATCTTTTCTTAATAAATTAAAAACTTGTAGAATTAGGTTTAATTAGTTTAATTACTTTTTTTCTTTTATTTTTTCCTCACTAATAATTAACTATTTATTTTTATAAATCAAATTGCATTAATTAATTAGATTTAATTTTAGGTAATTTTCATATTTTCTTAATAAATTAAAAAATAGCTAGAATTAGGGTTAATTAATATTTTAATTCCATTTAATTCTCATTAAAATCATAAATACCAAAATCTCAAAAATAATTTCTTTTTTTCATTTTAATTTAATTAATCTAATAATTTAATTTAATTTCATTAAAAAGGGTTCAACGCCCTCGCTTCCAATTTTAATTCCAATTCGCGCATTTTATTTTACTTCTTATAATATTAATGTAATTCTCCTAAAGCCTTGTAAACTCGGACATTTTATTTCTCGCACTTTATTTACTTTCTGTCAAATCGGGTCCTGGATTTTAATTTTGGCGATGTGGACCTGTGCCCTTGTAATAGTTTAGGAACTTTATATTTCTCGCACTTTTTAACTGTTAACTAATTGCATGCAAGAATGAATGACAAAAATAAAAATAAATGCATAGATCACCCATGACATGACAAAAGACAAAAATGTCTGAATCTGACACACAAATCACACACCACCCCTAGGGTACGCCTCACTGTTGCCTTTCCTTGAAAGGTGATCATCGAGTAGAGGATGTCTTAGTAAGTCCTCATGATCCGGGAACCTGGCATGAGGGTAGCTTCTAAGGTGTCTTCCCATTGCTCTGGTGATCACCATGTCCCGAACTTTGAATTGACCCGAACACCTCCAACGGTGGTGCTACCTACCTCTCAATGGTGGGATGGCACTACTTTAAAGGACATTTACACAGACGAATTCCTTAGGGTAGGTAGACGACTCTAGATACCTGCTCTAAATTTCAAAACAAATTCAAAAATACTTTTCACACCGACACCTTTTCAAAAAGCTTTCGAAAGAAATTTTACAAACACTCTTGAGGACCGATACAAGAGTCGAACTGGAATTTTCAAAGAAACTTTTTAAAACCCACAGTTGAAAAGCAAACAAACTATTTTTGAAAACACAAGTGAGCAAGTATCTAAGAGCCCATGGATAACCATGGATAGAAAGGGTGCTAACACCTTCCCTTTCTATAACCTACCTCCCGAACCGAGAGCAATCTCTTTAAGGAATTTTTCTGTGCTTTTGTCCTTTCCATTTGGAGAAAATAAAAGACGGTGGCGACTCTTACTTCCGCGACATTTCGCGAACCAGCGTTAAACAGTCAGTTCCAGATCCACCGATCACATTCACTACTCGAGAAAACTTGTTACGCTCTGGCATGGGCTGCTCACCGGCTAACACAGTATATGCTGACTCATACCACTTTGTTGATTTCTAAGATGCACCCAATCAAGTACATCTTCGATAAACCTTCTCTTTCCGGACGAATAGCTAGATGGAAAATGATCTTGACTGAGTACGATATTCAATACACAACACAAAATTCCATCAAAGGAGGCATACCAGCAGATCATTTGGCCCATCAAGCTGTCGATGATTATCAGTCTATGAACTTTGACTTCCCAGATGAGAACATCATGCTAGTGACCGACTATGCAAAACCTAGACCGTATGACGGACCTGAACAAGGGTCCCGATGGACTATGGTCTTCAATGGGGCTTCCAACGCCTTGGGTAACAGAATTGGCATTGTGATCATCTCCCCTGAGGGTTGCCACACTCCTTTCACTGCCAGATTATGCTTAGATTGTACGAACAACATGGTTGAGTACGAAGCATGTATTTTGGGTCTGAAAGCTGCCATTGATTTGAGGATCAAGCATTTGAATGTGTTTGGGGATTTCTCTCTAGTGATTAGTCAAGTAAACGGGGATTAGGACACTAAACACCATAATCTCATCCCTTACAAGGAACTTGTGCTATCTCTGATTCCTTACTTCTAAGAGATCACCTTTGAACACTTCCCTAGGGAAGAAAATCAGTTGGATGACGCCTTGGCAACCATGTCTTCTATGTTCAAGGTCAGATGGGACAACGAAGCTCCTATGATTACAATTGAGATATTGACGAACCTGTGCACTGTTGTGAGCTTAACACTGATACAGAAAAGCCATGGTACCATGAGGTGAAGAGATACCTTGAAGCACAAGAGTATCCTAAAGGAGAATCCATCAATGACAGAAAGTTCTTACGAAGCTTTTCAGCCAAATTCTCCCTAAGTAACGGAATATTGTACAAGCGCAACCATGATTCTACTCTACTCCGATGTGTGGACAAGAAGGAGGCAGAAGAAATTATGGAAGATATGCATGATGGTCTCTTTGGGACTAACTCTAGAGGAAATACCATGGCCAAGAAGATCCTGAGAGCCGGTTAATATTGGTCAACAATGGAGACTAATTTCTATCAACACTCAAGAACTTGTCACAAATGCCAAATCTATGCTGACAAGGTCCATGTGCCTCCTATCCCTCTGAACGTCATGATCGCTCCGTGGACATTTGCAATGTGGGGCATTAACATGATTGGGGAGATCAAACCCACCGCTTCTAATGGACATCGCTTCATTCTGGTCGCTATTGATTACTTCACCAAATGGGTCGAATTCGCTTCATTCGCCTCAGTCACCAAGAATGTGGTAGCCTGATTCATCAAACACAACCTCATATGCCACTATGGTATCCCCGAAAGGATCATCACCGACAATGGGACTAAACTCAACAATGTTATGATTACCAAACATTACACTCAGTTCAAAATCAAGCATCACATTTTTTCTCCTTATAGACCTAAAATGAATTGCGCAGTCGAAGCAGCCAACAAAAACATTAAGAAGATTATGCAGAAGATGGTAGTGACTTACAAGGAATAGCATGAGATGTTACCGTTTGCTCTTCATGGCTACCGTACTTCAGCTAGAACATCAACTGGGGCAACTCCCTTTTCTTTAGTCTATGGCATGGAAGTTTTTTTTCCAGTGGAAGTTCATATTCCCTCGCTAAGGATTGTGAATGAGGTAGGCCTAGGCGAAGACGAGTGGATTCAGACAAGATTGGATCAATTGAACTTGATTGATGAGAAGAGACTGGCTTCTATTTGTCACGGTCAGATGTACCAAAAACACATGATTAAGGCTTTCAACAAAAAGATCAAGCCTCGAGTATATCAAGCTGGTGACTTGGTGATAAAGCGCATCATTCTGCCACAAGGTGACCCCAGAGGAAAATGTACTCCCATCTACGAAGGGTCATTTTTTTTCAAGAGAGTGTTCTCTAGTGGTGCCATGATGTTGACTACCATGGATGGTGAAGACTTCCCGCATACTGTGAATGCATACATAGTTAAAAAATAATACACATAAGAGACCCGCTAGGTTGACACACCTAGGAAAAATAAGGGCATCCCGACAAACCCAAAGGTTTGGGAAAAAATTAGGGATATATGCAAAAGATTATACACCCGGCAAGTTGAAAACCCGAAAGGGAGACTTGGGCAAAAATGGGTATCCTTGTGGGCTGAAAATCCGAAGGGGCGGTCCAGGAAAAAGTTAAGGATTGAAAGCATATGACTATGTCCCGTGGAATCACCACAGTCAACTTTATCACCAACGTCCGAGTTCAAACAGTCCAAGATTAATCCAATCAACTTCTGTCAACGGCAAAGGGCATTCGAAGACATTGGGGCAATAGTAGAGTTGGAATGAAATAAGATTATTTCCACATGGCTATTTGTTTTTGTTTTCAATATTTGTTTTCCTTTCGACGATTTCCTATTACTAGGATCTCCGTCTCTTTGTACAAAAACGCCTATTGACGGGAAAAATATCAATACAAATATACTTTGAAGTTCAAACTTTCTGTTTTTGTTTTGAGTGAAAAGTTGTCCAATGACTAAAATTGAACGAACATATGCATATGAACATAATTAAAACTATTTAGCACATGTGTCCTGCTAAGCAGCAGTAAGCATCTCTTTAATGTATATGGAATACCCCCACAGAGTTATTTCATTAGCATTATCCCCACAAAGACAGTTACAATAAACCTTCTCCCTCAACAGAGTTACCCACGAAATTTCTTTGCATAGATTGATCTCCAGCCAGAGTCTCAATCTCTTGATAGCTCTCTCTCCAGCTAAGTTGATCCTACAGAAAGAAGCCTTACGAATCTCTTCCTAAAAGAGTTCATCTCTCCAGCAGTTCATCATGTTTTCATCAATAGGGTTTATTTCCCCAACATACAACAATTAATGAACAGCAAAATTCCCCTGGCATAGTCTATCTTCCCCAGCCGAGTCTATCTTCCCCAGCTGAGTCTATACTCTCCAGCTGTAGTTTTCCTTTTAGACTATTACAAACAAGAGGGCCACAACCCCTAATCCCCAGTAAAGTCATCAACAAAACCTTTACTACTTCCAAAAGATACTATGAAACCTGGACCCGACCAGATAATAGTTTAACTCTTTGAGATATTAAAGAATCTGGAGTCAAACAGACCAGGGTTTAACTTATTTTCCCTAGTAGAGTTTGCCTCTACCCCAGAAAGTTATTGTGAAGCCTGGATCCGACCAGATATCAGTTTTCAACTTCATCTTTTTAAGTAAGTTATTGTGAAGCCTGGATCCGATAAGATTGCAATTCCCCTCAGAAGTTCGTTGTGAAACCTGGAACTTGACCAGATAACAACTAAGTTCCAAGAAAGTTACTATAAAGCCTGGACCCGACCTGATATTAGTTTAACTCTTTCTCTTCAGATAAGTTTATTTGTGAACCTTGGATCCAACCAAATAGCAATTAACTTCATCCTCCTCAAAATCTGTGAAGCCTGGATCCGACCAGATATCAGTTCAACTTTGTCTATTCAAGCAAGTTATTATGAAGCCTGGAGCCCGACCAGATAACAACTAGCTAAAATCCCTAGCAAGACACTATGAAGCCTGGACCCTACCAGATAATAGTATAACTTTTCAAAAACTATGAAGCCTGGACCCAGCCAGATAGTAGTTACCACTTCAAAAAATCTGCGAAGCCTGGATCTGATCAAATAATAGTTCAATTTTAAGAAATTCTCTGCGAAGCCTGGAATCCGACCAGATGACAGATGATTTATTCTTCCCCAGTAAGTTACTGTGAAGCCTGGGATCCAACCAGATAGCAGTTGACTTCCTAATCCTTAGTAAATTGTTGTGAAGCTTGGATCCGACCAGATAACAACTAACATTCAAGAGATATTCCCCAGCGGAAGCATCCTTTCAACAAAGTTTGAAGATATGTATACTCTTCATCCCCAACAACAATTTGGGATTCAGCTTCCCAGAACTCCTAAGTAGTAGTCGGGGATTTATTTTCCCAGACAAACATGTATCACACAGTCATACATCATAACATATACATATAAATTGCATTCAGCATAATACCACATCTTATGAACATCATGCATACATATGCATTTAACTAACCCTTTTTCACAGGTAAAACATCAAGTTTTAGTATAAATCGACCAAAGATTTATGTTGATACTTCTTCCAGTGTTTACCATCATTCCTCCAAATGGAATTTATAAGCCCATTCCCAAAACATCTTCGAGTGCAAATTTCTTGGCACTCTAGTGTTCAACCATCTTCCACCTTCAAGTTATCAATGGCGGATCGACCAAACTAACTCTCCAGGTTTAAGAAGATTGAATAGGGGCAGCTGTTGTACCCCAAAATTTTCCCTCTCATGTTCAAGTAATCTCTCACAAGATCTCCATTGATTCAAGACTGCACAAGGTTTGATCAGCTCAAGATACCTCCTCTAGCACTGATGACTGAAAATTAGGGTTTGAGGTTGCACAAGGACAATTGGACTTTTAATGCCCCATATGACTTTCATGGATCATTTTGGACCCTCAAGATTGCTCATGTCTAATTTTAAGTCTTGGATCACATTTTTGCGCAGTCAATTGATCAGTTGACCTAAAATCAATTGTATTGGGGAAAAAGTCAACTGAAGTCAATCTACTGTCAAACTTCAAAAAAATTTATCCATATCAAAGTTATGAACTCATATATGTCATTTGATCAAATTTGGATCACAATTTCTTAAGAAATTTGATGAGATCACCAAAAGGGCAAAATGGTCAAAATTATGGTTTTTACTGAGAAGGTTCAATTACTGATTTTTGACCTAGCCAATGACTTATTGGTTTAAGAAATGACCTCAGGATTCAAATTCTTCATTTTGACCTAATGGCATGGCTCAAAACATTTCTCAAGATCAATTGATTGACAGATGAATTTCAGCCAACTGATGAAAAGTCAATTATACACTGAAAAGTCAAACTTTGAATTTTTGATCAAAACCAAGTATCAAATATTATAATTCATCAAGACATGTCAAAATGTGAAAGTTTTTCATCAAGAAATCAAAAAGTCAAAATTTCATTTTGAATAGTCAAAATTTCTAAACTTAGAATTTTTTCTAAGTGTTGGAAATTCACATTTTTTCACAACTTTGAGCCAAATTTAAACCATGATGCAAGATGATTCAAAAGAAACTTCCAACATAAAAGTTGTAGATCTCAATGAGATCTAAAACATTTTAGATCATAACTTTTTCTAGAAATGATTGGATTTCAAGTTATGATTTTGTGAAGACATGTTCATGAAACTTGAAAAACTTAGTGAAATTTTACCCTAGTTTAGGTAGGATTTTGACCTAACTCATGGCAATTTTTCACCTAGTTCCAAGATGAATCTTCAAATATTTCCAACATAGAGGTTGTATAGGATGTTATAAGCTTTCTAAAATTTCCAAGAACTCATTGAGATCATACTTGAGCTAGGATAATCGAAGTCAAGAAGTTAGGGTTTCAAACTTGAATTACGATCCATTTCTTGAGGAACACATAATCAAATCTCAATGTTAGGCTGCATAATCTTTCTTTTCAGGCCTTCAAACTTGTGTATCTATCCATCATTAATGGATTACACAAACCTTTGAGCTATAATCCAAGTGGTTTAAGCATTGTCCAATTTAATTTGCCATTTTGGGAAGAAAGTTAACAATGCCATTCTTGAAAAGCAAGCTTTATGCACAACGTCAATTCTTGAGCCTCTCACTTGTTCCCTCTGATCATACTCCATCTACAAAGTCAAAAGAAAGTTTGTTTAAAGCATAACCACTCTACAATAGCAAGTACAAAAGGCATTGAAACTTGATTTCTCAAGAAAATCACATGTTGAGCTTAAACATGTGATTTTAAATTCTGATTAAATACAAGTCTCCAAACTTATTGCTTATAAATAGAGGCCATATTTGCAAGTTAACACACGAGCTTAAGCACCCTGAAACACTCCCAAACTCCCTCAAATCATAACTTGTATCAAAACTCCATTGTTGTGCACATTCTAACTTTGAACTTGTAACTCACAATTCCCTCGTGTGTTTTCCTTCCTAATCAATCACAAAGCTCCTATACATCAAATATAGTCCATCCCTGTCCTAATTCTAGAACTGTAACACCATTTTCATCAACCTCCATAACCAAAAAACAGAGTCTGCAAGTTGACTTCTCCAAGCCATTCCAGCCATCCATTGCTCAAGCTATTCATTGTATTATCTTCCTAGAAACTTGAGGAAGCTAACCTGATCATTGCAGCACCTTGAATCAAGTTCATTTTCATTTCACGATTTCCAGTTTTGAGGTATCATTTCTGAACTTCTATCTTTTCATTAAGGCATTGTTAGGCTTGCATTTGTGAAGATGAAATGTAGACATCATTGCCCTGAAACTGTACATATCCATAAATTTCATTTATATTGATTTAGCTTAGAGAATTTTAGGTTTGAATCTATGAAAAAAGTTAGGTCAGAATTTTAGGTTTGAATCTATTGAATTAATTTCTTTTTTCTTAATAAATTAATAATTAGAGTTAGGTTTAATTATTTTTCTCTTTGTTATTTAAAATTAATTTAGAACTTAAGTTACTTTTAATTAATTAATTACCATACAATTTTTATTAAATGTAAAACATTTTCATAAAAAACCCTAAAAATGCTTCAAACTTATTTTCTTTTCTTAATTAAGTTAGGTTTAATTCTATTTATCTTTAATTAATTTTTTCTTCCTTTTTTTAGTAATTAGGTCAAAACTAAACCCTTAACAAAAACCAAACAAAAATTAATTCTTTTCCATTCATCTTCTTGCATATTTATTCAATTCTTGTATAATATTCAATATGGTTGTAATAGATAATTAGGTTTAATTTTCTTGCAATCCCCATTTGTAAATTTGTATACCCCCTTCCCTAATGATGTAATAGCGTAGTAATTTTACTTTCCGCAATTTATCGTTTTCATATAAGTGTTAGTAATTAGGGATTGTATGGCAAGATTAAAATCAACAAGTAGCAAACCCTAATTCAAGATAAACAATACATGTAAATCAAACACACTTGCACACTTGCACCCTTAGGGTAATTCCACTTTGTTGCGTTACAAAAATGGTCATGTTATGCATGTGGGATGTCTTAGTAAAAACAAATCAAAATACAAGATCATAGTCCCTTGATGACGCTATAGATGTTGCCTTTCAAAATGATCTTAGTCCCTCAAAAAGAAATGCTAAGGTATCTCATAACATTGCTATCATGACTATACGATGACCCACGTCTGTCCCTTGACATCCAAAGATAAGGCTTCTTACCAAATCAACGGTAAGATATCACTATCAAAGGAAGGAAGAAATGAATAAAGACTTTTGAGTAGGTAGATTGTTCCTAGTTGCTTGCTCACTTTCAAAACAAATATCCTTGCTTATTTTCAAAACAAACACCATACACTTTCAAATAACAAACTTTCAAACATGAAACATTTTCAAAAGTCCAACACTTTATATACGTTCTTACGAACGAGAACTATTACAAAGTTTTCCTAAACAAAGGCGTCTTTTTAAAATACTTTCAAAACCACCACAAAGCACATTTTCAAACAAAAGCAAGTGATATAGCAAGCAACTAAGATCCCATAGATAACTATGGATGAAAAGAGTGCTAATACCTTCCCTTTTCATAATCTACCCCTCAAACCCAAGAAATAATCTCAAAGGTATTTCCTATTCTTTTCATCCTTTCCTTTTGGATAAAAGAAAAGTCGGTGGCGACTCTTGCTAACCGCAACATTTGTGATCAAACGCAAAACATACCAAGTCAGTTCTCCCACCGTATCACAAGGGAATTCTATAAATTCTCAATGCCAAACTTGAAGAAATCAATCCAATCTCTGAACGGGATGCTGACCTCGTTGTCCCGCTTCATGGAAAAATCCACCAAGGACGCATTTCCCCTTTTCAAACGTTTTCGAAACGAAGCATTGTTTGAGTGGTTCATGGAGTGAGAACAAGCCCTCATCCACCTCAAATGAGCACTATTGCAGCCACTGGTCCTATCACGACTGAATAGTGAAGGAACTCTCTACCTTTATCTCGATGATGCAGTCGAGGCTGTCAGCGCGACCCTTATTTAGGAAACCCCCGAGGGACAAAAGCCCATCTATTTCACAAGCAAGGCCTTACAAGGTCTAGAAGTTAGATACCATAAGATCGAAAAAGTGGATATGGCCCTTATCAATGAAGCAAGGAGATTAAGACATTACTTTCTAGCCCATACAATCATAGTTCGAACAAGTCATCCTGTAAAGCAACTGCTCGGTCAACCAGACATGGTCGACAGGATGCTCAAATGATCGTTAGAACTGTCTGAGTTTGACATCATATACGAGAGAAAAAAGGCCCTCAAAGCCCAAGTACTAGCCGACTTCTTGGCAGAAATGACCTCACCATCCTCCCCGACATGCAGGGCACACAAATGGACCATCTTTGTGGCATGACTACGTTTAGTCGAAGACTTGGGAGCCGAGGAAGTGAAGATCTTCACAGACTTTCAGCTCATCACTTCCCAAGCGCGTGGAGAGTATCAAGTCAAAAATGACAATATCTATGTATACTAGACCTTGGTCTGGGAAAGGATGAAAAAGTTAGGATCTGTAGAAGTGTAACACATTCCCCGTGAACATAACACTCGAGCAGCAGTTCTATCAAAGCTCGCGAGCACAAAGAGGAAAGGAGGGAACAAATCTATAATCCAGGAGATACTTCCCCGACTAAGCATCGAGAAACCCTCCATAACTCTGACGTAAACTCCATCGGCGAAAACAACTGCTAGATAACCCCAGTATCCAACTACCTCACAAAGGGGGAACTACCATTCGACTAAAAAGAATCCAGTGTGGTTAGGCGAAGAGCCTACTCTTATGTTTTGGTCGAAAACAAATTATATAAACGGGGATTCTCCACCCCCTCCTTAAATGTGTTGAAGAGACCAAAGTTGCCAACATATTATGCAAAATCCATGACGGAATCAACGCCTAACACCTGGCGGGAGATCGCTTGCCAGGAAATCTTTACGAGTAGGATATTACTAGCCTACCATGCAGCATGACACAAAGGAACACGTGAAAAAAGTGACAAATGCCAATGGCACATGGACATGCACTTGGAACCACCTAATGAGCTTAATACCTTTTCATCCCTATGGCCCTTTGTATGGTGAGGATTAGACATCCTCGGATCACTTGTCGTAGGATCAAACCAGAATAAGTACCTAATAGTGGGCGTGAATTACTTCACAAAATGGATAAAAGTAGAGGCACTGGCCAAAACCACAATGCAGAACATACTTCGTTTCTACAAACGAAACATACTCACCTAATTTAGCATACCCCAAGAAATTGTTATGAGCTACACAGCATGCTCTGAACCTACTAAATAACACCTCACCCGACTACCAGGGAAACTTTGCTCCGGCTAGCATACAGAACAGAGGCGGTGATCCTGGTCGAAATCAAAGAACCTTCCAGGCTAATTGATTCCCCTCTCGATGAGGAGATGAACGATGAGGCATTATGAGAAAGAAGCTTGACCTTGTTGAAGAAGTTCGATCAGGGGAAACCCTTCGAGAAGCCTTGCTAAAACAAAAAGTCTCCATATGTCATGACGTCAAAGTCTTACGACAAGAATTCGAAGTCGGTAGCCTAGTCTTAAGGATAAATCACAAAGATTACCGCAAAGGAAAAATCGCTACAAACTAGGAAGGCCCCTACCACGTCTGAGAAAAAGTGGAGAATGGGGCCGACTACTTAGAAAACTTACACGGGGAACAACTTGCTCGACCATGGAACACCGAAAAACTGAAACAATATTACAGTTAAGACATAAAAATAGTTGGCGTGCTCTGTCAAGCAACAAACACAATATTATCGATCACATGTGCATGCTCAGGTACAAACATAGCACTTAAAATCCAAATTAAGAGGCAATTTTCCACTCTTTTGAATAACAGATTCTTAGCCTGACGAGGAAAACTCAAACAATCTCCATCATCATCGTACCACGATGGTAGGAATGCCCAGCTCCGGATGGGAAGTTCACACTACAGAACCCGAGTCACAAACGGGACCTAAACTCTGCCCTATGCCTAGAAATCTACCTTGGTCATTTGACCAGTTCCCCACACTGACGAATATCGATACTACCGAGCAAACCCCGAAACACTTAGCAAAAGCAACTTATGAAACAACTCAAAACATGCACAAACAAATAGATGCAACTACTAGAAAAAAATAGATTTAAAGGTAGATTAAAGATGAAACAACCATAAAGACCTTGATTGTCAGGAAATTTACATAAAAAGGGCAAAGCCCTAACCAAAGCCAATAAAACTAAAGGCCACAAGGACCGAAATTGTCAAAGAATTACATGAAACAGGAAAAAGCCCCCAACAAAATTACAATTTATGTCACACAAGTCGGACATACAACAAACAACATGAAATCTCAATCAGTTTTTGGACAGTTGTTCATCCTAGTTAGGCTACTCACCACATTCCTCTTCCCCACAAAGGTTGAGAAAGTCGAGGAAACAAGTCGGCCTTCGACCATGCTATACAATAATTTGATCCTGGTAGTAACCAGCTCGACCCTGGGATTCATGATCTTCAGGTGATCCACCGTGTTCTTGAAGCTATCTTTTGAAGACGTCAGGAAGTCCTCCTCAACCAATCAGATATGGGAAATTTGTTCAGTGCAGATCTTTAAACTTCCCAGATTCTCATTCTCATCCTCGACCGGCGCCGCATCAGCCTCCATGGCTACTATCCTCTCCTCGAGTTTTTTCTTCTCGTCCAATCGGGTCGCATGGGCATCTTTCAGGCCGGATACCTCCTTGGTCTGCTTGGCCCACTCGGCTTTCTCCCCCTTCAGCGACTCCTTCTCAGACTTTAACTTTTCTAGCTTCTCCTCGAGAGCCGAGTTAGTCGCCTGTACTTTCTTCAGCTTGATATCCAAGGAGGTCCCCTCCCCTGTATAAACCACTGCAAAGCCCAGGATCCTTATCAGTGCAGCAATATCCTGAGCCAAAAGTTTCCTTTTTCTCAGTAGATCGAGTTCCTCGAGAAGTAAGGACTTCTCCCAATGGACTTTCAGGGAGGATCCTTCAAAAAACTCCTCTGATGGAAGCATGGAGGCATCTCAAATCGGTCTTTATCCTTTTCCCTAGTCAAGTCGGCGGTCTCCTCCGGGTGAAAATGCTTCTGGGCCAAAGTCACCTGGTGGGGGAATACTTCTCGACAATAGGGTTAGTTGAAGAGGTCCCTGACTCAGTGGGAGGCGGGATTGTCATGTCACCCAGACGGATCTTTTGAATCCACTTCCCCTTCTTTTCCTTGCCCGTATAAATCTTGATCATGCGCTCTTGAGTAAAAGACATCTTACCTGCAACATCACAGACACAAATTAGCAAACAGAAATAACAAAACATGCAGGTCAATAAGAGAAATAACTACCTAAAAGTTCCAAGGCTCCCTCGACGGTGTAACAATCAAGGAGCTCCTTAGTATTAATAAGTCGGGCCTCCAGCACAGGCTCACCATCTTCGTCAAGGATAAGGTCCCCGCCCTTAGTCACGCACTGGGCAGGGACAAAACTCTCAAGAAAAGTCACAAGCTTGTTATAGCTAGCCTGGTCCTCCTCGTCTTATTGAGTTAGTTGGATAAGGTACTGCTCGGTACCCCAGTCAAAGTGATCTCGACATCATGCAAAATAGAATTTCTGAACCTGATGCCTTCTTTGTCGGCCATCCTCGCTGAGGAGGGGATTCTTATCATCATCTGTCATAACCTCCCAACTGAACGAAGAAGCAATGGCCCTCTCCAACATAGGAAAGACTACATGATAATTTTTCTTGAACGTGCAGATGGACTCTGAGTACACCTTGAACAACTTCTTTATCTGCTTTAAGGAGACCCA
The DNA here is from genome assembly GCA_948472305.1 of Vicia faba. Classification (NCBI taxonomy): domain Eukaryota; kingdom Viridiplantae; phylum Streptophyta; class Magnoliopsida; order Fabales; family Fabaceae; genus Vicia; species Vicia faba. The sequence goes on along the minus strand of OX451735.1, from coordinate 1,328,444,224 downwards.
ACCGAACAGTCCGTACGAGCTCTGTCACTGGAGGTGAAAGCAAGCAAAGAAGGGGGGAAATGTGGCCCCGATCTTGAGATAATCACAGACGATCTTGAATGCTCGGGTAAAGGCTATCGATTTAGGGTAAATCTGCGAGGGTGCCAAAGTCCAAATGGGCAAAGAATACCACTTGGAGATTCATAAAGGGAAACTAAAACCCCATCTCTTTGAAGACGAACTCATACATCGGGAACCTGTCAGTCTCGTAGGGCGAGCAAATCCGCTCATATTTTTCAGGGAAAAGGATTTTCCAATCTTCCTTGATATCTGGAGTGTCTGTTTCCTATCCCACTATGGTAAAATCCTCGTCGGTGAAGGAAGTGAATAGTAAAGCTATCTCTCGGGGCTCCAGAGCTATCCACTCTTCCTCGAAGTCCTCATTTTGCTCGAACATATTCTTGTCCTTAATGTTATTATCCATTTTACCTAAAAAGCAGAGGACAAAAGTGAATTCGACCCTCAAATCAAATCCACCCTTCCACCGATAATCAAGTGAAAGGGTGTGCAAAGGCACGAGAATGACTTCCTCGGCCAAAGCCCTTACTCAAAAGCAAACGAAGATGCAAGGAGATCCTCCTCGACTGGTCTAGAACCTTCTCCAATGGACAATTCCTTAACCTCTCACGAGGAAAGTCTCTGTGGCACATTACCCAGAATTCCATTTGAAGATTCATCGGAAAATTCATACAGTTCATAGGAAAACGTATGCGAACCTAGAAAATGATTAGCATTGATCGGAAAAATCACGAGTCCCGCCGGCAACAAGCTCATTTGTCCCCTTAACTATGACACAAAAATGGATAGAAACACATAGATTCCTAGCTCGGACACATACTCTCATCGGCGGTGGCGTTTGAGAGTGGCACAACTACCGTCAAACACCCACGATCGTCGTAGCAACACTCACTCTAACTAGTTCACCCTATCCAAATGCATTCTAAGTAGAAAATGGAGCATAAGATGAAGATAAATAGAGAACTTACATGGCTGGGGAGACTAGAACGGTGGCCGAACAATTTGGTGACGACGGTAGACAGTGGTGAACAGCGGTAACAATGGGAAAAGCTGAAGGCATAGAGAGCTGAAGAAGAGAGAGAAGCAAAAAAACACAAATGGTCTTATGCCTCTCATGTTTATAAAGAACCCCAAGAGCATATGCACGTGCATGTGTGTCTTCCTAGTGAAACATAAGTGTCATCATTAAAATGTAGCCCCTAGCCTGGCCATCATTACACATTAATTGCAACGCGTGGCTCGATTCAAGCGTGAAACACAATCTCTTCAAATCCATTCACATGTTCGACTCTCTGCATGTTGAACACATGAGGCGATGTTTGGGTTCCTCGTACATACTTGTCCTTGGGGAATCGTGGAACGTCCTCATCTCTAGTAACAAGCACCAACGGTGTAATTTCATCCTCAATGCACAGGTTAAATCTAAGTTATAACTCATATGCCCAAAAGCAACGACTTGGGGGCTCCTATTCCGGACTGGCCCAATGGCTAGGCATGGCACATTCAACTTCTGCGTCTAAGACGGTCCAGTAACTTTGGACCAATTAGTACAGAAGGCAGAAGGCATATTCACCTTCTTCCCCTCAGGCGAGCACACTTAGTCGCATGATCCCAAGGATTATTGAGACTACCTCTACCCTCGCTCATAGTCCTTCCCATGCCAACATCAAGTTTTCACTCTGCCCATCATATGTGGGAAACCTTCCAAGATTCCTGATTTTACCCCTATATTTCTGGCAGTCACATATTTTGGGCCTGGATCCTGGATGCCCAACCCTAAATATGGACCAATGGCCAAGCGTCGGGGGCATTATATAAACCCTCACACTTGTGAGGGTCAGGTATCCATTATTCAATTCTAAAACCATATATTCTCTCTTGCATCTCTTTGTAATCTTACTTACTTAAGCGTTAGAGTGGCTGACAGGTACACCTCCCCCCCCCCCTTGATTATAGCATTGCAGACGCAGATATCGGCCCATAATGGTTCTGATCACTGGTAAGATCAATATTCAACACAATTCACAATATACAGACATTGTAAATCTACAATTTCATCATATATATCATCAAATCAGCACATACACCAAAACATTCTTCTACTTTAACCTCCTACCAATCATAATAAATTGAGACTAAACCTCTTTTCTCAAATTCCTATCGATCGATCCTTTCCTTCGTGTTCCACAATATTTTCCTCTGAGCCCTAACCTCTTCTTCGCGTTTCTCCCAATTCTTTGACCGCACAGAATGATCGTTATTCTTCTATTTTTCTCTTTTTACCCTTAAGACCCATTTTATGTTATTTCCCTTATGCCCTCACTTATCACCATATATTACCATCATGTCCTTATTATATCTACACATTAATTATTATATTTAATTATTAATAAATAATTTTAAATATTATAAACTAAATTATTTAAATCTAAATAATTCTAAATAGCACCTTAATCCACACTACCTCACAACACATCATCATGCATCACACCAATAATCATCAATAATTCACAAAAAATTAATTAAATAATTAATTCCAGATTTTTGGATGTCACAAATATCGAGGTAACATATCTGACAAAATCTATAAAAAATAAATGTGCATTTTTTGTTTCATAATAAACAATAAATTGTAGGAGGTGGGAATCAAACCTCAAACCCTAAACATATATTTATGTCAGTTTTATTTAAAGTCGAGGGAATATATATATTTTTTTTTTAAAAAAACAAGGTGCTCCGCTCACATGTACCAGCGGTTTTTTATGGTACGTGGTGAAAGTTTCGTCATAAAAAGAGTTATTTGTTATAGTGCCGCTTTCCATGTTTGCTTTCGATGATTGAACTATGATTTTGCGCAAGAAATTTTTTTGAAAATGGTTCAAGGTATTGGTCTATTCAAATCCCCTTCTATACTGCTTAATATCCATATTCTTATCCAATTGAAAGTTATACATACATAAATTAGGTAGACGGTTCGTATGATATAAGGTCAATATTCAGATACTTCACTTTTGTTGGTTAATCTAGTTACATGGCGGAGTTAAAAAAGCATAAGGTTGTAGCTCTAACAAGTGTTAAAAAGAGTTTATAGGAATGCCTAAAGGTCTTTGTGAACTATTATGGTTAAAGGATTATTAACTAAGATTGGTTTTGAACCAAAAATAAAAATGAAGTTATTGTGTGATACTTCTTCCATTCTTTTTTAATTGTCATTTTTTTGACATTTTACACATAACAAGAAAATTAATAATTATTGTTACTTTTTACACGATAATTATCTTTTTGTCTATAATACCCTCAACTTTTTATTTTTTTTACTTCTTTCTCTCTCTACGCTAAATGACAAAGGGTAATTTTGTCAAAATAACAATCATTACTACTTTGAACTTTGGAGTGACATTTAAAAATGAACAAATTTTTCTTTCAAAAGTGACAATTAAAAAGAAACTGATGGACTAACAAGGAAACAATCTCGATTTCACACAACCCAATTGTTGGATAGACATCTCATCAAATAAAATCTTGAGAAAAATTCTCTTTTGTTAGATCTGAATAGGGGTGGACAAAAAACTAAATCCAACCGAAACTGATATAACCGATAAATAAAAATAGAGATAGATCACCAAAAATAAACCGATATAATTGTGGTTTACACTTTCTGATGTAATTGATATATGCCGACTGCAGGCAATTCGATTTCAAAATTTGTTACATCATAGAATAAAATCAAGTTCTCACCAAAAAGTCAAAGAAGAGTGACTAGGTCATTTTAAAAAAACAAAAATTGTGGCTAGATTTCTATGTATTTGGAACAAATATGATTTAAAACATGGGAGTGAAGTGAAGTTTGAGAGAAGTTTATCTTTTTATTGGAGAACTTTCTTATAGAATATTGAAATTTTAAAATTTATTTGTTATTCCATTCATAGAATGAGAAGATATAATTTTTTTATAAGCAATATTTTATTAAGATTAAATAGGAGTGCAAGGGGTACTCTAACCCATATACAATCCAATTAATGGGAAATTTTAATCAGCGCAAGAAAATCTAGAGGAGCATGCAACCAATTGTATAAAATAGTGCATCTAGACTTTCTATTACTTATAGCATGCCAAATCCAAGCCACAATTTGAATGTTCAGAATCACATGATCTAAAAGAGGTGATTCATCATGAAATATCACCTTATTCCTCATATTCCGAATTGTCCAAAAATTTTCCAATCAGTTGAGACAAATCTTCTTCCTTTTAATCTTGCCTTTCAAGCCTTGAGTGAATAGAAACAAGTGGTTTCAGCCTGCAACTTGTTCCAATAAATTCATATCCAACCATACATAAATCTTGTCCAATACTTTTTTGACTAAAGCTGCACTTAAACAATAGGTGCTCTAGGTCTTCATTTTTTTCTCCACACAAAACAAAAACCTTCTCATCATCACTTTGAATAATCCCCGTCTTCATCAATTGGTCCTTTGATGGTAATCTATTGAGCATTACTCTCCAACCAAATACCTTAATCTTTGATTGGGTATTAGTCTCTCAAAACATCATCAATTCCTTTAGTGTGTCAATTATGGCCGTTGTCGAAAAGGAATGAATATTTCCCCTGACGTTTCCCAAATACCAACAGACTTACGTTCAGATAATGGGAAGAAACTACTCTCTCTATAATTCTAAGAGACCATGTCCTATGAGGACCATATTATTTGGTTGTGAAGGTAGGGGAAAGCCAATCTCCGCCTCTTTAACCCAAACCCAATGAGCCTCTATAAATAACTCATTCTTAGAGAAAGGAAATATCCAAATCTCCCAGAGAAACACGCATATAAAGCTTTTCACCATCCTACGTGAGCTAGTCCTACATATTACCCAAAACCCTAAACACCATAAATAACCCTACAAACGTAGAGCTACCATCATTATATTTTTTAGCAATTACAATAATATATTATTTTTTAGTTAAACAAATAAATTAATACTTTATAGTTAAAATAAATAAATAATTTACATATTAATTATGGATATGTATTTAGTTTAAATTAAGAAGAGATTAATTTTAATACATTGTGTTTCAAACCATTCAAGTGGCTCAATAAGAGCGGCCTAATTTGAAGGTTTGGTCTAGAGTTTCATCTACTCAAGATTGATGAACATGTACACCTTCACTAAGGAGTTGTGCACTAGAACCATGCACCACATTCATTTTGGTCATTGAGATCAATCTAACATATGTTTTTATTCAAAGATGCACTCACTATAGCCAGTTCAAACTGTCATCTATATATAAGCGTGATTTCGAGCCACACCAATGTACTATTCATTCTATACTTGAAAATTATATATCTTTGACCTCAGTGACATTAGAGTTTGAGTGTTATCCTTGTATGTACACTCATTTTCCACCTATCTAAGACTTTCACTGTCGTATCGAAAAGACTCCACAAGAGTCTTCCTCATCCATCACTGACTTCTTATTACCCATCAGAATAGTGGTGCCATTATTGGGAACCATTTCTTGATTCTCACGAAATTCCATGTCAACTTCCTCGAATCTCCCCTACAGTGCCGCCACAACCATTTTTGTTAAACAGATTGATCATTGCAGAGTTTCATAATCATTGATGATTGTAGCTTCTAAAATAAGTCAGACAATTGTTTATTAGAACCCCGTCATGTCGGGTAGGAATATGGAGTAGATAACGGTCTAGAGGAGGTGAATAGACCCTTTTAAAAATTTGACCAATTTTCAAAATGAAATATCAGATTTTTTCAATGTGGAAGTCTTAAAATAAAAAATAGAGACTTTATGCTTGAATTGGTAATTCATCACGAATATAATTACACAATTAATAACTATCTCATATTGATTAGTTATTATATCAAAAGAGTGACAAACTACAATGAATTAACACTTTACAAATTACACGAGATGTGTTCTTTACAAAACAAAAATTGCTACATGATTTTAAAACCACAGTCAGAAGATTTTAATCAACACTACAACACAAATAGGTTATGATTCTAACAAAACCTAAACTTATGTAATAAATCGCGACCAACAAGTATAACGCCTTAATTTTATTTAAATTGTTTTTCATAATTTAATTATGTGATGTTGTGCACTTATATGCGTTGATGGGTGTTTTAGTATGTTTTGATGCCCTTGATATGGGGTAGTTGCCTTAGAAATATAAAAATTAAGGTGTTGGGGGTGTGTGAGTGATTGTGTAGAACTTGGGGGTGGTGGAAGTAATTAGTTACTAGCATTATTTAATTAAAATTAGAGGGATTAAATAATATTAGTAATGGTTAAATAATTATTTAGTTATACTAATTATTTAGTGGAATTATTTTATTATTAGGGAATAATAATAATAATAATAATAATAATAATAATAATAATAATAATAATAATAATAATAATAATAATAATAATAATAATAATAATAATAATAATAATAATAATAATAATTAAAATAGACGTAATATTAGTGTAGAGATGATGAGGGATTGTTGGTAATTTTAAGAGGTTAATTGAGGCCATAAGTGGAATGTCATAGAAAGGATCTAAGGCGTAAGATTGACAAAAAGAGAATTAGAGAGTTTTTATTTTCATTGTTATGATCGTGGAATTGGAGAAAAGAGAAAGAAAGACAGAAGAGGAAGCTAGGGTCTGGAGAAGATTTCCATTGTAGAAGAGAAGAAAACTCATGCTAGGAAATCCAAGGTAAGGATGGGGTTCAAACTATCTAATGGGTTGTATAATGATCGGTGGGTAAGGATAATTACTCGTCAGAACCTAATTTTACTTCATGTGTTAAACCTTTAATGATAAAAGTTTGTTTGGGGATGATGTTGGGTGAAATTGTGAATTGTGGGTTTATGTCTGTAAGTTCTCTATTTTTAGGATTGGCATTAACTTTTGTAAAACAAATAAGACAGTAATATGTTAGATAGGAAGTATTAACTTGCTAACAGGAACAAGTTCAGCAAGAAGTCATATCTTATGTTAGGACATGTTGAGTTGAATTGTTTCAAACCTAGATTAATGTGTTGCACCTGGAGTATGGTGTGTTTGTGTAAGGGTTTATGTTTTTGCCTAAATGTTGGTGTGGAATTTTCTTGTTTTATTCCGCTGCATATATATCTAATAGACAACTCCTGGTGGTTTTGTGTCTTGAGTCTGCAACACTCTATTCTCCTCTGGAGGTGTATCCTATGGTGTGGTGATACTTGAGGAGAGGTTCGACTAGCTTGTTATAGTTGCCAAAGATACTTGAGGTTTGTCCCAAGTCCACTCATAAAGGAACTCTTATATAATTTTGTTGAAGAGAGATCTTGTAGAGGCATTTTTTTTTTGCTTCCAACCCTAAAAATCCAATCTTCAGGCTTCGATACATGATCTCTTGGTATGTTCCTTGTAAACAGAACTGATGTCCTACCAGATGTTGGAACATCAAACCAGCAGATTATGCATAATCTTGTTGGATAAAGGTAGGGAATAGCATATGCTTTGGTGCTGACTAAATGTGTTTTGATCACTTATGTTTGGAACCTACTCCTGATCTAGAAGATGAGGCATTTGTGTTTTGTGTCTAAGAAGTTTATTTTCTATAAACATGTCTTAGATAAGTATGTTGGTTAGGGCATGATCAACATATTGGGCATTCATTAGATTAGTTTATTTCTTATCTAAGTGAGTTAGAGTGCAGAGGATGTGATTTAATTTCCTGTGGAGGCTTGATAAAGGTATCTCACTAAGATCCTTTATATGTGTAGGTTAAGCTTATATGTCAAGGACATTCTCTCTAGATATTTGGAAGATCCTTCAGATCAAAGGAGACAGATTTATGGAATATTGTTTATAGCCATATAACAGATTTTGTTTGAGGGAGGTAATGGATTAACCACATGATGTGAATGTTGTACCCCAAAATTTGCCCTCCTTCAGGAATTCATCATGAACTCTCATATTTTCCCTTAAACAAAGCCAAGCCCTTTATTATCATTCCTTTCCAATTAAACAATTTACAAGAACAAAATATTCATTTGCAAGCTTAAAAGGCAAAACTTTTGCCTTGGAAAAGTTAAATTCTAAATACTTAGATTTTCTCTAAAAAAAAGAAGGGGGGTTTAAGAAGAAAATGGCACTTCAGAGCTTCTGAACCAACCTCCAGGCAGAAACGGTCATAAGTTGCAAACTTGGCTCAACACGTAATAGTCAGTCAGAGGGTGGCTCCTTCAGCAGCTACACCAACTCAGTCAGAGATTGTAAACATGGTTCAGCACTTGATCTTTGAACAGAACAGGGCTCTTTCAGTAGTCACGCAAAGTTCAGCCAGAGTTTGTTAGGGAAGTGTAAAGAAGGCAACAAAACCTGAAACTCCTTCAGAATGTACTGGGATCAGAAGGTAATGGGATCAACAGATTGGGTAAAATACTGAAGCAGGATCACTAAGTCCAGAGTCTTTAAAGGCAGATCAAAGAAATATACTGGAAAACTCTCAAAACTTGCTGAGACAGCAAGAGGCCAAGGTCAGAGCTTGGTTTACGTTGTTTTTGGTGAAGCAGAACTGCTGGCTCAGGTTTTAGGTAATGATGCAAAATCTCCTATTACAAGATTTTTGATGTTGATAAATCTCATCACCATTTAATGCTCATTAATGCTCACCACCACTCCTGAGCATTTATCCAAGGGGTCTCTCCACGTGTGGCTTGTTGAACACCTTTGTGCAGGTTTAGGCATGGGTCTATGCGCCACTTTTCGCCTATAGGTGTCACTTCTCCTCAATCCTTGCTTACTGTTCCAGCCTAGGCTGAAAAGCTGTCCATCATCACAACTTTTCATAAACTTCCTTCAAAAACAAGTTAACCTCTACTGCATAGTATTGGCGCCATTTAACGTTCAAAATTCCACAAAGCCTTACCTATAAATAGGACACCATTTTCCATTACAAGAGGGGGGGGGGGGGGGGGGAGAAAACATCCAGAAAAATTTGCTAGAGGAGAAACAGAAAACTCTAGTAAGATAAAAAACCTTGCGAATCTCTGTCCAAAAATCCCTAGTATTTTCACAAACTTTGAGCTTCCTGCCTCCAAACTTCATTAATACCCAATTTGCTTTGTGACCAAAGAAAACCCATACAGTCTCTGACCATACATACACATATTTTTTCCATCCACCCATCCTAAAAATGAACCTGTCCAGAACACCATCAGAGCTAAATCTAGCTCCCACTCACAGATTTTTTTCAACATCCAGGTAAGCACCTGCTGACTTTCATCACGCTGTTAAGCATCATCAGCTTTGCATGCTCAATAAACACAATGTAAATATCATGTTGCTGTTGTATGCGTTCTGAGGATTTTCATACCTCTGAATGCTCAAGTAGGAAGTGAATCAGTATAGAACCTGCCTGTGGCCTTGTTGGTTTTGTCCTCTGATAACACTTTGACACCTGCTGAGACTGCCCTAGATATGCCTTCTGTTTTGTGGAAAAATAATAAAACTGCAGATGTTCTGGCTAGCACAGGGAGAAGCCAAGTTCTAACTTTGACGTTAGCACATCTGAAGCCTGTTTTGCTGTCAATAATATCAGAACTTCTGAAAATTATTGTATTTCCAGCAGGGTCAGAACTTCTGACTTCCCCACTAACAAACTTTTGTCTTGCAGCGCATGGGGGTCAGAACTTCTGACCTTCCCACTAACAGGTTTCTGTTTTGCAGGTGCCAGAGTCAGAAGTTCTGACTCATACAGTTTCACTAACAGGTTGATAATCTGGCAGCAGGCCTGGGTCATAACTTCTGACTTCCTCTCAGCAGCGTGCTAGCCCTCTCTCTCTTTCTCTTTTTCTTCCCCTTGTTATTTTATTTTCTTATCTATTTTTCTCTTTGAACCACCCACAATATACAAATGTGTATCCCCCATCCCCTAAATATTGTAATAGCGTAGGATTTTACATTTTTGCATTTTATTGCTTTCAAATGTAAGTGCTAGTAATTAGGATGTGTATGGCAAGATAAAATCAATGAAACAGAAAATCCTAATTCAAGATAAAATCTTGCATGCAATAAAACACACATGCACACAAACACCCCTTAAGGTATCTCCACTTGGTTGCCTAAACAAATTGCCATGGTATGCATGTTGAGTATCTATTGGCAAAACAAAAACAAAATAAAAGATCATAGTCCCTCGATGATGCTATCTTGGTTGCCTATACAAAATGATCTAGTCCCTCGGAAAAATTGCTAAAGATACTTAGCACAATTGCTATCATGGTCTATACGATGACCCGCGCCTGTCCCATTTAACATCCTAATACAAGGTTGTTTACCAAGTACAATGGTAAAACAACACTGTCAAAAGGGTTAAAAATATAGGAAAAATCTTTGAGTAAAATAGGGTAGACAACTCTTAGTTACTTGATCAAAAACTTGCAAAAACATCCTTGCTATTTTCAAACACACTTCTCAACACAATTTCATAACACTTCCCAAAAAAAAACACACACACACTCTCAAACATTGAAACATCTTTTCAAAAGACAAAAACACCTTTGTATACATTCAAACAAGAATCATTACAAAGGTTGCCACAACGATGGCCTCTTTTCAAAGCATTTTCAAAACCACACACACAAAGCACCATTTCAAACAATTGAAAAGCAAAAGCAAGTGATCTAAACAAGTAACTAAGAGCCCATGGATAACCATGGATTAAAAGGGTGCTTGCACCTTCCCTTTTCATAATCTACTCCCCGAACCCAAGAAAACATCTCAAAGGTTTTTCCTGTGCTTTTTGACCTTTCCTTAGGATAAAATAAAAAGTCGGTGCAGACTCTTGCTAAACCAAAACATTTGCAAACACAAACGCAAAAACCTCAAGTCAGTTCTTCCACCGTACCACAGAACTGGCGACTCTGCTGGGGAATTACTTTAAAAGTGGAGTAACCTTAGAGTTTAGATCACCTTTTTGCATGCTTATCTTGATTGCTTTGATTGCTTTACATTTGGTTCTCTTGTTTGGGTTTGAATCCTCCACCCGAATTTTTGGGAAACATTCATAGGTAAATAGAAATACGCTGTGGAAACTGTGCGGGGTATACCGACATGGTTGAAGCAATAGCTATATTTGTGCGACATATTTGTGAGTACTGTTAGCCTTCGAGTCAATCAAAGAGAATACGGGGATGCTGATTGATGTCATGAAGCACTAATGAACTCTTAGAACCTTACTTGACCATCTTGGCCTTTTTTAGGGATAGTGAGATGACCGGATTTGGTGCAGTCTGAAGTTGGTAGATACTCGATACTACACTCATTGAGGGTTGTTTTCTTGGAATATTTTGGTCACCAGTTAAGTGGCTAAACCAAAACAATGAACATAGAAAATAATCCAATGATATTGAGCTCCTTAGAACCCGGTTATTATTTATAGGACAGGTTGAGCCAACTAACTTCAAGAGGGTACTTACCTATGAAACCTCATGCAAGCCTGAAGTTAAGATCTTGTGTGATTTGTTTGTACATGTGCTTGTGCATACATCATGAACATCATAAAGCATCATATGCATCCACTAACCATTTCAAGAGTTTGGATCTTCATATTTGTTCTTGTTTTGTAGGTCATAGAATCTCTTCACAGGAAAACAATTCAAGTCAACCTTGTGAGTATCCCTCCTCAACTCAAGGAGCTCACTACCAAGATTCCAGATAATTCTCTCTTCAGTGAAAGACATGGTAGACTCCTCAACTTGGTCAACTCCAACATTGAAGAAGACATGGTGAAGGTTCTCTTCCAGTTCTTTGACCCCCTACACCACTGTTTCACATTCCCTGATTACCAACTAGTACCTACTTTGGAGGAATTTTCTCAACTCTTGAGAATTCCTATTCTTCATCAACTACCCTACAACGGTACGGAAAAGGAACCAAATCCTGAAGATGTTGCTCAAGCATTACACTTGCAACCATCTGATATCAAAGGTCATTGGGAAACCATAAGTGGTGTCAAGGGTTTCTTGGCAATGTTTCTGTTTGAGAAGGCACAAGACTGCTAGAATTCTTTAGATCTACAAGCTTTTGAAGAGATTGTAGCACTTATCATCTATGGGTTAGTCTTGTTCCCAAACTCTGATCAACTTATAGATGTGAATGTTGTCAAGATTTTCATATCTCGGAATCATGTGCCTACATTACTCGGGAACATCCTACACTCATTTTACACACGAACAATGAGTAAAAGAGGTTTTCTCATGTGTTGTACTCCTCTACTAGCAAGGTGGTTTATTTCTCACCTTCCCCAAACAGTTTTGAAGAATGAGAAGAGTTTAAGGTGGTCACAACGGTTGATGACTCTCACACATTCTGATGTTCATTGGTGTTCTCGGTCCAGAGAAAATGTCATCATCATTGATCGTTGTGGAGAATTCCCTAATGTCCCACTACTTGGCATTAGGGGAGGCATCACCTACAACCCCTGTTTAGCTCTAAGACAGTTTGGATATGCTCGGAGGGATGGCCCTCATGATATGCTGATTCCTGACTTGGTTTTTGACTTCGACAATGATGCGCAAGGACTTCGACAAAGGTTTATCCGAGCTTGGAGGATGCCCAACAAAGTGGATAGTAAGACACTGGGGCACAAGAATTCCATCCCCCTCGAGCCTTATCTCAAGTGGGTACGAACCTGCGCCCAGAATCTTATGATGCCATATCCTCACATTCTCCCCGTGATCAAAGAGCCTGTTATGGAAGGAGAGGTTCCATACACCCTCCTACATCCTGACATGCCGACATCATTGGAAGAATTACAAAAAGTTGGATCCAACTCAAAGAGGAACGAAATACTTTTGAAGCCAGTGAGAAGAAGGTTTTGGAGCTTACCCGTAGACTTCATGAAGATGAAACTCTCAACACTTACATCGCGCTAAAGAGGATGCGCAATGTCTTTTTACATTAAGAATTTTGTAATATTTTTCCCATGGGGAATTTATGTACTAACAAATTTCTTCTTATTAATATGATGCGTGTTCTTTTTGTTTGCAACGAATTTGAATTTATGAATCCTTGAATGCATTACATGAATAACATATCATTCATCATATGCATAAACAGGTCTTCACACCAGGTTTCCTTATCTTTCTGCTGTTTATTTCAGCAAGATGGATTTGGAGCAGACGGTTAAGGATCTTCAAGCACAAAATTCGCAATTCCAGCAACTCCTCATGACCTTAGCAAAGGGTCAAGAGGATCTTAAAGCACTGTTGGAGAAAGATAAAGAGAAAAAGAAGAAAAGGACTGGTATGGCCACTATGGGCAGAAGGTTTGAAAACCAGGCCAGAAAGGTTCTCGAGTTCCCCTTAACGTCTGATGAAGGGGTTGGTAAAGGAAAAGGAGTTGCGATGCCTTCTGAATCTGAAGTTGAAGAGGAAGAAGAGGAAGAGGATGAAGATTACTCCGAACAGCAATATCCCCCTGCGAATGATAAGTATAAAACTCTTGAGGATCGATTGGCAGCCATGGAGTTGCAAAGGGTACCTGGTTTAGATTTCGAAGAACTAGGGTTGGTCGATGGGATCGTCATTCCTCCCAAGTTCAAAGTACCTACTTTTGCTAAGTATGACGATATGTCCTGTCCAAAGATGCATCTGAGGTCCTACGTCAGAAAGATCCAACCCCACTCATCTGATAAGGATCTTTGGGTCCATTTTTTCCAAGATAGTTTGTCAGGCACACAATTGGACTGGTTTTATCAACTTGAGAGGTCGGATGTTCACAACTGGGAATATTTAGCTGCTGCTTTCTACCGACAATACCAGTACAATGCAGATCTGGCGCCTACTCATACTCAACTACAGAGTATGGGTATGGCTTCTAATGAGGGATTCAAGGAGTATGCCCAGAAGTGGCAGGATTTGGCTGGAAGGGTGCAGCCACCATTGTAAGATAGAGAGCTGGTTGACATGTTTTTAGGGACCCTGTTTGGCCCTTTCTTCAATCATTTAATCGGGAGTTCCTCTGCAGGATTCACCGAATTAATTCTGACCGGTGAAAGGGTCGAGCCGGCATTAAAAGTGGTAAAATTCAGAAAGATGCCTCCTCTTCCACTGCTATTAAGAAAACCTTCCCAGCTAAAAAGGAAGTTTCTGCTGTTCATAATCAGAGAAATCAAGGAAGAATCGAGCGCCGACTAACGGTGGGGGCTGTGATGATCCAAAACTCTTCAACCGATCAACCTCGCAGCAATCAACCAAGATCTAATCAACAAAGGGTAGAAAGGCCACAAAGGCAATTCACCCGAATCAACATGACACCAGCTTAAGTCCTCCCTCATCTGTTAAAGCTAAATCTCACCAACTTGAAAGAAGCACCGAAGAACCCCAATACATCTTCTCCTTATTATCACTCCAATGCAAAATGTGCATACCACTCTGACAGTGTAGGACATGATACCAACAACTGTTGGGCTCTAAAAAACAAAATCCAAGACCTGATAGACGCCAAGGAGTTAGAATTCGATGCGCCCGAAAAGCCGAATGTGATTTCTGCCCCAATGTCGAAGCACGGTCATAACGTCCATGCTGTTATGGAAGAACTTCATGTTACCACTATTGGTGACCTTTTGACTCTGTTACCAGTGATTAAAGTGAATTTGATGAGAGCCGGGATATTCCCAGGCTGTGGAAAAGACTGTTACTTTTGTTCAAACTTACAAGCTGACTACCCACTGTTGAAATCAGGCATCCAACGCCTGATGGATACCCAAGAGATTCTCTATCAAAAGACTCATGTTAATACCACCACTCATGTTACTCCTGCTACCTTTGATACTCCGACCAATGACATTGCTATAATAACCATCTTCGACGATCTTTCCAAGACCTACAAAAGGCCTGTTAAGATCACGCCTGATCCTGAGTTTGTGTCGTTGAAAATCACCATGCTGGGGCCTGTCCCGTATAAATCTAACAAGACAATACCATGGAACTACAAAGGAGAAATCTTCTACCATGGTGTCAAACATATTGAATCAGTCCAAGAGAATTCCGATGATGAAACCCCCGATATAGGGAATATTGCAGGAATGAGCAAGATAACTCGCAGCGGAAGGATATTCTCTCCAGAGATTGCTCCTCCATGAGCAGTCTTCAGACCATCGAGAGTTTATGTGCCTCTCAAGCCATCTGTACAAAGCCCGGTAATTAAAGAACTTGATGCTCCTGAAGTGAGACCCTCTGATGTTACTACCGATAAGGGTAAGGGGATAATAGAAGGGCTTGTCAGGATGAAGGCTCAGACTGTGGTAATCCCCGAGACCGCCCAGAAGGAGATGGAAGAAATCTTAAAGATAATCAAGAAGAGCAACTACGATGTCGTGGAGCAGCTAGGACAGACCCCTTCCAAAATCTCCATGTTGGCTCTCCTACTCTGCTCTGAGGCTCATGCTAAGGCCTTAATCAAATTTCTAAAGATGGAACACGTGCCTCAAGAAACTTCCGGTGACCAGTTTCAAGAGTGCGTGGCTAGCCTTATTGCTGATAATGGTCTTGGTTTTTCTGATGCTGATTTGACTCCTAAGGGAAGGAAACACAACGATGCGCTGCATGTCTCAGTAGAGTGCAGGGTAACCACACTTGCCCATGTTCTGGTTGACACTGATTCATCTTTAAATGTGCTACCGAAGAAGGCGTTGGATAGATTGGACTGCGAAGGATTGACCCTCAAGCCCGGTAACATCATTGTTAAAGCCTTCGATAACTCTAAGAGGATGGTTCACGGAGAAGTGGACATTCCAATCAAGGTGGGCACAGAAATTTTCAACTCTACCTTTTATGTGATAGACATCCGTCCTTCATATTCTTGCTTGTTGGGAAGGCCGTGGATCCACAATGCTGGGGCAGTCACTTCCTCTTTACACCAAATGCTAAAGTATCCAGTTCAGGGTAAGATTATAACGGTACACGGTGAGGAAGAGTACATGATAAGTCACCTCAACTCCTTCCGCTCTGTGGAGTTGGATGGCGAATTCATAGAAACGCCTTTCCAACATTTTGAAGAGGTTTCTCCAGAAGTCGCAGTTGCAAAGACAATGATTGATGTGCCTATCGTTTCCAAGCCTGTATCTAGGATGGCATGCCTCAAAGATGCGGAGGCTGTAATCAAAGAAGGAAGGAGTACAATGTGGGGGCAACTGCCTGATTTTCCTCACAAGACGGACAAGTTTGGATTGGGTTTTACTGCTGCTGGCCAGAAAGTTGTGCGTCGCTCCCGGGCTGGAGGACCACCCGTAAAAATCACTCACCATGGAATTAATGCCTTAGAAGATGTTGATGAAGAAGTCAACTTTGAAGATTGGATCTTTCCAACCGTCGAAGGAGGATTAAGCAACTGGGAAGCGAGAGACTTCATTCCCAACACTTTCATCAACCAGTAATTTATCTTTGAACAATTTCCTATTTTGGTCTGTAATAATTAAACAATTCGTACACTATTTTCACCTTATGCCTTACCCGAGGCATATAGGTCCATTTGTAAGGGCTTGATTTCTTCATTATCAATGCCATGTTTAATGAATCATTGGACGATTTCATCTATAAACTGTTGTGTTCATTTTCTTTCCTTTTACATTTTGTTTTGTTTAAGGATGGATATCCCTTACACACACCCACACTCACAAAATACAGGTACCCATCCCCTCTGGAATCCATGGGTGACTATTCTGTTTTAGCCTTCGATAACTCTGAAGATTTGGTCAATCATGCCGAGTACGAAGGTGATGAAGACTGTGAAGTTCCTGGAGAGTTAGCCAGACTTCTGCAACAAGAAGAAAGGGTTATTCTGCACCATGAAGAGTTGCTTGAAACCATCAATCTGCGAACAGAGGAAGACAAGAAAGAGGTTAAAGTGGGTGCCAACCTGGAACCAAGTGTCAAAGAGCTCTTAGTGCAGTTGTTGAATGAATATGTTGAAATCTTCGCCTGGTCCTATGATGACATGCCGGGACTAGACACAAATATCGTGGTTCACCGTCTCCCTACAAGAGAAGACTGTCAACCGATCAAACAACAGGTCCGCCGAATAAGGCCTGACATGTCTGAAAAGATCAAAGCTGGGGTGATGAAGCAATTAAATGTTGGCTTTCTAGCTGTTACTTCCTATCCACAATGGGTTGCTAACATTGTGCCGGTGCCTAAGAAGGACGGAAAAGGCAGGATGTGTGTGGACTATAGGTACCTTAATAGGGCTAGCCCTAAAGATGATTTTCCCCTAACGCACATCGACATCTTAGTTGACAACACAGCCCAACACAAGGTATTTTCCTTCATGGATGGATTCTCGGGATACAACCAGATCAAAATAGCCCCCGAAGACATGGAGAAAACTACTTTTGTCACGCAGTGGGGTACCTTCTGCTACAAAGTGATGCCATTCGAACTGAAGAATGTCGGGGCAACCTATCAACGCGCCATGGTAGCTTTGTTTCATTATATGATACATCATGAGATCGAAGTCTATGTAGACGACATGATAGACCGTTCACAGACAGAAGAAGAACACCTCGATCATCTGCAAAAGCTGTTTGTCAGATTGAAGGAGTATAAACTCATACTGAACCCTAGCAAGTGCACTTTTGGAGTCCGATCTGGTAATCTTTTGGGATTTATCGTCAGCAACAAGGGAATTGAGGTTGATCCTACTAAAGTCAAAGCTATACAAGAAATGCCCGCCCCCGCACTAAAAAGGAGATTAGAGGATTCTTGGGACGCTTAAACTATATTGGGAGGTTCATCTCTCACCTAACATCTACCTGTGAGCCAATCTTCAAGCTGTTGAAGAAAGATCAGGTAGTTGAATGGAACAATAATTGTCAAGTTGCTTTTGATAAGATCAAGGAGTATTTACTGGAACCTCCTATTTTGATGCCACCCGTCGAAGGAAGGCCGTTAATCATGTATCTGACTGTTTTGGATAACTCAATGGGGTGCGTACTGGGCCAACATGACGAGTCTGGCCGAAAAGAGCATGCCATTTATTACCTTAGCAAAAAGTTTACCGTCTATGAGACTCGCTACTCACTTCTCGAGAAAACTTGTTGCGCTTTGTTATGGGCTGCTCGCCGGCTAAGGCAGTATATGTTGACTCATACCACTTTGCTGATTTCCAAGATGGATCCGATTAAGTATATCTTCGAGAAGCCTACTTTATCTGGAAGAATCGTTAGATGGCAAATGATCCTGACTGAGTATGATATCCAGTATACTACCCAAAAAGCAATAAAGGGGAGTGTACTAGTTGACCATCTAGCTTATCAAGCCGTCGAAGATTACCAATCTATGAGATTCGACTTCCCTGACGAGGACATTATGACATTGGACAACATTGAAGGTAACGGACCGTATGACGGACCTGAACAAGGATCCCGATGGACCCTGTACTTTGATGGTGCTTCAAACGCACTTGGCAACGGTATCGGTGTGGTACTTATTTCTCCGGACGGTTGCCATACACCCTTCACTGCCCAACTTTGCTTCAGCTGTACCAATAACATGGCTGAATAAGAAGCTTATATCTTTTGTCTCAAGGCTGCTATTGACTTGGGAATCAAATCTTTGGTCGTATTTGGGGACTCACTTTGGTTATCAATCAAATCAAAGGAGAATGGGACACTAGACATCCTAATCTTATCCCATACAAAGAACATGTCCTGACATTGTTGCCTCATTTTGAGCACTTCCCGCGAGAAGAAAATCAACTAGCAGAGGCTCTGGCTACAATGTCTTCCATGTTTAAACTCAACTAGGATAATGAGGCTCCCCAAATCACCATCGAGCGAATGGACGAACCTGTGCACTGTCATGAGATTAATACCGAAGAAGTAGTGGAACAACCCTGGTTTCATGAAATCAAAAGGTATCTCCAGACTCGAGAATACCCTGAAGGAGCTTCAGTCAATGACAAAAAGTCTTAAGGAGATTTGCTGCCAAGTTCTTCCTGAGAAATGGTATCTTATATAAGCGCAACCATGATTGTGTTCTACTTCGTTGTGTGGACAAGGTTGAAGCAGAGTTGATCATGACCGAAATACATAGTGGCACCTTTGGCACCCACTTAAGCGGACATACGATGGCTAAAAAGATTCTAAGGGAAGGCTACTACTGGTCTACCATGGAAGCTGATTGTCATCAACATTCCCGTACTTGTCACAAATGCCAAGTCTATGCTGACAAGGTACATATTCCTCATGTTCCTCTCAAACGTTCTAATAGCTCCTTGGCCATTCTCGATGTGGGGTATTGACATGATTGGAGAGATCAAGCCTACAACATCCAATGGACATCGCCTCATCCTGGTGGCTATTGATTACTTTACCAAGTGGGTCGAAGCAGCTTCCTTCGCCTCCCTTACAAAGAATGTGGTTGCCTGCTTCATCAAGCAGAATCTCATATGCCGGTATGGTATCCCCGACATGATCATCACGGAAAACGGTACAAATTTGAACAACACTGTGATCACCGCTCTATGCGAGCAGTTCAAGATTCAACATCACAACTCATCTCCCTATCGGCCAAAGATGAACGGTGTTGTTGAAGCCGCAAACAAAAGTATCCAGAAGATCATTCAAAAGATGACAGTCACCTATAAAGACTGACATGAGATGTTACCGTTTGCTCTGCATGGATATCGTACCACGGCACGTACTTCAATAGGGGCAACTCCATTTTCTTTGGTATATGGCATGGAAGTTGTTTTACCTATGGAAGTTCAGATTCCTTCCTTGAGGATCATGAAGGATACTGGTTTAAGTGAAGACGATTGGATTCAGACCCGACTTGACCAACTTAATTTGATCAACGAGAAATTACTTACTGTTGTTTGTCATGGTCAGACGTATCAAAAACGGATGATCAAGGCTTTCAATAAGAAAGTCAGGCGTCAGGTATATCAAGTCGGAGATCTTGTAATCAAGCGGATCATCTTGCCGCAAACTGATCCCAGGGGCAAGTGGACTCCTACTTACAAAGGACCATTTGTGATCAAGAACATCTTTTCTGGTGGGGCAATGATTCTGACCACCATGGACGGTGAAAACTTCCCGCACCCTGCGAATGCAGACATAGTCAAAAGATACTACGTATAAAATGACCCGACAAGTTGAAAACCCGAAAGGGCGACTTGGGCAAAAATGGGCATCCCGGTGAATCGAAAACCCGAAAGGGAGGTTCAGGCAAAAATTAGGGATAAACAAAAAAATCTGTACACCCGGCAAGTTGAAAACCTGAAAGGGTGACTTGGGAAAAAAAGGGTTTCCCGGTGGACTGAAAACCCGAAAGGGCGGTCCAGGAAAAAGTTAGGGAATTAAAGCATATGATTATGTCTCGTCGGATCACTTTAAGGACAATCTCTTCACCAACAAGCTCCAAGCTTCTGATCAATCCAATCATTCACGGACGAAGCAACGAATGGACAAGATACTCAGAGTTGTGAAGGCTATAGCAGAATGGGAACCCCATGGAATTGTTACACATAGCCATCTTTCTTTTTGTATAAAATTTTTTGATTTTTACGACAACATTCTCTTACTAGGATGTCTGTCTCTTTTGTACAAAGATACTTACAAAAGTTAATACAAAGATACTTCAAAGTGCAGAAATTTGCTTGCCCTTCTTTTCTTTTTACACTTATGTTTTATTTGAAAATGTCCAATGGTTTGTTAAATAGGCATATGCATTTGAATATAATCACTGCTTACAAATAAAACGAAATGAGAAATGATAATTCTTGGTAGGTTGAAAGTGCAGGAAAACGTTTTTAGGCTATTCCAGAAGAAATCCCCTACAGTATGTCATCCAGATCCTCAACAAAGCTAAAACCTTGGAGTATATATCCCCAGCGGAGTTAAATTTTAAGATCCCCAGTGGAGCCAGAGTATTCTAAACTTTATCCCCCAGCGGAGTTATGTTTCAAAATTCCCATCAGAGTTAAGTCTCCAAACTCCCGATCTCCAGTGGAGCCCGAAACCCTGAAATACATATCCCCAGCGGAGCTAGAATATTCTAAACTTTCTTCCACAGCGAAGTAAATTTTCCAACTATCAACCCCCAGTGGGAACCATTCAGTTTTCCCAAACTTCCCCAGCAGGTTATCTTAAAAGTCTGAGAATCAATCAGATAACAGTTAATTTTTTGTCTTATCCATAACTAGGATGATTCCCCAGTAGTTTGGCATACAACCCAAGCTCATGAGTTCCCCGGCAGAAGAAACACTCTCCCCACAAAGTTATTTCCCAACAAAATGAAGATTCTAGTTCCTGTTTCTCCATTTGAAGCCTCCCAGGTTTTAATTCCCCAGTAGAGATTTTCAGCGTTTTCCTTATTTCCCAGGAAAGTTATGAAGGATTCTCATTCCCCGCAGAAGTTGTCAAAGCTCTTGTTAAATCCCCACAAGTCACCAAGGATTTTCAATCCCCGACAGTGGTCCCAGGATTTCTCATTCTCAACAATCAAATATCTTTAATCCCCAAGCAGTCAGCAAGGATTTCTCATCTTTAACAATCAAAGAATTTTGAATCCTCAGCATCGGTCAGGAATTTACTTTCTCCGGCAGCAGTCTAAGATTTCATTATCTCCAGTTATCAAGGATTCATTTTCCTCAGCAGGATAGCTACTCATCTTACATACACATCCATTACATTCATATATCATAAACATTGATGGAACACATTTCATTGCATCATACAACATAACTTCGTGTTTTAGCTAACATTTTACCCTTTTCAGGATAAGATTAAAAAAGCTATTGTTCAAACAACTATTCAAAGATTTCAGATACAGTATGGATACACCCCAGACACGATGGTCATTCTATTACTCGTTCAAAATTTCAAGCCAAGATACAGTGTGGATACACCCCAGACACGGCGGTCATTCTACTACTCATTCAGACTTCAGTGATCTGATACAGACTAGATACGCTCCAGACACGGAAGCCATTCTATCTATCATTCAGATTTAACTATTAACTTCAAGTTCATATACACTCCAGACACGGAAGTCATTCTGTCACTTATCCAGATCCCAGTTACAGTACGGATACACTCCAGACATGAAAGACATTCTGCTACTCATACAAATCTCAATTTCAGATACAGTCCAGATACGCTCCAGACACGGTTGCCATTCTGTAACTCATTCAAACCTATTCCCCAGCCCATAGATACTCCAGACACAGATTTATTTCTGTCACTTCTTCAGATTTCAGATTTTGGATACAATAAAGATACATTCCAAGCACGGAAATGATTCTGATATTCGTTCGAGAATCAAATACAGTTACAACTTGGATACGCTCTGGACACGGACGCCATTCCTTTGTTCATACAGATCTAATCTCCATATACCACTCAGATACGCTCCAGATACGGATACCACTCTGATGTTCATTCTACTGATATTCAAACAGACATTTTGGATGGCATCTCTAAGCCCATCTCCAGAAAGATTCTATCATCTCCAAGTGGCATCTTTAAGCCCGTTCCCTCAGCTACATATTGACGAGTTCAAATTTACAGGCACTCTAGTGTCCAATCCTCTTTTACCTTCGAGTCACGAAAGACAGATTCGCCAATCTAACTCTTCAGGTCCAAGAAGATTGAACAGGGGAAACTGTTGTACCCCAAAATTTGCCCTCCTTCAGGAATTCATCCTGAACTCTCAAATTTTCCCTTAAACAAAGCCAAGCCCTTTATTATCATTCCTTTCCAAGTAAAAAATTTACAAGAACAAAATATTCATTGCAAGCTTAAAAGGCAAAACTTTTGCCTTGGAAAAGTTAAATTCTAAATACTTAGAATTTTCTATAAAAAAAAAGAAGGGGGGATTAAGAAGAAAATGGCACTTCAGAGCTTCTGAACCAACCTCCAAGCAGAAATAGTCAGAAGTTGCAAACTTAGCTCAGCACGTAACAGTCAGTCAGAGGGTGGCTCCTTCAGCAGATACACCAACTCAGTCAGAGATTGTAAACATGGTTCAGCACTTGATCTTTGAACAAAACAGGGCTCTTTCAGCAGTCACGCAAAGTTCATCCAGAGTTTGTTAGGGAAGTGTAAAGAAGGAAACAAAACCTGAAACTTCTTCAGAACGTACTGGGATCAGAAGGTAATGGGATCAGCAGATTGGGTAAAATATTGAAGCAGGATCACTAAGTCCAGAGTCTTTAAAGGCAGATCAAAGGAGTATACTGGAAAACTCTCAGAACTTGCTGAGACAGCAAGAGGCCAAGGTCAGAGCTTGGTTTACGTTGTTTTTGGTGAAGCAGAACTTCTGGCTCAGGTTTTAGGTAATGATGCAAAATCTCCTATTACAAGATTTTTGATGTTGATAAATCTCATCACCATTTAATGCTCATTAATGCTCACATCCACTCCTGAGCATTTATCCAAGGGGTCTCTCCACGTGTGGCTTGTTGAACACCTTTGTGCAGGTTTAGGCATGGGTCTATGCGCCACTTTTCGCCTATAGGTGTCACTTCTCCTCATTCCTTGCTTACTGTTCCAGCCTAGGCTGAAAAGCTGCCCATCATCACAACTTTTCATAAACTTCCTTCAAAAACAAGTTAACCTCTACTGCATAGTATTGGCGCCATTTAACGTTCAAAATTCCACAAAGCCTTGCCTATAAATAGGACACCATTGTCCATCACAAAAGGGGGGGGGGGAGAAAACATCCAGAAAAATTTGCTAGAGGAGAAACAGAAAACTCTAGTAAGAGAAAAAACCTTGCGAATCTCTGTCCAAAAATCCCTGGTATTTTCAAAAACTTTGAGCTTCCTGCCTCCAAAGAACACCCATACAGTCTCTGACCATACATACACATACTTTTTCCATCCACCCATCCTAAAAAAGAACCTGTCCACTCACAGATTTTTTTTTCAACAGCCAGGTAAGCACCTGCTGACTTTCATCATGCTGCTAAGCATCATCAGCTTTGCATGCTCAATAAACACAATGTAAATATCATGTTGCTGTTGTATGCGTTCTGAGGATTTTCATACCTCTTAATGCTTAAGTAGGAAGTGAATCAGTATAGAACCTGCTTGTGGCCTTGTTGGTTTTGTCCTCTAATAACACTTTGACACCTGCTGAGACTGCCCTAGACATGCCTTCTGTTTTGTAGGAAAATAATAAAACTGAAGATGTTCTTCCTAGCACAGGGAGAAGCCAAGTTCTGACTTTGACGTTAGCACATCTGAAGCCTGTTTTGCTGTCAATAATATCATAACTTCTGAATATTATTGTATTTCCAGCAGGGTCAGAACTTCTGACTTCCCCAATAACAAACTTTTGTCTTGCAGCGCATGGGGGTCAGAACTTCTGACCTTCCCACTAACAGGTTTTTGTTTTGCAGGTGCCAGAGTCAGAAGTTCTGACTCATACAGTTTCACTAACAGGTTGATAATCTGGCAGCAGGCCTGGGTCAGAACTTCTGACTTCCTCTCAGCAGCGTGCTAGCCCTCTCTCTCTTTCTCTTTTTCATCCCCTTGTTATTTTCTTTTCTTATCTATTTTTTTCGTTGAACCACCCCCCATGTACAAATGTGTATCCCCCATCCCTTAAATATTGTAATAGCGTAGGATTTTACATTTTTGCATTTTATTGCTTTCAAATGTAAGTGCTAGTAATTAGGATGTGTATGGCAAGATAAAATCAATGAAATAGAAAATCCCAATTCAAGATAAAATCTTGCATGCAATAAAACACACTTGCACACAAACACCCCTTAAGGTATCTCCACTTGGTTGCCTAAACAAACGGCCATGGTATGCATGTTGAGTATCTATTGGCAAAACAAAAACAAAATAAAAGATCATAGTCCCTCGATGAGGCTATCTTGGTTTCCTATACAAAATGATCTAGTCCCTCGGAAAAATTGCTAAAGATACTTAGCACAATTGCTATCATGGTCTATACGATGACCCGCACCTGTCCTGTTTAACATCCTAATACAAGGTTGTTTACCAAGTACAATGGTAAAACAACACTGTCAAAAGGGTTAAAAAAATAGGAAAAATCTTTGAGTAAAATAGGGTAGACAACTCTTAGTTACTTGATCAAAAACTTTCAAAAACATCCTTGTTATTTTCAAACACACTTCACAACACAATTTCAAAACACTTCCCAAAAAAAAACACTCTCAAATATTGAAACATCTTTTCAAAAGACAAAAACACCTTTGTATACATTCAAACAAGAATCATTACAAAGGTTGCCACAACGATGGCCTCTTTTCAAAGCATTTTCAAAACTACACACACAAAACACCATTTCAAACAATTGAAAAGCAAAAGCAAGTGATCTAAACAAGTAACTAAGAGCACATGGATAACCATGGATGAAAAGGGTGCTTGCACCTTCCCTTTTCATAATTTACTCCCTGAACCCAAGAAAACATCTCAAAGGTCTTTCCTGTGCTTTTTGACATTTCCTTAGGATAAAATAAAAAGTCGGTGGCGACTCTTGCTAAACCAAAACATTTGCGAACACAAACGCAAAAACCTCAAGTCAGTTCGTCCACCGTACCACAGTGAAGCTAATGTATGATTCTCAAATAATTCTTATCAGTTAATAAGGGGATCCTTAATCTAAAGCTAGAATATCTTGAAGAAATGTGAGACACAATGTCTTGACATCTTTGTATTGAGAATTTAGTTTTATCAAAATGAATGGTGCTGCTTTTCATAATAGGATGGATTTTATTTACTCTAACTTGGTTCTCTTATAAAGTCTATGAGAGCATTTGTTGTACCCCAAAATTTTCCCTCCCATTTTTCTTCAAGACATTCTCATGATGTCCTCATTTGCTCAAGGTTGCTTAAGAATTGATCAAACAAATTATCCTCTTAAGCAATAAGTACACAACTAGGGTTTTATGTTTCACAAGGAAGATTGGGTTCTCAAGGTCTCAAGTGGTTTTCATGGTTATCCAAAGGTCTTCAAGGATATCCATATCAAGTTTTAAGTCTTGCATCACAAGTTTGCTCAGTCAATTGTTCAGATGACTGAAAATCAACTATATTGGGTAAAAAGTCAACAGTGGTCAACATATAGTCAAACTTCAAGATTTTTGGTCAACACCAACATTTTGAAGTCACATTCATCATTTTATCAAGGGTTGATCATGATTCCTCAAGAAAAGCCCGCAAATCATCAAAAGTCAAAAGTTGCCAAATTAGGGTTTCCTTAGGAGAAGTCAACTGAACTTTGACCAAGTATAACTTTCACATGCTTGATCAGATTTTCCATAACCAAATCCCATTTTGAAGGGAATTCAATTCTCTACAACTTTGTCTCTCTAAGCTCAAGTCCAAAAAATGCATCATTTGAGAGATATAAGTCAATACATTACAGGTCATTTCAAAAGTCAACAAAAAGACACTTTTTGTCAAGGCAAATTACATCAAGATAAATTATTCAAAAACAAATATATGAACCTATAGGTTGTGGTGGACATATTAAGCTTTCCAAAAAGTCCAAGATCCCCTTCAAAAGATAAAAATTAAGTGAGTTATGACCATTGCAAGTTGGGAAATTTTGAGCAAATACATGAAATTCAAATTGAGAAAGCTTGATATTTTGGGCAATTGGGCCATGGTTTAAGAGTCCAAACGTGTATTATACTCTTCATACACCTCAAAACCTGTTTTCACACCCCTTGATCCTTTTTATTTTTATTATTTTTGATTTAATTCATTAATAATACAAAATAAATAAGATAAAATCATATCTTGTTACACAAGGTCCAAGTCCATTTGTTTTTGCCCTAATTTTCTCTATATATTCAGACATCAAGACAAGAACCATTACACAAGAAACCCTTGCCTCTAAATATTGTCAAAAAATAACAAACTTTTTCAAGAACCCTAAGTATTGAAATCCTTGTTTCAAAACCTTTCACTACAAGATCTCCCTTAAGTTTACTCCTAACGACCCTATAGAGTAAAATTCGATTGATTTTCAGTGTCCAAAATTCATGAGAACACCATACCATGCATCACCGATTGCATAATGTTATGAATTTCATATCTTAATGTGTACATTGTTTTAAGTCATATTGTTATTACTAACATGCTTCTGAGTTACATTTGAACAGGTATGGACCATTATAATGGTCCCATGCACAGTGAAACGAAGGATACCATGTTTGCTCTAATTTTCTTTTCTTCCCTCATAACTCAAAAACCATGGGTTCTTAAATCAAAATAAAATTGCCATCGGATTCGTAGCCCTCGATTTAGGGGGTAGATTGTTTTTTATTATTAACCTTGCTTATTTTGCAGATTAAAAAAAGCAGGTCGCCAGAGAAGACTACCGGAGCTAGGGCTCCAGCGCTTCTCCGGCCAATATATTCAAAGTTATATTATATATCAATTGTTTGGTTTATGTTAACGGATGTAAGGCCTCCCCAGCGGTAGAAGCATGCAGGTTAGAGCATTATGGTACCAGCGCACAGGTTCGATCCCTACCCCTGTTATTTTATTTTTGATATCTTTGTCCTATTATAGATTCAGCATAGCAAGACTTCGCAAGCCCATCGTGCACCCTCATCGCATCACCATCGGATCTCTGCAAGTTCAGATCTGACACGCCAGAGCCTGCACACATATCATGGTTCTCCTGGAGCCAACCACACTGGATCACACGCAGGATTTGGGCTTGCAGCTTTGGGCCTAATGATTTTCTTTCTTTACACCCCTCCGGTTTGCTTTAACAGGCCCAAATATTTTTTTTTATTTTGCCTTAACTTTTTTTAACATAATTTAATTAACTTATTTTTTTAAAATTAAAATTAATCTACACATAGGTTTTTTAATAAACATAATTAATTTTTAAAATTAAAATTAATTGAACAAATTAACTTAGTTTTTAGGGTTTTATCATTAAACTTTTCCTTTTTCGATTAAAATCAACTTAGGGCTTTTTTAGGTTTTAATCAATTTCTTCTTTTCCTTAATTAAAACTAATTAGGTTTTTTTTAGATTAATCATCAAATTAATTTTTTTGTCGAATTCATAAAACGATTTTCTTTTTCTCTTTATTTTACCGCTTCGCGTGTTTAATATCGCATTAATTTTCCCGAGTATGTAACTGCTACGGTTTGTAATAGTTTTAATTAGGGTTTACTTTTTCTCCCCAATTTTATGGTTTTGTAACTCTCCCAAAGCCATGTAATAGCTTATGACTTTACAATCCGCACTTTATTTTTCTGTACATATTTAACTGCTACTAACTAGGGTTTGTATGACAAGACTAATAATTAAACTTAGAAAACCCTAATTTTCAAAGATGAATAACTGAAAACAATACACTCTTCACACTTGCACCTCTAGGGTGCCCTTTCTTGTTGCCTTATGAATATTAGTCACATCCCTCAAAAGTGGGGATACTTTAGCAAAAGAGCCTCGATCAAATCATCATAGTCCCTTTCGAATAAAGATCATAATCCCTCGATGACCCTTCGAGTTGCCTACAAAATGATCTAGTCCCTTCGATGACCCTACGAGAAAAATGATGATAGTCCCTCTAATACAATTGCTAAAGTATCCTTACATGTTGCCTTCGATGACCATACGATGACCCTACACCTGTCCCTTCACATCTAATAGATGGGGCTACCTACCAACTAATGGTATGGATAGAACTATCTCTAAAGGATAAGGAAAAAAATAATAATGACCTTTAGTGGATAAGGAACTCTTAATCGCTTGCTCACAAGTATTTTCTGAAATAAACATTTTTTCACATCACACCTTTGAAACAAAATATTTTCAAACACTTTGTACGAATTCTTGAGGACTGATGCAAGAATCATTACAAATTTGGTTGTACTTTGGCTTTTCAAAAATATTTCCAAATCACACACAAAGCAAATTTTCAAAGTGAGCTAAGCAATTAAGAGCCCGTAAATAACTGCAGATGAAAAGGGTGCTAACACCTTCCCTTTTCATAACCTACCCCCAAACTCAAAATCTATTAAGGTATTTCCTGTTCTTTTCACCCTTTCCTTATTGGATAAAAGAAAAGTCGGTGGAGACTCTTTCTATCCGCAACATTTGCGATAAAACGCAAAAACAAGTCAGTTCTTCCACCGTATTACAGCATGGAACTCTCGTTTTGTTGAAGTAAAATGTTAAGATGTGTCTGCAATGTTCACATGTCATCTAATTCACCTTGGATACGCATTTCAGTTGTTTTAATTAAGGAGGAGTTTTTTTTTTAACCAAAGGATTATAGTTCCGTGGTATATATGGGAAGTTCCTCTCTCTTCTAGGGTTCAATTATGTCGTGTCCTCACATAATGGAGCAGATGTTTTGCAAAGACTGAAGGGAATCCTTGTGTAGCTGATCATACATTTCCATTATTCTTGAAGTTTTCTCCAGATACCTGTTAGAGGGAATCTCCTCTTTAGGTGCAGAAGAATGGCGTCTAACACCTCAAAGTCAGACAGGAGGTATGAACAATGTGCTTATGAGAAGAAGACTCTTGAGGTGTGCATGCTTTGCATGTATTGGTTTGAGTTTAAAGGTTGATCAACTACTGATGGTTGATCCTCTTGTATCCATTATAAGAGTTATGGATTACTTGGTGTTTCCAGACCATAGTTAAGGGTGAAATCATGACGTTTGAGAATGATGTCACATCTGATGTTGGAACATCGTCTGAAAGTGTGTTTTATTTCTTCAGCCAAGGAAGTATCCAGAGTAGAGTTCAAGGTCAAGCCACTGACCTAATCTGGAATGGTTTGGGATGTTAATGGATGTCATAAGTGTTTGTCATAAAGATGAATCAGTTGGTGCCAAATGTATGCAGAAGAAGATTATAAGACCAAATGTCCTACCTTATGTTAGAAGGTAATCTTATCTGACCTATATTGAATACTTTGACGGGAGCTGAGTATTTGTTTATCCTCTAAGGAAGTTGTGGATGAGACTGATGGTGAATACTTTGACTGGAGACTAAGTATTTGTCTGAGGAGTTATGTAATTCTTCATTCTGAACATTATGCTTCATAGAGTATGTGAGAGTTTATTTCTCTCCATAGCATTCAGGTGTTTAGAATAACCTAAGTAATTTGCATTGGCTGTGTGTTCTATTGCGTGCTTCGTAAAGGATTTCTATGAACAATGAGTCCTTTGAATTATTTTAAGAACCAAAGTGGATTGGGTTCTATATTAAGAAGCCGATGTCCCAAATGATATTATAACACCATGATCATTAATTGTTGTTTTATTGTATTGCTTGAGATTATGCGTGTGGAGTTAGTCGCTCAAGCATTTTTATAAGAAGTTGAATTTTTGGATATGTGAATTAGATGGTGGAGAATATAATCTTATCTATAGTAGTATACTTGGTGAATGCATGACTACTTTGTTGAAGATTCCACTAGTATCAGCAACTACAAGTGGATGTAAGGGCAGAAGTCTGCTGACAGATATTGAGGTCTGAGCAGAGTATGTTGATAAGGTGTTTTTCTTCTGTTGCAAGTTACTTCAGAAAAGGTTTGGTGATCTGGATCTTAGTAAAGCTTTTAAGAAAACTAAGAGTTTTCGGAGTTTGTGAGTGACTTCACACCTAGTATACATGACATCTTGCTTATTCAAAAGGTCATGATACAAAGTGTGATTATAAAAGGACAGTGATCAGATATGTACTTGTGTTATGAAGAAGTCAGAGTTCTTGGTTGTATTCTCAAGGAGTGAGAGTATATGACTTTGGTTTGACTCTACTGATGGAGTCAGGGTTCAACATATGCAGGAAGTGATGTCCTTCAACATGAGAGAATGAAGTCTTTCATGTGTTTTTATCTAGTGCTCAAGCTTTCATCTTCAACTAGAGTATTGGTTATTCATGATAGGGTGAGTCATGTATTTGTCTGTGGATTGTTGCTGCAATAGTACATATATTGTTTAGGTGTTGTTCAATCTTGTAGAGATCTTATGCCTCTTATGAGGATGTGATGTCAAACAACATGTTGTGATATTATGAAGCTTTAGGTGATCTTGACAAGGCATGGCTGGTTCTATCCATGTGAACCTGAATGATAAATTAGAAGTTCACATATTTCTCAAGTGGTTAATTGATGAGTCAAGGAGACTTTTGTTTTCTCTACAGAATTTTTGAATGACTCTCTAAGGGTCTTTATTATTGAGTGGTGTCACAAATGTGATATTCTGATGTCTTGGTGTCTGTCACTAAGTCTAAGTGAAAGGAGAACACTTATAATCCAGTGGAAGACAATGTGGTTGAAGATGTGTTGGTCAATGTGCTAGAAAAGAAGACAATGTCTGATTGGATGTCAGGACATTATTCAGGACATGTTTCATGTGTGATCAACAAAGGGTTTTTGTGAACAGCTTGATCAAACATGTGTCAGAGGTGTATTTTACTATGCATGTACGTGTATTAGAACAAGTTCTTTTCAGCAGAAATAATCCTGAGCTATTAAAGACGTTTAAAGTTGTTTTTGGACGGTGCACATTACTATTAGTGGATGTTTCTCTTCAAATAATGTTTCCTTTGACCAAGATTATTTCTACATTTAAGGATTATTATTTACCAAGTAAATGACCAGCTATTTATAGAGGGTTCTCATGTCCTCTTTCACCATATGAGTGTTCCTCGTCATAATGGGTTTTGTTCGGGTTTGGGTGAGCTATGCTTAGGTCTGGTATTTTAAAGGCCTTCTTTGCCAATTTTTGGCTAAAAAGGGGGAGAAAGGATTAGCTCAGATGTTGAAGCCATGAGAGTTTGTTCTTATAGTTGCTAGATATAGATGTCAGATAAGTTGTTCAATCCTATTTTTGTATCTTGTTTTGTGACCTATGATCTGAGTTATGAACACAATTGTGACATGTGTTCTGAGTTACCCAGAGTGGTGGTTGTATACTTTTTTAGTTTCCTCTTATGCCACAGATTAACTGGTGGTTGCTTCACGGTCCTCTTTTCCACTAGTTAAAAGGAAGATCTAATCATCTGTGACAAGAGTAGGTTCTTGGGTTGAGGGGAAATGTAGTCCTATCATATTCCTCGCCTGGATTGGGTACACCAAATGACTTCAGAACTTTATAAATGGAGCTCATTCAAAAGGCTGGAAAGAAGATGTCAAACAAATATGTCCCAACATCTTTACTGAAGACTGACTCCATGTTATTGTACTGCTCAGATCAGTAGTGACTAAAGCCTATTGTTGGTGGATTTTTTTTACTGTTATAATATTGGATTGTAATTTTTATTTATTTGTTTTAGACAAAATTTGACAAAGGGGGAGATTTCAAGTTCTCTAATTTTAGGATTGGCATTAATTTTTGTAAAACAAATAAGACATCGTGTTAGATAGGAAAAATTAACTTGCTAACAGGAACAGGTTGAGCAAGAAGTCATATCTTATGTTAGGACATGTTGAGTTGAAGTTTTTCAACATCAGTAGCAACATGTCGGATAAGATGTCCTATGAAGGAGCATACGACATCGCGCCTGAGCTGAAGTGGACAGTTAGATTATGTTATTATTTAACAGATGTAGAATATTCTGAGAATAGTATGAAATATCATATGGGGATGATTTAAAGGTCAAGAAGAACTAAATCAGAATATTAAAGATTATGCATTTTATAAATATGGAGATATTTTAGGAAACTAATGATTGAAGACCTTGTTTGTAGTAGAAGTTACTGCTAGTTGTTATAGCTGATATGCTATCTTTTGAAGGCCTAAATCCAGTTGGGTATAGCTTATAAATAGAGGTGTTTGTAACCTAGGAAAGATACGGGTTCAAGATGTATAAGTCTAGGGCTTTGTCTTTGTGCCGTTCTCTAGGAGAGTTGGTGTAAGTGAACCACTCGGGTTGTGAGATAAACACTGTGTTCTCACTCAAAAACCTGTAGGTAATGAGTTGAGTACTTCTCTTGGAGGAAGCTGTGAAGAAACTCCAAGTTGTGGTCTTAGTCAAGAGTCTTAGCTAGAGACTGTCATGGAAGTGTGTCTTCCTGTTTGTTAAGAATTGTTGTTATCCAATTGTTGTCTGTGATTGAAGAGGGACTGGGGAGGGCCTCATATCTAGGTGGGTCTTAGATAGAAATCTAGCAAGGGTAGTGATTAAGTGATTAGGACGTAAACTGGAGGTTTGTTGTAGGGTCTATGAATTGGTACTATTTGAGTGGATTTGTCCCTGACTTGGTATACCCCCAAAGTAGGAGAGTTGCTTCGAACTAGTTTAACAATTCTGGTGTGTTTTTTATGCTTTTTAGTACTGTTTTTATTATTAATACCTTTCATGTTTGTTCACGTCAAATCAGATGTCCCTACTTGTCATAGGACATCTGAGTTATGTCATACCAGAATTTCAATTGGTATCAGAGCAGGCATTCTGTCTGTTTTTGGATGAGATCCATGGGGGATACTTTCTGGTTTTTGTGCAAGGTAGAAGGTTTCTTTTGAAAAATTGTTTGAACTTGGAGAGTTCATATTGTTGTTTGAATGGTCCCTAGAAGTGGAGGGTGGACTGTTCATGGCAGGGTGTGTATTAGACCTGTTTGTGTTATTTTCAGACGTGTAGCTTTGGTGGCAAGCTACTGTGTTGAGGGTTTGATTTATTTTCAAACCTAGGTTA
Organism: Vicia faba; assembly: GCA_948472305.1. Lineage (NCBI taxonomy): Eukaryota > Viridiplantae > Streptophyta > Magnoliopsida > Fabales > Fabaceae > Vicia > Vicia faba. The sequence continues at coordinate 1,328,410,501 of OX451735.1, read as the reverse complement.
AACTGTTGCACCTAGAGTATGGTATGTTGGCGCAAGGTTTTATGTTTTTACTTGAATGTTAGTGTGGAGTTTTCTTTTTTATATTTCTCTGCATATGTATCTGATGAAAACTCCTGGTGGTTTTGTGTGTTGAGTCTGTAACACTTTATTCTCCTCTAAAGGTGTATACCATGGTGTGGTGATACTTGATGAGAGGTTTGACTAGCTTGTTAGAGTTGTCAAATATACTTGAGGTTTATACCAAGTTCACTCATAAAGGCACTCTTATATGAGTTTATTAAAGAGATATATGGTAGAGGCAATTTATTTTTTCTTCCTACCCTAAAAGGCCAATCTTCAGACCTTAATAGAGGATCTCTTGGTGTGTTCCTTGTGAAGGGAACTGATTTCCTACCAGATGTTGGAACATCAAACCAGCATATTATGTAGAATCTTGTTGGGTAAAGGTAGGGAATAGAAGATGCTTGGGTGCTGAATAAATGTGTTTTGATCACTTATGTTTGAAACCTACTTCTGATCTAGAAGAAGAGGCATATGTGTTTTGTGTCTAAGAAGTTTCTTTTCTAGAAACATGTCTTAGATAAGTATGTTCGTCAGGACACGATTAACATATTGGGCACTCATTAGATTAGTTTATTTCTGATCTAAGTGAGTTAGAGTGCAGAGGTTGTGATTTGTTTTCTTGTGGAGGCTTGATAAATGTATCTCATCCAGATCCTTTATATGTGGAGGTCAAGCTAAAATGTTAAGGACGTTCTCTCTAATATCTATAAGATCTTTCTGATCAAAGGAGACAGATTTATGGAATTTTGTTTATAGACATTGAACAGATTCTATTTGAGGGAGGTAATAGATTATCCACAGGATGTGCAGCTACTATATGATTATCAAGGAATTCTTAGCATTTAATAATGGGGGTCCTTATTTTGAAGCTAGAAGATCTTGAAGAAATGTCAGACACAATGTCTTGACATCTTTGTATTGAGAATTCAAATTTCTCAATATGACTGGTGTTTCTTTTCATAATAGGATGGAGGTTGTTTACTATAACTTGGTTCTCTTATTAAGTCTATGAGAGCATGGAACTCTTGTTATGTTGAAGTGAAAGGTTAAGTTGTGTCTCCAATGTTGAAATGTCATCTAATTCACCTAGGATGGGCATTTCGGTTGTTTGAAGCAATGATGAGTTATTAGTTTTTTGGAACCAAAGGATTATGGTTCCTAGTATGTATATGGGAAGTTCCTCCCTATGCTAGCATTCAGTTATGTGGTGTCCTCACATAATAGAACAAATGTTTTGCAAGGGCTGAAGGGAATCCTTGTGTAGCAGATCATACATTTCCATTATTCTTGAAGTCTGCTCCAAATACCTGTTAGAGGGAATCTCCTCTTTAGGTGCAGAAGAATGGCGTCCAACACCTCAAAGTCTGACAAGAGGTCTAAACATTCTGCTTATAAGAAGTAGAATCTTTAGGTGTGTATGCTCTGCATGTATTGGTATGAGTTTGAAGGTTGATCAACTACTGATGGTTGATCCTCTTGTATCCCTTACAAGATTTATAGATTACTATGGTGTCTCCATACCATAGTTAATGGTGAAATCTAGGTGATTGGTACTTCCTTAATCAAAGTTTTTTTTATTCCTTCAGCCAAGGAAGTATCCAGAGTGGAGTTTAAGGTCAAGCCACTGTCCTAATCTGGAATAGTTTAGGATGCTAATGGATGTCATGACTGTTTGTCATGAAGATGAATTAGTTGGTGCCAGATGTGTGCGGAAGAAGATTATAAGACCAAATGTCCTACCTTATGTTAGAAGGTAATCTTATCTGACCTATATTGAATACTTTGACGGGAGCTGAGTATTTGTTTATCCTCTAAGGAAGTTGTGGATGAGACTGATGGTGAATACTTTGACTGGAGACTAAGTATCTGTCTGAGGAGTTATGTAATTCTTCATTCTGAACATTATGCTTCATAGAGTATGTGAGAGTTTATTTCTCTCCATAGCATTCAGGTGTTTAGAATAACCTAAGTAATCTGCATTGGCTGTGTATTCTATTGGGTGCTTCGTAAAGGATTTCTATAAACAATGAGTCCTTTGAATTATTTTAAGAACCAGAGTGGATTGGGTTCTATATTAAGAAGCCGATGTCCCAAATGATATTGTAACACCATGATCATTAATTGTTGTTTTATTGTATTGCTTGAGATTATGCGTGTGGAGTTGGTCGCTCAGGCATTTTTGTAAGAAGTTGCATTTTTGGATATATGGATTAGATGGTGGAGAATCTAATCTTGTATACAATAGTATTCTTGGTGAATGCATGAATACTTTGTTAAAGACTCCTCTAGTATCAACAAATACTAGTGGATGTAAGGGCAGAAGACTGCTGACAGATATCGAGGTCTGCGCAGAGTATTTTGATAAGGTGTTTGTTATACCCCAAAATTTGCCCTCCCATTTTCTTCAAGATTTGCAAAGAGCATGCTTCAAAATCTCCCAAGGGTTGCACAGTTTAAGGGCCTCCTAACAGTCAAAAATTAGGGTTTTGGTTCTGCCAAAGAAATTGAAGTTTCCAAGGGTCCAATCAAGTCCCACATGCCTATAAACATTGTCAAGTATCCTTATGCTAAGTTTCAAGACTCACAGCACAAAATTGCACAGTCAAAAACCCTAATTGCTCAACAGTCAACTGTAGGGGCAAAATGGTCATTTGACAGTCAAAAGTTCAAATTTTTGGTAAACATCTTATTTTGAAGCCACAAACATCATTTGATCAATTCTTGATCATGATTTTCAAGGCATGGCTCAAAAAGTCTCAAGATGCAAAAGTTTCCATATTTGGACAGTTGAAAAAGTCAACTGTAACTTGACCAAGGCATAACTTCCACATGGTTCATCATAAAAATTCCATCCAAAGCTCATTTTGAAGAGAATGACATTTCCTACAACTCCTATTCACACTTCAAGTCCAAGAAATGCTCTCACAAAAAGTTATCAATCTCAACATTATAGGTCATTTTCAAAAGTCAACAAAAAGGGACTTTAAGTCAAAGACCATAACCTGAGATTGGTAAATCAAAATGACATGGGACCAAAATCATTGGTTATAGGACTTCAAGACCTTTCCAAAATGTCCAAGAACATGATCAAAGCTTAAAAATTGAGCAAGATATGCCTTGTGGAAGTTGGGAAATTTTTGGGAATTTTGAAAAGTCAACTTTGCTTCAAATGCCTCAAAATTGCTAATGGGCCTCATTTTCTTCCAAGAATCATCACCCAAAATCTATGCACGACCCATTGACTTTAAAGGGAGTTATTTTATCATTTTTTATTAATTATTTGAATTATTATTATTATTAATTCATTTAATCAAAATAAAATATGACAAAAATAGAAAATCATGTTTTCCAATCCTTTTTTGCAGCATATTCTCTCAATAAAGCCTAAATATTTCGTGCACACTCAATATGGAAAGAATTGGCCATGATTGATATCAAAAGGGCATGGAAAATATTGAAAAAGATTACATTGAAAACCAAATATTTGATTCATGAATGCAAAGGTTTTTGACTTGGATTTCTACCCTAATTCAGTCACACATATAAACACAATGCAAACCTAATCAAGAAGACCTGGAAGCTGCGCCTCAAACAAAAGCATAACTTTGCATTTTTCACCAAATTTTTCAAATCTGATTCCATAGCTAGAGCACTTTTCCAAGCCAAAGAACGATTCCATTACCTTCCTGACGCATCAAGGAAGCTTTCTGAATCAAAACCACAGTCTCTAACCTCAAGAATCGGTAGAATGAGGCCGCCCTGTTCTTGACATTTTTCATATTCGTGTTTTAATTTATACGCATCATCCTTGCATTTTTCTTGTTGATTTATACTAATATGGTTGTTCTAAATCTGTTGGTATCATTTAATTGAGCTTTTATGCCCTGTACGAGAATCTGCCATGGAAATTTTCTAGGTTTTCACAAGCTTGAAATTGGGGACTTTTGCATATGGAAAAATTAGGCAACGAGACCAGGACCATTGAACTCAGGGCATCTGGACGATTCAATCCCACTAGTCGCGCTCTTTTTATGTTTGCGTATGGCCTAATCGCTATTTTCATGTTCTTCACTTAGTGGGGGTTCAAAACCCCCGCTATCCATTCTGTTTTTTTTCAGGCCAAAGCGAAGAAGTGGAGAAGAAGATGAGTTGTAAGCATGTGGTTGGCTGATTCAAAATCTTGGCGCGAGTTTTTGTTTGTCCCAGAATATTAGCACTTTCCAAATATAATAATTGCGTTACATTATATTTATGAATAAACGCGTTGGCACAGTTGGTGGAGAGGAACGTTTGCAAGCATTGGGACCTGGGTTCGATTCCCAGGTCCCCCATACTCTTAATATTTTTTCTTGCAATATGATCAGGTACACTGACTCTCCTATAGCCCATCAAACATCCAGCGCTGGTGCTTGCCACATGTCTCCTGAGATCAATCCAAAAGCCAAGATATGAGTTCCATCATGCACCTCAGTCCAGGGGTCTACACGTGACCATCAAAAGTCAACCAGGCCTGATTCAGTGGGCCAAAATTGCTTGGAAAATACCTCCAAAAGGGACAACCACCCCCCATGTTTGCCTTTCTTTTTTCTATTTTTATTCTTTTCTATTATTTATTGTAATTATATTCTTTGTTTTATTTAATTCCATAAAATTAATCTTTTTAATATAAAAATACCAAAAAATCAGAAAGTCAAAAAAATAAAAATATATTTTATTATTTAAATCACTAATGTTTTATTTTGTAAATAAATTTAATAATTAACTTAAATTTTAATAATTTTAATGCTTTTTTTTAATAAACTAAAAAATGTAGAAATTAGGGTTTTTTATACTTTTATTATTTTTTTTCTTTTTCACCATATTTAATTATTAATTATTTTATAAATAACTTGTAATTAAATAATTAGGTTAAAACTAGGTCAAACTTAAACATTTCTTTAATAATTAAAAATAGTTTAGAATTAGGGTTTTCATTCCATTTAATTTTCTCATTAAGTTCCATAAATACAAAAACTCCAAAAAAATAAGCTCTTGCTTTTATTTAATTTAATTAATTTATGATTTCGATTTAGTTTCTTTAAAAGGGTCCAACGCCCTCGCATTCGATTATAATTTCTTTTTGCGCACTTATTTTATTTCTTTCTATGAATGTAATGTACTTACCCCAAAGCCTTGTAATAGATTAATTAGGGTATTTACTTTCCGCATTTTTGTTTATTTCAAATCGGGTCTTGGATTAATTTGGCGATGTAGACCCGCACCTTTGTAATAGCGTAGGACTTTTATCTTCCCGCATCTTTTAACTGTTAATAATTTGCATGAAAGAATGAATGCCAAAAATAAAAACAAAGCGTAGATCACCAATGCATGAACAAGACAAATATAACTGAAAATGACACACAAATCCCACACCACCCCTAGGGTACATCTCACTGTTGCCTTGCCCCTCGAAAAGTGGTCGTCGAGTAGAGGATGTTTTAGTAAGTCCTCATGTCCATGAACATGGCATGAGGGTAGCTTCTAAGGTATCTTCCTATTGCTCTGGTGATCACAATGTCCCGAACCCTCGAATTGACCTGAATACCTCCGACGGTGGTGCTACCTACCTCTCAATGGTGGGATGGCACTACCTTAAGGACATTTACACAGACGAATTCCTTAGGGTAGGTAGATGACTCGTAGATACTTGCTCTAATTTCAAAACAAACCAAAAACTTCTTTTCACACCGACACTTTGCAAAAAGCTTTCAAAAAACAACTTTTCAAACACTCTTGAGGACTGATACAAGAGTCGAACTGAAATTTTAACCGAAACTTTTTCAAACCCACAGTTGAAAAGCAAACAAACATTCTTGAAAACACAAATGAGCAAGTATCTAAGAGCCCATGGATAACCATGGATAGAAAGGGTGCTAACACCTTCCCTTTCTATAAATCTACCTCCCGAACCGAGAGCAATCTCTATAAGGAATTTTTCTGTGCTTTTGTCCTTTCCATATTGGAGAAAATAAAAGACGTTGGCGACTCTTGCTTCCGCGACATTTCGCGAACCAGCGTTAAACAGTCAGTTCCAGATCCACCGATCACAGAACTGGCGACTCTGCTGGGGAAACTTTTGAAGTGACGTGTACCTTAGGATAGTTCATAACTGTGTTTTCAATTGTTTTGACTTGTTTGCTTTAAATTGTGGGTTGCATCGGAGTTACATAGATCCTAACCCGGATCTGGGGATACCCTGTTAGGTAGCATAAGCTATGAGGGACCTGTCCAGCGTAGACCGACATGGGTGAAGCAGTGGCTACATTGGTGTGGCACCTTGGTCTGCACCGATATCCCTTGTGTTGCAACGAGGAGAATATGGGTCTTCTGAGGAGTCATTAAGCACCAACCGACCTTAGAACCTTAAATGACCCAACTTGGCCAATAGAACAGTAGCAGTATGCTACGCCCATTGAGGCTAAACTCTCGTGATGGTTCTGGCCGCAAGAAAAGATTGCGATGCTGGAGTTATGACTGATTGAGGGTAGTCAATGATATTGGGATCCTCTAAGAACCCAGTTACTTTTGATAGGACAGGTATGAACCAACAAACTGAAAGAGGGTAATACCTAGACCTCATGCTGGCCTAAACTCTAAGGGCTTCTCTTGTGTGACTTGTGTGCCTTCGTACTTGACTACTTGCATGCTTGTTATCTGACACATGAGTTTCTTGCAGGTTTTGTTTATAGTCCTTAATTGGGACTCATAACAGGGTTTACTAAGTTTCTTGTAGGTTTTGTTTATAGTCCTTAATGGGGACTCATAACATAGTTTACTTACATCACTCCATGCATACCATAACATCATACCATTGCATACATCCTAACCCATTTCAAGGATCTCAAGGGCTTGTGATGCAGGTCATGATGAACCAGAATGTCTAGCAAGGGGCAAAGGGGATTTATTTTCCTCTAGCCAGGTTGAGGATCTGAGTCAGGGGCTATGACCCACTTGATATGGTGAGCCTTGACCCTTGAAGAAGGACTCTCAACAATATGGAGTTCCTTCAATCAAGCTACAAATTCAAATGCTAACAATCTTCTTGTTTACCCTGCGAGGTCCTTGAAAACATTGCATACATATCATTGCATTACAGGTACCCTTGTTACAGGTCACTTACCATTTGTGCTATTTATTTCAGCAATGGCTTCCCAACAATACGACCAGGACCTTCATGCTCAAGAGACTCGGTTCAAGGAAATCCTCCTGAACCTATCCAAGGGGCAGGAAGAGCTGAGAACCCTTCTCATGGGGACCTTGGTCAGGAACAGTGCTGAGGATGATAAGGACGAACGGCTGAAACGCCTACAAGCTGAGGTAGATACCATGAGAACCCAAATGCTGGGGAAAATGGCTCTCATCCAAGGTTTAGCCCGGGACCAAGAAGAGTTGAGGACCATGATCAGTCAACTTCATCAAGACATGAAGCAACCAGTCCAAGTCAGGGACCAAGTCATTAATCAGCCTCCAAGAAGTCAAAGGTTTGGTTCAATGAATAGACCTCTCCAAGCTGCTACTACTTCATAGGTCCAACCACAACCCCGCCCAGAGCAACAGGTTGATCAGAGTAAGCCTAGCAGGTCCAGGAGGCAATTCACCTAGCTCAACGTGTCGCTGTTTCAAGCTTTACAACACCTGTTGAGTTTGAATTTGATTACACTAAGGGCTCCTCCCCGGAACCCCAACATCTCTGCTCCTAACTATCATCCCGACATAATATGTGCATACCACTCTGATAGTCCTGGACATGACACTGCCGACTGCTGGGCTCTGAAGAAAAAGATCCAGGACCTGATTGATGAAAGAGCATTGGAGTTCACACAAGATGGTCAGGATGAGTTTTTCTACCATCCCTCCAAGGCTCACCATTTGAAGTAACAAGCCCTGAGACGAAAAGACTTTTGTTCATTAGGATTTTCAAGTTGTAATTTTCTTTTGTTCAAACATTTACTCATGTTAAACGTTGTTATTCCATTAATGCATCACATACGTCTGTTTTGAAGCAATATATTCGTATTCACTATATGCAAATTATTTTCATATTTTTTCTGATGATCAACGCTCGATTAATAATGCTAAGCCTCTTGAGGGAGGATGACGAAAATGATACCACAATCTACAGTATGCTTTTGAACAGACCCTGCTGATGAGGTACAGGCATTGTTTCAATCCCTAAACACTGGAGTTATAAGGAAGATAATCCCTCGTCAACCCCTTTGACCCAAAGAAGTAGGAGTTTTTCTTTTCGAAAATTAAAACCCTTAATCATAACCTAGGGCAGGGTAGTTCTCTCGGTTGATCCAAGTGCATAACGAATGGCACCAAAGAGGTCCTTACAAAACAAAGAAAGACAGTGATGATCCCGAATAATCAATAAAGAAAGGCTGTCATTATCTTTCAAAATAAGAACCCATTAAGTCAAAACCTAGGAAGGAGACTTACAAAACTGGGGCATCCCGCTGACTGTAATCACAAAAGAATAGCTCAGGCAAAAAAAAGGGATAACAAAAATCAGAAAAAGAAAGAGGTCTTACAAACCCTTGACAAAAAATGACTGCCTATTCAAAATAAGTTATCAACATCCGAATCATCACCGGAAAATCAGAGCAAAGACTCAAACAAGGTCTAACGTATGATCAACTGAGTTTAGGTTTGGAGAACATCACGAAGAGTGGGTGGGTACAAATAAAATTTGAGCCTTTATCCTTTGTTTCTTAAACCGTGAACCAGGCCACATTATAACCCTTAAAAGTCCTAGCTGAAGCATGGGTTAGTTCGAAAGCATACTGTTACGAAAGTTATCCTGACTCCTTAAGGCTTACTATAAAATACTGAGTTGACATCATATCTTTACAAAACTCACTTGCTTTTACAAAAAATGCATTTTTCAAAATTTCAAGACAGACATAAGCTTTTGCATTCTTAAAATAACATTGTTTACATATGACTAGTTATTTGAACAGCAGAGAAATTCGCACGACGAATATCCTATGAACAAAAATCTTCTCAACAAAAGAGTCACCTCCAGTGGAAGAAACACTTCCAATCAAGGGGCATGGCATGATCAGTGTCCATCATCTGGGGCAGTTAAGTCAAGATTCAAGGAATCTCTCAAGATGCCAAACAGCCAGGGGGAAACCACCATCTAGATCACTTGGGGCATTGGACGATCAAACGAAGATCTTCTGGTATGGCAACGCAACGCTACAACAGGGGCACCTCCCTACATCCTGAGAGCGTAGACATAGTAAAAAAATACTACGCACAATCAAAGACCCGCTAGGTTGACATACCTAGGCAAAAATAAGGGCTTCCCGACGAACCAAAAGGGTTCGGGCAAAACGAGGAATGAAATGAAAAAAAATCTGTACACCCGGCAAGTCGAAAACCTGAAAAGGCGGCTTGGGCAAAAATGGGTATCCCGGTGGACTGAAAACCCGAAAGGGCGGTCCAGGCAAAAGTTAGGGATCAAAACGTACGACTATGTCCTGTCATCTTGTCACCGGCCTACCAGAAGAAGGTTCGTCCATCAACAACTACCAGCACCTCACAGGTCTTCCTCTCCCACCTCAGAAACAGGGGCAATGATGAGTTATCCAAACGAGCTAATGGCTCTGTCCACCAAGGTACTAAGATGGGTTCGGCTGAAGAACAACCAAGATATCTTAAGTCCCCAGAGAGTGAGCCAACAAGTCCATGCACTCTCCCCAAGCAAAGCTATACAATCAACCTTAAGGAAGTTGAGTATCCTCCAACAGATCTCAACATTCCCCAGCATAATGTATGAACATTCCTAACAAGCATCCCCGGCAATCTTGATCTAAGATTGTTCCCTGGAGGTGTACAGACATTCATTGGAGTCACTCCCAGTACATCTCAAAAATTTCCCTAGGAGAATCCAATCAAGATCTCCACAGGAAAGTTTGAATCCATCTCCCCAGCAGTAAGCTTATCCCCAGCAGATTCCGGAAGATTTCTCCCTGCAGAGCACGAACGCGTCTCCCGGCTTTATTCAAAGGTTATTTCCCTACCAGGATATAACTGGGTTATCCTCAGCCAAAAGCCACGGAAAGATCGTCCTCGGCGAAGTCCTCTTATCTCCAGCGAAGTCTATTAACACTTCCAACATAACAATGGTATCCCCAGCGGAGTTATCATCAATATCTCAACAGAGTACCTCTCTTCCCACAGAGTATTGTTCTCCAGCAAGATCGACAGAGTAGTTATTCCCCGCAGAGTAATCGATTTGTCAAGTTTATTCCCCAACGGAGTTATCTTCTCTTATCGGTATTCTTGAAACTATCATCCCCAGCGGAAACAACAAAGCACTATTCTCCAACATCAGCCCAGGATGTGACTTCCCGGCACCCGTCAAGGATTTACTTTCCTAGACGAAAACATACATTCAAAAACATCACATACATCATGATACATGACATAAACGCATCATACCTTACAATCTCATTTATGTTGAGAACATCATTGCTTGATTCATATCACGCATTGCATATGACTGACCTTTACCTTTCAGGAAAGATCCAGTTAAGTTCTCAGCTATGTCCAAGACCTTGTCTGGTTCAGTTAAATCGACCCTAAGATTTTCCTGATTCTTATCCGGTTAAAGGCCTTCTCTGGTTCAGTCAGATCGACCCTAAGATCTCCCTGATTCTTATCCAGTTGAAGATATTCCAAGACCTTTCCTGGTTCAGTTAAATCGACCCTAAGATTTTCCTGATTCTTATCCGGTCAAAGGCCTTCTCTGGTTCAGTCAGATCGACCCTAAGATCTCCCTGATTCTTATCCAGTTGAAGATATTCCAAGACCTTGCCCGGTTCAGTTAAATCGACCCTAAGATTTTCCTGATTCTTATCCAGTCAAAGGCCTTCTCTGGTTCAGTCAGATCGACCCTAAGATCTCCCTGATTCTTATCCAGTTGAAGATATTCCAAGACCTTGCCCGGTTAAGTTAAATCGACCCTAAGATTTTCCTGATTCTTATCCAGTCAAAGGCCTTCTCTGGTTCAGTCAGATCGACCCTAAGATATCCCTGATTCTTATCCAGTTGAAGATATTCCAAGACCTTGCCTGGTTCAGTTAAATCGACCCTAAGATTTTCCTGATTCTTATCCAGTCAAAGGCCTTCTCTGGTTCAGTCAGATCGACCCTAAGATCTCCCTGATTCTTATCCAGTTGAAGATATTCCAAGACCTTGCCCGGTTCAGTTAAATCGACCCTAAGATTTTCCTGATTCTTATCCAGTCAAAGGCCTTCTCTGGTTCAGTCAGATCGACCCTAAGATCTCCCTGATTCTTATCCAGTTGAAGATATTCCAAGACCTTGTCCGGTTCAGTTAAATCGACCCTAAGATTTTCCTAATTCTTCTCCAGTCAAAGGCCTTCTTTGGTTCAGTCAGATCGACCCTAAGATCTCCCTGATTCTTATCCAGTTGAAGATATTCCAAGACCTTCTCTGGTTCAGTCAGATCGACCCTAAGATCTCCCTGATTCTTATCCAGTTGAAGATATTCCAAGGCCTCCTCCGGTTCAGTCAGATCGACCCTAAGATCTCCCTGATTCTTATCCCAGTAGAAGACGTCCAAGATTCTCTCAGCGTTCCTGTTGAGGTAGTAAGCGTCCAAGGTTCTCTTAGCGTTCCTGTTGAGGTAGTAATCGTCCAAGGTTCTCTCATCGTTACTGTTGAGGTAGTAATCGCCCCAGATTCTCTCATCGTTACTGTTGAGGTAGTAATCGCCCCAGATTCTCTCATTGTTACTGTTGAGGTAGTAATTGCCCTAGATTCTCTCATCGTTACTGTTGAGGTAGTAATCGCCCCAGATTCTCTCATCGTTACTGTTGAGGTAGTAATCGCCCCAGATTCTCTCATCGTTACTGTTGAGGTAGTAATCGCCCCAGATTCTCTCATCGTTACTGTTAAGGTAGTAATCGCCCCAGATTCTCTCATCGTTACTGTTGAGGTAGTAATCGCCCCAGAGTCTCTCATCATTACGGTTGAGATAGTAATCACCCAAGGTTCTCTCATCGCCCCGTTGAGGTAGTAACCATCCCTGATTCATTCATCACCGTTTGAAGCTCCAGACTCGATTCCCGTATCTCGCCAGGGCACGTCTGAAGAGGTTTTAAAATTCAATTCCTGTAACCAGTCAGGGCACATCTACACAAAGAGTCTGAAGACCAGCTCCTGTAACAGGCCAGGTAATCATTTTCTTTTTCAGGTACACAAGTTCTCGCTAAGGAATCTCTTACGCGATCGACACCCAATTGGCATCTATAAGCCCATCCACCTATCCATCACCTCTCAGCATGGCATCTGTAAGCCCATCTTCCTATCCATCAATCTCCAAATGGCATCTATAATCCCATTCCCACCATCACACTGCTAACATGTGAGCGCAAATTTCTGGGCACTCTAGTGTTCAATCATCTTCCACCTTCGGATTACGAAAGGCACGTCAGCCAATCTATATCCTCAGGTCTAAGAAGATTTAACAGGGGCAACTGTTGTACCCCAAAATTTGCCCTCCCATTTTCTTCAATATTTGCAAAGAGCATGCTTCAAAATCTCCCAACGGTTGCACAGTTCAAGGGCCTCCTAACAGTCAAAAATTAGGGTTTTCGTTCTGCCTAAGAAATTGAAGTTTCCAAGGGTCCAATCAAGTCCCACATGCCTATAAACATTGTCAAGTATCCTTATGCTAAGTTTCAAGACTCACAGCACAAAATTGCACAGTCAAAAACCCTAATTGCTCAACAGTCAACTGTAGGGGCAAAATGGTCATTTGACAGTCAAAAGTTCAAATTTTTGGTCAACATCTTATTTTGAAGCCACAAACATCATTTGATCAATTCTTGATCATGATTTTCAAGGCATGGCTCAAAAAGTCTCAAGATGCAAAAGTTTCCATATTTGGACAGTTGAAAAAGTCAACTGTAACTTGACCAAGGCATAACTTCCACATGGTTCATCATAAAAATTCCATCCAAAGCTCATTTTGAAGAGAATGACATTTCCTACAACTCCTATTCACACTTCAAGTCCAAGAAATGCTCTCACAAAAAGTTATCAATCTCAACATTATAGGTCATTTTCAAAAGTCAACAAAAAGGGACTTTAAGTCAAAGACCATAACCTGAGATTGGTAAATCAAAATGACATGGGACCAAAAGCATTGGTTATAGGACTTCAAGACCTTTCCAAAATGTCCAAGAACATGATCAAAGCTTAAAAATTGAGCAAGCTATGCCTTGTGGAAGTTGGGAAATTTTTGGGAATTTTGAAAAGTCAACTTTGCTTCAAATGCCTCAAAATTGCTAATGGGCCTCATTTTCTTCCAAGAATCATCACCCAAAAGCTATGCACGACCCATTGACTTTAAAGGGAGTTATTTTATCATTTTTTATTAATTATTTGAATTATTATTATTATTAATTCATTTAATCAAAATAAAATATGACAAAAATAGAAAATCATGTTTTCCAATCCTTTTTTGCAGCATATTCTCTCAATAAAGCCTAAATATTTCGTGCACACTCAATATGGAAAGAATTGGCCATGATTGATATCAAAAGGGCATGGAAAATATTGAAAAAGATTACATTAAAAATATTTGATTCATGAATGCAAAGGTTTTTGACTTGGATTTCTACCCTAATTCAGTCACACATATAAACACAATGCAAACCTAATCAAGAAGACCTGGAAGCTGCGCCTCAAACAAAAGCATAACTTTGCATTTTTCACCAAATTTTTCAAATCTGATTCCATAGCTAGAGCACTTTTCCAAGCCAAAGAACGATTCCATTACCTTCCTGACGCATCAAGGAAGCTTTCTGAATCAAAACCACAGTCTCTAACCTCAAGAATCGGTAGAATGAGGCCGCCCTGTTCTTGACATTTTTCATATTCGTGTTTTAATTTATACGCATCATCCTTGCATTTTTCTTGTTGATTTATACTAATATGGTTGTTCTAAATCTGTTGGTATCATTTAATTGAGCTTTTATGCCCTGTACGAGAATCTGCCATGGAAATTTTCTAGGTTTTCACAAGCTTGAAATTGGGGACTTTTGCATATGGAAAAATTAGGCAACGAGACCAGGACCATTGAACTCAGGGCATCTGGACGATTCAATCCCACTAGTCGCGCTCTTTTTATGTTTGCGTATGGCCTAATCGCTATTTTCATGTTCTTCACTTAGTGGGGGTTCAAAACCCCCGCTATCCATTCTGTTTTTTTTCAGGCCAAAGCGAAGAAGTGGAGAAGAAGATGAGTTGTAAGCATGTGGTTGGCTGATTCAAAATCTTGGCGCGAGTTTTTGTTTGTCCCAGAATATTAGCACTTTCCAAATATAATAATTGCGTTACATTATATTTATGAATAAACGCGTTGGCACAGTTGGTGGAGAGGAACGTTTGCAAGCATTGGGACCTGGGTTCGATTCCCAGGTCCCCCATACTCTTAATATTTTTTCTTGCAATATGATCAGGTACACTGACTCTCCTATAGCCCATCAAACATCCAGCGCTGGTGCTTGCCACATGTCTCCTGAGATCAATCCAAAAGCCAAGATATGAGTTCCATCATGCACCTCAGTCCAGGGGTCTACACGTGACCATCAAAAGTCAACCAGGCCTGATTCAGTGGGCCAAAATTGCTTGGAAAATACCTCCAAAAGGGACAACCACCCCCCATGTTTGCCTTTCTTTTTTCTATTTTTATTCTTTTCTATTATTTATTGTAATTATATTCTTTGTTTTATTTAATTCCATAAAATTAATCTTTTTAATATAAAAATACCAAAAAATCAGAAAGTCAAAAAAATAAAAATATATTTTATTATTTAAATCACTAATGTTTTATTTTGTAAATAAATTTAATAATTAACTTAAATTTTAATAATTTTAATGCTTTTTTTTAATAAACTAAAAAATGTAGAAATTAGGGTTTTTTATACTTTTATTATTTTTTTTCTTTTTCACCATATTTAATTATTAATTATTTTATAAATAACTTGTAATTAAATAATTAGGTTAAAACTAGGTCAAACTTAAACATTTCTTTAATAATTAAAAATAGTTTAGAATTAGGGTTTTCATTCCATTTAATTTTCTCATTAAATTCCATAAATACAAAAACTCCAAAAAAAATAAGCTCTTGCTTTTATTTAATTTAATTAATTTACGATTTCGATTTAGTTTCTTTAAAAGGGTCCAACGCCCTCGCATTCGATTATAATTTCTTTTTGCGCACTTATTTTATTTCTTTCTATGAATGTAATGTACTTGCCCCAAAGCCTTGTAATAGATTAATTAGGGTATTTACTTTCCGCATTTTTGTTTATTTCAAATCGGGTCTTGGATTAATTTGGCGATGTAGACCCGCGCCTTTGTAATAGCGTAGGACTTTTATCTTCCCGCATCTTTTAACTGTTAATAATTTGCATGAAAGAATGAATGCCAAAAATAAAAACAAAGCGTAGATCACCAATGCATGAACAAGACAAATATAACTGAAAATGACACACAAATCCCACACCACCCCTAGGGTACGTCTCACTGTTGCCTTGCCCCTCGAAAAGTGGTCGTCGAGTAGAGGATGTTTTAGTAAGTCCTCATGTCCATGAACATGGCATGAGGGTAGCTTCTAAGGTATCTTCCTATTGCTCTGGTGATCACAATGTCCCGAACCCTCGAATTGACCCGAATACCTCCGACGGTGGTGCTACCTACCTCTCAATGGTGGGATGGCACTACCTTAAGGACATTTACACAGACGAATTCCTTAGGGTAGGTAGATGACTCGTAGATACTTGCTCTAATTTCAAAACAAACCAAAAACTTCTTTTCACACCGACACTTTGCAAAAAGCTTTCAAAAAACAACTTTTCAAACACTCTTGAGGACTGATACAAGAGTCGAACTGAAATTTTAAACGAAACTTTTTCAAACCCACAGTTGAAAAGCAAACAAACATTCTTGAAAACACAAATGAGCAAGTATCTAAGAGCCCATGGATAACCATGGATAGAAAGGGTGCTAACACCTTCCCTTTCTATAAATCTACCTCCTGAACCGAGAGCAATCTCTATAAGGAATTTTTCTGTGCTTTTGTCCTTTCCATATTGGAGAAAATAAAAGACGGTGACGACTCTTGCTTCCGCGACATTTCGCGAACCAGCGTTAAACAGTTAGTTCCAGATCCACCGATCACAGTGTTTTTCTTCTACTGTAAGTCACTCCAGAAAAGGTTTGGTGATCTAGATCTTAGTAAAGATTTTAAGCAAACTGAGAGTTTTCGGAGTTTGTGAGTGACTTCACACCTAGTATGCACGACATCTTGCCCATTCAAAAGGTCATGATACAAAGTGTGATTATAAGAAAACAATGATTAGATATGTCTTTGTGTTACGAAGAAGTTAGAGTTCTTGGTTGTATTCTCAGGGAGTGAGAGTATCTGACTTTAGTTTGACTCTACTGATGGAGTTGGGGTTCAGCATATGCAGGAATTGTTGTCCTTTAACATGAGAGAATGGAGTCTTTCATATGTTTTTATCTAGTGCTCAAGGTTTCATCTTCAGCTAGAGTATTGGTTATTCATGACAGGGGTGTAACGGTAGATATGTTCAAGACAAAGCCATTGGATTGACTAGAATTTATACAAATCAAAATAAAAATCGCCACCGCGCTTTATTGTTTCCAAAGGAATAGGAAAAGAGCGAATAACCCAAAAAGAGGGGGAAAGATTCAAGGTAAGGGAGTTGGTTATGCAAAGGGAAGGTATTAGCACCCTAAACATCTACGGTACTCTGTAGGAACCTCTTTGTAAAATCTATATATTTTGGCTATAAAAATGTGTTGTATATAAAATGGATAGTGGAGGTGGGAAAAGAAGTATTTTTTATGATTTTTTCACCCGCCGCGGTTGTGAACCTTTAGTGCCTACGTACCACCTTTCGTGCAATAGGGGATCAGGGTACACGTAGTTCCTCTTTTAAAAATTTGAAACACGAGTGTGTTGGTTAATTTTATGAGAGAAGACATCATCGTCATTGTCCGTGTGGAAAACATACTTACTACCCACAATCATAAGAAAGGATAATTTGCATCATCTCAAAGTGGAGGATATGGCTTGGATTTTAAAATCAACAATGCCTCACTCAACACCCAAGTGGAAAATATCTCACTTTACTACATATTGAAGAAGTATAGTTGTTTGCATCAATACAAGGATTGACAAGATCCTAATCTTTTAAGAAAAGTTTAAAGGTAAAAGCCAAAGTGGCAAAAATGATTTGAAATGAGATTGATTGACTTTTAGTCTTCTCACAAAAAAATGTCAAGGTATTATTAAATTGATTGAAGTTTATTTATGAAAAGATTTTGAAAATGCATGGACCTAGGTCCAAGTTTATTATGAAAGTGGTTCAAGTTTAGAAACAAGAAGAGTTTTCAAAAGGAGGGAGAAGATTTTTGAAATTAAAGAAGATGGGAGGAGAAGAAGAGGCTGTCCTAAAGCATAAGGTAAAAGCTAAGGATAAGGACCATCTAACCAACAAGAATCCAAAACTTGACATTATGAGCCAAGATAGAATTCCCATTCTTTGGAGTGAAACCAAGCAAGCAAAGATACTAGACCTCTTCAAATGTATTAAGCCTTCACAAAAATTGGGCAGAGTAACGGTTGTATGCGGGTGAATTCCAGATTACAAACAAAGAGTGTAATCACAAAAAACCTGCACACAAAAACAAATAAGCAACCCAATGTCTTGAGGTAAACCTCAAGAGCTCCAGACAAAATAATTAGATAAGATCACAAGGTATCCAAGATAGGCCAAGGTTTCTAATCTTAAGTCATAGAAAAAGTCCACTGCTCCATCATGCCAAGGATAGTAACCAAATAGTCCAAGTACCATTAAGAGTTTTTTAGGGTTTAAGTTGGTTATTAAGTATCTTAGAAAAAGGAAAAATAAAAAATCAAGTGAGCAAAGTAAAAATGACAAGAAAATAAATGCTCAAATGAGCAAAGATGAAAATGGCATGAAATGTAAAATGCTAAAAAATAAATAGTGCATAAAGCATAAAAGAGTAAAAGCATAAAATAAAACAAGTCAATAATTAGTGGTTAGTTGGATGACCATCTTGAAACTTGCATTTGGAACTCATTAGAGGATTGGTAAAACCAACGCCTCCATACAACAAGTTGCATTTGCTTTTTTTCAAGTATATCATCCATTTGGAATTCTCACAAGTACCATTTAATGATCAACGATGTTTAAGTGATCCGCGTTGACCAAAGGTGTTGTAGATCCATTAGAGGATTGGTAGAACCAAAGCCTCCACACAATGAATCTCAAGGTTATTGGATCAAAGAGATCAAACTAACATACTTGGGCTTGCAATCATAAGTTTGGGCCACGAATGATCATTTATTCGAATCGGGACAAAATTTAGCGTTATGTTAAGCAATCGTAAGTGGACTTATATAGAAGTCACACCTATTTTGAGGTCGGTCAATAGCAATCTATGCACCATTTGTTTTGAGACATGATATAGAGATCATGCTCTAACAACATTTAGTGCAATAAGAAGGGGATGAGATGAAGAGGAATTAGGGTAAAAAGAAAAACCACATTTGAATTAATATTTAATCAAACTATTATTAAAATCATTCATCCATTTTTTGTGGAGTTAAACTCAACACCATGGATCCAATGATGTTAATAAAGCCATGATCAAAAAATCAACCCAAGACAGCCAGAAAATATTCACAAAATAATAATATGATTAATATGTTCATTAAAGGGTTTAAAAATGTTTTAAAAAAATGGAAAATAATGAAGAAAATGCCAATTATATTCGAATTGATTAAGAAATGAAAAATAAGACCATAGAAAAATCAGAAAAGAGGCCAAGTAATTTTACAATTTTTTTGGGGATTTTTAAAAGTCAGAAACTATTTTTAAAAACTAAAATAAATGGGTAAAATAAACAAAAATAGTAAAAAATAGCAAATTCAGAAACAAAAATAAAATAAGGTCCCTAATATTTGTCACAATATCATTGGATCATTCCATAATTTTTTCAGAATTTAAAAATGTGTAAAAGTATTTTTAAGCATTTTAAACAAATCAAATAAGTGTAAAATTCATAAAAAAATATCATAACACAAAATTAAATTGTGAAAAAATAAAAATCAGAAAGAGAATAACCAAAAATATTTTTCATAAATGTTTTAGATTTTTTGGACTAAAAATGAATTTTCTATGGTTTTTTGAAATTTAAAACAATTAAAATATAAAAATCAAAAAAATAAAAGAAAAGAAAAAGATGTGGACCATTGGATGAGAGTCAAAACGCGTTAATAATCAAATCCAAGGGATCTGGTGCACTGTGTATATCATGGTCTTTAATGAATAACGTACAAAATCATTAATAAAATCAGAATTTGAAAATAACAAATGTCACGCTTTCATTGGTTAGAAGATGACACGTTGGTCATCTTCAACCTCCAGCCTTCATGAATTGCAGGTCTCTCAAACTGTAAAATCAGAAGCTCAGACCTATGCCATATGCAATTTGGAAAGAAAGTTTTGAGAAGGGATTTGAAAATTCATGGTCAAAATATGCTTCCAGATAAAAGTAAGTGTTGCGACTAGAACCAGGGCGATGAGAGCAACACAATGATACCAAAGTTTTGAAGAATTGATGAAGGAATCTACCTATTGAAATTGAGTTGCAGAGCTCTGAAACTGGACTTCTATGGAGCAATATATGGCACGATTCTTGAATGTGATTATATGGTTAGCTTCAGGGAAGATCAAGGAAGGTGAATTGATGAAAAAAATGGATTGAAAAGGGCTTGAGAATAGGATTCGAAGTAGCTGAATTTTGAGTCGTGAAGCAAGTTTGGCAGGGTGATTTTGGCTATCTAAGCTTGGGAAATTGAATGGGGGATGACCCTCTATTTATAGGGAATCGAATGGAATGTTCAAGCGTATGGAATGATTCAAATTGGAGGGAAATCGTGTGAACCTGATGCACGAGCAAAGTGTGAACTGATTTGCGTCAAAACTCATCAAATCCTTGCGTTTCAAGGCTTTAATCCACTTTGGCAACTTGGTTAAACATGTTTAGATCACAAACGCGTGTTAATTTGATGTTTAAAGGCCAAAATATGTATTTCAAATTCTGACTTATGGTGAAACTTCAGTTCCAAGTTACCAAGTTCAATCCAATGGCATTTCCACCTCAGGGGGTCTTAGGGAAAAATTCTTGATGCTTTGGAAAGATGAGGTAACAAGCTTTGAAATAGAAAAATAATGGAATCAAATTGATGCTTGAGCTTAAAACTACATGGAGTCAAAGTTGAAGAAAAAGAGTTGACTTTCCATACTTAGAAATATTTTTAATTCTTCTTAAAAATGACCTATAATCTCTTGCATCCAAACATGGCATTCCACTTAGAATTTTCTCTTGACCAAAAAATATGGAATGAAGTAGATCTCTTGAATGACATTTTTCAATTTGAACCACTCAAAATATCCAAAGATTGAGCAAGTTGTGACTTGTTGAAGTTGGCCAAAAATCATGAAATGACCTATAATCTCTTGCATTCTTAAGGCAACTTCCATCCATTTTCTTAATTTTCACATAAAAGAAGGCATGAAGTGCAAATCCTTAAGGTAATCATGAAAAAATAATGGGCTCAAGTTGATAAAAATTGACCAAGTTATGACCATTTGAAGTCACGTATGGAAAAAGAGGGATTCATCTGGATGACTTGTAATCTTTCTTCTCCACCAAGTTCCTTCCACATGAAAACTCCTTGGAAATTTTGAAGTGATTTGTTGGTAACTCTTTAAAGAGAAGAATGTTTTAGGAGTCACTCAAAAATACAAAAATATGAGCAAGATATGCCCCTCTGAAGTCCAAAACCATGGCCTCTAGATTAAGAGAATGCTTGGCGGAACTTTGCCAAGTTTGAACAAACTATTTTGTGCCAATATTCTTCCTTTGTGAATAGAATTTGTTGGGGATGATTATGAGGACTCATGGCCACCAAAACTACTTCCATACCAACTTCAAAACAACTTTAAAGGTGAGGTTTGAATCTCTCAAGACTTTGACTAGGGCATGGAAATAAACTCATGAACCCATGATACAACTTGCTAAACCTCATTGCCTTTACCTACATTATTAACAAGTAAGACAAACCAATATTGTATTTGTTAATTTAGAGAGAAAATCAAAGCAAAATATTCATGATCACCAAAGAAAACAAGTCAAGGTGCTTGGTAACTCCTCAAAGAGCAAGGCTAAAGATAGGGAGAAGAACCAAAAGCCCTAATGTGATTTTGTGGTGATTGAAACAATATGGTATGATGAAGGGATCTTAGGGGGGAAAATTGGGGTACAACAGCTGCCCTTATTTAAGTTTCTTCTATTCGGAGATACGAAGGTTAAAAATCTTCATGTCGACGTGATTTAAGACACTTAAATATAAAACAAACCCTGTTTTTGGCCCTAAGATGCCATGCAAACATTTATGCATATGAATGCTTATGAATGGAACAAAAGAGATGCAAAGTAGCATTGGGGATGCAACATGAAATGTAGAAACAAAAGAGAAATCCCACCAGGAAAGTAAATCACTGGTAAACCACAAGAAAAGAATCAGAGAGGAGGATAACAAGCATCGACGTTCACTGCCGATGTACTACCAACGTTCACTGAAGGTAGAAAGAGAAAATATATCATAT
The DNA here is from genome assembly GCA_948472305.1 of Vicia faba. Classification (NCBI taxonomy): domain Eukaryota; kingdom Viridiplantae; phylum Streptophyta; class Magnoliopsida; order Fabales; family Fabaceae; genus Vicia; species Vicia faba. The sequence goes on along the minus strand of OX451735.1, from coordinate 1,328,388,624 downwards.
CACTGCCGTTCACTGATGATGAACTATCAACATTCACTGAAGATAGAAAAAAGATAACAAACACCGACGTTCACTACCGATATACTACTGTGATACGATGGGAGAACTGACTTGGGTTTTGCGTTTGTTTTTGCAAATGTTTCGGTTGAGCAAGAGTCGCCACCGACTTTTTATTTTATCCTAAGGAAAGGTTAAAAGGCACAGCAAAAACCTTTGAGATGTTTTCTTGGGTTCGGGGAGTAGATTATAGAAAGGGAAGGTATTAGCACCCTTTCTATCCATGGTTATCCATGGGCTCTTAGTTACTTGCTTAGATCAACTTGCCTTGATTTTCAATTGTTTGAAATGGTGCTTTGTGTGTGTGGATTTGAAAATGTTTTGAAAAGAGGCCAATGTGGCAACCTTTGTAATGATTCATGTTGGAATGTATACAAAGGTGTACTTGTCTTTTGAAAAGTTTTCAATGTTTTTGAAAGTTATTTTGAAAGTGGGTTGTGATGTGTGTTTTGAAAAATGGGCAAGTGTTTTTTGCAAGTTTATCAAGTAACTAAGAGTTGTCTACCCCTAAATTTACTCAAAGGTTTTTTTCTATGTTTTAACCCTTTTAACAATTTTGTTCCACCATTGTATTTGGTGGACAATCTTGTGTTAGGATGTAAACGGGACGGGCGCGGGTCATCGTATAGACCATGATAGCAATGTTGCAAAGCATCTTAGTTTTTCTTTTGAGGGACTAAGATCATTTTTGTAAGGCAACTTTCGAAAGCGTCATCGAGGGACTATGATCTTTTGATTTTGTTTGTTTTACTAAGATACTTTGCATGCGTAACATGGCCCATTTTTTTGAAAGGCAACAAGTGGATGTAACCCTAGGGGTGTTAGTGTGCAAGTGTGTTTTATTGCATACAAGAGTTTATCTTTGAATTATGATTTTCTATTTCATTGATTTTATCTTGCCATACATATCCTAATTACTAGCAATAAGAAGCGGAAATATAAAATCCTACGCTATTACAACAATTAGGGAGTGGGGGTACACATTTGTACATGGGGGGTTCAACGAGAAAAATAGACAAAAAAGAAAATAGCAAAAAAACAAGATAGAGAGAAAGAGAGAGGGAGCCAGCGCGCTGCTGAGAGGTCATCAGAAGTTCTGACTCAGACCCACTGCCAGATGATCAACCTTTTGGTTAAACTGTATGAGTCAGAACTTCTGACTCTGGCACCTGCAAAACAGAAACCTGTTAGTGGGGAAATCAGAATTTCTGACCCCCCTGCGCTGCAAGACAGAAGTTTGTTAGTGGGGAACTCAGAAGTTCTGATCTTGCTGGAAAGACAATAACCCTCAGAGGTTCTGATATTATTGACAGCAAAACAGGCTTCAGATGTGCTAACGTCAAAGTCATCTCTTGGCTTCTCCCTGTAGTAATCAGAACATTTGCAATTTTGTTATGATTCCATAAAACAGGAAACATATTTGGAACAGCTCAAGCAAATGTCAAAGTGTTTCAGAGGGAAGAACCAACAAGGTCACAGGCAGGTTCTACACTGGCTCAGAATGTTCTGAGGTATGAAAATCCTCATAACACAAACAACAACAACATGATATTTACATTATGTTTTTTTGAGCATGCACAACTGATGATGCTTAGCAACGTGATGAAGATCAGCAGGTGCTTACCTAGCTGTTGGAAAAGTTTGTGGATGAGAGCTAGCTTTTGGCTCTGATGGTATTCTGGACAGATTCTTTTTGAAAAGGGTAGGTGAAGGTGTATGCGTATATAGGGTCAGAAGTTTGAAAAGGGTCTTTTTAGTTCACAAAGAAAACTGGGTATTTGATGAAGTTTGAAGGTAAGAAATTCAAAGTTATGAAACACTGGAGATTTTGGCAGAGTTTCACAGCACTTTCTTGCTAAAGATTTCTGTTTTTCTTCTAGAAATTTTTCTGTTTCTTTGGACGCCTCTTTTCAGTGGACAATGATTCTCTATTTATAGGCAAAACTCTTGTGGATTTCTTTGAACATTAAAGCGCCAATAGAGGCTGAGTTGTTCTTTGAAAGAAATTCCTGGGAAGTTGTGATAATAGATAGCCTTCAGCCTAGGCTGGAACAGCAGGCATGGATTGGAGAGAAGTGACCTCTTAGGTGGGCGGTGGCGTGTAGACCCATGCCAGAACCTGCATAAAGGCGTTTTCCAAGCCACACGTGAAGGGATTTCTTGGATGAATGTTCAGGAGTGGTTGAGAGCATTAATGAGCATTAAATGGTGATGAGACTTATCAACACCAATATTCTGGTAATGGAAACCAAACTTTGAACCAGCAGTTCTGTTTCACCAAGAACAACATAAACCATGCTCTGGTCTTGGCCTCCTATTGTCTTAGTAAGTTCTGAGGATTCTCCTGATTTTCTGACACGTTCCTTGGATTTGCTTCTGGAACTCCTGGGCTTAGAGATTCTGTATCAGTGTAACACCCACTCTTCTGACCTTTTCATCTTCTGATTTCAGCATGTTCTGAAAGAGCCTTCAGACTTCCTTGCTTCTTTTTCATTCCTTTAGCAAATTCTGGCTGAGCTTGTGTAACTGCTAAAAGAGTCATGTTCTGTTTGAGACTTGCGTATCGAACCACGTTTACAACTTCTGATTGAGCTGATGTAGCTGCTGAAGAGCCAACTTTTGACTGCGCTAAAACAAACTTGCAACTTCTGACCGTTTCTATCTGGAGTTTGGTCCAGATGTTCTGAAGCGCTGATTTTTTCTTAAAAACTCATTTTTTAGAGAAAAATTCCAAGTACTTAGAATTTAGTTTTTCTCAAGATAAAAGCGTTGTCTTTAGAGCTTGTTTGATTATCTTGCTCTTGTAAATGGTTTGCTTGGGCAAAAAATGATAATTCAGGACTTGGATTTGTTTCAGAGGGACTCTGAAAATCCAAGATGATTTCCTGAAGAAAGAGAGGGCAAATTTTGGGGTACAACAGTTGCCCCTGTTCAATCTTCTTAGACTTGAGGATGTAGATTGGCTTGCGTGCCTTTCGTGATCCGAAGGAGGAAGATGATTGAACACTAAAGTGCCCAGAAATTTGCACTCGCGTAGTGGAGTACCAGCAATTGTGATGGCGGGGATGGGCTTATAGATGCCAATTGGAGAGATGATGGATAGGAGGATGGGCTTATAGATGCCATCTGGAGACGTGACAGAACCTTGTCGGGAATGGGCTTATAGATGCCATTTGGAAATGTTGATCGCGTAAGAGATTCCTTAGCGAGAACTTGCATACTTTGAGAAAGGAAGATGGTTTCCTGGCCTGTTACAGGTGTTGATCTTCAGTGTCTTCATGCAGATATGCCCTGGCTGGATACAAGAATCGAATCTGGAATTGGTCGTCTACAGATATGCCCTGGCTGGATACAGGTATCGAATCTGGAATTAGTCGTCTACAGATATGCCCTGGCTGGATGCAGGTATCGAATCTCTAAACTCTTCATGCAGATATGCCCTGGCTGGATACAGGTATCGAATCTACAATCAAACACTCACAGATATGCCCTGGCTGGATACAGGTATCGAATCTACAATCAAACACTCACAGATATGCCCTGGCTAGATACAGGTATCGAATATGGAATTGGTCGTCTACAGATATGCCCTGGCTGGATACAGGTATCGAATCTCTAAACTCTTCATGCAGATATTCCCTGGCTGGATACAGGTATCGAATCTATAATCAAACACTCACAGATATGCCCTGGCTAGATACAGGTATTGAATCTGGAATTGGTCGTCTACAGATATGCCCTGGCTGGATACAGGTATCGAATCTCTAAACTCTTCATGCAGATATGCCCTGGCTGGATACAGGTATCGAATCTATAATCAAACACTCACATATATGCCCTGGCTAGATACAGGTATCGAATCTGGAATTGGTCGTCTACAGATATGCCCTGGCTGGATACAGGTATCAAATCTCTAAACTCTTCATGCAGATATTCCCTGGCTTGATACAAGTATTGAATATACAATCAAACACTCACAGATATGCCCTGGCTAGATACAGGTATCGAATCTGGAATTGGTCGTCTACAGATATGCCCTGGCTGGATACAGGTATCGAATCTCTAAACTCTTCATGCAGATATGCCCTAGATGGATACAGGTATCGAATCTACAATCAAACACTCACAGATATGCCCTGACTAGATACAAGTATCGAATCTGGAATTGCGATAGTTGATAGTAATCATCTTTGGATTGTCCTTTTCCTGAAAAGGCAAAACATCAGTTGTATGCAATGTCATGATGTATGAAATGCATGATGTCACGATGCTCAAAATGAGATAGTGTTGTATGCACTTTATCATGTATGTAAGCAGGATGTATGAAATGTGAAATGTCTATGAATGTATTTTCATCTAGGAAAATAGATCCTTGACGAGTGCCGGGAGTTTGTGGAATCCTGGGCTGATGTTGAAGAGTGGAGTTCTTCGTTTCCGCTGGGGATGATGGTTGCAAGAATAAACCGGTAGGAGAAGACGACTCTGTTGGGGAATGAAACTTGTTGGAGAGATTACTCTGCGGGGAATTACTCTGTGGGAAGAGATACTTCGTTGAGGTTTTGATGAGAGCTCCGTTGGGGATTCCACTGATAAGTTATGTTGGGGAATTTGATGAACTCCGCTGGGGATAGGAAGAACTTCTCCGAGGACGAACTTTCTGTGGTAATTAGCTGAGGATAACCCAATTATAAGCTCTGGTGGGAAATAACCTTTGAATGAAGCCGGGGAGAGACGTATGTACTCTGCAGGTGATAACCTTCCAGAATCTACTGGGGATAAGCTTCCAGAATCTACTGGGGATACCCAACTTCCTTAAGGCTGACAGTAGACTAACTCTGCTTGGGGAGAGTATCGCTGACTTGCTGGAGATACTGTGCCTTTTTAGGGCTGATGGGAGACCAACTCCGCCTGGAGAGTACTGCTGAATCTTGTCTTACTCTGTGGGGAGTTGAGGTAACTTGGTTACGTTCTTCAGCCGTATCTACTTTGGTACCTTGGTGGATAGAGCAACTAGATCGCTTAGCCAATTCTTTATTGCCCCTGTTTCTGATGTCATCTGTAATTAGTTCTTTTGTTTCGTATGCAAATATTCATGATTAGCAATTAATGTCAAATGCATATATCAAAATGAACATTGGACGTTCTTTGCAAAACAAAACAGAAAAAGGGAAAAACGATGGGTAATTTGTCTGAAAAATTGAACTTGTATTGATTTTAAAATTTGCCTGTAAATAGGCGTTTTATGTACAGGAGGCTGACGTCCTAGTAAGGGAATGTCGCCGAGCAAAATAGAGTTTATACAATTTTGTGAAAAAGAAAACAAAACAGCCATGTGAAAAATAATCCCACTGGGTTTCAACTCTGCTATCGCCTTTATGTCTTCAAGCGTCTCATCACTCTGCTGCTTAGTTGAAGATGAAGCTGATTGATTGGAGTCGTCCGAGCCCGATAGTTGATGCCGAATTCTGGATGCAAGGTGAACCAATGAGACATAATATTACGCTTTATCCCTAACTTTTTCCTGGACCGCCCTTTCGGGTTTTCAGTCCACCGGGATACCCATTTTTGCCCAAGCTGCCTTTTCAGGTTTTCGACTTGCCGGGTGTACATATTTTTTTATTTCATCCCTTATTTTTGCCCGAACCTTTTTGGTTCTCCGGGAAGCCCTTATTTTTGCCTAGGTGTGTCAACCTAGCGGGTCTTTAATTCATGCGTAGTATCTTTTTACTATGTCCGCATTGGTGGGGTGAGGAAGGTCGTCACCATCCATGGTGGTTAGAATCATAGCTCCTCCTGAGAAGATACGTTTAACCACAAATGGCCCTTCATACGTAGGGGTCCATTTGCCCCTGGGATCACCTTGAGGTAGAATGATGCGCTTGATTACCAAGTCTCCGACTCGATACTCTTGTTGTCTGACCTTCTTGTTAAATGCCCTGATCATCCGTTTTTGGTACGTCTGACCATGACAGATAGCAGTGAGTCTCTTTTCGTCGATTAGGTTTAACTGATCAAGCCGAGTCTGGATCCAGTCGTCTTCGCTCAAACCTGCATCCTTCATTATCCGGAGAGAGGGTATCTGGACTTCAACAGGCAAGACTGCCTCCATGCCATAGACCAAGGAAAAGGGGGTTGCCCCTGTTGACGTTCGTGCTGAGGTACGGTACCCATGAATAGCAAACGGTAACATTTCGTGCCAATCTTTGTAGGTCACTGTCATTTTCTGCACAATCTTCTTGATATTCTTATTTGCTTCTTCTACAACGCCATTCATCTTCGGCGGGTAAGGTGAAGAGTTGTGGTGCTGTATCTTGAATTGCTCGCAGAGCTCAGTGATCATCTTGTTGTTAAGATTGGTACCATTATCCGTAATGATCCTCTCAGGTACGCCGTATCGACAGATCAGGTTGTGCCGAATGAACCGTGCCACGACGTTCTTGGTTACGGTAGCGTAGGAAGCTGCTTCAATCCATTTTGTGAAGTAATCAATCGCTACTAAGATGAAGCGATGCCCGTTGGATGCTGTAGGTCTGATTTCGCCGATCATATCAATGCCCCACATTACGAAAGGCCAAGGTGCTGTCAAGACGTTCAGAGGAACCGGAGGAATGTGCACCTTATCAGCATAGATCTGGAATTTATGACAGGTCCGAGAGTGTTGGTAACAGTCGGCTTCCATCGTGGACCAGAAATATCCTGCCCGAAGGATTTTCTTTGCCATGGTGTGTCCACTGGAATGTGTTCCGAAGGTACCTTCATGTAGCTCTACCATGATCTTTTCTGCTTCAGTCTTATCCACACAACGCAGTAAGGTTGAATCATGGTTTCGCTTGTAGAGAATGCCATTGCTGAGGAAGAACTTTGCCGCAAACTTTCTCAGAAACTTCTTGTCATTAACTGATGCGCCTTCGGGGTATTCTTGAGCTTCAAGGTACCTCCTCACTTCATGATACCAGGGTTTTTCAGTTACCTCTTCGGCCTTAAGATCACAGCAATATGCAGGTTCGTCCAATTTCCAGATAATGATCCGGGGAGCTTCGTTGTCCCATTTGACTTTGAACATGGAAGACATCGTAGCTAACGCATCCGCCAACTGATTCTCCTCTCTTGGGAAGTGTTCAAAAGTTATCTCCTCGAAGTGGGGAATCAACGTCAATACATACTCCTTGTAAGGAATAAGATTTGTGTGTTTCGTATCCCACTCGCCTTTGACCTGATTGATCACGAGAGCGGAATCTCCGAAGACACTCAGAAACTTGATCCTTAAGTCAATTGCAGCTTGAAGACCCATGATACATGCCTCATATTCTGCCATGTTGTTGGTGCAGTTGAAACATAACCGGGCGGTGAGTGGAGTATGAGTGCCTTTAGGGGATATGATCACAGCGTCGATACCATTACCCAAAGCATTCGAGGCTCCGTCAAAGTGCATAGACCATCGGGATCCTTCCTCAGGTCCTTCATTCGGTCCAGGTACTTCGCAATCAGTCACTACCATGATATCCTCGTATGGAAATTCAAAGTTCATAGATTGGTAATCATCCACTGCCTGGTGTGCCAAATGGTCTGCCAATACACTTCCCTTGATTGCTTTCTGAGTCGTGTACTGGATGTCATATTCCATCAAGATCATCTGCCATCTCGCTATTCTTCCAGACAAGGCAGGATTTTCGAATATGTACTTCATTGGATCCATTTTTGAAATCAACAGAGTAGTGTGAGTCAACATATAATGTCTCAGTCGGCGAGCAGCCCATACCAAAGCGCAGCAAGTTTTCTCGAGCAGTGAGTATCGGGTCTCACAGTCGGTAAAATTTTTGCTAAGGTAATAATTAGCGTGCTCTTTTCGGCCAGACTCGTCATGCTGCCCCAGCACACACCCCATTGAGTTGTCCAGTACAGTCAAGTATAATATTAGAGGTCTCCCTTCAACCAGCGGCATAAGAATGGGTGGTTCTTGGAGATATTCTTTGATTCTTTCGAAAGCGGCCTGACATTCATCGTTCCAACGTACTACTTGATCTTTCTTCAGCAACTTGAAGATTGGTTCCCAAGTAGCAGTTAGATGTGAGATGAATCGGGCAATGTAGTTCAACCGTCCTAGAAAGCCTCTGACTTCTTTCTCTGTCTTGGGAGTTGGCATCTCTTGTATGGCTTTCACTTTGGCAGGATCCACTTGAATTCCTTTGTCGCTTACGACGAAGCCTAGCAATTTTCCAGATCTTACCCCAAAGGTGCACTTGTTTGGGTTCAACCTCAGCTTGTACAACTTCAGACAGTCAAACAGCTTCTGTAGATGGTCAAGGTGTTCCTCCTCAGTTTGGGACCTTGCAATCATATCATCGACATATACTTCTATCTCGTGATGGATCATGTCATGAAACAAAGCGACCATGGCACGTTGGTAGGTTGCCCCAGCATTTTTCAACCCAAAAGGCATGACCTTGTAGCAAAAGGTGCCCCACTGAGTAACAAAAGTGGTCTTCTCCATGTCTTCAGGAGCCATCTTGATCTGATTATAACCAGAGAAGCCGTACATGAAGGAGAAAACTTTATGCTGAGTAGTGTTGTCAACCAGAACGTCGATATGAGGCAGAGGGAAATCATCCTTAGGGCTCGCCCTGTTCAAATCCCTGTTGTTGTACCCCAAAATTTGCCCTCCCATATTCATCAAGAATTGTCAAAGTCAAGGTCACAAAATTCCCCAAGGGTTGTGCAGCTCAACTGTCTCCTATACAGTCAAAACTAGGGTTTGAGTTCTGATCAAGAAAAGGAAGTTTTCAAAGGCCCAATCAAGTCTCATATGCCTACAAAGATGGTCAAGTATCCTCATGTCAAGTTTCAAGGCACTCAGCACAAAATTGCACAGTCAAAACCCTAGATTGCACTACAGTCAACTGTAGGGGCAAAATGGTCATTTGACAGTCAAAAGTTCAAATTTTTGGTCAACATATCATTTTGAAGCCACAAACATCATTTGATCAATGCTTGATCATGATTCTCAAAATTTGGCTCAGAAATCATCAAAGATACAAAAGTTGCTATATTTGGACAGCTGAAAAAGTCAACTGAAATTGACCAGGGCATAACTTTCACATGGATTATCAGAAAAATTCCATCCAAAGCTCATTTTGAAGAGAAAGACATTTCCTACAATTCATCTTCATGTTCCAAGTCCAAGAAATGCTCTCACAAAAAGTTATCAATTTCAACATTATAGGTCATTTTCAAAAGTCAACAAAAAGGGACTTTAAGTCAAAGGCCATAACTTGAGATTGGTAAATCAAAATGACATGGGACCAAAGGCATTGGTTAAAGGACTCAAAGACCTTTCCAAAATGTCCAAGAACATGTGAAAAGCTTAAAAATTGACCAAGTTATGCCTTGTGGAAGTTGGGAAATTTTTGGAAATTTTTGAAAGTCAACATTGATGCAAAAGGCCTAAAAATGCAAATGGGCCTATTTTTCTTCCAAGATTCTTCATGCCAAGCCTATGCACGACCACTAGGCCCAAAGGGAAGTATTCTCATATTTTTTAATTATTTATTTGAATTAATATTAATTTATATTCATTTAAATGATTTTAATATATGAAAAATATCAAACCTAACCTAAAAAATCTTTTATGCACATTCTAATCTCAATATTTCGTGCTTAATTGATTATGGCAAGTTGTGATAAGATTTGAGCTGATTGAACACAAAAACCATGAAAAAAGATTTGGAAAAGATTTTGTAAAATCAAATATTGAAATCCATGAATGCTTGAGATTTTGTGCAATATTTTTGACCTAGCATGCTCTATACATACTCAGCATCATAACCCTAATGCCATTAGACTGCAAGCTGCGCCCCAAACTCCATTACACTCTTGAATTTTTTCATAAAAAACTCAAATCTGAAAATTGCCTTAGAGGTCGATTAGAGCTTCAATCTTTGTTCCATCATCATCCTGAGACTTCCCTGGACACATTCCAATCATTAACAATAGCAAAAACATCCTGAGTTGGTAGTTAGAACTCAAACTGAACCCCAAAAATCTTGAAATCGCATTGCATGATTCCATCATCTTTATGCATTTTTCTTTGTTGATTCATGTTCATATTAATGTTCTAAAGCTAACTGTGGTGTTTAATTGCTTTTTCATTGAGCATACACGATTCCACCATATGCGTTTTCTAGGGTTGCAGGTTTTTGAAATTAGGGATTTTCTATAGAGGAAAAATCAGGACCAATGGATGCCATGGATGGATTCAGCATCTTAAGACGAAGATGTCTGAACCCTCGCGAACAATTTATGAAGCACAGGGTGCTAATCGCTATTTTCCAATAGGCACCTTTCTGCAACGCTAAGAAAACCGTTCTCATAGCGTTTTGTTTTACAGGGTGGGGAAGAAGACGAGTGCGTGTCCATCAGCCATTGGTCAATTCAAATCTGCGCGCGAATTAATTAGTGGGCGTTGGTTTTACTTTTTCATTATTCGTTTATAATAATATACTAATTAACACACGTAGCTCAGCTGGCAGGGACTAATGCATGTGACCTTCAAGACCTGGGTTCAAGTCCCAGGTCTGGCAAAATTCCAATATTATTTTTCAATAATTGTTCATATGCAGCGCTATTATGGAAGTTCACCATGCACACTCCAAATTCACCATCCACGCGTCCACGATGATCAGATCAATGGCCAATATTCCAGGCGTAGCATACAGCAAATCAACGCATTGGCACATGATTAGGAAAGTCAACGAATCAACTCTTGCTGGGCCAAAATTACCAGGCCTTACCTCCTTATTTGGGGCAACCCCCCCCCCCTGGTTTGCTTTATCATCTTTAGTTTTTTTATTCTTTCTTTAATTTTTCTTTTTATTACTTTTATTTAATTATGTTTATTTAATTAATTATTTTTAATAAAAAATACAAAAACACTAAAAAATCAGAAAAGGCCAAAAATTAATAAATATTTATATATTAATTATTTTCATGAATAAATTAGAATGTAAATTATGTAGCGTAATTAGGTTTTAACTTTAATTCCTTTTTTAATAAAAATCCAAAAAATGTAGAATTAGGTTAATTGCTATTTTTTATTCCTTTTAATATTTTTCCCTTTTTTTTAGAATAATAATTATTATTTATTTATTTATTTTCCTATTTAAATTGTACATAAATGAATTAGGTTTAATTTAGGTCATATTTTAATTCTTTCTTAATAATTAAAAAATATTAGAATTAGAGTTTGTCGTTTAATTTAATTTCAATTAATTTCTTTTCCTATTAAATCTAAAAATACAAAAATACCAAAAAAACGTTTAATCATTTAATTTGTAATTCATTATTAATTTTAATTGTTTGCAAAAGGGTCCAACGCCCTAATTTGGTTTTACTTTCTTTATTTCGCGCATTTATTTTATTATCGCTCATTATAATTTTGTAAATATCCCAAAGCCATGTAATTTAAATTTCTCGCACTTTTATTTATTCGCTTTATTTATTTTCCGCTAAATCGGGTCCGGTTTAATTTTGGCGATGTGGACCCGCGCCATTTGTAATAGTCTTAGATTTACTTTTCGCAAAATGTTTAACTATTAACCAAGCATGAAAGAATGAATGTCTAATTAAAATCAAGCGTAGAACACAACAAACATGACAAGACAAATAACTGAAACATGACACACAATTCGCACACACCACCCCTAGGGTACGCCTCACTGTTGCCTTGCCTCGAAAGGTGATCGTCGAGTAGAGGACGTCTTAGTAAGTCCTCATGATCCGGGAACCTGGCATGAGGGTAGCTTCTAAGGTGTCTTCCCATTGCTCTGGTGATCACCATGTCCCTAAAATCGAATTGACCCGAACACCTCCAACGGTGGTGCTACCTACCTCTCAATGGTGGGATGGCACTACTTTAAAAGACATTTACACAGACGAATTCCTTAGGGTAGGTAGACGACTCTAGATACTTGCTCTAAATTTCAAACAAAAAACAAAATACTTTTCACACCAACACATTTTCAAAAAGCTTTCGAAAGCAATTTTTCTAACACTCTTGAGGACTGATACAAGAGTCGAACTGGAATTTTCAAAGAAACTTTTTTTAAAACCCACAATTGAAAAGCAAACAAACATTTTGAAAACACAAGTGAGCAAGTATCTAAGAGCCCATGGATAACCATGGATAGAAAGGGTGCTAACACCTTCCCTTTCTATAACCTACCTCCCGAACCGAGAGCAATCTCTTTAAGGAATTTTTCTGTGCTTTTGTCCTTTCCATTTGGAGAACATAAAAGACGGTGGCGACTCTTGCTTCCGCGACATTTCGCGAACCAGCGTTAAACAGTCAGTTCCAGATCCACCGATCACAGAACTGGCGACTCTGCTGGGGAATGTTTATAAAGTGAGGTGTACCTTAGGATTAAGATCACTATGTTTTCAATTGTCTTCTTTGCTTGCTTTATTATTGTGGGTTGCTTGGGAGTTCTATAGATCCTAACCCGGATCTGGGGGATACCTTCTTAGAAAGTAGCAACAAGGCTGTGAGGGAACTGTGCGGGGTATACCGACATGGTTGAAACAGTCTGCTACGTTGATGTGGCACTTTGGTGTGTACCGGTAACCCTTGAGTTCAGTCAAGGAGAGTACGGGGCCTCCGCGTGGTGTCGTGAAGCATCAACAGACCTTAGGAACCTTAATTGAACAATCTTGGCCTCTTTAGGGTAGTGAGATAACTGACTTTGGTGCAGTCCGAGGTTGGTTGATACTCGATACTACGCTCAATTGAGGGTTGCTTTCCTGGAATATTTCGGTCGCCAGTTCAGTGGCTAAATCGAAACGATGAACAATGAAAGCAATCCCGTGATATTGGGAACCTTAGAACCCGGTTACTTTGATTAGGACAGGTTGAACCCACCAACTTCAAGAGGGTAGTACCCCAAACCCCATGCTGGCCTAAACCCTAAGGGCTTCTCTTGTGTGACTTGTGTGCCTTCGTACTTGACTACTTGCATGCTTGTTATCTGACCCTTGATGCCTTGCAGGTTTTGTTCATAGTCCTTGATCGGGACTTATAACAGGGTGTACTAACCATTTGCAGGTTCTGTTTATAGTCCTTAATTGGGACTCATGACAGGTTTTACTTAGGTTTCTTGCAGGTTTTGTTTATAGTCCTTAATTGGGACTCATAACAAAGTATACTGAATTTCTTGCAGGGTCTGTTTATAGTCCTTAATTGGGACTCATAACAGGGTTACTCACATTACCCCATGCATATCATGACATCATACCATTGCATACATCCTAACCCATTTCAAGGATCTCAAGGGCTTGTGATGCAGGTCATGATGAACAACTATCCCAGCAAGGGGCAAAGAGGATTTATTTTCCTCTAGCCAAGGTTGTCAGGGGCTATGACCCACTGGATATGGTGAGCCTTTGACCCTTGAAGAAGGACTCTCAACAACATGAAGTACCTTTAATCAAGTTACCGGCTTTCAACCCTAACAAGTTTCTCTGTTTACCCCGCGAGGTCCTTGAAATCATTGCATGCATGTCATACATATCATTGCATAACAGGTACCCTTGCTCTACAGGTTACTTACCTTCTTCGCTGTTTATTTCAGCCGATCGTCATGAATCCTGAATCATCAGCTGAGCAGTCTATCAAGGCCCTCCAGGCTCAGAATGCCCAATTCCAAGGGCTAATCATGAACTTAACCCAGGGGCAGCAAGATCTGAAGGCTCTACTCCTGAAGAAGGAAAAGAAGAAGAAGAGGACTGTCTTGTTCAGCCCTAGACGCAAATTTGGGAATACACCACAAGTTGAAGCTGAGAGGACAACCCCATCGGTGGGAAAAAGCAGTCATCATGAGAGAGAGGTTCCCAGTCCAGTGGTCTCCGACAACGAGACAGATTTTGATGAAGAGCAGTACCCTCCTGCTGATGACAGATATAAGCAACTGGAGGACAGAATGAAAGCTATGGAGGTTCAACAGATACCTGGGTTGGATTTCGGAGATCTGGGTTTGTCGACTGGTGTGATTATCCCACATAAATTCAAAGCACCAACTTTCTCGAAGTATGACGGGGCGTCTTGTCCCAAGCTGCACTTAAGGTCCTATGTTCGGAAAATTCAGCCGTACTCTGCGGATAAGAATCTATGGATCCACTTCTTCCAGGAGAGTCTTTCAGGGACTCATCTCGAATGGTTCTATCAGCTGGATGGGACCAAGGTTCGTAACTGGGAGGAGTTGGCTACTGCTTTCTACAAGCAGTATCAGTATAATGCCGACCTTGCTCCTACGCGTACCCAACTCCAGGGTATGTCGTTAGGATCAAGTGAAGGTTTCAAAGAATATGCGCAGAAATGGAGGGATCTCGCTGGAAGGGTACAACCACCTCTGACTGACCGTGAACTTGTGGACATGTTCCTGGGGACCCTGTCTGGTCCATTCTTCAACCACCTCATTGGTAACTCATCCGCTGGATTCACTGACCTCATCCTGACCGGCGAAAGAATTGAAGCTGGTATCAAGAGTGGGAAAATTCAAGAGGCCACACCTCCTGACACTCACAAAAAGCCTTACACGGGAAAGAAGGAATCTAATGCTGCCTACGGTCAAAAGAGTCGCCGTGATCAACATGCAGGGGCAGTCATGATCTCTGGTTCTGCACCACGCCGCCAACCACAGAAGGGAAACCAGCAAAGGCCGGACGGGCCTAAAAGGCAGTTCACCAACATTAACATGCCATGGTCGCAAGCACTGCAACATATGTTGAAGATGAACCTGATTGCAGTGATCAACCCTCCTACCAATCCTAAGACCTCCTCTCCTAGCTACAATCCAGAAGCCAGATGCGCTTATCATTCCGATAGCCCGGGGCACGATACTGAAGATTGTTGGGCACTAAAGTACAAAATTCAGAACATGATCGATGCCAAAGAGATCGAGTTCGAGCCTGCTGAGACTCCCAACGTGATCAATGCTCCGTTGCCAAAACATGGCTAGGATTGAGAATTTTTGTTCATTTGAATTCAAGTTGTATTTTTCCCTTTCTTTTTCAGATAAACAATTATTATGTTAAACTCTTTTATTTCATGAATGCATTACACATGTCTGTCTTGATCTAATTATGTTTACTATGCTTAAAACCGCTTTCATATTTTTGCAATGGTCGACTCTTGATTGAAAATTCTAAACCTCTTGAGGGAGGATGACGAAAACAATACCATGATCCTTACAGTATGCTTTTGAACAGACCCCGCTGATGAGGTACATGCATTGTTTCAATTCCTAAACACTGGAGTAATAAGGAAGATAATCCCTCGTCAACCCCTTTGAGCCAAAGAAGTAGGAGTTTTTCTTTTCGAAATTTAAAACCCTTAATCATAACCCGGGGTAGGGTAGTCTTCTCAGTTGATCCAAGTGCATGACGAATGGCACCGAAGAGATCTTTACAAAACGAACAAAGACAGTGATGGTTCAGAACAATCATAAGGACAGGCAGTCACTATCAAAAAAAAAATTTTTCATAAATAAAAAGCCCAAAAGTCTAAACCAATAAAGAAGACTTACCAAACTGGGGCATCCCGCTGACTGTAATTCCAAAAAGGAAACAGTTCAGGCAAAAAAAAAGGGATAACAAAAATCAAAAGAGGTCTCACAAACCCTCCACAAAAACAAAGATGACTGCCCATTCAAATAAATCATCAATACCCGAACCATCACTGATATATCAAGCAAAGACTCAAACAAGGTCTAACGTATGATCAACTGAGTTTAGGTTTGGAGAACATCATGAAGAGCGGGTGGGTACAAATAATTTGAGCCTTTATCTATTGTTTCTTAAACCGTGAACCAAGCCACGATATAACCCTTAAAAGTCCTAGCTGAAGCATGGGTTAATTCGAAAGCATACTGTTACGAAGATATCCTGACTCCTGAAGGTTTGCTGTAAAATATTGAGTTGACATCACACTGTATTACAAAAAAATGCACTTTCAAAATTCAAGACAGACATAGACTTTTGCATTCTTAAAATAACTTTGTTTGCATATGACTATTTGTTTGAACAGCAGGGAAATTCGCACGATGAACACCTTGTGAACAGAAGTACCTCCAATCAAGGGGCACAGTAGGAGCATTGCCCATTACCTGGGGCATGGCAAAATACTTCCAACAGGGGCAACTCCCTACATTCTGAGAGCATGGACATAGTCGAAAAAATACTACGCACAATCAAAGACCCGCTAGGTTGACACACCTAGGCAAAAATAAGGGCTTCCCGGCGAACCAAAAGGGTTCGGGCAAAATGAAGGGATGAAATGAAAAAACATGTACACCCGGCAAGTCGAAAACCTGAAAAGGCGGCTTGGGCAAAAATGGGTATCCCGGTGGACTGAAAACCCGAAAGGGCGGTCCAGGCAAAAGTTAGGGATCAAAGCGTACGACTATGTTCCGGTATCTCATCACTTGTCTACTCGAAGATTTGTCAACCACCCACACAGGTATCCTCTCCCCTCACCTCCGAAGCAGGGGCAATAACGAGTTATCCAGGCGATCCAATTGCTCTGTCAACCAAAGCACAAAAGACAGATCAACATAAGAATGATTACCATCTACCTTTACAAATTCCAGATCGTGGGTTAACGTCCGAGACCAAACAGGACAATCATCCACTTAATCAAAATCATGCAACCCAACACCGGTTTCGTCTCAACCTTCAGACAAAGTCATACACAGACTCCTCTATCTCAAGATGACCTAACCTCGGTTCATCAAAAAGTTTTTACACAAACTTATCTAAGCAACCTAACCCCGGTTCATCAAAGTTTTTACACAAACTTATCTAGGTAACCTAACCCCGGTTCATCAAAGTTTTTACACAAACTTATCTAGGTAACCTAACCCCGGTTCCTCCAGAAGTCTTACATGGACCTACCTTAAGATAACCTAACCCCGGTTCATCAAAGTTTTTACACAAACTTATCCAAACCTACCTTAAGATGACCTAACCCCGGTTTATCAAAGTTTTTACACAAACTTATCCAAGTAACCTAACCCCGGTTCCTCCTGAAGTCTTACATGGACCTATCTTAAGATGACCTAACCCCGGTTCATCAAAGTTTTTACACAAACTCGTCAAGTAACCTTACCCCGGTTCCTCTAGAAATCTCACATGGGTTTATCTCAAGCAACCTTACCCCGGTTCATCCAGGAAGTTTTACACAAACTT
Organism: Vicia faba; assembly: GCA_948472305.1. NCBI lineage: Eukaryota > Viridiplantae > Streptophyta > Magnoliopsida > Fabales > Fabaceae > Vicia > Vicia faba. The sequence goes on along the minus strand of OX451735.1, from coordinate 1,328,371,335 downwards.
ATCCCGAAGCAACCTTACCCCGGTTCATCAAGAAATCTCACACGGATCTATCACAAGGTAACCTAACCCCGGTTCCCCCCAGAAGTATGACATGGATTTATTTTAAGATAACCTCACCCCGGTTCATCAAGAAGTTTTACATGAACTTACCTCACCAAGCAACCCTACACCGGTTCCCCCCTATTCAAGATGCAGTTCTACATGGACTCGTCACCCAGAAACCCTACACAGGTTCTCCCTTTCCAAAAACGAAGTTTTACACGAACTCATCATCAACGTAACCCTACCCAGGTTCCTTCTCCATTTCAGATGCGGTTTTACACGAGCTCATCAGCAGGCCCCCCTACATAGGTTTCCTCTTTCAACCTACAGCATTACAGTTCAAAACTTCCCCAGAAGTCCAATCCAGTTTCCCCAGGAAAGTTGGAATTCATATCCCCAAGCAGCAAGCTTATCCCCAGTAGATTCTGGAAGCTTATCCCTCGCAGAGCACGAACGCGTCGTCCCGGCTTGATTTAAAGAGTTATTTCCGTAACAGGATATAACTGGGTTATCCTCAGCCAAAAGCCACGGAAAGAGCGTCCTCGGCAAAGTATCTTCCTACCCCCAGCGAAGTCTATCAACACTCCCAGCACAACAAGGATATCCCCAGCATAACTCATCAACGGTATCCCCAGCGGAGTTGTCTTCATCTACTCAGCAAAGCATCGCTATCCCCACAGAGTGGCACTCCCCAGCATGATCGCTAGAGTATCTTTTCTCCCGCAGAATTATTTCATTTGCCAAGTGTATTCCTCAACGGAGTTATCTTCTCCTACCGGTATTCTTGCAACAATCATCCACAGCGGAAGCAAGATCTCTTCCTCAACATCAGCCCAGGATACGACTTCCCGGCACTCGTCAAGGATTTATTTTCCTAGACGAAAACATACATAAAACTTTACATACATCATCATAGCATGCATAATGCACTGCATCATATCATACGAATCTCATTTATGTTAAGAACATCATGGCTGGATCCATATCATGCATCGCATATAACTGACCTTTACCTTTCAGGAAAGATGCAGTTGAAATTCTCAAACATATTTCAAGGATTTCTCTAGTCCAGTTAAATCGACTCCAAACAGATTTTTCTGATAAAGACTCAGTAGAAGTTCTCTTATGGTCCCCTCTCCAACGGCGTGTGAGGTGGTAATTCCTTCTTCAGATGTTTCCCTCTCCGGCATGAGCGTGAGGTGATATTCTCTTATGGTCCCCTCTCCAACGGCGTGTGAGGTGGTAATTCCTTCTTCAGATGTTTCCCTCTCCGGCATGAGCGTGAGGTGATATTCTCTTATGGTCCCCTCTCCAACGGCGTGTGAGGTGGTAATTCCTTCTTCAGATGTTCCCCTCTCCGGCATGAGCGTGAGGTGATATTCTCTTATGGTCCCCTCTCCAACGGCGTGTGAGGTGGTAATTCCTTTTTCAGATGTTCCCCTCTCCGGCATGAGCGTGAGGTAATATTCTCTTATGGTCCCCTCTCCAACGGCGTGTGAGGTGGTAATTCCTTCTTCAGATGTTTCCCTCTCCGGCATGAGCGTGAGGTGATATTCTCTTATGGTCCCCTCTCCAACGGCGAGTGAGGTGATATTTCCTTCCAGATTATAATTTCCTATAGTTCCCTTTCCAACGGTGAGTGAGGTGACTCCCTTTGAGATTATAATGTCCTTCGGTTCTCTTCCTGACACTACGAAGATGGTAATTCCCACCAAGATTTTCTCAACGAGCGTTGTTGAAGGTTGAAATCATTCAGGATTCTCTTACCATCCATGCTAAGGCAGTAACCATCCCTGGTTCATTCATCAGCGTTTGAAGCTCCAGATTCAGCTCCTGTAACCAGTCAGGACATATCTATACCAAGCATCCAAAATCAACTCCTGCAACGTGTCAGGTACTCATTTTCTATTTTGCAGGTATGCAGGTTCTAGCGAAGGAATCTCTTACGCAATCAACATCCAGATGGCATCTATAAGCCCATCACCCTATCCAGCAATCTCCAAATGGCATCTATAAGCCCATTCCCCCATCATTGCTACTATGTGAGCGCAAATTTCTGGGCACTCTAGTGTCCAATCATCTTCTACCCTCGGATTACGAAAGGCACGTCAGCCAATCTACATCCTCAGGTCTAAGAAGATTGAACAGGGGCAACTGTTGTACCCCAAAATTTGCCCTCCCATATTCATCAAGAATTGTCAAAGTCAAGGTCACAAAATTCCCCAAGGGTTGTGCAGCTCAACTGTCTCCTATACAGTCAAAACTAGGGTTTGAGTTCTGATCAAGAAAAGGAAGTTTTCAAAGGCCCAATCAAGTCTCATATGCCTACAAAGATGGTCAAGTATCCTCATGTCAAGTTTCAAGGCACTCAGCACAAAATTGCACAGTCAAAACCCTAGATTGCACTACAGTCAACTGTAGGGGCAAAATGGTCATTTGACAGTCAAAAGTTCAAATTTTTGGTCAACATATCATTTTGAAGCCACAAACATCATTTGATCAATGCTTGATCATGATTCTCAAAATTTGGCTCAGAAATCATCAAAGATACAAAAGTTGCTATATTTGGACAGCTGAAAAAGTCAACTGAAATTGACCAGGGCATAACTTTCACATGGATTATCAGAAAAATTCCATCCAAAGCTCATTTTGAAGAGAAAGACATTTCCTACAATTCATCTTCATGTTCCAAGTCCAAGAAATGCTCTCACAAAAAGTTATCAATTTCAACATTATAGGTCATTTTCAAAAGTCAACAAAAAGGGACTTTAAGTCAAAGGCCATAACTTGAGATTGGTAAATCAAAATGACATGGGACGAAAGGCATTGGTTAAAGGACTCAAAGACCTTTCCAAAATGTCCAAGAACATGTGAAAAGCTTAAAAATTGACCAAGTTATGCCTTGTGGAAGTTGGGAAATTTTTGGAAATTTTTGAAAGTCAACATTGATGCAAAAGGCCTAAAAATGCAAATGGGCCTATTTTTCTTCCAAGATTCTTCATGCCAAGCCTATGCACGACCACTAGGCCCACAGGGAAGTATTCTCATATTTTTTAATTATTTATTTGAATTAATATTAATTTATATTCATTTAAATGATTTTAATATATGAAAAATATCAAACCTAACCTAAAAAATCTTTTATGCACATTCTAATCTCAATATTTCGTGCTTAATTGATTATGGCAAGTTGTGATAAGATTTGAGCTGATTGAACACAAAAACCATGAAAAAAGATTTGGAAAAGATTTTGTAAAATCAAATATTGAAATCCATGAATGCTTGAGATTTTGTGCAATATTTTTGACCTAGCATGCTCTATACATACTCAGCATCATAACCCTAATGCCATTAGACTGCAAGCTGCGCCCCAAACTCCATTACACTCTTGAATTTTTTCATAAAAAACTCAAATCTGAAAATTGCCTTAGAGGTCGATTAGAGCTTCAATCTTTGTTCCATCATCATCCTGAGACTTCCCTTGACACATTCCAATCATTAACAATAGCAAAAACATCCTGAGTTGGTAGTTAGAACTCAAACTGAACCCCAAAAATCTTGAAATCGCATTGCATGATTCCATCATCTTTATGCATTTTTCTTTGTTGATTCATGTTCATATTAATGTTCTAAAGCTAACTGTGGTGTTTAATTGCTTTTTCATTGAGCATACACGATTCCACCATATGCGTTTTCTAGGGTTGCAGGTTTTTGAAATTAGGGATTTTCTATAGAGGAAAAATCAGGACCAATGGATGCCATGGATGGATTCAGCATCTTAAGACGAAGATGTCTGAACCCTCGCGAACAATTTATGAAGCACAGGGTGCTAATCGCTATTTTCCAATAGGCACCTTTCTGCAACGCTAAGAAAACCGTTCTCATAGCGTTTTGTTTTACAGGGTGGGGAAGAAGACGAGTGCGTGTCCATCAGCCATTGGTCAATTCAAATCTGCGCGCGAATTAATTAGTGGGCGTTGGTTTTACTTTTTCATTATTCGTTTATAATAATATACTAATTAACACACGTAGCTCAGCTGGCAGGGACTAATGCATGTGACCTTCAAGACCTGGGTTCAAGTCCCAGGTCTGGCAAAATTCCAATATTATTTTTCAATAATTGTTCATATGCAGCGCTATTATGGAAGTTCACCATGCACACTCCAAATTCACCATCCACGCGTCCACGATGATCAGATCAATGGCCAATATTCCAGGCGTAGCATACAGCAAATCAACGCATTGGCACATGATTAGGAAAGTCAACGAATCAACTCTTGCGTGGCCAAAATTACCAGGCCTTACCTCCTTATTTGGGGCAACCCCCCCCTGGTTTGCTTTATCATCTTTAGTTTTTTTATTCTTTCTTTAATTTTTCTTTTTATTACTTTTATTTAATTATGTTTATTTAATTAATTATTTTTAATAAAAAATACAAAAACACTAAAAAATCAGAAAAGGCCAAAAATTAATAAATATTTATATATTAATTATTTTCATGAATAAATTAGAATGTAAATTATGTAGTGTAATTAGGTTTTAACTTTAATTCCTTTTTTAATAAAAATCCAAAAAATGTAGAATTAGGTTAATTGCTATTTTTTATTCCTTTTAATATTTTTCCCTTTTTTTTAGAATAATAATTATTATTTATTTATTTATTTTCCTATTTAAATTGTACATAAATGAATTAGGTTTAATTTAGGTCATATTTTAATTCTTTCTTAATAATTAAAAAATATTAGAATTAGAGTTTTCCGTTTAATTTAATTTCAATTAATTTCTTTTCCTATTAAATCTAAAAATACAAAAATACCAAAAAAACGTTTAATCATTTAATTTGTAATTCATTATTAATTTTAATTGTTTGCAAAAGGGTCCAACGCCCTAATTTGGTTTTACTTTCTTTATTTCGCGCATTTATTTTATTATCGCTCATTATAATTTTGTAAATATCCCAAAGCCATGTAATTTAAATTTCTCGCACTTTTATTTATTCGCTTTATTTATTTTCCGCTAAATCGGGTCCGGTTTAATTTTGGCGATGTGGACCCGCGCCATTTGTAATAGTCTTAGATTTACTTTTCGCAAAATGTTTAACTATTAACCAAGCATGAAAGAATGAATGTCTAATTAAAATCAAGCGTAGAACACAACAAACATGACAAGACAAATAACTGAAACATGACACACAATTCGCACACACCACCCCTAGGGTACGCCTCACTGTTGCCTTGCCTCGAAAGGTGATCGTCGAGTAGAGGACGTCTTAGTAAGTCCTCATGATCCGGGAACCTGGCATGAGGGTAGCTTCTAAGGTGTCTTCCCATTGCTCTGGTGATCACCATGTCCCTAAAATCGAATTGACCCGAACACCTCCAACGGTGGTGCTACCTACCTCTCAATGGTGGGATGGCACTACTTTAAAAGACATTTACACAGACGAATTCCTTAGGGTAGGTAGACGACTCTAGATACTTGCTCTAAATTTCAAACAAAAAACAAAATACTTTTCACACCAACACATTTTCAAAAAGCTTTCGAAAGCAATTTTTCTAACACTCTTGAGGACTGATACAAGAGTCGAACTGGAATTTTCAAAGAAACTTTTTTTAAAACCCACAATTGAAAAGCAAACAAACATTTTGAAAACACAAGTGAGCAAGTATCTAAGAGCCCATGGATAACCATGGATAGAAAGGGTGCTAACACCTTCCCTTTCTATAACCTACCTCCCGAACCGAGAGCAATCTCTTTAAGGAATTTTTCTGTGCTTTTGTCCTTTCCATTTGGAGAACATAAAAGACGGTGGCGACTCTTGCTTCCGCGACATTTCGCGAACCAGCGTTAAACAGTCAGTTCCAGATCCACCGATCACACCTGTAATCAACACACATTCGGACCTTACCATCCTTCTTCGGCACTGGAACCACGTTGGCAACCCATTGAGGGTAAGAAGTCACTGCTAGAAACCCGGCATCAAATTGTTTCATAACCTCAGCTTTGATTTTCTCGGACATTTCTGGACGCATACGGCGGACCTTCTGTTTTACCGGAGGGCATTCTTCCTTGGTAGGCAGGTGATGAACCACAATGTCGGTATCCAACCCAGGCATGTCTTCGTAAGACCAGGCGAAGATTTCCACATAGTCATGCAGCATCTGAATCAACCGTTGTTTCACACTGAGCTCTAGATTGGCACCAATCTTGACTTCCTTTATGTCTGTCTCAGTACCCAGATTTACCGTTTCCACTGGCTCTTCATGTGGCTGAATGGCCCTCTCTTCCTGGAGTAACAGTCTTGCAAGCTCACCAGGCACTTCGCAATCATCTTCACCTTCGTCTTCGGCTAAGTTGATCGGATTTTCAAAGTCATAACTGGCGGTAGCAGGGTCGTTACCAGTGAGATCCAGAGTGGATTGGAACCTGTATAGGTGAGTGTGTGTAAATATAGATGTTTTGCAATATATAATAAAGAAAGAAAAGGAGCGCAAGATTTTGAAATGCAATAAACCTCTAATGTTTTTATTGATGATATATGAAAATGACACACAAAAGCCCTCACAAATGAAGCCACGGTGCCCCGGGTAAGACACCGAGCCATAAAAGTTTCAAAATATTGTTTGTTACAAATTCAAAACAAAAGAGTTCATTACTGAGTGACAAAAGTAATAGGTGTGAAGTCTTTGGCAGTCCAGTTGCTTGGTCCACCGTCGGTTGTTGGGTAGATCCAGCTGTCGAATTCAGATTCCCCCATGTCTTCTTCAATAGCATTCACTCCCGGGTACGTGATGAACACGGGAGGTCTTCCAATCCTTGCCTTACGAACAGCCCTCTGAGCCTCTGCAGTGAAACCCAAACCAAACTTGTCGGTCTTTGGAGTAAAGTCAGGAAGTCGGCCCCAGTTTGTGCACTCACTTTTCTCAATCATAGCCCGGGCATCCTTTAAGGAAGCCATCTTCAAAGGAGAGTCTTCAATCACAGTTTCAGCTGATGCCAGTGTCTGAGGCACCTCTTCAAAGTGTTGAAAGGGGGTCTCAATGAACTCCCCATCCATCTCTATGTACCAGAACGAGTTGAGGTTGCTGACCATATATTCTTCTTCCCCCTGAACTGTAACAATCTTCCCTCTGACCGGGTACTTAAGCTTCTGATGTAGTGTGGAGGTCACAGCTCCAGCCTTGTGGATCCACGGACGACCCAGCAAACAAGAATAGGATGGTCGGATATCCATCACATATAAAGTAGAATCAAAAACTTGAGAACCAACCCTGATTGGAATGTCAACTTCCCCATGTACCACCCTTTTCGAACCGTCAAAGGCTCGGACAACAATGTTACTAGGCTTGAGCTCTAAACCCTCACAATCTAACCTGTCTAGGGCCTTCTTGGGTAATACGTTCAATGAAGAACCGGTGTCTACCAACACATGGCCAAGAGTAGTGCCTCTGCATTCAATGGAGACATGCAGGGGGTCGTTATGGTTCTTTCCTTTGGCAGTCAGATCGGCGTCAGAGAAGCCCAAACCATTATCGGAAGTCAAGTTGGCCACACAATCGGTAAATTGATCAGCAGACATTTCTTGTGGCACATGGGCCGTCTTCAAGAAGGAAATCAGGGCCTTGGCATGGGCCTCTGAACACAACAACAGTGATAGCATAGAAATTTTTGATGGGGTGTGCCCCAACTGCTTAACTACATTGAAATCACTTTTCTTAATAATCTTGAGAATCTCTTCCATCTCTTGCTGGGAAGCTTCCATAGTGGTTGTCTTTGGTGCCTCCGTCTGGGCAGGCAAATCGGTAGCAATCCCTTTGCCCCGAGCGTCAGATGACTCGACAGCAGGGGTAGAAACAGGAACTTGATTAGGAAGGGAAGCAGGCACACTCGCAAGTGTGATGACAAGAGGTCTTTGAATAACTGGTGGCGCAATATCAGGTGAGAAAAGCCTGCCACTGCGAGTGACTTTAGCAGGCCCAGTGATGTTACTGACGCCGGTACTAGCATCAAACTCTTGTTTTACTCCAAGCACATAAACATCTGCCCCGTAGTGCCACGGGACAGCTTTGTCGGATGTATAAGGGAGAGGCCCCGGAACAGTGATGATGATAGGAGCAATCTTTTGAGTGGACATGATTTTGACAGGCTTCTTTGAAGGAGCCTTAGGAGGGTTATTGAAAATAGTAACAATAGACACTTCTTCAACAGGGATAGCAGGAACAGCAATCTTCTCGAACAAGATTTCTTTGCTATCCATCAGGCTTTGGATACCTGATTTCAGCAAAGGACAACCAACATGTGAAACAGCACATAGAAGGCAACCTTTACTACATCCCAGAAATAAACTGGCTAGCAACAGGTTCCTTTTGACAGTCAACAACAGAGTAACAATATCTTCCACAGAGGCTACATACCGGTCTTCTTCCACAGCATTCACTCCATGCTGGGGCATGGGAGCAGTCACAACATTGGGCCTTTCGGGCGCCTCGAACTGTATTTCCTTAGCATCAATAAGGTCTTGAACCTTATTCCTCAGAGCCCAGCAATCGTCCGTAGTATGCCCCAGGCTATCAGAGTGATAAGCGCAACGGGCATTGGGGTTGTGCTTTGGAGAAGCTGTATTCACTACCTTCGGAGCTTCTTTGACAGTTACCAGATTGGTTGACAGTAGTTGCGGCAAAATCTGAGACAGGGTCATGCTGAGCCGAGTGTACTGTCTTTTGGGTCTCTCACCCCTTGGTTGGTTAAATTGCTGAGGAGCAGCAGCAGGCTTCGAAATTACCAACGCATTGACAGCTTGGCGGTGTTCTAGTTTAATTTGTCTTCTGGGACCATAAACAACACTGGCTTCCTTCTTGAAGGGCTTCTTTTCAGTACTCGTGGAGGCACCTTTCTGTATCTTCCCCGACTTGATACCAGCTTATATTCTCTCACTAGTCAAGATCAAATCTGTAAACCCAGCAGAAGAATTACCAATCAGATGGTTGAAGAACGGACCAGGCAGGGTCCCCAGGAACATGTCAACAAGTTCACGGTCAGTCAGTGGTGGCTACACCCTGCCATCCAGGTCTCTCCACTTTTGCGCATACTCCTTGAATCCTTCGCCCGTCCCCAGTGACATACCCTGGAGTTGGGTACGCATGGGAGCGAGGTCAGAATTATACTGATACTGTTTATAAAATGCGGTCGCTAAGTCCTCCCAGTTTCGGATACTGGCTCCATCCAGCTGATAGAACCACTCGAGTTGAGCCCCTGAAAGGCTATCCTGAAAGAAATGGATCCATAGGTTCTTGTCTGCAGTGTAAGGTTGGATCTTTCTTACATATGATCTGAGATGCATCTTCGGGCAGGACAGCCCGTGATATCTTGCAAAAACTGGTACTTTAAACTTGGGGGGGATCACAATTCCAGCAACTAATCCCAAATCTTCGAAATCTAAGCCGGGAACTCTCTGCAGCTCCATAGCTGCCAACCTGTCTTCCAAGCCCTTGTACTTATCATCGGTGGGTGGGTATTGTTGCTCAGAGTAGTCTTCGTCCTCTTCAGCCTCTTCTTCTTCAACTTCAGATTCGGAAGGTACCGCGGCCCCTTTTCCTTTACTGTTTCCCTCTTCAGACGTAGGGGGAAATTCAAGAACTCTTCTGGCTTCGCCCTCAAACCTTCTTCCTAGGGTAGCCACTCCGACTCTCTTCTTCTTCTTCTTCACTTGCTCTTTGTTCCCCAGCAGGGCTTTTAGATCCTCCTGACCCTTTGCCAACGTCATCAGGAGATGTTGAAACTGTGAGTTTTGAGACTGCAAGTCCTTGACCGTCTGTTCGAGATCCATCTTACTGAAATAAATAGCAGAAAGATAAGGAAACCTGGTGTGGAGACCTGCTTATGCGCATGATGAATGATATGCTTATGTATGCAATGCATTCAAGGATTTAGAAAATTCAAAATTGTTGCAAACAAAAAGGAACGCATGTCATATTAATAAGAAGAGATTTGTCAGTACATAAATGCCCCATGGGCCAAATATTATAAAAAACTTCTCAAGGTAAAAAGACATTGCGCATCCTCTTTGGTGCGATGTAGGTGTTGAGGGTCTCTTCCTCGTGGAGTCGGCGGGTAAGTTCCAAAACCTTCTTCTCACTGGCATAGAAGCTGGCTTCAAAAGTGTTCCGTTCCTCCTTGAGTTGGATCCAACTCTTCTGCATCTCCTCCCACGATGTAGGCATGTCAAGATATAGGATGGTGTAGGGAACCTCTCCTTCCTTAACGGGCTCTTTAATCACAGGGAGAACATGAGGGTAAGGCATCATTAGACTCTGGGCTCGGGTTCGTACCCACTTGAGATAAGGCTCAAAAGGGATGGAGTTCTTGTGCCCCAGTGCCTTGCTGTCTACCTTGTTAGGCATCCTCCAAGCTCTGATGAATCTTTGGCGAAGTCCTTGTGCATCGTTGTCGAAGTCAAAAACTAGGTCAGGAATCAACATGTCATGAGGGTCATCCCTCCGTGCATATCCAAATTGTCTCAAAGCTAGACAAGGGTTGTAGGTAATGCCTCCTCTAATGCCAAGTAATGGAACATTAGGGAACTCTCCACAACGATCGATGATGATGACATTTTCTCTGGACCGAGAACACCAATGTACATCAGAGTGAGTGAGGGTCATCAACCGTTGTGACCACCTTAGGCCTTGGTCATTCTTCAAGACAGATTGTGGAAGGTGCGAAATAAACCACCTTGCAAGGAGAGGAGTACAGCACATGAGAACACCCCTCTTTCTCATTGTTCGTGTGTAAAATGAGTGAAGAATGTCCCCAAGCAATGTTGGTATTGGATTCCTGGATAAGAAGATCTTGACGGCGTTGACATCTATAAGTTGGTCAGGATTTGGGAACAAGACCAACCCATAAATGAGGAGTGCCACAATTTCTTCAAAGGCTTGTAGGTCCAATGAATTCCAACACTCTTGTGCCTTCTCAAACAAGAATTTTGCCAAGAAGCCTTTGACACCGCTTCTAGTTTCCCAATGCCCCTTGATGTCAGATGGTTGCAAGTGTAGTGCTTGAGAAACATCTTCAGGCTTTGGTTCTTTTTCCGTACCGTTGCAGGGTAGTTGATTAAGAATAGGAATTCTCAGAAGTTGAGAAAATTCCTCCAAAGTTGGCACCAATTGATAGTCGGGGAAAGTGAAACAATGGTGAAGGGGGTCAAAGAACTGGAACAACACCTTTACCATGTCCTCTTCAATGCTGGTGCTGACTAGGCTGAGCAGTTTACCATGTCTTTCACTGAAGGGATATCTTTCCGGAACTCTGGATGTGAGCTCCTTGAGTTGAGGAGGGATTCTCACAAGGTTGACTTGGATAGTTTTCCTGCGAAGAATTTCCATGACCTACAAAACAAGAACAAAGATGAAGATCTAAACCCTTGAAATGGTTAGTGAATGCATATGATGCTGTATGATGCTCATGATGTATGCACAAACATATGTACAAGCAATTCACACAAAACCCTAGTTTCAGGCTTGCATGGGGTTCCATAGGTAAGTACCCTCTTGAGTGAAGTTGGCTTAAAAACCTGTCCTATAAATAGTAACCGGGTTCTAAGGAGCTCAATATCATTGGATTGTTTTCCATGTTCATTATTTTGGTTTAGCCACTTAACTAGCGACCAAAATATTCCAAGAAAAACAACCCTCAATGAGTGTAGTATCGAGTATCTACCAACTTCGGACTGCACCAAAGCCGGTCATCTCACTACCCTTAATGAAAGGCCAAGATGGTCAAGTAAGGTTCTAGGTCATTAGTGCTTAGTGACATCACTCAGCGGCCCCGTACTCTCCTTGATTGAACTCAAGGGTTACCGGTACTCACAAATATGTCTCACTAATATAGATATTGCTTCAACCGTGTCGGTATACCCCGCACAGTTTCCACAACGTATTACTATCTATGAATGTTTCCCCAAATCCGGGTGTAGGATTTCAAACCCAAACAAGAGAGCCAAGATATAAAGCAATCAAAGCAAACAGTTAGTCATGCAAGAGGTTGATCTAAGCCATAAGGTTACTCCACTTAAAAAGTACTCCCCAGCAGAGTCGCCAGTTCTGTGATACGGTGGGAGAACTGACTTGGGTTTTACGTTTGTTTTCGTAAATGTTTCGGTTGATCAAGAGTCGCCACCGACTTTTTATTTTATCCTAAGGAAAGGTTAAAAAGCACAGCAAAAACCTTTGAGATGTTTTCTTGGGTTCAGGGAGTAGATTATAGAAAGGGAAGGTATTAGCACCCTTTCTATCCATGGTTATCCATGGGCTCTTAGTTACTTGCTTAGATCAACTTGCCTTGATTTTCAATTGTTTGAAATGGTGCTTTGTGTGTGTGGATTTGAAAATGTTTTGAAAAGAGGCCAATGTGGCAACCTTTGTAATGATTCATGTTAGAATGTATACAAAGGTGTACTTGTCTTTTGAAAAGTTTTCAATGTTTTTGAAAGTTGTTTTGAAGGGTTGTGATGTGTGTTTTGAAAAATGGGCAAGTGTTTTTTGCAAGTTTATCAAGTAACTAAGAGTTGTCTACCCCTAAATTTACTCAAAGGTTTTTTTCTATGTTTTAACCCTTTTAACAATTTTGTTCCACCATTGTATTTGGTGGACAATCTTGTGTTAGGATGTAAACGGGACGGGCGCGGGTCATCGTATAGACCATGATAGCAATGTTGCAAAGCATCTTAGTTTTTCTTTTGAGGGACTAAGATCATTTTTGTAAGGCAACTTTCGAAAGCGTCATCGAGGGACTATGATCTTTTGATTTTGTTTGTTTTACTAAGATACTTTGCATGCGTAACATGGCCCATTTTTTTGAAAGGCAACAAGTGGATGTAACCCTAGGGGTGTTAGTGTGCAAGTTTGTTTTATTGCATACAAGAGTTTATCTTTGAATTATGATTTTCTATTTTATTGATTATATCTTGCCATACATATCCTAATTACTAGCAATAAGAAGCGGAAATATAAAATCCTACGCTATTACAACAATTAGGGAGTGGGGGTACACATTTGTACATGGGGGGGGGGGGGGTTCAACGAGAAAAATATACAAAAAAGAAAATAGCAAAAAAACAAGATAGAGAGAAAGAGAGAGGGAGCCAGCGCGCTGTTGAGAGGTCATCAGAAGTTCTGACTCAGACCCGCTGCCAGATGATCAACCTTTTGGTTAAACTGTATGAGTCAGAACTTCTGACTCTGGCACCTGCAAAACAGAAACCTGTTAGTGGGGAAATCAGAAGTTCTGACCCCCCTGCGCTGCAAGACAGAAGTTTGTTAGTGGGGAACTCAGAAGTTCTGATCCTGCTGGAAAGACAATAACTCTCAGAGGTTCTGATATTATTGACAGCAAAACAGGCTTCAGATGTGCTAACGTCAAAGTCAGCTCTTGGCTTCTCCCTGTACTAATCAGAACATCTGCAATTTTGTTATTATTCCATAAAACAGGAAACATATTTGGAACAGCTCCAGCAAATGTCAAAGTGTTTCAGAGGGCAGAACCAACAAGGTCACAGGCAGGTTCTACACTGGCTCAGAATGTTCTGAGGTATGAAAATCCTCAGAACACAAACAGCAACAACATGATATTTACATTATGTTTTTTTGAGCATGCACAACTGATGATGCTTAGCAACGTGATGAAGGTCAGCAGGTGCTTACCTGGCTGTTGGAAAAGTTTGTGGATGAGAGCTAGCTTTTGGCTCTTATGGTATTCTGGACAGATTCTTTTTGAAAAGGGTAGGTGAAGGTGTATGCGTATATAGGGTCAGAAGTTTGAAAAGGGTCTTTTTAGTTCACAAAGAAAACTGGGTATTTGATGAAGTTTGAAGGTAAGAAATTCAAAGTTATGAAACACTGGAGATTTTGGCAGAGTTTCACAGCACTTTCTTGCTAAAGATTTCTGTTTTTCTTCTAGAAATTTTTCTATTTCTTTGGATGCCTCTTTTCAGTGGACAATGATTCTCTATTTATAGGCAAAACTCTTGTGGATTTCTTTGAACATTAAAGCGCCAATAGAGGCTGAGTTGTTTTTTGAAAGAAATTCCTGGGAAGTTGTGATAACAGATAGCCTTCAGCCTAAGCTGGAACAGCAGGCGTGGATTGGAGAGAAGTGACCTCTTAGGTGGGCGGTGGCGTGTAGACCCATGCCAGAACCTACATAAAGGCGTTTTCCAAGCCACACGTGAAGGGATTTCTTGGATGAATGTCCAGGAGTGGTTGAGAGCATTAATGAGCATTAAATGGTGATGAGACTTATCAACACCAATATTCTGGTAATGGAAACCAAACTTTGAACCAGCAGTTCTGTTTCACCAAGAACAACGTAAACCATGCTCTGGTCTTGGCCTCCTGTTGTCTTAGAAAGTTCTGGGGATTCTCCTGATTTTCTGACACGTTCCTTGGATTTGCTTCTGGAACTCCTGGGCTTAGAGATTCTGTATCAGTGTAACACCCACTCTTCTGACCTTTTCATCTTCTGATTTCAGCATGTTCTGAAAGAGCCTTCAGACTTCCTTGCTTCTTTTGCATTCCTTTAGCAAATTCTGGCTGAGCTTGCGTAACTGCTGAAAGAGTCATGTTCTGTCTGAGACTTACGTATCGAACCACGTTTACAACTTCTGATTGAGCTGATGTAGCTGCTGAAGAGCCAACTTCTGACTGCGCTGAAACAAACTTGCAACTTCTGACCGTTTCTATCTGGAGTTTGGTCCAGAAGTTCTGAAGCGCTGATTTTTTCTTAAACACTCATTTTTTAGAGAAAAATTGCAAGTACTTAGAATTTAATTTTTCTCAAGATAAAAGCGTTGTATTTAGAGCTTGTGTGATCATCTTGCTCTTGTAAATGGTTTGCTTGGGCAAAAAATGACAATTCAGGACTTGGATTTGTTTCAGAGGGACTCTGAAAATCCAAGATGATTTCCTGAAGAAAGAGAGGGCAAAGTTTGGGGTACAACAACTACCAACGTTCACTGAAGGTAGAAAGAGAAAATATATCATATCACTGCCGTTCACTGACGATTAACTATCAACATTCACTGAAGATAGCAAAAAGATATCAAACACCAACGTTCACTTCCGATCTACTACCAACATTCACTGAAGGTAGAAAGAGAAAATATATCATATCACAGCCGTTCATTGACGATGAACTATCAATGTTCACTGAAGATAGAAAAAAGATAACAAACACCGACGTTCACTGCCGATGTACTACCAACATACACTGAAGGTAGAAAGAGAAAATATATCACATCACTGTCGTTCACTGACGATGAACTATCAACATTCACTAAAGATAGCAAAAAGATAACAAACACCGACGTTCACTGCCGATGTACTACCAACATTCACTGAAGGTAGAAAGAGAAAATTTATCATATCACCTCCGTTCATTGACGATGAGCTATCAACATTCACTGAAGATAACAAAAGGATAACAAATATCGACGTTCACTACCGATGTAGTACCAACATTCACTGAAGGTGGAAAGAGAAAATATATCACATCACCGCCGTTCACTGATGATGAACTATCAACGTTCACTGAAGATAGCAAAAAGATAACAAACACCGATGTTCACTGCCGATGTACTACCAATGTTCACTGAAGGTAGAAAGAGAAAATATATCATATCGCCGCCGTTCACTGACGATGAACTATCAATGTTCACTGAAGATAGCAAAAAAAAAAACAAACACCTATGTTCACTTCCGATGTACTATCAACATTCACTGAAGGTAGAAAGAGAAAATATATCATATCACCGCCTTTCACTGGCGATGAACTATCAACGTTCACTGAAGATAGCAAAAAGATAACAAACACTGACATTCACTGCTTATGTAATACCAACGTTCACTGAAGGTAGAAAGAGAAAATATATTATATCACCGCCGTTCACTAACGATGAACTATCAACATTCACTGAAGATACCAATAAGATAACAAACATCGACGTTCACTGCCAATGTACTACCAACGTTCACTGAAGGTAGAAAGAGAAAATATATCATATCACCGCCGTTCACTGACGATGAGCTATCAATGTTCATTGGAGATAGCGAAAAGATAACAAACACCAACGTTCACTGCCGATGTACTACCAACATTCACTGAAGGTAGAAAGAGAAAATATATCATATCACCGCTGTTCACTGACGATGAACTATCAACGTTCACTGAAGATAGCAAAAAGATAACAAACACCGATGTTCACTACCGATGTACTACCAACGTTCACTGAAGGTAGAAAGAGAAAATATATCAAGTTTCCCCAAGATTCTGGAGTTTTTCCAAGAACGGGTCTCAACTTCTTCTTTAACCAAGGAAATCTGCCTGGAAAGGGTAATACGTAATCTGTCTCAGATAAAGAGACTTCCACTTATTGTCAAGGGGATTTGCAAAGAGAAATGACTTTCTAGGGATGGAAATATGATTTCCCGAGGAAGTGCCACGATATTCCTGCTGAGGAGACAAAGTCTTCCTATGCAAAATAAATGCACAAACCAAAACCCAAAGTTTTCAGAAAATCACAAATCCAATTCAGAAATAGACTGGAGCAAGACGGCCAATGCAGATTGATCCTTTGAGAAATAAACTCAAGAGGGAAAACCAAATTCAAACTAAGCAAAGAGCACTGCAGGAAAAGTCAGAACATTATATCAATGAACAATGATTTTTAGCAATGCATGATGTATGTATGAATATATGAGTGATATCGTGCATATGCTGGTAAAAGGATACTAGATCAGTACAAATAAACAAAACCGCCTCAGGTACTAACAATATTGGGCTAAACTTCAACCAGAAAGATCAATCCAAGAAAGCTAAAAGCAACTGCGGAAACCAAACCTATTGCCTGCTTTAACTTAACTGAGGAGAAACATAATCCGGACGTAGCCAAATCAAACAGATATTGGGATAGAACATCCTTCTTTCGGTTTCATCGGAGAAAACAGTTTTCCAAAAGCAACATGCCTACTGGAGATTGCGAGACCAGCCTCAAATAAAGCAGACTGACACTGACACAACCAAACCTCATTTGGGGATTCAAGCCTACCTCCCTGGAGAAAACTTTCATCACGAGTACTCATTCCAACAAGAGATGCCCTGGGATAATCTTCCCGGGAAGTCAAGAAATCAATATTAATGCCAAAACTGCAAAAAGAGCGACATCCTAGCACACCAAAGGAATAAAACCTTTCATTATATGAGGGAAAACTTTGCTGGGGAATCTGGGACAGAGGCTTCTGACCATGCAAACCCAAAATCAAAAACGAACCAAGACTTGACTGGTGATAATGGGATCATAAACCCAATACTGTACCTTTCACCCACTGATATCGTCTTTAACTATCTAAGAAACACACAAAGAATGCACACCTACCAGCAAAATGACCTGTGAAAACTTTCATGAAGGGAGTAAATCTTCTTAAAACAACCAGAGTTTGTCCATTCTTGGGACCACCATTCTTGTTGTCATTGTTTCATCACAAATCCCAAAGTAAATTGAATTTGTAAAGATCTCTCTTTTTTTTGAAAAGTCAATTTTGCTTTTTTAATCTTTTTGCTTTAACAGTTATTATCGGTAATAAATGAAGTCTTTGCAAGTTAAATAAAAATAAGAACACAAAGATTTGGGCAAAATATCGAATTTCATTAATAGAATGGTAGTCCGCGAATTGAGAGACTCCATGGATGATTACAAAGTTTGGGAAATGGTAATACATAATGGAAAAGATACATTGAGATACAATGACCAATATCCCCCCTAACAACTTTTGAAATCCTGGGCAGCAGCTTCCGTTGAAGTATGGTGAGGATCCAAGAAGATTGTTGCTTCAACGATCAAGTCTCGTCTGACTTAGTTACTTGCCAAGAAAGTCCCTAACTTTTTCCTAAGCTGCCCTTGCGGATTTTCAACTTAGCGGGAAATTTATTCTGTTTATGTCTCTAATTTTTGCCTAGACCGTCCTTTCGGGTTTTCGGCCTACCGAGACGCTCTTTTTTGCCTAAGCCGCCCTTTTGGGTTTTCAACTTAGCGAGCTGTTCTTTTATTTCTTTAAGTGAAGTATTTCTTGACTGCATTAGCATTCATGGGACGTGGGAACTCCTCGCCATCTATAGTTTCAAGAATTAATGCACCACCAGAGAAGGCTTTCTTGGCAACATACGGGCCTTCAAAATTGGGAGTCCACTTTCCCCTAGAATCAGTGTTGAAAGACATGATCTTCCTGAGCACGAGGTCGCCTTCTCTGAATTCACGAGGTTTTACCTTTTTGTCAAATGCTTTCTTCATTCTTTTCTGATATAACTTCCCATGATACAAAGCTTTCATTCTCTTCTCTTTAATCAAATTCAATTGGTCAAACCTGTTCTGAACCCATTCAGCCTCTGTCAATTTGGCTTCCATTATCACACGCAACGAGGGAATCTCTACCTCGACAGGGAGTACAGCTTCCATTCCATACACTAGAGAAAACGGGGTTGCTCCTGTTGAAGTGCGGACAGATGTTCGATATCCATGTAGAGCAAAAGGGAGCATTTCATGCCAACCCTTATAAGTAACAACCATTTTCTGGATAATTCTCTTGATATTCTTATTAGCAGCTTCAACAGCCCCATTCATCTTTGGCCTATATGGAGATTAATTGTTATGGAAAATCTTGAATTCTTCGCATAGTTCAGTCATTATCTTGTTGTTCAAATTCAAGCCATTGTCAGTGATGATTCTTCTCAGCACACCATACCGGCATATAAGATTGTTTTTGATGAAACGCACAACCACCTTCTTGGTAACATTGGCATACGAAGCAACCTCTACCCATTTGGTAAAGTAGTCAATTGCTACCAAGATGAAACGGTGTCCATTCGAAGATTTGGGTTTTATCATCCTGATCATGTCAATACCCCACATAGAGAAAGGCCACTGGGAGGAAATCACATTGAGAAGTGTCAGAGGTACATGGATCTTATCTGCGTAAATCTGGCATTTATGGCACTTCTTTGCAAATTTGTAACAATCAGATTCCATTGTCAACCAATAATAACCTGCCCTTAGTATCCTTTTAGCCATTGAATGTCCATTAGCATGAGTGCCAAATGAACCTTCATGGATCTCATGCATCAACATGTCTGCTTCGTGTCTATCCACGCATCTGAGCAAAACCATGTCAAAATTCCTCTTGTATAAAACATTTTCACTGAGGAAGAAACTGCCTGCCAATCTTCTCAGTGTCTTTCTATCTTTCTTTGACGCACCAGACGGGTATTCCCGATACTGAAGAAAATGCTTGATATCATGATACCAAGGTTTTTCATCTGCTACCTCCTCTGTCGCAAACACATGAGCGGGCCTATCTAGCCGTCGAACTGTAATTCGGGATATATCATTCCAATTATTCACTTGGTACATGGAAGCCAGAGTTGCCAGAGCATCTGCCATTTGATTTTCATCTCTAGGAATGTGATGGAATTTAACTTCATTGAAGAAGGGTAGTAATCTTCTAGCATAATCTTTGTAAGGGATCAAGCCAGGGTGATGAGTGTCCCATTCTCCTTTAATCTGATTTATTACCAAGGCTGAATCACCATAAACATCTAGAATCTTGATTCTGAGTTCAACAGCTTCTTCAAGACCAATGATGCAAGCCTCATATTCCGCCATATTATTAGTGCAATCAAAAGTTAACCTTGCAGTAAAAGGAATGTGCGATCCATGAGGAGTAACAATTATAGCACCAATTCCTTTACCATAAGCATTCACAGCTCCATCAAATACCATACTCCAACAAGATTCATGGTCGCGGCCCTCCTCAGGCAATGGTTCATCACAATCTTTCACTTTCAAGAACATCACATTTGCATCGGGGAATTCATATTCTGCAGCCAGATGATCTTCCACCGGCTGGTGAGCAAGGTAATCTGCCAACACACTACTTTTGATAGCCTTTTGAGTGCGGCACTCGATATCATATTCAGATAACAACATATGCCAGCGGGCAATTCTCCCAGTAAGAGCGGGCTTTTCAAAAATATACTCGATTGGATCCATTTTAGAGATCAACCAAGTAGTATGATTCAACATATACTGCCGCAAACGCTTTGCCGCCCAGGCCAAAGCACAACATGTTTTTTCTAGCATAGAATACCGCGACTCACAATCAGTGAACTTTTTGCTGAGATAATAAATGGCGAACTCTTTCTTTCTCGTTTCATCCTGTTGTCCCAGAATACAACCCATGGATTTATCTAACACTGT
This sequence comes from Vicia faba, assembly GCA_948472305.1. Lineage (NCBI taxonomy): Eukaryota > Viridiplantae > Streptophyta > Magnoliopsida > Fabales > Fabaceae > Vicia > Vicia faba. The sequence goes on along the minus strand of OX451735.1, from coordinate 1,328,350,994 downwards.
TAGATACATAATCAACAGTCTTCCTTCTACGGGAGGGAGCAAGATATGAGGTTCAAGCAGATACTCTTTAATACTTTCAAATGCCCTTTGGCAGTCATCTGTCCACACACAACCTTGATCTTTCTTTAACAACTTAAAGATCGGTTCACATGTTGCAGTCATGTGGGAAATAAATCTAGAGATATAACTCAAACGCCCGAGGAAACCCCTGACTTGCTTTTTAGTTCTTGCTGTTGGCATTTATTGAATTTCTTTGACTTTATCAGGGTCAACTTCAATTCCTTTCTGGCTAACAATAAAACCCAACAATTTCCCCGATCTAACTCTGAAGATGCATTTATTTGGATTCAGGCGGAGACGATACTTCCTCAAACACCGAAACAACTTCAACAGATTTCTATATGCCCTTTTTTAGTTTAGAATTTGGAAATCATATCATCAACATATACTTCGATCTCTTTGTGCATCAGATCATGGAATAGGGTTGTCATAGCCCTCTGGTTCATTGCACCAGCGTTCTTCAACCCGAAGGGCATCACTCTGTAACAGAATGTTCCCCAGGGTGTGATAAAAGTTGTTTTTTCCATGTTCTCTGGAGCCATTCTTATTTGATTATACCAGAAAAATCCGTCCATGAATGAGAATACCTTGAATTTTGTTGTGCTATCCACTAACATGTCAATGTGAGGCAATGGAAAATCATCTTTTGGACTAGCTTTATTTAGATCTCTGTAATCTACGCACATGAAGACTTTTCCGTCTTTTTTTGGTACTAGGACAATATTGAAGATCCATTGAGGATACAATGATGTTACAAGAAAACCAGCATTAATCTGCTTTAGTACCTTCTCTTTGATCTTTGCTTCCATATCCGGGTGGGTTCTTCTCAACTTTTGTTTAACTGGCGGACACTCTGGCTTCAATGGAAAATGATGCTCGAGAATGTTTGTATCTAGACCAGGCATATCTTGATAAGACCAAGAAAAAATATCCACATACTCTTTCAACAGCTCAATCAACCCGCTCCTTACATCAGGATGCAATGATGCTCCAATCTTGACTTCCTTCGGATCTTCTTCTGAACCCAAATTAACCACTTCCAAAGGCTCATTATATGGCTGAATGGTATTTTCCTCGTGTTCAAGCAACCGTGAGACCTCTTCTGGAATCTCATCATAATCTTCTTCTTCAGACCCAAACACAGGACAATCAAAGTTGGGAGAGGGTGTAGGGTCATTGTATTCAACGGGTTTTTTTAATTAATTTGCACATATGATTTATGATTATTTTTAGAAACTGACACATATAACAAGTGATCATGCAGATTAATTTTCAGTTATTATTTATTTTGAAAGGGTTTTTTTTATTATTACCATTTCCCAAGAAAAAGGAAGAAAATAAGAGACAAAATTTTGGAAGCAAAGACAACTTTTATTAATGATCTTAACAATTATAACAAATAGATAAGCCCTACAACATTAATACTTCCACCTTTGGCAGAATGAAAGCTTTTCAAAATAAAGAAGCAGATTAACAAAACAAATTACTTTGAAACATGTATGAAAGAAGGAACATCAATGGTGACCCAGTTCTGAATTCAGACTCCATGCGTCACATAATTCGGTGCTTCCTGCTCTGCTTTACCCTCTTCAACAGCATTAATTCCAGAACTAATCGGATGGAGGTAACCTTCACTGTGGAAAACATCATGATAATTATTCACAGAAGACTTTGACTTCAAACTTTTGCCTTCGCGATTCCTCGAAGAAAAACCCAAGCCAGTTCTGTTCTTGTTCACAGGTGGATCCACAAGTCGTCCCCAAACTGCATTATGACCATTGCGTACCACCTGCTGCGCATCCTTCAGGGAAACCACAGAATTCTCATTCTTCCTTATGTTATCAATGGATAGGGCTTGGAATTGGGTTCCAACAGCAGCCTCGTCCGCTTCTACAATACTGAAAGAGGATAGATGGGATATCAACAATGCCTGCTCCCTATTTAGGATCACTACCTTCCCTTCACGCACAAATTTTAGCTTCTGATGCAGAGTTGAAGTGACAGCCCCTGCTTCATGTATCCATGGTCGTCCTAGCAAACAACTATACGCGGGAATAATGTCCATTACCTAGAAAGTTATCAAGAACAAGTGTGGTCCTATATGTATGGGTAAGTCCAACTCACCGATGACAGATTTCCTCGACCCATCAAAAGCCTTCACAATGATGTCACTCGGGTGCATAGGTGTTCCCTGATACTTTAACTTCGTGAGAGTACTTCTCGGTATAACATTAAACGTGGATCCGTTATTAATTAACACATTGGATAGCGAATCATTCTTGCAGTTCATAGATATATGGAGGGCCAGCTTGTGATTCCTCCCTTCATCTGGTAACTCATCCTCGCATAAACTTAAGTTGTTACATGACGTAATGTTTCCAATTACGCTACTGAATTGATCTAACGGCGTGTCATTCTCTACAAAAGCTTGGTCTAGTACTCTCATCAGTGATTCTCTATGAGCGGAGGAATTCATCAATAAATCTAGGATGGATATCTTTGAAGGAGTCTGCAATGGCTGATCCACAATTTTGTAGTCGCTCATTTTAATTATCTTCAAGATATCATCCACTTCTTTCTCCAATGTAGCTCCACTAGTCTCTCCTGCAGCCTTCTTAGGTTCATCGTCCTCAGCAATTTTCTTTCTAGAAACAACGTCTCTTAAAATAACCGGCGCAAACACACGACCACTACGAGTCACCCTGCTATTATCAGCTATATTTCCAACGTCTGGCATTGGCTGGATGGGAACTTCCACCCCATATTATAAGATTGTAGCGTTGTATTTGTAAAGCACAACCTTATCTGATTTATAGGGAACAGGTCCTGGCAGACTAATTACCAATGGGGTAACAGCTGGTTTGATATGGTACTCCACCTCAAGATGAGCGGATGTACCAAAACAAGGTACAATGACATTTACACCTTCCTCGACACAATCAGCCCTCAAAAGACCATTTCCGGCAAACAAATCTTCGTCTGAAGAGAAATACTCATCCGTGGAGGCATATTCTTCTTCTGACTCTTCTCCAATCAAACAAACTTCAACCATATCAATCTCGTGATAATCATCTATCTGACCTGTGATCTTGATAGTCCCATTGTCTAACAGCAATTGAACACCCTCTCTCACAATAGAACATCCTCGGGGATCTTGACAGGAAACCGCGCACGATCCATATTGGTGTTCCACCTGACCAGCAGTACGGCAGAAGGTAGCATGCAACTGTACGAGATCTTCATTCAAATGTTCCACATCAAAAATTCTGAACTCACCAGGACATCCAGAAACCATAGTAACTTCCTCTTCATATTCTGCCCTAGGCCTGATTATATGAATAAGACATCCATCCATCATCTCCTGTAAATCAGCCTTTATCTTCTCGCAACCCTGTATATTTGTACTGCAAATATCACAACCGGCGTGGTCATGCGTATAATAACTGAATTCATAGAGGTTTGTGTGCATCTTTACCAAATCCCCTCTAACCAAATTAATGTTAAAAATCCGGCAGTCAACTGGACAACCGGACACCATATTCACATCATTCACTTCCCCATGCTTGGGTAGAGGATTTTCTTTTACATTAGGTCACATGTCTTTGAAAGATAAGATTCCGGACTTCACCAACCTTTGCACTTCAGTCCTCAAAGGATCATAATTTTCAACACTATGCCCTGGTGCTCCCTGATGAAAGGCACACGTCTGGTCTTCTTTGTAATACCAAGGCAATGGTGATGGTACGGTGGGAGGTTGTCGTGTCTGGACCAACTTCGTCTGAATCAATGCTGGTAGTAGCTCTACATAACTCATGGGAATAGGTTCATAGTTCTCCCTTCTCTGATTATTCCCTTGGTTCCCCTGCTAGGACTGTCTTTGATAAGCAACGGTAGTTGGAGCGGCATTCATAACAGGAGTCACTGAAGCAACTTGCTGGTGACGCTGATAATTCCTTCTAGGAGCATATATTCTCTTCTCTTGTATGACAACATTTGTATCCCCCTCTTTCTTCTTTGTGAACCCATAAGTTGCCTTTTTCACACCTCCAGATCCTTCACCCTTTGCCAAACGGCCTTATCTTACTGCCTCTTCTAGGCGGACACCCATTCCTACCATCTCTGTGAAATCACTTGGGGCGCCTGCTACCATTCTTTCTTAGTAGAAAGCGCCTAGCGTCTTCAGAAAATTTGTAGTCATTTCCTTCTCCTCCATAGGAGGAATCACTTGTGCAGCGACTTCGCGCCATCTCTGCACGTACTCTTTGAACGACTCTCTGTCTTTCTGAACCATGGCTCTAAGCTGGTCACGATCGAGCGCCATGTCCATATTGTACTTGTATTGTTTTATGAATGCTTCTCCCAAATCATTAAAGGTATGGATGTTGGCACTGTCTAAACTCATGTACCATTTCAACACTGCGCCGGTCAGACTATCCTGGAAAAAGTGAATCAGCAGACGCTGATCATCGGTGTGGGTAGACATTCTCCTTACATACATCACCAAGTGAGCACGAGGGCAAGTGTTGCCTTTGTACTTCTCAAACTCCGGGACCTTGAACTTAGGAGGCACTTTGACATTCGGGACTAAACACAGCTTATTCACATTCTTCCCAAATAACTCTTTTCCCCTAAGAGCCTTCATCTCTCTTTGCATTCTATCAAACCTCTCTTGGAAATCATCCATTCTGTCATAAAGACCCAAGTCTTCACTCGGCGGAGGGAAAGGACGACATACATCTTCATTAACAAACGGAACCAAATTCACCGAAGGAGGTGCAGCAGGAACAACATGCACCACAGGAGGTGCTGGAGTAACAACACTTGGAACCACTGGAGCATCTAGGGGGCTCAAATTGAAACCTTCAGGTGCAAAATTATCTGGCATTCCCCACGGATAACCCTGAGGCATACGGTTTTGAACAACAGTCAGAGTAGCAGATACAGGAACAGTAGGGACTTTAGCATTTGCCTTGTTGGTTAAGGTTGAACATTCGGTGGCTGATTCTGAGCAAGCACCAGAGCTTCCATCAGAGTAGTCAAATTGGCCAAGCCAGCCTTCAAAGTAAAAACTTCTTCGCGTAGCTCGCGATTCTCCTGTTCCAAGTTGTCCATCTTATTTTTTAAGTTAGCCCGAGTGTTGTAGTGATGAGTCAGCTTGCTATTGAAGTAAAAAGCTGGGTAAGGCACCTGGATATGCATAATAAATGCAATAAATATGTGAAATATGATGCATGATATGCAATGCATATGATTATTTTTACTTTATCATTTAATATTTCAAGGGATTTAACGTTTATAGACATATTGAAAACATCAAAATAATAGCGCATTTGAAATACTGAAAACTTTCATTATAATAACTTCAAAATGGGTTACAAGTTTCAATGATCCCAAGTACAAGATGAAAATACAATCTAAAATTCCTGAGAGAAAGATACTGATAGAGATCAATCTGTACGTTGGCGCTTCCCTGTGAGCTTGGAAATATGAGCTCTCAACCTCTGGTTTTCTTCCACATGTCTGATGGCAACCTTCTTCCAGTCATTCGGATCAGGAAATGAGCAATCAGCACCTTCTTGAGGCTTAGGAGAAAATAAATCCCCTTGCCTCTCCATAGACTCTACTGCTCGACTCTCAAGGATCTCAATCAAATCATATTTCTCCTTCAAGTCTGCTTTGTAGGAACTCTCTAAAGTCTGGAACTTATTCTTCCAAGCATCTCTTTCTTGTTGCATCCTAACTAAAGCAAGTTGAAACTCTTCTAGATCATCTAATAAGGGATGAGTGGTCTTCTCAAACAGATCGGGCATGGGTGTCTCCCGAGTATACGGAATTTTCAACTGGATGGATCTCGATCGGACACACTGAAGATATGGCTCCAAAGAAACAGAACCCCTAGGTCCCAACTCTTTCTTACTTTTCTTATGAATGTGATGCCAGGCCTTCACAATCTGCTCCCTAGCTCCCCTGTGGTCTTCTCCTTCCTTCATAAAGAAACTACTCAAATGAATACTGTTTGGTTTATCCCTCATCGGATAACCAAGTTGTCGTTGTGTAAGAACAGGGTTATAGTTAATTCCTCCCTTAGTACCAAGAAGAGGTACGTTGGGGAGACTACCACAATTGTCAATAATCTCTACATCCTGATAAGCTCGATGATACCGATCAATATCCTAGTGAGTAAGTTCCATGATCTTAGGAGCCCAAAGTGGTTCCTTCTTGACATCCCAAAAAGCATCATATTGAGGCATATGAGAGATGAACCACCGGTACAACAAAGGCGTGCAACAGATAATCATTCCCCCATGATAAGAACTCCGAAGATGAACAGAGTAATAAGCATCACCCAACAGTGTAGGAACTGGGTTTCCAATCATGAAAATTCTGATAGCGTTAATGTCGACAAACTTGTCCACATTAGGAAATAAGAATAATCCATAAGCAAGTAAAGCAAATATGGCCTCTAAAGCAACCGTACTCTTCATTCCGGCAAAGTAACGAGCTTTCTCCAATAAGAACTGAGCTGGTAATCCTCTAATCCCTCCTTTAGTAGTCATATGGGCTTCCACCTCAGACTTCCCCAGATGAATCAAAGCACCAATATCATGTGGTTTTGGCTAACCCTCCAAATCAGTAAAAGGAACACGATCGGTAACAGGTAAATCCAATAGATAAGAATACTCCTCCAGTGTAGGCATCAACTGATAATCGGGAAAAGTAAAGCAGTGATACATCAGATCATAAAACTAGACAAAGGTCGAGAGAATACCCTCCTTCATCTTCAACTTCATGAGAGGAATAATGGATCCATACTTCTTCCGAAAGTCTACAGGACACTCAATCTCTGGACTTAGACTGACCAACTCATCTACCTTGGAATCCTTGAAACTGTATTTCCTGGTCTTTCTCTTTCTAGAATCCATGGTTAACAGTACCTGAGATATTCACGAATAGTCAACCTTTAAATCCCTTGAAATATTATTTTCTTCAAAAGATGCTTATGAGTGCATGGATGCATGATGTAGCAATCACACACAAGATCACACATATAGGGTTCATAGGTTCAACGTCACGAGCATGAGGTCGAAGGTACTACCCATAAGGTGTTGGTCTAAAAAGTTATCACCTGCTGGACAATGTTCTAGAGGTTCCCAGAGTCTACATCCTTCCTTCGGATATTACCAACTTCCCGATTAACTCGGTAATTTGTAATATTCTCAAGAAAGACTCGTCCGAGTGTAGTATCGCGTGACAACTATTTCCGGATTACTCCGTCATAGGTTCCGCACTACCCCTAAAAGGCCAAGATGGGTTTGGTATTCTATGGTCCTCAGTTTCAGCAGGCTCCCAGGTCGAAAGCAGTACGTCTTCCCGATTACTCGGTAAACGACACTACAGTCAAAGGGGCCTCCACTGAGTGGGGGATCTCATGCCTCCTTTTTTGGGATTACTCCCTCAAAGTTAACGTGACTATACCGCCCGTCCTATCTTAGAGTTTTCCCAAGTCCGGGTATAGGACTTATGAGTAATCACCAAGCACCCCGAAAACTAAAAAAATCCAAACAAACATATATACAAAATATAACACATAAACAACAATAGCACATATACAGATATAAACAAAGATAGGCTTAACCCACTTAGGGATGGACCAGCAAGAGGTCAATTTCTCCCCAGTGAAGTCGCCATTTTTCTATAGCGGTAGATATGTTCAAGACTAAGCCATTGAATTGACTAGACTTTATACAAATCAAAATCAAAATTTCCACCGCGCTTTATTGTTTTCAAAGGAATGGGAAAAGAGCGAATAACCCAAAAAGAGGGGGAAAGATTCAAGGTAAGGGGGTTGGTTATACAAAGGGAAGGTATTACCACCCTAAACATCTACGGTACTCTGCAGGAACCTCTTTGTAAAATCTATATATTTTGGCTATAAAAATGTGTTGTATATAAAATGGATAGTGGAGGTGGGAAAATAAGTATTTTTTATGATTTTTACACCTGCCACGATTGCGAACCTTTAGTGCCTACGTACCACCTTTCGTGCAATAGGGGATCAGGGTACACGTTGTTCCTCTTTAAAAATTTGAAACACGAGTGTGTTGGTTAATTTTATGAGATAAGACGTCATCGTCATTGTCCGTGTGGAAAACATACTTACTACCCACAATCATGAGAAAGGAGAATTTGCATCATCTCAAAGTAGAGGATATGGCTTGGATTTTAAAATCAACAATGCCTCACTCAACACCTAAGTGGAAAATATCTCACTTTACTACATATTGTAGAAGTATAGTTGTTTGCATCACTACAAGGATTGATAAGAGCCTAATATTTTAATAAAAGTTTAAAGGTAAAAGCCAAAGTGGCAAAAATGATTTGAAATAAGATTTATTGACTTTTAGTCTTCTCACAAAAAAATGTCAAGGTATTATTAAATTGATTGAAGTTTAATTATCAAAAGATTTTGAAAATGCATGGACCTAGGTCCAAGTTTATTATGAAAGTGGTTCAAGTTTAGAAACAAGAAGAGTTTTAAAAAGGAGGGAGAAGATTTTTAAAATTAAAGAAGATGGGAGGAGAAGAATAGGCTATCCTAAAGCATAAGGTAAAAGCTAAGGATAAGGACCATCTAACCAACAAGAAGCCAAAACTTGACATTATGAGCCAAGATAGAATTCCCATTCTTTGGAGTGAAACCAAGCAAGCAAAGATACTAGACCTCTTCAAATGTATTAAGCCTTCACAAAAATTGGGCAGAGTAACGGCTGTATGCGGTTGAATTTCAGATTACAAACAAAGAGTGTAATCACAAAAAACCTGCACACAAAAACAAACAAGCAACCCAATATCTTGAGGTAAACCTCAAGAGCTCCAGACAAAATAATCAGATAAGATCACAAGGTATCCAAGATAGGCCAAGGTTTCTAATCCTAAGTCAAAGAAAAATTTCATTGCTCCATCATGCCAAGGATAGTAACCAAATAGTCCAAGTACCATTAAGAGTTTTTTAGGGTTTAAGTTGGTTATTAAGTATCTTAGAAAAAGGAAAAAGAAAAACTCAAGTGAGCAAAGTAAAAATGACAAGAAAATAAATGCTCAAATGAGCAAAGATGAAAATGGCATGAAATGTAAAATGCTAAAAAATAAATAGTGCATAAAGTATAAAAGAATAAAAGCATAAAATAAAACAAGTCAATAATTAGTGGTTAGTTGGATGACCATCTTGAAACTTGCATTTGGAACTCATTAGAGGATTGGTAGAACCAAAGCCTCCACACAACAAGTTGCATTTTCTTTTTATCAAGTATATCATCCATTTGGAATTCTCACAAGTACCATTTAATGATCAACGATGTTTAAGTGATCCACGTTGACCAAAGGTGTTGTAGATCCATTAGAGGATTGGTAGAACCAAAGCCTCCACACAATGAATCTCAAGGTTATTGGATCAAAGAGATCAAATTAACATACTTGGGCTTGCAATCATAAGTTTGAGCCACGAATGATCATTTATTCGAATCGGGACAAAATTTTGCGTTATGTTAAGCAATCGTAAGTGGACTTATATAGAAGTCGCACCTATTTTGAGACCGGTCAATAGCAATCTATGCACCATTTATTTTGAGACATGATATAGGGATCATGCTCTAACAACATTTAGTGCAATAAGAAGGGGATGAGATGTAGAGGAATTAGGATAAAAAGAAAAACCACATTTGAATTATTATTTAATCAAACTATTATTAAAATCATTCATCCATTTTTTGTGGAGTTAAACTCAACACCATGGATCCAATGATGTTAATAAAGCCATGACCAAAAAATTATCCCAACACAGCCAGAAAATATTCACAAAATAATAATATAATTAGTATGTTCATTAAAGGGTTTAAAAATGTTTTTAAAAAATGGAAAATAATGAAGAAAATGCCAATTATATTCAAATTAATCAAGAAATGAAAAATAAGACCATATAAAAATCAGAAAAGAGGCCAAGTAATTTTACAAAAATTTTGGGGATTTTTAAAAGTCAGAAACTATTTTTAAAAACTAAAATAAATGGGTAAAATGAACAAAAATAGTAAAAAATAGCAAAGTCAGAAACAAAAATAAAATAAGGTCACCAATATTTGTCACAATATCATTGGATCATTGCATAATTTATTCAGAATTTAAAAATGTGTAAAAGTATTTTTAAACATTTTAAACAAATAAAATAAGTGTAAAATTCGTAAAAAATATCAAAACACAAAATTAAATTGTGAAAAAATAAAAATCAGAAAGAGAATAATCAAATATATTTTTCATAAATTTTTTAGATTTTTTGGACTAAAAATTAATTTTCTATGATTTTTTTAAATTTAAAACAATTAAAATATAAAAATCAGAAAAAGAAAATAAAAGAAAAAGATGTGGACCATTGGATGAGAGTCAAAACGTGTTAGTAATCAATCCAAGGGATCTGGCGCGTTGTGCATATCATGGTCTTTAATGAATAACGTACAGAATCATTAATAAAATCAGAATTTAAAAATAACAAATGTCACGCTTTCATTGGTTAGAAGATGACACGTTGGTCATCTTCAACCTCCAGCCTTCACGAATTGCAGGTCTCTCAAACTGTAAAATCAGAAGCTCAGACTTATGCCATTCGCTTCGTCTCTTCAAGACGAAGACAACCACACCCTCGCACCAAATTTATATAAACTGTAACTCAAGCAATTTGGAAAGAAAGTTTTGAAAAGGGATTTGAAAATTCATGGTCAAAACATGCTTCCAGATAAAAGTAAGTGTTGCGACTAGAACCAGGGAGATGAGAGCAACACAATGATACCAAAGTTTTAAAGAATTGATGAAGGAATCTACCTATTTAAGTTGAGTTGCAGAGCTCTGAAACTGGACTTCTATGGAGCAATATAGGGCACGATTCTTGAATGTGATTATATGGTTAGCTTCAGGGAAGATCAAGGAAGGTGAATTGATGAAAAAAATGGATTGAAAAGGGCTTGAGAATAGGATTCGAAGTAGCTGAATTCCGAGTTGTGAAGCAAGTTTGGCAGGGTGATTCTTGCTATCTAAGCTTGGGAAAATGAATGGGGGATGACCCTCTATTTATAGGGAATCGAATGGAATGTTCAAGCGTGTGGAATGATGCAAATTGGAGGGAAATCGTGTGAACCTGATGCATGAGCAAAGTGTTATCTGATTTGCATCGAAACTCATCAAATCCTTGCGTTTAAAGGCTCTAATCCACTTTGGCAACTTGGTTAAACATTTTTAGATCACAAATGCATGCTAATTTGTTGTTTAAAGGCCAAAACATGGATTTCAAATTTTGACTTATGGTGAAACTTCAGTTCTAAGTTACCAAGTTCAATCCAATGGTATTTCCACCTCAGGGGGTCTTAGGGAAAAACTCTTGATGCTTTAGAAAGATGAGGTAACAAGCTTTGAAATGTAAAAAGAATGGAATCAAATTGATCCTTGAGCTTAAAACTACATGGAGTCAAAGTTGAAGAAAAAGAATTGACTTTCCATACTTAGAAATATTTTAAATTCTTCTTTAAAATGACCTATAATCTCTTGCATCCAAACATGGCCTTCCACTTAGAATTTGCTCTTGACCAAAAAAGATGGAATGAAGTAGATCTCTTGAATGACATTTTAAAATTTTAACCACTCAAAATCTCCGAAAATTGAGCAAGTTATGACTTGTTGAAGTTGGCCAAAAATCATGAAATGACCTATAATCTCTTGCACTCTTAAGGAAACTTACATCCATTTTCTTACTTTGCACATAAAAGAAGGAGTGAAGTACACATCCTTAGGTTCATCATGAAAAAATAATGGGCTCAAGGTGATAAAAATTGACCAAGTTATGACCATTTGAAGTCACATATGGAAAAAGAGGGATTCATTTGGATGACTTGTAATCTTTCTTCTCCACCAAGTTCCTTCCACATGAAAACTCCTTGGAACTTTTGAAGTGATTTGTTGTTAACTATTTGAAGAGAAGAATGTTTTTGGAATCACTCAAAAATACCAAAAGATGATCAAGATATGCCCCTCTGAAGTCCAAAACCCTAGCCTCTAGATTAAGAGAATGCTTGGTGGAACTTTGCCAAGTTTGAACAAACTTTTTTGTGCCAATATTCTTCCTTTGTGAATAGAATTTGTTGGGGATGATGATGAGGACTCATGGCCACCAAAACTACTTCCATACCAACTTCAAAACAACTTCAAAGGTGAGGTTTGAATCTCTCAAGACTTTGACTAGGGCATGGAAATAAACTCATGAACCCATGATACAACTTGCTAAACCTCATTGCCTTTACCTACATTATTAACAAGTAAGACAAACCAATATTTTATTTGTTAATTTAGAGAGAAAATCAAAGCAAAATATCCATGATCACCAAAGAAAACAAGTCAAGGTTCTTGGTAACTCCTCAAAGAGAAAGGATAGGGAGAATAACCAAAAGCCCTAATGTGATTTTGTGGTGATTGAAACAATATGGTATGATGAAGGGATCTTAGGGGCAAAAATTGGGGTACAACAGCTGCCCTTATTTAAGTTTCTTCTATCCGGAGATACGAATGTTAAAAATCTTCGTGTCGACGTGATTGAAGAAACCTAAATATAAAACAAACCCTGTTTTTGGCCCTAAGATTCCATGCAAACATTTATGCATATGAGTGCATATGAATGGAACAAAAGAGACGCAAAGCACCATTGGGGATGCAACATGAAATGTAGAAACAAAAGAGAAATCCCACCAGGAAAATAAATCACTAGTAAACCATAAGAAAAGAATCATAGAGGAGGATAACAAGCATCGATGTTCACTGTCAATGTACTACCAACGTTCACTGAAGATAGAAAGAGAAAATATATCATATCATTGCAATTCACTGACGATGAACTATCAACGTTCACTGCAGATAGAAAAAAGATAACAAACACCGACGTTGACTGCCGATGTACTACCAACGTTCACTGAAGGTGGAAAGAGAAAATATATCACATCATCGCTGTTCACTGACGATGAACTATCAATGTTCACTGAAGATAGCAAAAATATAACAAACACTGACGTTCACTGCCGATGTACTACCAACATTCACTGAAGGTAGAAAGAGAAAATATATCATATCACCGCCGTTCACTGACGATGAGCTATCGACGTTCATTGAAGATAGAAAAAAGATAACAAACATCGACGTTCACTGCCGATGTACTACCAACGTTCACTGAAGGTAGAAAGAGAAAATATATCACATCACCATCGTTCACTGATGATGAACTATCAACATTCACTGAAGATAGCAAAAAGATAACAAACATCGACGTTCACTGTCGATGTACTACCAACGTTCACTGAAGGTAGAAAGAGAAAATATATCATATCATTGTCGTTCACTGATGATGAACTATCAACGTTCACTGAAGATAGAAAAAAGATAACAAACATCAACGTTCACTGCCGATGTACTACCAATATTCACGGAAGGTGGAAATAGAAAGTATATTATATCACCGCCGTTCACTGACAATGAACTATCAACGTTCACTGAAGATAGAAAAAAGATAACAAACACCGACGTTCACGGCCGATGTACTACCGACGTTCCCTGAAGGTAGAAAGAGAAAATATATCATATCACCGCCGTTCACTGACGATTGACTATCAACATTCACTGAAGATAGAAAAAAGATATCAAACACCAGCGTTCACTTCCGATGTACTACCAACATTCACTGAAGGTATAAAGAGAAAATATATCATATCACTACAGTTCATTGATGATGAGCTATCAACGTTCACTGAAGATAGCAAAAAGATAACAAACACCGACGTTCACTGCCGATGTACTACCAACATTCACTGAAGGTAGAAAGAGAAAATATATCATATCATCGCCGTTCACTGACGATGGACTATCAACGTTCACTGAAGATAGCAAAAAGATAACAAACACCAACGTTCACTTCCGGTGTACTACCAACTTTCACTGAAGGTAGAAAGACAAAATATATCAAGTTTCCCCAAGATTCTGGTGTTTTGCCAAGAACGGGTCTCAACTTCTTCTTTAACCAAGGAAATTTGCGTGGAAAGGGTAATACATAATCTGTCTCAAATAAAGAGACTTACACTTATTGTTAAGGGGATTTGCAAAGAGAAATGACTTTCTAGGGATGGAAATATGATTTCCCGGGGAAGTGCCACGATATTTCTGTTGAGGAGATAAAGTCTTCCTGTGCAAAATAAATGCATAAACCAAAACCCAAAGTTTTCAGAAAACCACAAATCCAATTCAGAAATACACTGGAGCAAGACGGCCAATGCAGATTCATCCTTTGAGAAGTAAACTCAAGAGGGAAAACCAAATTCAACTAAGCAAAGAGCGCTGCAGGAAAAGTAAGAACACTATATCAATGAAAGATAATTTTTAGCAATGCATGATGTATGTATGAATGTATGAGTGATATCGTGCATATGCTGGTAAAAGGATACATGAACAGTAAAAATAAACAAAACCGCCTCAGGTAATAACAATATTGGGATAAACTTCAAACAGAAAGATCAATCCAAGAAAGGTAAAAGCAACTACGGAAACCAAACATATTGCCTGCTTTAACTTCACTGAGGAGAAACATAATCCGGACGTATCCAAATCAAACAGATATCGGGATAGAACATCCTTCTTTCAGTTTCATCGGAGAAAACAGTTTTCCAAAAGCAACATGCCTACTGGAGATTGCGAGACCAGCCTCAAATAAAGCAGACTGACACCGACACAACCAAACCTCATTGGGGGATTCAAGCCTACCTCCCTAGAGAAAACGTTCATCACGAATACTCATTCCAACAAGAGATTACCTGGGATAATCTTCCCGGGAAGTTAAGAAGTCAATATTAATGCCAAAACTGCAAAAAGAGCGACATCCCAGCACACCAAAGGAATAAAACCTTTCATTATATGAGGGAAAACTTTGCTGGGGAATCTGGGACAGAGGCTTCTGACCATGCAAACCCAAAATCAAAAACGAACCAAGACTTGACTGGTGATAATGGGATCATAAACCCAATACTGTACCTTGCACCCACTGATATCGTCTTTAACTATCTGAGAAACACACAAAGATTGCACACCTACCAGCAAAATAACCTGAGAAAACTTTCATGAAGGGAGTAAATTTTCTTAAAACAACCGGAGTTTGTCCATTCTTGGGACCACCATTCTTGTTGTCATTGTTTCATCACAAATCCCAAAATAAATTGAATTTGTAAAGATCTCTCTTTTTTTTTAAAAGTCAATTTTTCTTTTTTAATCTTTTTGCTTTAACAGTTATTATCAGTAATAAATAAAGTCTTTGCAAGCTAAATAAATATAAGAACACAGAGTTGGGCAAAAGCTCGAATTTCATTAATAGAATGGTAGTCTGCGAATGGCGAGACTCCATGGATGATTACAAAGTTTGGGAAATGGTAATACATAATGGAAAAGATACATTGAGATACAATGACCACTATCTCCCCTAACAACTTTTGAAATCCTGGGCAGCAGCTTCCGTTGAAGTATGGTGAGGATCCGAGAAGATTGTTGCTTCAACGATCAAGTCTCGTCTGACGTAGTTACTTGCCAAGAAAGTCCCTAACTTTTGCCTAAGCTTCCCTTGCGGGTTTTCAACTTAGCGGGAAATTTATTCTGTTTATGTCTCTAATTTTTTCCTAGACCGCCCTTTCGGGTTTTCGGCCTACCGAGACGCTCTTTTTTGCCTAAGTCGCCCTTTCGGGTTTTTAACTTAGCAAGATGTTCTTTTATTTATTTAGGAGAAGTATTTCTTGACTGCATCAGCATTCAAGGGACGTGGGAACTCCTCTCCATCCATAGTTTCAAGAATTAATGCACCACCAGAGAAGGCTTTCTTGACAACATACGGGCCTTCAAAATTGGGAGTCCACTTGCTCCTAGAATCAGTGTTGAAAGACATGATCTTCCTGAGCACGAGGTCTTCTTCTCTGAATTCACGAGGTTTGACCTTTTTGTCAAATGCTTTCATCATTCTTTTATGATATAACTTCCCATGACACAAAGCTGTCATTCTATTCTCTTCAATCAAATTCAATTGGTCAAACCTGTTCTGAACCCATTCAGCCTCTGTCAATTTGGCTTCCATTATCACACGCAACGAGGGAATCTCTACCTCGATAGGGAGTACAACTTCCATTCTATACACTAGAGAAAACGGGGTTGCTCCTGTTGAAGTGCGGACAGATGTTCGATATCCATGTAGAGCAAAAGGGAGTATTTCATGCCAATCCTTATAAGTAACAACCATTTTCTGGATAATTCTCTTGATATTCTTATTAGCAGCTTCAACAACCCCATTCATCTTTGGCCTGTATGGAGATCAATTTTGATGGACAATCTTGAATTATTCGCACAGTTCAGTCATCATCTTGTTGTTCAAATTCGAGCCATTGTCAGTGATGATTCTGCATGGCACACCATACCGGCATATAAGATTGTTTTTGATGAAACGCACAACCATCTGCTTCGTAACATTGGCATACGAAGCAGCCTCTACCCATTTCGTAAAGTAGTCAATTGCTACCAAGATGAAACAGTGTCCCTTCGAAGCTTTGGGTTCTATCATCCCGATCATGTCAATACCCCACATAGAGAAAGGCCACGGGGAGGAAATCACATTGAGAAGTGTCAGAGGTACATGGATCTTATCTGCGTAAATCTGGCATTTATGGCACTTCTTTACAAATTTGTAACAATCAGATTCCATTGTCAACCAATAATAACCTGCCCTTAGCATCCTTTTAGCCATTGAATGTCCATTAGCATGAGTGCCAAATGAACCTTCATGGATCTCATGCATCAACATGTCTGCTTCGTGTCTATCCATGCATTTGAGCAAGACCATGTCAAAATTCCTCTTGTATAAAACATTTTCACTGAGGAAGAAACTGCCTGCCAATATTCTCAGTGTCTTTCTATCTTTCTTTGACGCACCAGACGGGTATTCCTGAGTCTGAAGAAAATGCTTGATATCATGATACCAAGGTTTTTCATCTGCTACCTCCTTTGTCGTAAACACATGAGCGGGCCTATCTAGTCGTTGAACTATAATTCGGGGTATATCCTTCCCAGTGTTCACTTGAAACATGGAAGCCAGAGTTTCCAGAGCATCCGCAATTTGATTTTCATCTCTAGGAATGTGATGGAATTCAACTTTATTGAAGAAGGGTAGTAATCTTCTAGCATAATCTTTGTAAGGGATCAATCCAGGGTGACGAGTGTCCCATTCTCCTTAAATCTGATTTATTACCAAGGCTAAATCATCATAAACATCTAGAATCTTGATTCTGAGATCAACAGCTTCTTCAAGACCCATGGTGCAAGCCTCATATTTCGCCATATTATTAGTGCAATCAAATGTTAACCTTGCAGTAAAAGGAACGTGTGATCCATGAGGACTAAAAATCACAGCACCAATTCCTTTACCATAAGCATTCACAGCTCCATCAAATACCATACTCCAACGAGATTCAGGGTCGGGGCCCTCCTCAAGCAATGGTTCATCACAATCTTTCACTTTCAAGAACATCACATCTTCATCGGGGAATTCATATTCTACAGACTGATGTTCTTCCACTGGCTGGTGAGCAAGGTAATATGCCAACACACTACTTTTGATATCCTTTTGAGTGCGGTACTCGATATCATATTCATATAACAACATCTTCCAGCAGGCAATTCTCCCAGTAAGAGCAGGCTTTTCAAAAATATACTTGATTGAGTCCATTTTGGGGATCAACCAAGTAGTATGATTCAACATATACTGCCACAAACGATTTGTCGCCTAGGCCAAAGCACAACATGTTTTTTCTAGCATATAATACCGCTACTCAAAATCAGTGAACTTTTTGCTGAGATAATAAATGGCAAACTCTTTCTTTCCCGTTTCATCCTGTTGTCCCAGAATACAACCCATGGATTTATCTAACACTGTTAGATACATAATCAACGGTCTTCCTTCTACGGGAGGGAGCAATATAGGAGGTTCAAGAAGATACTCTTTAATACTTTCAAATGCCCTTTGGCAGTCATCTGTCCACACACAACCTTGATCTTTCTTTAACAACGTAAAGATCGGCTCACATGTTGCAGTCATGTGGGAAATAAATCTAGAGATATAACTCAAACGCCCGAGGAAACCCCTGACTTGCTTTTTAGTTCTTGCTGCTGGCATTTATTGAATTTCTTTGACTTTATCAGGGTCAACTTCAATTCCTTTCTGGTTAATAATAAAACCCAACAATTTCCCCGATCTAACTCCGAAGGTGCATTTATTCGGATTCAGGCGGAGACGATACTTCCTCAAACGCTGAAACAACTTCAACAGATCTTCTATATGCCCTTTTTCAATTTGGAATTTGGCAATCATATTGTGATCAGTGGATTTAGAACTGACTGTTTAACGCTGGTTCGCGAAATGTCGCGGAAGCAAGAGTCGCCACCGTCTTTTATTTTCTCCAACATGGACAGGACAAAAGCACAGCAAAATTCCTTATTGAGAATGTCTCTCGGTTCGGGAGGTAGATTTATAGAAAGGGAAGGTGTTAGCACCCTTTCTATCCATGGTTATCCATGGGCTCTTAGATACTTGCTCATTGTGTTTTCAAAATGTTTGCTTTTCAATTGTGAGTGGGTTTGAAAAAAGTTTCGTTTAAAAGATTTCGGAATAACTCTTGTATCAGTCCTCAAGAGTGTTTGAAAAATTGTTTTGAAAGCTTTTTGAAAGTGTCGGTGTGAAAAGAGTTTTGATTTGTCTTTGAATAGAGCAAGTATCTATGAGTCATCTACCTACCCTAAGGAATTAGGCTGTGTAAATGTCCTTAAGGTAGTGCCATCCCACCATTGAGAGGTAGGTAGCACCACCGTTGGAGGTGTTCGGGTCAATTCGAGTTTAGGGACAGTGTGGTCACCAGAGCAACAGTAGGACACCTTAGAAGATATCCTTATGCCCTTGATCCTTTTTTAATCCGAGGCAACCGTTTCGAGGCAACTGGATCATGGACATAAGGACTTACTAAAACGTCCTATACTCGACGACCACATTTCGAAGGTAAGGCAACAGGTGAGGCGTACCCTAGAAGTGGTGTGTGAATTTGTGTGTTATTTTCAGTTTAACATTTATCTTTGATCATGGTATTGTGAGCTACGCTTGTTTTTAATTAGCCATACATTCTTTCATACAAAGTTAGCAGTTTAAGATTGCGGAAACTTAAATGCGGAAAGATAAATCCTACGCTATTACAAGGCGCGGGTCTATACATCGCCAAATTACAAAGACCCGTTTTGATAAAAATGCGGAAAGTAAAAAGACCTAATTACTATTACAAGCCTTGAGCAGTTACATAATATTCGAAAAGAAAACAAATGCGCGAAAAGAAACAAATTGAACGTCCGAGGGTTTTGACCCTTTTGAAATTAAATTGAAATTAAAGTCTATTTAATTATTTAATTAAAGAAAAGAAGTTGTTTTTTATGTTTTTGGTATTTATGAAATAAAGAAAATTAAAATTAAATGGAAACCCTAATTCTAGATTATTTTTAATTATTAAAGAAAATATTCAAGTTAATCTAATTTACACTAATTAATTAAATTACATGTTTATTTACAAAGATATTTAGTAATTAATATTAATAATAATGAGAGAAATTATTTATTTAAGAAAAAGATGAAAAGGTCAAAAGCCCTAATTCTACTTATTTTATTTATTAAGAAAAGATTAAAGTTTAAAACCTAATTTACTAAATTAATGGTTAGAGTTTATTTACAAAATAAATTAATGGTGAATTAAATATTAATTAAACATATTTTACATTTTTTGGTTTCTGATTTTTTATGGAAAATTATTTTATGAAATTAAAGAAAACAATCAAAAACAAATTAAAACAATTTAAAAAAAGAATTAAAATTGAAAAGAAAATAAAATTAAAAGATTGCAAACCAGGGGGTTTCAGGCCCCAAAGGGAGGTGCTTGTAAGAAATTCAGGCCCACTAGAACAAAAGCCTTGTTTGACTTCTTGGGATCACGTGTGGGATGATTGACTGAGTGTACCATGGACTGCATTATCTGGCCATTGGATGGGTAAGCATGAGCGCGTGGCAGGCTAACGTGTGAGGATGTATGGTGGAGCGTTGAAGGGATGCTGCATAGAAACAAATTATAACAAAATTTATGAATTAAGTGGGGGACCTGGGAATCGAACCCAGGTCCCTATACCTGCAAGACAACTCATCCACCAACTGAGTTAACGCGTGCCTTTGTAATGTTAGTGGAACACAAATAATATAAAAGAAACAAAAGCTAATGATATGGGACAAACGAAAACGCGCCAGATTTCAAATGCTCCAGTCATCCTAAGCCACGTCCATCTTCTTCCTGGTTTTCCCTGAAATTATAAAACAAATAGCGGGGGTTTTAAACCCCCACTAAATAGCACAGTGCATAATAGCGAATAGGCGTACAGGTAACATAAATTGAGCGCGAGGTATTGGTTGAGTCAGGTTTCTTGCAACGAATTCAACCATGTATGTTTGGTGGTCTAATTTTTCCATATATGAGAACCCCTAATTCGGAGCTTCTGAAACCCTAGGTTTCATCAATGGTGAATCTCGTTTCAAGCATTTTTAGAACAATTAAACTATTCCAAAAGTTTCAAAAGATCATTAGTAGCAAGAATCAACATTTAAAACATATGAAAAATGCATGGAAATCAAAAATCGATTATGGACATATTCATGAAAAGGGTGATTCTGTTCTACCGATTCTTGGAGTATGGGGACTTGTTCTTGATTGCAATCGACTCCTAGCAATGTCAGGAACGTATTAGAATGCTTTCTGTGCTTTGAAACGTGCTCTAACTATGAAATCAGTTTCACAATTTCTTTGGAATTTTGGCAACTTTGTTCCCTCTTTCTGAGCAGCTTTTTGTGTCCCTTTGCATTAGGTTAGGTCTTGCCTTTGTATCTGAACGTGATTAGGTCAAAAAAACAAGCCCAAGGTCCATGAATTGATGATTTGGAGATTTGATTTTGTTCATATCTTTTTCAATCTTTTTCCATGCAATTTTTGCCAAATATGGATGATCTTGTCCCCTTGAGATGATGCACGGAATCTTTTACATATAATGAACATATTTGCTGCACAAAAAAGATTTAAAAAACATGATTTGATATTTTCTCATAATTAAATCTAATTAAATGAATTAATAAGAATAAAAATTCAATTAATTAATTAAAAATAAGAAAATAAATCCCTTTGAGCTCAATGGGTCGTGCATATGCTTTGGGTAGTGATTCAAGAAAGAATTTGAGGCCCATTAGCATTTTTGAAGCTTTTGAAGCAAAGTTGACTTTTCAAAATTCCCAAAAATTTCCCAACTTTCTCCAAGGCATATCTTGCTCAATTTTGAAGCTATGATCATGTTCTTGGACATTTTGGAAAGTTCTTGAAGTCCTCTAACCAATGCCGTTGGTCCCATGTC
This sequence comes from Vicia faba, assembly GCA_948472305.1. Lineage (NCBI taxonomy): Eukaryota > Viridiplantae > Streptophyta > Magnoliopsida > Fabales > Fabaceae > Vicia > Vicia faba. The sequence goes on along the minus strand of OX451735.1, from coordinate 1,328,329,355 downwards.
ATTTTGATTCACCAATCTCAAGTTATGGTCTTTGATTTAAAGTGCCTTTTTGTTGACTTTTGAAAATGACCTATAATGTTGAAATTGATAACTTTTTGTGAGAGCATTTCTTGGACTTGAAGTGTGAATATGAATTGTAGGAAATGTCATCCCCTTCAAAATGAGATTTGGATGGGATTTTTCTGATAAACCATGAAGAAGTTATGCTTTGGTCAATTTGCAGTTGACTTTTTCAGCTGTCCAAAAATAGAAACTTTTGCATCTAGAGACTTTTTGAGCCATGCTTTGAGAATCATGATCAAGAATTGATCAAATGATGTTTGTGGCTTCAAAATAAGATGTTGACCAAAAAATTTGCCTTTTGACTGTCAAATGACCATTTTGCCTCTGCAGTTGATTGTGGAGCAATTAGGGTTTTTTGACTGTGCAATTTGATGCTGTGAGTCTTGAAACTTGACATATGGATGCTTGACAATGTATGTAGGCATATGGGACTTGATTGGACCCTTGGAAACCTCAATTTCTTTGCCAGAACCAAAACCCTAATTTTTGACTGTGTTAGGAGGCAATTGGACTGTGCAATCCTTGAGAGATTTTGAACCATGCTCTTGCCAAATCTTGAAGAATATGGGAGGGAAAATTTTGGGGTACAACAGTTTCCCCTGTTCAATATTCTTAAACCTGAGGATGTAGATTGGCTGGCGTGCCTTTCGTAATCTGGAGGTGGAAGATGATTGAACACTAGAGTGCCCAGAAATTTGCACTCACATAGTAGAATGTCAGCAGTGTGATGGTGGGAATGGGCTTACAAATTCCATTTGGGGACTGATGGATAGGAGGATGGGCTTATAGATGCCATCTGGAGCTGTTGGTATGTGGATGGGCTTATAGATGCCATCTAGGTGTCGATCGCGTAAGAGATTCCTTAGCGAGAACTTGCGTACCTGAGAAAGAAAATAATTACCTGGCCTGTTACAGGGGTTGATCTTCAAACTCTTTATGTAGATGTGCCCTGGCTGGATACAGGAGTCGAATCTTTAAATTCTTCAAACGTGCCCTGGCAAGATACAGGAATCGAGTCTGGAGAATATAGTCGTCAATAGATACACCCTGGCAAGATACAGGAATCGGATCTTCGAACTCTTCAGACGTGCCCTGGCAAGATACAGGAATCGAGTATGGAATATATTCATCAACAGATACACCCTGGCAAGATACAGGAATCGGATCTTCAAACTCTTCAGACGTGCCCTGGCAAGATACAGGAATCGAGTCTGGAATATAGTCGTCAACAGATACACCCTGGCAAGATACAGGAATCGGATCTTCGAACTCTTCAGACGTGCCCTGGAAGGATACAGGAATCGAGTCTGGAATTAGTCGTCAACAGATACACCCTGGCAAGATACAGGAATCGGATCTTCAAACCCTTCAGACGTGCCCTGGCAAGATACAGGAATCGAGTCTGGAATATAGTCGTTAACAGATACACCCTGGCAAGATACAGGAATCGGATTTCGAACTCTTCAGACGTGCCCTGGCAGGATACCGGAATCGAGTCTGGAATTAGTCGTCAACAGATACACCCTGGCAAGATACAGGAATCGGATCCTCAAACTCTTCAGACGTGCCCTGGCAAGATACAGGAATCGAGTATGGAATTAGTCGTCAACAGATACACCCTGGCAAGATACAGGAATCGGATCTGGAATCACGATAGTTGATAGTAATTATCTTTGTGTTGACCTTTGTCCTGGAAAGACAATACGTTAGTTGTATGCGATGTCATGATGTATGACATGCGTGATGTTCTCATAATGAATGAAATTGTATGTTCATGATGCGTATGTGCATGCTATAATGTATGAAGATATGACGTTCATGAATGTATGTTTTCGTTTAGGAAAGTAAATCCTTGACGAGTGCCGGGAAGTTAACTTCTGGGCTGATGTTGAGGAGTAGTGTTCTTTGTTTCCGCTGGGGATGATGGTTGCAAGAATACCGGTAGGAGAAGATGACTCCGTTGAGGAATAAACTTGGCGAATAGATTACTCTTCTTGGAATGCTCTGTGGGGAAAGAGAGGTACTTTGCTGAGTTTGATGATAACTCTGCTGGGGAATTGTTGATGTGTTATGTTGAAAGATTTGATGGACTCCGCTGGGGATAGGAATACTTTTCCGGGGACGGTCTTTCCGTGGTTTTCAGCTGAGGATAACCCAGTTATATCCTGGTGGGGAAATAACCTTCTGAATAAAGTCGGGGGACGCGTTCGTGCTCTGCAGGTGACAAGCTTCCAGAATCTATTGGGGATAAGCTTCAAGACCTGCTGGGGATATGGATTCCACTTTCCTGGGGAAACTTTTCAGATTGGACTGGGGAAAGGCTCCGCTGAATGTTCTGTATACCTCCGGGGAACAATCTTAGAACAAGACTGCCGGGGATGCTTGTTAGGAATGTTTGTAGACTCTGTTGAGGAATGTTGAGATCTTCTGGGGATACCCATTTCCTTAAAGCTGACAGTGGTCTAACTCTGCTTAGGGGAGAGTGTTACTGACTTGCTGGAGATATTGTGCCTTTGTTAGGGTTGATTGGAGACCAACTGTTTGGGGAGAATTATTGAATCTTGGCTCACTCTCTGGGGAATTAAGATATCTTGGTTACACTCGTCAGCCGAACCTACCTTGGTACCTTGGTGGACAGAGCAACTAGATCGCTCGGACAACTCGTTATTGCCCCTGTTTCTGCGGGAGAAAAAAGACCTAGGAGGTGCTTGATAACTGTTGATTGATGAACCTTCTCCTGGTAGGCAAGTGACGAGATACCGGGACATAGTCGTACGCTTTGATCCCTAACTTTTGCCTGGACCGCCTTTTCAGGTTTTCGGTCCACCGGGATACCCATTTTTGCCCAAGCCGCCTTTTCAGGTTTTCGACTTGCCGGGTGTACAGATTTTTCATTTCATCCCTTATTTTTGCCCGAACCCTTTTGGTTCGCCGGGAAGCCCTTATTTTTGCCTAGGTGTGTCAACCTAGCGGGTCTTTGATTATGCGTAGTATTTTTTCGACTATGTCCACGCTCTCAGGATGTAGGGAGTTGCCCCGTCAGAAGTGTTGCCATGTGACCAGAAGATCTTCGTTTGATCAGGCAAGATTCATAGCTGGAATTCATGTCCAATGCCCCAAGTGACTCAGGTGGAGATTTTCCCCTGGTTGTTTGGCTTTTGAGAGATTCTCCAAATCTTGACTGGACTGCCCCAGATGACGGACAATGATCATGCCATGCCCCTTGATTGGAAGTGCTTTTGTTCATCAGATATTCTTCGTGCGAATTTCTTTGTTGTTCGAACAAAAAGTCATATGCAAACACAATTATGTTAAAAATGCAAAGCTTATGTCTGTCTTGGATTTTTTTGAACATGCTGTTTTTTTTTTAGTAAAAGACAAATGAACTTTTGTAAATTGTGATGTCAACTCGTTATTTTACCGCAAGCCTTAAGGAGTCAGGATACCTTTCGTATCAGTATGCCTTCGAACTAACCCATGCTTCAGCTAGGACTTTTTAAGGGTTATAACGTGGCCTGGTTCAAGGTTTAAGAAACAAAGGATAAAGGCTTAAATTATATTGTACCCACCCGCTCTTCGTGATGTTCTTCAAACCTAAACTCAGTTGATCGTGCGTTAGACCTTGTTTGAGTCTTTGCTCTGATATTCCGGTGATGGTTCGGATGTTGACAATTTATTTTGAATAGGCAGTCATTTCTTTTTTTTTTGAGGGTTTGTTGGACCTCTTTCTTTTGATTTTTATTATCCCTTTTTTTTTTGCCTGAACTGTTCTTTTGTGATTACAGTCAGCGGGATGCCCCAGTTTTGTAAGTCTCCTTCATAGGTTTTGACTTACTGGGTTTTTATTTTTGATATATAATGACTGCCTGTTTTTATGATCATTCGAAACCATCACTGTCTTTTGCTTCGTAAGGACTTCTTTGGTGCCATTTGTTATGCACTTGGATCAACTGAGAGAACTACCCTGCCCCAGGTTATGATTAAGGGTTTTAGATTTCGAAAAGAAAAACTCCTACTTCTTTGGCTCAGAGGGGTTGACGAGGGATTATCTTCCTTATAACTCCAGTGTTTAGGAATTGAAACAATGCCTGTACCTCATCAGCGGGGTCTGTTCAAAAGCATACTGTAAAGATCGTGGTATCGTTTTCGTCATCCTCCCTCAAGAGGCTTAGAATTTCAAATTGAGAGCTTGAACATCACAAAAAAATGAAAGCAGTTTGAATATAGCGAATGCGAATATATTGATTCAAGACAGGCATATGCGATGCATTAATGAAATAACAGCGTTTGGCATGATAATTGTTTGAACGAACAAAAGAAAATTACAACTTGAAAATTCTAATGGACAAAAGTCTTCTCATTTCAGGACTTGTTACTTAAAATGGTGAGTCCTGTAGGGATGGTAGAAGCACTCAGCCTGACCCACTTGGGTGAAATCCACTACTCCTTCATTAATCAGGTCCTGGACTTTGTTCTTCAGAGCCCAGCAGTCAGTAGTGTCATGTCCAGGACTATCAGAGTGGTATGCACATCTTCTTTTGGGATGATAGTTAGGAGCGGAGATGTTGGGATTCCGCGGAGGAGCTCTTAGTGTAATCAGATTCTACCTCAACAGGTGTTGTAAAGCTTGAAACAGCGACATGTTAAGCTGGGTGAATTGCCTCTTGGACCTGCTTGGCTTACTCTGATCAACCTGTTGTTCTGGGCGAGGTTGATGCTGGGCTTTTGAAGTGGTAGCAATTTGGAGAGGTCTATTCTTCACCATGCCAGACTCTTGTCCTCTTGGAAGTGGATCAATGACCTGGTCCCTGACTTGGACTGGTTGCTTCATGTTGTATCTGTCTTGATGAAGCTGACTGATCATGGTCCTCAACTCTTCTTGCTCCCTAGTTAAGCCTTGGATGAGATCCATTTGCCCCAGCATCTGGGTTCTCATTGTATCCACTTCAGCCTGCAGATGTTTCAGTTGTTCGTCCTTGTCCTCTTCGGGACTTTTCTTGGCCAAATTCCCCATGAGGAGTGTCCTTAACTCTTCCTTCCCTTTGGATAGGCTTAGGAAGATCTCCCTGAACTGAGTCTCTTGAGCGTGAAGACCCTGGTTATCTTGTTAGGAAGCCATTGCTGAAATAAACAGCGAAAAGGGTAAGTGACCTGCAACAAGGGTACCTATAATGCAATGATATGTATGTATGCATGCAATGTTTTCAAGGATCTCGCGGGGTAAACAAGAAGATTGTTAGAATTGGGATCCGGTAGCTTGATGGAAGGCACTGCATATTGTTGAGAGTCCTTCTTCAAGGGTCAAAGGCTCACCATATCTAGTGGGTCATAGCCCCTGACAACCTTGGCTAGAGGAAAATAAATCCCCTTTGCCCCTTGCTGGACAGTTGGTTCATCATGACTTGCATCACAAGCCCTTGAGATCCTTGAAATGGGTTAGTCTCTATGCAGGATGCATGCAATGGTATGATGGTATGATGTGCATGGAGTAATGTAGGTAAACCCTGTTATGAGTCCAGATTAAGGACTGTAAACAAAACCTGCAAGAAACGCATGTGTCAGATAACAAGAATGTGCAAGTAGTTCAAGTTTGAAGGCACACAAGTCACACAAAGAGCCCTTAGATTTTAGGCTAGCATGGAGCTTAGGTATTACCCTCTTGAAGTTAGTTGGTTAAGACCTGTCCTAGAAAATAGTAACCGGGTTCTAGAGGATCTCAATATCACTGACTACCCTCAATCGGTCATAACTCCAGCTTCGCAATCTTTTCTTGCGGCCAAAACCATCGCGAGAGTTTAGCCTCAATGAGTGTAGCATACTGCTACTGTTCTATGGCCAAGTTGGGTCAATTTAAGGTTCTAAGGTCGGTTGGTGCTTAATGACTCCTCAGAAGACCCATATTCTCCTCGTTCCAACACAAGGGATATCGGTACAGACCAAGGTGTCACACCAATGTAGCTACTGCTTCACCCGTGTCGGTCTACGCCGGACAGGTCCCTCACAGCTTATGCTACCTAAAGGGTATTCCCCAGATCCGGGTTAGGATCTATGAAACTCCGATGCAAGCCCACAAATATAAAAGCAAACAAGGCATACAATTGAAAACATAGAATGATCTAATCCTAAGGTACACCTCACTTTATAAAATGTCCCCAGCAGAGTCGCCAGTTCTGTGATCGGTGGATTTAGAACTGACTGTTTAACGCTGGTTCATGAAATGTCGCGGAAGCAAGAGTCGCCACCGTCTTTTATTTTCTCCAACATGGACAGGACAAAAGCACAGCAAAATTCCTTATTGAGAATGTCTCTCGGTTCGGGAGGTAGATTTATAGAAAGGGAAGGTGTTAGCACCCTTTCTATCCATGGTTATCCATGGGCTCTTAGATACTTGCTCATTATGTTTTCAAAATGTTTGCTTTTCAATTGTGAGTGGGTTTGAAAAAAGTTTCATTTAAAATATTTCGGAATAACTCGTGTATCAGTCCGCAAGAGTGTTTGAAAAATTGTTTTGAAAGCTTTTTGAAAGTGTCGGTGTGAAAAGAGTTTTGATTTGTCTTTGAATAGAGCAAGTATCTATGAGTCATCTACCTACCCTAAGGAATTAGGCTGTGTAAATTTCCTTAAGGTAGGGCCATCCCACCATTGAGAGATAGGTAGCACCACCGTTGGAGGTGTTCGGGTCAATTCGAGTTTAGGGACAGTGTGGTCACCAGAGCAACAGTAGGACACCTTAGAAGCTACCCTTATGCCCTTGATCCTTTTTTAATCTGAGGCAACCGTTTCGAGGCAACTGGATCATGGACATAAGGACTTACTAAAACGTCCTATACTCGACGACCACATTTCGAAGGTAAGACAACAAGTGAGGCGTACCCTAGAAGTGGTGTGTGAATTTATGTGTTATTTTCAGTTTAACATTTATCTTTGATCATGGTATTGTGAGCTACGCTTGTTTTTAATTAGCCATACATTCTTTCATACAAAGTTAGCAGTTTAAGAGTGCCGAAACTTAAATGCGGAAAGATAAATCCTATGTTATTACAAGGCGCGGGTCTATACATCGCCAAATTACAAAGACCCGTTTTCATAAAAATGCGGAAAGTAAAAAGACCTAATTACTATTACAAGCCTTGAGCAGTTACATAATATTCGAAAAGAAAACAAATGCGCGAAAAGAAAGAAATTGAACGTCCGAGGGTTTTGACCCTTTTGAAATTAAATTGAAATTAAAGCCGATTTAATTATTTAATTAAAGAAAAGAAGTTGTTTTTTATGTTTTTGGTATTTATGAAATAAAGAAAATTAAAATTAAATGGAAACCCTAATTCTAGATTATTTTTAATTATTAAAGAAAATATTCAAGTTAATCTAATTTACACTAATTAATTAAATTACATGTTTATTTACAAAGATATTTAGTAATTAATAATAATAATAATGAGAAAATTATTTATTTAAGAAAAAGATGAAAAGGTCAAAAACCCTAATTCTACTTATTTTATTTATTAAGAAAAGATTAAAGTTTAAAACCTAATTTACTAAATTAATGGTTAGAGTTTATTTACAAAATAAATTAATGGTGAATTAAATATTAATTAAACATATTTTACATTTTTTGGTTTCTGATTTTTTATGGAAAATTATTTTATGAAATTAAAGAAAACAATCAAAAACAAATTAAAACAATTTAAAAAAAGAATTAAAATTGAAAAGAAAATAAAATTAAAAGATTGCAAACCAGGGGGTTTCAGGCCCCAAAGGGAGGTGCTTGTAAGAAATTCAGGCCCACTAGAACAAAAGCCTTGTTTGACTTCTTGGGATCACGTGTGGGATGATTGACTGAGTGTACCATGGACTGCATTATCTGGCCATTGGATGGGTGAGCATGAGCGCGTGGCAGGCTAACGTGTGAGGATGTATGGTGGAGCGTTGAAGGGATGCTGCATAGAAACACATTATAACAAAATTTATGAATTAAGTGGGGGGGACCTGGGAATCGAACCCAGGTCCCTATACCTGCAAGACAACTCATCCACCAACTGAGCTAACGCATGCGTTTGTAATGTTAGTGGAACACAAATAATATAAAAGAAACAAAAGCTAATGATATGGGACAAACGAAAACGCGCCAGATTTCAAATGCTCCAGTCATCCTAAGCCATGTCCATCTTCTTCCTGGTTTTCCCTGCAATTATAAAACAAATAGCGGGGGTTTTAAACCCCCACTAAATAGCACAGTGCATAATAGCGAATAGGCGTACAGGTAACATAAATTGAGCGCGAGGTATTGGTTGAGTCAGGTTTCTTGCAACGAATTCAACCATGTATGTTTGGTGGTCTAATTTTTCCATATATGAGAACCCCTAATTTGGAGCTTCTGAAACCCTAGGTTTCATCAATGGTGAATCTCGTTTCAAGCATTTTTAGAACAATTAAACTATGCCAAAAGTTTCAGAAGATCATTAGTAGCAAGAATCAACATTTAAAACATATGAAAAATGCATGGAAATCAAAAATCGATTATGGACATATTCATGAAAAGGGTGATTTTGTTCTACCGATTCTTGGAGTATGGGGACTTGTTCTTGATTGCAATCAACTCCTAGCAATGTCAGGAACGTATTAGAATGCTTTTTGTGCTTTGAAACGTGCTCTAACTATGAAATCAGTTTCACAATTTCTTTTGAATTTTGGAAACTTTGTTCCCTCTTTTTGAGCAGCTTTTTGTGTCCCTTTGCATTAGGTTAGGTCTTGCCTTTGTATCTGAACGTGATTAGGTCAAAACAACAAGCCCAAGGTCCATGAATTGATGATTTGGAGATTTGATTTTGTTCATATCTTTTTCAATCTTTTTCCATGCAATTTTTGCCAAATATGGATGATCTTGTCCCCTTGAGATGATGCACGAAATCTTTTACATATAATGAACATATTTGCTGCACAAAAAAGATTTAAAAAACATGATTTGATATTTTCTCATAATTAAATCTAATTAAATGAATTAATAAGAATAAAAATTCAATTAATTAATTAAAAATAAGAAAATAAATCCCTTTGAGCTCAATGGGTCGTGCATACGCTTTGGGTAGTGATTCAAGAAAGAATTTGAGGCCCATTAGCATTTTTGAAGCTTTTGAAGCAAAGTTGACTTTTCAAAATTCCCAAAAATTTCCCAACTTTCTCCAAGGCATATCTTGCTCAATTTTGAAGCTATGATCATGTTCTTGGACATTTTGGAAAGGTCTTGAAGTCCTCTAACCAATTCCTTTGGTCCCGTGTCATTTTGATTCACCAATCTCAAGTTATGGTCTTTGACTTAAAGTGCCTTTTTGTTGACTTTTGAAAATGACCTATAATGTTGAAATTGATAACTTTTTGTGAGAGCATTTCTTGGACTTGAAGTGTGAAGATGAATTGTAGGAAATGTCTTCCCCTTCAAAATGAGCTTTGGATGGGATTTTTCTGATAAACCATGAAGAAGTTATGCTTTGGTCAATTTGCAGTTGACTTTTTCAACTGTCCAAAAATAGAAACTTTTGCATCTTGAGACTTTTTGAGCCATGCTTTGAGAATCATGATCAAGAATTGATCAAATGATGTTTGTGGCTTCAAAATAAGATGTTGACCAAAAAATTTGCCTTTTGACTGTCAAATGACCATTTTGCCCCTGCAGTTGACTGTGGAGCAATTAGGGTTTTTTGACTGTGCAATTTGATGCTGTGAGTCTTGAAACTTGACATATGGATGCTTGACAATGTATGTAGGCATATGGGACTTGATTGGACCCTTGGAAACCTCAATTTCTTTTCCAGAACCAAAACCCTAAATTTTGACTGTGTTAGGAGGCAATTGGACTGTGCAATCCTTGAGAGATTTTGAACCATGCTCTTGCCAAATCTTGAAGAATATGGGAGGGCAAATTTTGGGGTACAACACATATCATCAACATATATTTCGATTTCTTTGTGCACCAGATCATGGAATAAGGTTGTCATAGCCCTCTGGTACATTGCACCAGCGTTCTTCAACCCGAAGGGCATCACTCTATAACAGAATGTTCCCCAGGGTATGATAAACGTTGTTTTTTCCATGTCCTCTAGAACCATTATTATTTGATTATACCAGAAAAATCCGTCCACCCGAACGAGAATACCTTGAATTTTGTCGTGCTATCCACTAACATGTTAATGTGAGGCAATGGAAAATCATCTTTTGGACTAGCTTTATTTAGATCTCTGTAATCTATGCACATGCGGACTTTTTCGTCTTTTTTCGGTACTGGGACAATATTGGCGATCCACTGAGGATACACTGATGTCACAAGAAAACCAGCATTAATCTGCCTTAGGACCTCCTCTTTGATCTTTACTGCCATATCCGGGTGGGTTCTTCTCAACTTTTGTTTAACTGGTGGACACTCTGGCTTCAACAGCAAACGATGCTCGACAATGTCTGTATCTAGACCAGGCATATCTTGATAAGACCAAGCAAAAATATCCACATACTCTTTCAACAGCTCATCAGGATGCAACGAAGCTCCAATCTTGACTTCCTTCGGATCTTCTTCTGAACCTAAATTAACCACTTCCAAAGGCTCATTATATGGCTGAATGGTATTTTCCTCGTGTTTAAGAAACCATGAGACCTCTTCTGGAATCTCATCATAATCTTCTTCTTCTGCCCCAAACGCAGGACAATCAAAGTTGGGAGAGGCTGCAGGATCATTGTATTCAACAGGTTTTTTAATTAACCTGCACATATGATTTATGACTGTTTTTAGAAACTGACACATATAACAAGTGATCATGCAGATTAATTTTCAGTTATTATTTATTTTGAAAGGGTTTTTATTATTATTACCATTTCCCAAGAAAAAGGCAGAAAATAAAAGACAAAATTTTGGAAGCAAACACAACTTTTATTAATGATCTTAACAATTATAGCAAACAGATAAGCCCTACAACATTAATACTTCCACCTTGGGCAGAGTGAAAGCTTTTCAAAAGAAAGAAGCAGATTAACAAAACAAATTACTTTGAAACATGTATGCAAGAAGGAACATCATTGGTGACCCAGTTCTGAATTCGGACTCCATGCGTCACATAATTCGGTGCTTCCTGCTCTGCTTTACCCTCTTCAACAACATTAATTCCAGAACCAATCGGATGGAGGTAGCCTCCGCTGCGGAAAACATCATGATAACTGTCCATAGAAGACTTTTACTTTAAACTTTCGCCTTCTCCATTCCTCGAAGAAAAACCCAAGCCAGTTTTGTTCTTGTTCACAGGTGGATCCATAAGTCGTCCCCAAACTGCATTATGACCATTGCGCACCACCTGTTGCGCATCCTTCAGGGAAACCACAAAATTCTCATTCTTCCTTATGTTATCAATGAATAGGGCTTGGAATTGGGTTCCAACAGCAGCCTCGTCCGCTTCTACAATACTGAAAGAGGATAAATGGGATATCAACAATGCCTGCTCTGTAAGTCTCAGAGTGCCTAAGAGGGGGGGTGAATTAGGTCTTATAAAATTTATTCGGTTTTATGAGAATGCTTGGTAGTAATTTTTGGTTAAGTATTTGAAAGTTTTGTTTATATCTTTATCTTTTCTCGATTATGGTGATGAAAGCGATAAATGCGAAAAAGTAAAGAACACGGTGATATATCCTGGTTCCCCTCACAATCCGAGAGTACTCCAGTCCCCTTTCCAACACGAAAGAGATTTCACTATAGTTAGAATGATTGTACAGCCTATGCTTACTATCTAACCTATAGGGTGATCAAAGGTTCTTAACACCTTTAAGACCAAACAAACACTAATGTGAATGAAGAACAATCCTCTTCAAATCACAACACTTACTTCCAACAATCCTGGATAGTAAGGGAAAATCTTTAAGTAATACAATGATTAATTTTGAAGTATATGGAGAGCTTTATCAATCTTCAATTGATCTTCTTCTTCAAGATAAAAACAATTCTCAATAATGTATATAAATGTTCACAATGTATGTATGAAACTTGAAATGATAATGAAAGTGTATATGGCAAGTTTCACAAAATTATGAACACATGAAAGTTTAAATTCAAATGTGAGTAAAGGAGAAAATTGTTAATGAAGAAGTATATTTGTTAATTTTAAAATTGAAGTATTGAACATTGAACATATATGAAAATGTTATTGTGTTCTTGTTTTGAAAATCTGAAAAATCTGCATTTTATAAAGTTGTAAGAACCTCTTCATTCATGCCAATTCATATGAAAAGTTGCAATGCATTCATGAAAAGATAACACTTGAAAAATGTTCAAAAAACAAAGTAAAAGCTGCATTGGTTCGCTAGGAACCGGTTCCGACACTGACATAACCCGGTTCTTAGTGAACGTTATAAGTTGAAATTCAAATTTATTACGCAGGAACTGGTTCCCCTATTGGTACAACCCGGTTCCTGGTACAAAATCCAGGGACATGTTTTTTGAGAAATTCTGGAACCTGGTTCCCTGTTAGGGAGGAACCGGTTCCTAAAGGTTTATTTTCAAAAATACATTTTGAAAGATATTTCAAACAAAGTTTTTCTTGATGTTAAAGTTATGGAATATGTATATGTTGATGAATGCATATTGTGAACATCTATATTCAAGATTTAAAGAATTATTTATACCATTTTGACATTTGATGATTTCTTCAATAATTCTTCAATAATCTTCAAGACTTTAATTTGATGTTGATAAGCTTTTTGCACATCCTTTGAAACTTGATGTCCATGTTGTCTTCATCAAAACACATGCTTTAAATATGACTTGAGAAGCTTGCAATTACATTCTCCCCCTTTTTGATGATGACAACCAAGTCTTGAAAACGATTTCTTGAAATGTTCATGTTGTTTTGTGTAGAGAACATGTTGAGAAAATGCAAGGCTCCCCCTAAATTGTATGCTCCCCCTAAGTCCATGATTCTTTGAATTTTGGAGAGAGTTTGATATTTATTTGGGCCTGCAATTTTTTTTTGAAACAAAACAACATACATGCATACTCTTCTCCCCCTTTGTTAACATCAAAAAGGATGGGGAAAAAGAGTGAAATAGATACATTTAAAAATTAAGACGAGCATCTTAAGAGAAACATTAGATATCACCTTCATCCAAAATACCAAGTTTATCTTTGTCATTATTAAGAACAAAGCACTTGCATCCAAAAATGTGAAAGTGAGCAATATTTGGCTTTCTTCCTTTGAAGTCTCAGAGTTCCTAAGAGGGGGGGGGGGGGGGGGTGAATTAGGTCTTATAAAATTTATTCGGTTTTATGAGAATGCTTGGTAGTAATTTTTGGTTAAGTATTTGAAGGTTTTGTTTATATCTTTATCTTTTCTCGATTATGGTGATGAAAGCGATAAATGCAGAAAAGTAAAGAACACGGTGATATATCCTGGTTCCCCTCACAATCCGAGAGTACTCCAGTCCCCTTTCCAACACGAAAGAGATTTCACTATAGTTAGAATGATTGTACAGCCTATGCTTACTATCTAACCTATAGGGTGATCAAAGGTTCTTAACACCTTTAAGACCAAACAAACACTAATGTGAATGAAGAACAATCCTCTTCAAATCACAACACTTACTTCCCACAATCCTGGATAGTAAGGGAAAATCTTTAAGTAATACAATGATTAATTTTGAAGTATATGGAGAGCTTTATCAATCTTCAATTGATCTTCTTCTTCAAGATAAAAACAATTCTCAACAATGTATATAAATGTTCACAATGTATGTATGAAACTTCAAATGATAATGAAAGTGTATATGGCAAGTTTCACAAAATTATGAACACATGAAAGTTTAAATTCAAATGTGAGTAAAAGAGAAAATTGTTAATGAAGAAGTATATTTGTTAATTTTAAAATTAAAGTATTGAACATTGAACATATATGAAAATGTTATTGTGTTCTTGTTTTGAAAATCTGAAAAATCTGCATTTTATAAAGTTGTAAGAACCTCTTCATTCATGCCAATTCATATGAAAAGTTGCAATGCATTCATGAAAAGATACCACTTGAAAAATGTTCAAAAAACAAAGTAAAAGCTGCATTGGTTCGCTAGGAACCGGTTCCGACACTGACAGAACCCGGTTCTTAGTGAATGTATAAGTTGAAATTCAAATTTATTACGCAGGAACTGGTTCCCCTATTGGTACAACCCGGTTCCTGGTACAAAATCCAGGGACATGTTTTTTGAGAAATTCTGGAACCCGGTTCCCTGTTAGGGAGGAACCGGTTCCTAAAGGTTTATTTTCAAAAATACATTTTGAAAGATATTTCAAACAAAGTTTTTCTTGATGTTAAAGTTATGGAATATGTATATGTTGATGAATGCATATTGTGAACATCTATATTCAAGATTTAAAGAATTATTTATACCATTTTGACATTTGATGATTTCTTCAATAATTCTTCAATAATCTTCAAGACTTTAATTTGATGTTGATAAGCTTTTTGCACATCCTTTGAAACTTGATGTCCATGTTGTCTTCATCAAAACACATGCTTTAAATATGACTTGAGAAGCTTGCAATTACATGCTCCCCATTTATGATCACTACCTTCCCTTCACGCACAAATTTTAGCTTCTGATGCAGAGTTGAAGTGACAGCCCCTGCTTCAAGTGTGGTCCTATATGGATGGGTAAGTCCACCTCACCGATGACAGATTTCCTCGACCCATCAAAAGCCTTCACAATGATGCCACTCGGGCGCATAGGTGTTCCCTGATACTTGTACTTCTCGGTAAAACATTTAACGCGGATCCTTTATCAATTAACACATTGGATAGCGAATCATTCTTGCAGTTCATAGATATGTGGAGGGCCAGGTTATGATTCCTCCCTTCATCTGGTAACTCATCATGGCAGAAACTTAAGTTGTTACATGATGTAATGTTTCCAATTACGCTGCTGAATTAATCTAACGGCATGTCATTATCTACAAAAGCTTGGTCTAGTACTCTCATCAGTGATTCTCTATGAGTGGAGGAATTCATCAATAAAGCTAGGATGGATATCTTTGAAGGAGTCTGCAATAGCTAGTCCACAATTTTGTAGTCTCTCATTTTAATCATCTTCAAGATATCATCCACTTCTTTCTCCAATGTAGCTCCACTAGTCTCTCCTGCAGCCTTCATAGGCTCATCGTTCTCAGCAATTTTCTTTCCAGCAACAACATCTCTTCGAATAACCGGCGCAAACACACGACCACTACAGGTCACCTTGTTATTATCAGCTATATTTCCAACATCTGGCATTGGCTGGACAGGAACTTCCACCCCATATTCTAAGATTGTAGCGTTGTATTTGTAAGGCACAGCCTTATCTGATTTATAGGGAACAGGTCCTGGCAGACTAATTACCAATGGGGTAACAGCTAGTTTGCTATGGTACTCCACCTCCAGATGAGCGGGTGCACCAAAACAAGGTACAATGACGTTTACACCTTCCTCGACACAATCATACCTCAAAAGACCATTTCCGGCAAACAAATCTTCGTCTGAAGAGAAATACTCATCCGCTGAGGCATATTCTTCTTCCGACTCTTCTCCCATCAAACAAACTTCAACCATATCAATCTCGTGATAATCATCTTTCAGACCTGTGATCTTGATAGTCCCATTGTCTAACAACAATTAAACACCATCTCTCACAATAGAACATCCTCGTGGGGTCTTGACAGCAGACCACGCATGATCTATATTGGTGTTCCACCTGACCAGCAGTACGGAAGAAGATAGCATGCAACTGTACGAGATCTTCATTCAAATGTTCCACATCAAAAATTCTGAATTCACCAGGACATCTAGAAACCATATTAACTTCCTCTTCATATTCTTCCCTAGGCCTAATTATATGAATTAGACCTTCATCCATCATCTCTTGTAAATCAGCCTTTATCTTCTCGCAACCATGTATGTTTGTAATGCAAATAGCACAACTGACGTGGTCATGCGTATAATAACTGAATTCACAGAGGTCTGCATGCATCTTTACCAAATCCCCTCTAACCAAATTAATGTCAAAAATCCGGAAGTCACCTGGACAACCGTCCACCATATTCACAGTATTCACTTCCCCGTGCTTGGGTAGAGGGTTTTCTTTTACATTAGGTCCCATGTCTTTGAAAGATAAGATTCCGGACTACACCAACCTTTGCACTTTAGTCCTTAAAGGATAACAATTTTCAACACTATGCCTTGGTGCTCCCTGACGAAAGGCACACGTCTGGTCTTCTTTGTAATACCAAGGCAATGATGATGGTACGGCGGGAGGTGGTCGTGTCTGGACCAAATTCTTCTGAATCAATGCTGGTAGTAGCTCTGCATAACTCATGGGAATAGGGTCATAGTTCTCCATTATCTGATTATTCCCTTGGTTCCCTTGCTGGGAATGTCTTTGGTAAGCAACGGTAGTTGGAGCGGCATTCATAACAAGAGTCACTGAAGTAACTTGCTGGTGACGCTGATAATTCCTTCTAGGAGCATTTATTCTCGTCTCTTGTATGACAGAATTTGTATCCCCCTCTTTCTTCTTTGTGAACCCATAAGATGGCTTTTTCACACCTCCATATCCTTCACCCTTTGCCAAACGACCTTCTCTTACTGCCTCTTATAGGTGGACACCCATTCCTACCATCTCTATGAAATCACTTAGGGCACTTTCTACCATTCTTTCGTAGTAGAAAGCGCCTGGCGTCTTCATAAAATTCTTAGTTATTTCCTTCTCCTCCATGGGAGGAATCACTTGTGCAGCCACTTCACGCCATCTCTGTGCGTACTCTTTGAACGATTCTCTGTCTTTCTGAACCATGGCTCTAAGCTGGTCACGATCGGGCTCCATGTCCACATTGTACTTGTATTGTTTTATGAATGCTTCTCCTAAATCATTAAAGGTATGGATGTTTGAGCTGTCTAAACTCATGTACCATTTCAACGCTGCGCCAGTCAGACTATCCTGGAAAAAGTGAATCAGCAGACGCTAATCATCTGTGTGGGTAGATATTCTCCTTACATACATCACCAAGTTAGCACGAGGGCAAGTGTTTCCTTTGTACTTCTCAAACTTCGGGACCTTGAACTTAGCAGGCACTTTGACATTTTGTACCAAACACAGCTCATTCACATTCTGCCCAAATAACTCTTTTCCCCTAAGAGCCTTCATCTCTCTTTGAATTCTATCAAACCTCTCTTGGAAATCATCCATTCTTTCATAAAGACCTAAGTCTTCACTCGGCGGAGGGAAAGGACGACATACATCTTCATTAACAAACGGAACCAAATTCACCGAAGGAGGTGCAGCAGGAACAGCATGCACCACAGGAGGTGCTAGAGTAACAACACTTAGAACCACTGGAGCATATTGGGGGCCCAAATTGAAATCTTCAGGTTCAAAATTCTCCGGCATTCCCCACAGATAACCCTGAGGCATACGGTTTTGAACAACAGTCGGAGTAGCGAATACAGGAACAGCAGGGACTTTAGCATTTGCCCTTGTTGGTTGAGGTTGAACATTCGGTGGCTAATTTTGAGCAACCACCAGAGCTTCCATTAGAGTAGTCAAATTGGCTAAGCCACCCTTCAAAGCATAAACTTCTTTGCGTAGCTCGCGATTCTCCTGTTCCAAGTTGTCCATCTCCTTTTTGAAGTTAGCCCGAGTGTTGTAGTGATGAGTCATCTTGCTATTGAAGTAAAAAGCTGGGTAAGGCACATGGATATGCATAATAAATGCAAGAAATATGTGCAATATGATGCATGATATGCAATGCATATGATTATTTTTACTTTATCATTTAATATTTCAAAGGATTTAACGTTTATAAACATATTGCAAACATCAAAATAATAACGCATTTGAAATACTGAAAACTTTCATTATAATAACTTCAAAATGGGTTACAAGTTTCAATGATCCCAAGTACAAGATGAAAATACAATCTAAAAATCCTAAGAGAAGGAAACTGATAGAGATTAATCTGTACATTGGCGCTTCCCTGTGAGCCTGGAAATCTGAGCTCTCAACCTCTGGTTTTCTTCCACATGTCTGATGGCAACCTCCTTCCAATCACTCAGATCAGGATATGAGCAATCAGCACCTGCTTGAGGCTTAGGAGAAATTAAATCCCCTTGCCTCTCCATAGACTCTACTACTCGACTCTCAAGGATCTCGATCAAATCATCTTTCTCCTTCAAGTCTGCTTTGTAGGAACTCTCTAAAGTCTGGAACTTGTTCTTCCAAGCATCTCTTTCTTGTTGCATCCTAACTAAAGCAAGTTGTAACTCTTCTAGATCATCTAATAAGGGAGGAGTGGTCTTCTCAATCATACCAAGCATGGGTGTCTCCCGAGTATACGGCATTTTCAACTGGATGGCTCTCAATCGGACCCACTGAAGATATGGCTCCAAAGAAACAGCACCCCTAGGTCCCAAATCTTTCCTACTTTTCTTATGAATGTGACGCCAGGCCTTCGCAATCTGCTCCCTAGCTCCCCTGTGGTCTTCTCCTTCCTTCAGAAAGAAACTACTCAAATGAATATTGTTTGGTTTATCCCTCATCGGATAACCAAGTTGTCTCCGTGCAAGAATAGGGTCATAGTTAATTCCTCCCTTAGTACCAAGAAGAGGTACGTTGGGGAAACTACCACAACTGTCAATAATCTCTACATCCTGATAAGCTCGATGATACCAATCAATATCCGGGTGAGTAAGTGCCATGATCTTAGGAGCCCAAAGAGGTTCCTTCTTGACATCCCAAAAAGCATCAGACTGAGGCATATGAGAGATGAACCACTGGTACAACAAAGGCGTGCAACAGATAATCATTCCCCCATGATAAGAACTCCGAAGATGAACAGAATAATAAGTATCACCCAACAGTGTAGGAACTGGGTTTCCAATCATGAAAATCCTGATAGCGTTAATGTCGACAAACTTGTCCACATTAGGAAATAAGAATAATCCATAAGCAAGTAAAGCAAAGATGGCCTCTAAAGCAACCGTACTCTTCATTCTGGAAAAGTAACGAGCTTTCTCCAATAAGAACTGAGTTGGTAATCCTCTAATCCCTCCTTTAGTAGTCATATGGGCTTCCACCTCAGACTTCCCCAGATGAATCAAAGTACCAATCTCATGTGGTTTTGGCTCACCCTCAAAACCAGTAAAAGGAACACGATTGGTAACAGGTAAATCCAATAGATAAGAGTACTCCTCCAGTGTAGGCATCAACTGATAATCGGGAAAAGTAAAGCAGTGATACATCGGATCATAGAACTGGACCAAGGTCGAGAGAATACCCTCATTCATCTTCACCTTCATGAGAGGAATAATGGATCCATACTTCTTTCGAAAGTCTGCAGGACACTCAATCTCTGGAATTAGACTGACCAACTCATCTATCTTGGGATCCTTGAAACTGTATTTCCCGGTCTTTCTCTTTCCAGAATCCATGGTTAACAGTACCTGAGATATTCACGAATAGTCAACCTTTAAATCCCTTGAAATATTATTTTCTTCAAAAGATGCTTATGAGTGCATGGATGCATGATGCAGCAATCACACACAAGATCACACATATAGGGTTCATAGGTTCAACGTCACGAGCATGAGGTCGAAGGTACTACCCATAAGGTGTTGGTCTAAAAAGTTATCACCTGCTGAACAAGGTTCTAGAGGTTCCCAGAGTCTACATCCTTCCTTCAGATATTACCAACTTCCCAATTAACTAGGTAATTTGTAATATTCTCAAGAAATACTCGTCCGAGTGTAGTATCGCGTGACAACTAATTCTGGATTACTCCGTCATAGCTTCCGCACTACCCCTAAAAGGACAAGATGGGTTTGGTATTCTATGGTCCTCAGTTTCAGCAGGCTCCCAGGTCGAGAGCAGTACGTCTTCCCGATTACTCGGTTAATAACACTACAGTCAAAGGGGCCTCCACTGAGTGGGGGATCTTATGCCTCCTTTTTTGGGATTACTCCCTCAAAGTTAACGTGACTATACTGCCCGTGCTATCTTAGAGTTTTCCTATGTCCGGGTATAGGACTTATGAGTAATCACCAAGCACCCCGAAAACCAGGAAAATCCAGACAAACATATATACAAAATATAACACATAAACAGCAATAGCACATACACAGATATAAACAAATATTGGCTTAACCCACTTAGGGATGGACCAGCAAGAGGTCATGTCCCCAGTGAAGTCTCCATTTTTCTGTAGCAGTAGATATGTTCAAGACTAAGCCATTGGATTGACTAGACTTTATACAATTCAAAATCAAAATCTCCACCACGCTTTATTGTTTCCAAAGGAATGGGAAAAGAGTGAATAACCCAAAAAGAGGGGGAAAGATTCAAGGTAAGAGGGTTGGTTATGCAAAGGGAAGGTATTAGCACCCTAAACATCTACGGTACTCCGCAGGAACCTCTTTGTAAAATTTGTATATTTTGGCTATAAAAATGTGTTGTATATAAAATGGATAGTGGGGGTGGGAAAAGAAGTATTTTTTATGATTTTTGCACCCGCCGCGGTTGCGAACCTTTAGTGCCTACGTACCACCTTTCGTGCAAGAGGGGATCAGGGTACACGTAGTTCCTCTTTTAAAAATTTGAAACATGAGTGTGTTGGTTATGTTTATGAGATAAGACGTCGTCGTCATTGTCCATGTGGAAAACATTCTTACTACCCACAATCATGAGAAAGAAGAATTTTCATCATCTCAAAGTGGAGGATATGGCTTGGATTTTAAAATCAACAATGCCTCACTCAACACCCAAGTGGAAAATATATCACTTTACTACATATTGTAGAAGTATAGTTGTTTGCATCACTACAAGGATTGACAAGAGCTTAATCTTTTAAGAAAAGTTTAAAGGTAAAAGCCAAAGTGGCAAAAATGATTTGAAATGAGATTGATTGACTTTTAGTCTTCTCACAAAAAAATGTCAAGGTATTATTAAATTGATTGAAGTTTATTTATGCAAATATTTTGAAAATGCATGTACCTAGGTCCAAGTTTATTATGAAAGTGGTTCAAGTTTAGAAACAAGAAGAGTTTTCAAAAGGAGGGAGAAGATTTTTGAAATTAAAGAAGATGGGAGGAGAAGAATAGGCTATCCTAAATCATAAGGTAAAAGCTAAGGATAAGGACCATCTAACAAACAAGAAGCCAAACTTGACATTATGAGCCAAGATAGAATTCTCATTCTTTGGAGTAAAACCAAGCAAGCAAAGATACTAGACCTCTTCAAATGTATTAAGCCTTCACAAAAATTGGGCAGAGTAACGGTTGTATGCGGGTGAATTCCAGATTACAAACAAAGAGTGTAATCACAAAAAACCTGCACACAAAAACAAACAAGCAACCCAATGTCTTGAGGTAAACCTCAAGAGCTCCAGACAAAATAATCAGATAAGATCACAAGGTATCCAAGGTAGGCCAAGGTTTCTAATTCTAAGTCCAAGAAAAAGTACACTGCTCCATCATGCCAAGGATAGTAACCAAATAGTCCAAGTGCCATTAAGATTTTTTTTAGGGTTTAAGTTGGTTATTAAGTATATTATAAAAAGGAAAAAGAAAAACTCAAGTGAGCAAAGTAAAAACGACAAGAAAATAAATGCTCAAATGAGCAAAGATGAAAATGGCATGAAATGTAAAATGCTAAAAAAATAAATAGTGCATAAAGCATAAAAGAATAAAAGCATAAAATAAAACAAGTCAATAATTAGTGGTTAGTTAGATGACCATCTTGAAACTTGCATTTGAAACTCATTATAGAATTGGTAGAACCAAAGCCTCCACACAACAAGTTGCATTTGCTTTTTGTCAAGTATATCATCCATTTGGAATTCTCACAAGTACCATTTAATGATCAACAATGTTTAAGTGATCCGCGTTGACCAAAGGTGTTGTAGATCCATTAGAGGATTGGTAGAACCAAAGCCTCCACACAATGAATCTCAAGGTTATTGGATCAAATAGATCAAATTAACATACTTGGGCTTGCAATCATAAGTTTGGGCCACAAATGATCATTTATACGAATTGGGACAAAATTTAGCGCTATGTTAAGCAATCGTAAGTGGACTTATATAGAAGTCGCACCTATTTTGAGACCGATCAATAGCAATCTATGCACCATTTTTTTTTGAGACATGATATAGAGATCATGCTCTAACAACATTTAGTGCAATAAGAAAGGGATGAGATGAAGAGGATTTAGGGTAAAAAGAAAAACCACATTTGAATTAATATCCAATCAAACTATTATTAAAATCATTCATCCATTTTTTGTGGAGTTAAACTCAACACCATGGATCCAATGATGTTAATAAAGCCATGACCAAAAAATCAACCCAAGACAGCCAGAAAATATTCACAAAATAATAATATAATTAATATGTTCATTAAAGGGTTTAAAAATGTTTTTAAAAAATGGAAAATAATGAAGAAAATTCCAATTATATTCAAATTAATCAATAAATGAAAAATAAGACCATATAAAAATCAGAAAAGAGGCCAAGTAATTTTACAAAAATTTTGGGGATTTTTAAAAGTCAGAAACTATTTTTAAAAACTAAAATAAATTGGTAAAATAAACAAAAATAGTAAAAAATAGCAAAGTAAGAAACAAAAATAAAATAGGGTCACCAATATTTGTCATAATATCATTGGATCATTCCATAATTTTTTCAGAATTTAAAAATGTGTAAAAGTATTTTTAAACATTTTAAACAAATCAAATAAGTGTAAAATTCATAAAAAATATCAAAACACAAAATTAAATTGTGAAAAAATAAAAATCAGAAAGAGAATAATCAAAAATATTTTTCATAATTTTTTTAGATTTTTTGGACTAAAAATAAATTTTCTATGATTTTTTGAAATTTAAAACAATTAAAATATAAAAATCAGAAAAAGAAAATAAAAGAAAAATATGTGGACCATTAGATGAGAGTCAAAACACGTTAGTAATCAAATCCAACTGATCTGGCACGTTGTGCATATCATGCTCTTTAATGAATAACGTACATAATCATTAATAAAATCAGAATTTGAAAATAATAAATGTCACACTTTCATTGGTTAGAAGATGACATGTTGGTCATCTTCAACCTCCAGCCTTCACGAATTGCAGGTCTCTCAAACTGTAAAATCAGAAGCTCAGACCTATGCCATTCGCTTCGTCTCTTCAAGACGAAGAGAACCACACCCTCGCGCCAAATTTATATAAATTGTAACTCAAGCAATTTGGAAAGAAAGTTTTGAAAAGGGATTTGAAAATTCATGGTTAAAACATGCTTCCAGATAAAAGTAAGTGTTGCAACTAGAACCATGTTCAATCCAATGGTATATCCACCTCAGGGGGTCTTAGGGAAAAATTCTTGATGCTTTGGAAAGATGAGGTAACAAGCTTTGAAATGGAAAAATAATGGAATCAAATTGATTCTTGATATGAAAACTACATGGAGTCAAAGTTGAAGAAAAAGAATTGACTTTCCATACTTAGAAATATTTTAAATTCTTCTTAAAAATGACCTATAATCTCTTGCATCCAAACATGGCCTTCCACTTAGAATTTGCTCTTGACCAAAAAAGATGGAATTAAGTAGATCTCTTGAATGACATTTTGAAATTTGAACCACTCAAAATATCCAAAAATTGAGCAATTTATGACTTGTTGAAGTTGGCCAAAAATCATGAAATGACCTATAATCTCTTGCACTTTTAAGGAAACTTCCATCCATTTTCTTACTTTTCACATAAAAGGAGTCATGAAGTACACATCCTTAGGGTCATCATGAAAAAAGAATGGGCTCAAGGTGATAAAAATTGACCAAGTTATGACCATTTGAAGTCACATATGGAAAAAGAGGGATTCATCTGGATGACTTGTAATCTTTCTTCTCCACCAAGTTCCTTCCACATGAAAACTCCTTGGAACTTTTAAAGTGATTTTTTGGTAAATCTTTGAAGATAAGAATGTTTTTGGAATCACTCAAAAATACCAAAAGATGAGCAAGATATGCCCCTCTGAAGTCCAAAACCCTAGCCTCTAGATTAAGAGAATGCTTGGTGGAACTTTGCCAAGTTTGAACAAACTTTTTTGTGCCAATATTCTTCCTTTGTGAATAGAATTTGTTGGGGATGATGATGAGGACTCATGTCCACCAAAACTACTTCCATACCAACTTCAAAACAACTTAAAAGGTGAGGTTTGAATCTCTCAAGACTTTGACTAGGGCATGGAAATAAACTCATGAACCCATGATACAACTTGCTAAACCTCATTGCCTTTACCTACATTATTAACAAGTAAGACAAACCAATATTGTATTTGTTAATTTAGAGAGAAAATCAAAGCAAAATATCCAAGTCAAGGTGCTTGGTAACTCCTCAAAGAGCAAGGCTAAAGATAGGGAGAAGAACCAAAAGCCCTAATGTGATTTTGTGGTTATTGAAACAATATGGTATGATGAAGGGATCTTAGGGGCAAAAATTGGGGTACAACAAGGGGGAATCATGTATTTGTCTGTGGATTTTTGTTGTAATGTTACATATATTGTTTGGGTGTTAGTCAAGCTTGTGGAGATCTTATGTCTCTTATGAGGATGTGATGTCAAACAACATGTTGTGACATTGTGAAGTTTTTTGTGATCTTGACAAGGCATGGCTGGTTCTAGCCATGTGAAGTTGGATAATAAATCAGAATTTCACATATTTCTCAAGTGGTTATATGTTGAGTCAGGGAGAATTTAGTTTTCTCTACAGATTTTGTGAAGGACTCTCTAAGGGTCTTTATCATTGAGATGAGTCACAAATGTAATATTTTGATGGCTTGGTGTGTGTCACTAAGTCTAAGTGAAAGGAGAACACTTATAATCCAATGGATGACATTATGGTTGAAGATGTGTTGGTCAATGTGCAAGTAAAGAAGATAATGTTTGACTGAATGTCAGGATATTATTCAGGAAATGTTTCTTGTGTTATAAACAAAGGGTTTTTGTGAATAGCTTGATCAAACATGTGTCAGAAGGTGTGTTTGACTATGCATGTGCGTGTATTTGGACTGGTTCTTTTCAGTAGAAACAGTCTAGGGCTATTAAAGACGTTAAAAGCTATTAATGGATGGTGCATATTACTTCGGGTGGCAGTTTCTCCTTAAATAGAGTTTACTTTGACCAATATTATTGCTACATTCAAGGATCTTTATTTCCCAAGTAAATGACCAATTATTTATAGAGGGTTCTCTTGTCCTCATTCACCATACGAGTGTTCATCATCAGAATGGGTTTTTTTCGGGTTTGGGTGAGATGTGCTTGGGTCTGGTTTTGTGAAGGCCTCCTTTGCCAATTATCGGCTAAAAAGGGGGAGAAAGGATTAGCTCAGATGTTGAATCCACAAGAGTTTGTTCATACAGTTGCTAAAGACAGATGTCGGATAAGTTGTTTGATCCTATTTCTGTATCATGTTTTGTGACATGTGGTCTGAGTTATAAGCACAGTTGTGACCTGTCTTCTGAGTTACCCAGGGTGGTGGTTGGATACTTCTTTAGTTTCCTCATATGCCACAGATTTACTGGTGGTTTCTTCTTGGTCCTCTTTTTCCACCAGTTAAAAAGAAGATATATTCATTTGTGACAAGAATAGGTTCCAGAGTTGAGGGGGAGTGCATTCCTATCATCTTCCTCGTCTGGATTGGGTACACAAAATAACTTCAACACTTTATAAATGGAGCTCTTTCAAATTTCTAGAAAGAAGATGTCAAAAAAGTTATCCCGACATCTTTACTGAGGACTAACTCCATGTTATTGTACTCTGAGATCAGTAGTTTCTAAGGACTACTGTTGGTGGATTTTTTTATTGTTGTAATATTGTATTGTAATTTTTATTTATTTGTTTTATCTAAAATTTTCCAAAGGGGGATATTGTAAGTTCTCTATTTTTAGGATTCACATTAATTTTTATTAAAACAAATAAGACAACAATATGTTAGATAGGAAGTATTAACTTGCTAACATGAACAGGTTGAGCAAGAAGTCATATATTATGTTAGGACATGTTGAGTTGAAGTGTTTAAACATCAAGAGCAACATGTTGGATAAGATGTCCTATGAATGAGAATACGACATCGTGCCTGAGCTGAAGTGGACAATTAGATTCTATTATGATTTAACAGATGCATAATATTCTAGGAATATTAAGCAATATTATATGGCGCTGATTTAAAGGTCAAAGAAGAATCAAAATAGAATATTAATGATTATGTAGTTTCTAAATATTGATATGTTTTAGGAAACTAATGATTCAAGACTTTGTATGTAGCATAAGTTATTGCTGGTTATTACAGCTGATATGTTGTATTCTGAAGGCCCAAATCTAGTTGTGTATAGGTTATAAATGGAAGTGTTTGTAACCTAAGAAAGATAAGGGTTCAAGATGTAGAAGTATAGGGCTTTGTCTTTTTTCCACTCTCTATGATAGTTGGTGCAAGTGAACCACTCGGATTGTGAGATGGTCATTATGTTCTCACTCAGAAACCTGTAAATAATAAGTTGAGTAATGTTCTTAGAGGAAGCTTTGAAGCAACTCCAAGTTTTGGTCTTAGTTAAGAGTCTTGGCTAGAGATTATCATGGAAGTGTGTGTTCCTGTTTGTTCAGAATTGTTGTTATCCAATCGATGTTTGTGATTGAAGAGGAATTGAGGAGGGCCTCATATCTAGGTGAGTCTTAGATAGAAATCTAGCAAGGATAGTTATTAAGTGATTAGGCCGTAAACTCGAGGTTTTTTGTAAGGTCTATGAATTGATACTATTTGAGTGGGTTATTCTATAGCTTGGTATACCCCCAACACAAGAGAGTTGCTTTGAGCTGGGTTAACAATTCTAGTGTGTTATTTATGCTTTTAAGTATTGTTTTTATTGTTAACACCTTTCATGTTTGTTTATGTCGAATCCGATGTCCCAACTTGTCATAGGACATCTGAATTCTGTCATATCAGATTTTCAATGTTAATGTATATGAATGTGACTTAATGGAGTAAAATCATGTATGTGATTATTTCTTTGGTGAATTGGAATATTTTTATTGATGTTTGTGATTAGGAATTGAACTTGGATTCTATTGTTGGGTAATGTGCGGAAATTGTGGTTTTGTAAATGTGTTGGAATGGGATTTCATACAAAAAAATTGCAGAAAATTACATTTTTTGCAGGTGTAACCGGTTACCGCATGAAGAAACTGTGTGTCCTAGCTATTGGAATTTGAGGTACCCGGGTACCAGAATATGGGTAACCAGTTACCTCTGTTTGGACAGAAACTTCGTAAAACTTTGAAAATTCATAACTTCAGTTCCAAGTGTCTGATTGACGCATCGTTCGAATAGTTAGAAAGTTGATCTAGCGTACTTTAAATTAAAAATATGTTTGGTATCAGAATTCCAACTATACGATGCATTGACACATGTCAATATGCGTCGAGTTATGGTGTTTTATGGAATCTGTGAAAAGGAATTGTAATTGCTTTCTATATTGTTGTGTGGTTTTTGCTCCATGTTTTGGCATGTGTTTGGTGTGTGGTGTCCAATATCGGCGGAGTGCACTGACTATGGTGAAGGTCAATGTGCATATTATTGTTGTTGCATAAGTCTATATATGTCATGCATTCATGATATGTACAAGTGTGGGATTGTCGTGTGCCCAATGGGTGTGAGCGACGTATCTAGGTTCCATTTGAGAATCATATGATCATGTTCCTAGTGGGGTGTGAGCGATGAGAATAGGTCGTGTGCCTGGTGGGGTGTGAGCAACGAGGAGTGGATGATCTTGTGCCTGACGGGGTGTGAGCGATGTAACTGAATTTAAATGGGAATTTATTGGTGGATTCATATGAACCAATGGTACCACATGCATTGAGTCGAAGTTCTAAAGTTTCATTGAATTGTATATTGGTTGTGTATGCTATATGTGTTAGCATGTGATTATCTGTGTATGCTATATGTGTTAGCAATTGATTATCTGTGTATGCTATATGTGTTAGCATGCGATTATTTGTGTATGTTATATGTGTTAGTATGTTATCGGTGTATGCTATTGGTGTAGTGTTGTTGCATTATATGGGTGTGATATGTTGTTGGGATGTATGTTTTGCTAGTAACAATCTAATGTTCGCTTATTATTATAAATTCCATTATATAATTATGATATCTCATCCTTACTGTTTGGCTAATAATGTGCCAGTTGTGAGTGAGTCCTGATGTTTTCCTAGGGATAATTATGACTTATCGTTAGAGCGGGATGTTAGATTAACTTGATGTTATCCTTCGGGTGAACTCCTTGAAGTTAAACCAAGTGCTTACAAATTGTTTTGATGAGTCGATGCAGATTTTTAGGCCTAAAGATAATACAAACTCACGGTTCTCGTTTGTTGGTCAAGTGAGGACGTCTCTGAGGGAGAACGATCAGGTATTATGGAAGGTTGCTTTTCATGGGATAGAGAGCAATGTGATGGCTAGTGATATACCAGTAGTGTGTAATTTCCTAATGTTTTCTTGAAGATATCTTCTAAGCAAGTAGAATAACTCTTAAGTGATGAGGCTCAAATGTTTGCATGTCTATGATAACAGTTGTATGAGGTTGTGTGTGGATTACCCATATCTGATTAAGGTAATGGTTGGAATTAAATATCCACTTCAAAGTATTGAAAATTTTATGGAACAACTGGTAGGCGAGTATGTCTTCAGTATAATCGAATTGAGGCCAGGTTACCTTCAGATTCAGGTGAAGGGTGAGGATAGTTAGAGGACAGCTTTTAGAACCCGGTGTAGGCATTACAAATATTTTGATCAGTTTTTTGCGGTATTTATTTAGGATATTATGATTTATTCTAAGTCAAAATATAGGAATATTGAGCGTTGCAATTTGAATTACAGTGTCGAAAGGGAGGAAACTTTATGCTAAGTTGTCAAGGTGTAGATTATGGTTTGAGGAGGAGAGTTTTCTTGAGCATGCTATTTCAGGTGATGGTATATGTTGATCCATCCAAAGTAGATGCAGTTTTACATTGAGAGGCTCTGAAGTTGGTTACAGAGACTAGAAGCTTTTTGGGCTTAACCGATTATTATCACAGTTTTTTTGAGACGAGGTCAAGTATGATATGTTGTTAATGAATGAATTGAGGGAATGAGATGTTTGGTATTAGGAAGGATTTAAAGGTATTGGAGAAGCACATGGAGATGCAGCTTATGCCAATTAAGAATGATTATAGTGTCGATAGCTTTTGTGAAAAATAGAGGTAATGGAAAAGGAAAAACAAATTCAAGAGAGATTGGAATCATGTTTGTGATGGCAATGTATCGACATGTGTCAGGGAGAATTTTTGGATTTTCTATCACCAACTGGATGTGGGGATGGTATTATTGAGATTGTGATTGGAATGAGATTCAAATGTGAAAATATATGGATCATCGATGTTGTGAAATTTAAGGGAAAACTAAGGATTTATGAATGTTGTTAAAGCCCTCTACATGGAAAAGACTTCAATTGGAACGAAATAATTTGTAAAGTATTTGGTATATTAGCATTTCATGGGTTGGAAGATACTAAACATATGTTGATGCTAAGTGAGTGTGAAGAAGACTATGTAATGTGTTTGGGTGGTGGTGTCTCTTCGACGAGATCGAATGAGAAGGAAATTGTGGAAGCATTTGTAAAGCTCAAAGGAGATTATTGGACCATGGTACTTTAGATGACTTTGAGAACAATTTCTAAGGAAACGCTACTATAGTTTGGTAACGATGGTTTATGCTCCGTTATGGTTTTCGGCTACCTATTGATAAATTAAGGAACTGATCACCCTTAATCTCTTATTGATAGTAGACAGAGTTGTGTTGGATGAGATAGACTTGTCTTTCCATATTGATAGTGTGTAAAGTGATTGACGTTTTATCGAGAGGATAGTAGTTTAACATTTCACGTGAACCTAATGGAAAAGTGGCTACAGAAGAGTGGGGACTTGTTGAACAGTTCGGAGACTTGAGTTTGTATGTGAGCTAATGCTGCAGATTGGAAGGTTGAGGATATCAAAGGTGAACAATGATTTTATGGTGGATATTAAAGAGAGTAATAAGTTCGATGTGAAACTTGTAGATATGATAGTTGATGAAAATTAAAATGAGGACATTGACTTAAGGTAGATGATCAGATTGGCACAACCGAAGTGTGATATGGTACAGTTCATTATGTGTGTATGACTTGTTAGGAGTCAAGGGTTAAACATCAGAAGCGTGTGGGACTGATGCAAACCGTTGGACATTCCAGAATGGAAGTGATAAGTGAAAGATTTATATATTATTCGTGTTGCTTCTATGTCAATAGATGTATTGATTTGCATGTTCGATTGGTGGATCGTAGAATTATGGTACTAATGTTGTGTGTGAATATTGTCGATAGTATGTGTTGTACCCCAAAATTTGCCCTCTCATTTTATCAAAATTTCTCATCACAAAGCTCTTTGAACTCAAGACCAGATTAGGGTTTTGCACTGCTCAAGACATCTCCTTGCACTGTTGACCGGAATTAGGGTTTGAGTTCGCACAGAGGTTTTTGGACTTTCAATGCTCAAAATGACTTTAATACTTCATCTTGGATCCCCAAGATTTCATCTACCAAGTTTCAAGCTTTGAATCAAATTTTTGCCCAGTCAATTGGACAATTGACCTAAAAATCAATTGTATTGGGAAAAAGTCAACTATGGCCAATTTACAGTCAAACCTTATAAATTTTGATCCACATCAACATTATAGACTCATATGAACCATTTGATCAAGTTTGGACCACAACTCCTCAAGAAATTTGATCAGATCATCAAAAGGGCAAAATGGTCATTTTTAGGGTTTTGACTGCACAAGGGCAATTTCTGACTTTTGACCTAGCCAATGGCAAATTGGGCTCAAGAATGGATCCAAGGACTCAATGGCATCATCTTGACCTATTCACAAGGTTCAAAAGATCTCAAATGCATTGGATTGACAGATGAATTTTCCAATCAACTGATCAAAATTTGACTGTACACTAAAAAGTCAAACTTTGACTTTTTGGTCAAAATCAAGTGCCAAGGGTCATTTTTCATCAATATATGTCAAAAAATGAAACTTATTCATCAAGAAACCCAATTTTGCAAATTAGGGATTAAAGTTGAAAATTTTCATAACTTAGAATTTTTCTAAGTTATGAAATTTCCTTAATTTTCCCCAACTTTGCCCAACATTTTCACCATGATGCAATTGGATTCAAACAAAACTTCCAACATGAAAGTTGTAGTCCTCCACAAAATATACAACTTTTATTCAAAAAGTTTTCCCAAAAGAAGCTTGGATCTCAAGTTATGATATTTGGAACAAGGGTCCATGAAACTTTTAACTTAGTGAAATTTTGCCCTAGTTTAGGCAGGATTTTGACCTATCTTCATGGAAATGTTTCACATAGTTCCACTTGGAATATCAAATTGCATTTCAAATATGGAATGTATATAATGTTGCAAGCTTTCCAAAATGTCCAAGAACTCTCCAAACTCATTTGTGGTTAGGGAGAATCGAAGGGTTGAAGTTGGCAAAAACTCACTTTTTATCCATGGCATGTTCATAGTGATACAAGTTGCAAACTCTAATCAGCTTGCTTTGTACTTGATTACAGGTCTCAAAACCATTCCATAATCAATAATTAAATGCAAATCCATTGGTCTAAGGCTTTGTTTTGGTCATAAGAGGATTGCACACAAGATTAATCCTTATATAGAAAAAGCAACATTACCATTTTTGCTCAAATCTTGCTTTATGTCAAAACTGCATCCTTAAGCATTGAGCCATATCTTGTGCAGCAAATCAAATCCACAAACTTGAGGGGCCAAGAGCAGAGTGTGCAAGCTGATAGATAGCCTGTACAGGCCTGCTTTGCATCACTTGTCCACTTTTGCTTCATATACAAGAAACATGTCAAAATTCAGAGAACTTACACATCTGTGAGAACCAACCTTGGCAAGCATTTGGAACAAGTTTCTCGCATCCCCTTGAGTCATAAACACGAGCCTTTGAGCCCTCAAACCTCCCATAGCACAAAATCATCTTCATTTGGCAAAACAGGGCACTCCTTGCAGTTTGATTTCCATAGCACAAATCCCTCGTGCGTTTTGCCTCAAACTGGTTCAAACACCTTCCTCATAACTCATCCAAGCTATCCCAACCCTTAAACACTGACTATAACTCCATTTACAAGGTTTTCCATTTTTGATTTCAGCTTGCGCAGGTTGAGTTATGTAGGCTTGTTCAAGCACATTCAAGGCAAGCTAGGCATTGGGGAAGGTCAGAGGAAGTTCAAGCAAGCTCCCAAACACCTCAGGCCTCACTGAAAAGCTCCACATTGCCATACACGAAGTCAACTGAAACAGGTTTTTGTCAACTTCCTATCTCTCTATTTAGGAATAATTAAGCTTAGGTTTGTGAATAAAAAATATAGTATTCATAGCCATGAAGTTGTACATATGCTCAGTTTTCATTTAAATTAATCGTGTTAAGAGAATTTGATCCATGAACTTCCTGAAAAAATTAGGTTAAGATTTAGGGCCAGAGAAATTATCTTTGGTCTTTGAGAGTTAGGACAAGTTTCTTATATGGTTGAATTCGTCTTGAAAAATGCTACAACTTTGATGTTATATGTTTTTGCATTAGAGCACGTATGCAGAATCTGGCTTTGTGTACAGGGCGCGCACGTTTTTAAGAACGAAGGTTGAAGATGAAGTGTGGTGGGCTGGGCTTGGTCCTGGCTCACTATTGACACCCCCCTTTTGCTGAATACACCCCTTGGCCCAATTTCTTTACATTTTTATATTTTTGTATTTGTTTTTCATTTCTGATTTTATTTTATATTTTCCAAACATAAAAAATATCCAAAAATATTTTCATAAATTTTCACATTTATTTTTATTTTTATTTTTTTTAGACATAAAAATAATTATTGAGTAGTACATACTTTTATTTTATTTAATAAATACTTGAGAATAAAAACATAAAAATATTATACTTTTATTTTTTATTATTATTTATACTTAAATAATACTTTTTCTAAATATATTTTATTTCTTGTATATACATTATTTTATTTTATTGTATATAAATAGTATATTTAATATATTTACATTCTTAAAAGAAAATTAGGGTTTTACCCTTAATAAAAAAAAATACTTTTTATTTCTTTCTTTTGCATTAAATATTTTTTACATACATAAAAAATAAACATAAATATTTTTGCATATTCATAATACTTTGTATATTTATTTAATTTGTTTATTTAAATATTATTCATTTATTATTTATGCCATTGATTCAATTTGGATGTAATAGTAAAATTAGGGTTTTAATTTATTTCCAAATAATCCACATTCAAAAATTGTACCCCCCTCCCCATAATCATGTTGTAATAGTGGTAGATTTACTTTTACGCATTTATGCTTCCAATTATGCCATGATTAGAGATTAGGGTTTGTATGCAAAAAATCCAAAATCAAACAAATAGCTTGACTAATACAAAGACAAAAATGCATGAAAATGACAACACAATGCACACTTGCACCCTTAGGGTTTCATCCACTTGTTGCCTTTAAATAATTGGCCATGTTATGCATGTTGAGTATCTTTGGCAAAACAAAAACAAAACAAAAGATCATAGTCCCTCGATGACGCTATCTTGGTTGCCTATACAAAATGATCTAGTCCCTCAAAAAAATTGCTAAAGATACTTGGCAATATTGCTATCATGGTCAATACGATGACCCACGCCTGTCCCGTTTAACATCCTAATACAAGTTTGTTTACCAAATGCAATGGTAAAACAACACTGTCAAAAGGGTTAAAAATGTGTAGGAAGACCTTTAAGTAAAATAGGGTAGACAACTCTTAGTTACTTGATCAAAACTTGCAAAAACATCCTTGCTATTTTCAAACACACCTCACAACACGATTTCAAAACATTTCCCAAAGCAAACTTTCAAACATTGGACAATCTTTTCAAAAGACAATACACCTTTGTATATATTCAAACAAGAATCATTACAAAGGTTGCCACAACGGTGGCCTCTTTTCAAAACAATTTTAAAACCACACACACAAAGCACCATTTCAAACAATTGGAAAAGCAAAGCAAGTGATCTAAACAAGTAACTAAGATCCCATGGATAACCATGGATGAAAAGGGTGCTTGCACCTTCCCTTTTCATAATCTACTCCTCGAACCCAAGAAAACATCTCAAAGGTCTTTCCTTTGCTTTTTGACCTTTCCTTTGGATAAAAAAAAGTCGGTGGCGAGTCTTGCTAAACCGAAACATTTGCAAACACAAACGCAAAACCTAAAGTCAGTTCTCCCACTGTATCACAGAACTGGAGACTCTGCTGGGGAGATAACTAAAAGTGGAGTAACCTTAGGGTTTAGATCACCTTTACATGCTTATCTTGTTTTCTTTGATTGCTTTACAATTGGTTCTATTGTTTTGGGCTTGAAATCCTCTACCCGGATTTGGGAAATATTCATAGGTAAATAGCAATACATAGTGGAAACTGTGCGGGGTATACCGACATGGTTGAAGCAATATCTATATTAGTGAGACATATTTGTGCGTACCGGTAGCCTTTAAGTCAATCAAAGAGAATACGGGGCCGCTGAGTGATGTCATGAAGCACTAATGAACTCTTAGAACCTTTACTTGACCATCTTGGCCTTATTAGGGGTAGTGAGATGACCGACTTTGGTGCAGTCCAAAGTTGGTAGATACTCAATACTACACTTGTGAAATCAAGCTTTCCAAGTGTTTTGATGAAGACAAGCTAGCATGCAAAAATGAATGGATCAAGATAGAAGATTTATCTCAAGCAAAGATTCATTGATCAAGATCAACTTTTCAAGACTTATGGCTTAAGGTATATGAAATTTTTTATCTTATGCTCTTAGTGCTCAAAACTATTTTTAATCATGCATTTACTTTATTAAAATAATATTTTGAGTATATACTATGTATGATTGAAGAAGGATGTTTTAAATTACTTAAAATCTTTGAAAATAATGATTTTTCAATTTTTGTACACAAGCAATCGATTGTCATGCTAGGACAATCGGTTGCATTCAAAAAACAAAAAGGTTTTATTTTGACATACAATCGATTGTCATCTAGCAACAATCGATTGTCATGCGTTCTGTTTTCAAAAATTTTGAACGTTGGCTTATGAGCAACCGATTGCTCCTCAATGACAATCGGTTGTCATAGTTATATTTTTCAAATTTTTTAAACGTTGCTTTTACAGCAATCGGTTGTTGCTTTAGTGCAACCGGTTGTTGTACTTCAGATTTTGAAATTTTTCATTTTTCCAGCAACTTTTTGTAACACCTTTTCATGGCAATCTTTGTATCTTTTCAAATACATTCTTTTAGTAAAAATGGTTTAAACATTTCTATAATTCATTGAAGAGGTATTACTTCACTATAAATTATTTTTATTTAGAATTTTAAAAAACAACAATCACTAACAACTATTATTTTCTATTCTTTGAATCATACTCTCTATACTCAAGATTTATGTTCATCATTTTCATATGCATACTGAAAATTGTTCTTGAGCACTTAGAAGAGTATTCCATCTTAAATTTCATATTGAATAGAAAAGATCAATCAAGTGATTGACATTGCTTTTTCATTATTCAAACTCTTATACAAATCAAACAAACTATTGTATCCTTCTTTTCAGGATTGTTGGAAACAAGAAAGACACTTAGGGAGGATTGTTCTCTTTGTGGTCTTAGTGAAAATCCAAGAGGATTGTTCTTGGTCCAAGAGGATTGTTCTTGGTTGTTTGGTAGTCTTTGTAGAAATTACCAACTATAAGGAAATCTCTTTCATGTTGAAAGGGGACTGGAGTACTCTCGGACTGTGAGGGGAACCAGGATACATCTCTGTGTTCTTTACTTTCCGCATTTACTGCTTTCATCACTTATCAGAAAAAGAAAGAAAAGAAACTCGTGCAAAAATATTCATACAATTCAGAAAAAGTTTTTAAAGAACCTAATTCACCCCCCCTCTTAGGCGCATCTGAACTTACAATTGGCATCAGAGCAGGTTATAGGTAACCTGTTCCTACTAGATCCAGAATGGCTTCCACAAACAACAATTATGTGTTCAGAGACGGTGGCAGTAGCAACAAGCCTCCTCTATTCTGTGGTGAATATTTTGATTTCTGGAAGATCCGTATGAAGGCTCATCTAGAAGCACAAGGAGAAGAAATATGGGATGCTGTCCAAAATTGTCCTTTTGTTCCGGTAACTGTAGTAAACAGCGTTCGTTCATCAAAGCCTAAAACTGCATGGGATGATGATGATAAGAAAAAGGTCTTGTATGACAAAAAGAAAATAAACCTCCTTCAAAGCGCACTTAGTATGGATGAATTCTTCCGTGTCTCTGCATGCACAACGGAAAAAGAAATTTGGGATACACTGGTTGAAACACATGAAGGAACAACTGAAGTAAAGAGATCGAGACTTAATACGTTAATTCAAGAATATGAATTGTTCCGCATGCAACCTGGAGAATCCATTCTTGATTTACAAAAGAGATTTGTGCATCTAACAAATCATCTAAGGGCACTTGGCAAAACATTGACTAATGATGAATTGAACCTAAAAGTGCTCAGATCCTTGACTAGAGAATGGCAACCAAAGGTAACGGCGATCTCAGAAAAGAAGAGTCTCTCTACTATGACATCTGCAACGTTGTTCGGAAAACTTCAAGAATACGAGACAGAACTTGGTAGATTGGAAAAGCGTGAAAATCAAGAAAAGAAGTATAAGAAGATTGCCTTGAAGATTGACTCCAAGGAAGACGAAAAGAAAGATAATCCTGATGAAGATGAAAACTTCATGCTTCTCGTTAGAAGACATGGAAATTTCTTTGGTAAAAATGACAAAGCCTTCTCGCACTCAAAGAAGAAGAAACACTTCAAGAAGAAGGAAGGATCCTCATCAACACAAGAAGTTACTTGTTATGAATGTGGTAAACAAGGTCACATCAAACCGGACTGTCCAAAACTTTCAAAGAAAAGTGTCTACAAAGGCAAGAAGGAATCAAAAGATAAGAAAGCATATGTTGCATGGGAAGATATTGAACTGAGTTCATCATCCGACTCTGATAGCGACGAAAGTGCCAATCTTGCATTAATGGCCTCACACCACTCCGAAAGCGAAGATGATGAGGTTAGTAACATATTCTCTCTTTTTGATAGTGATGCACAAGGTGCTATAAATGAACTGTTAAATGAATGCAAAATTCTGTACAAAACTATCTCATCACAAAAGAAACAAATTTCATCGTTGGAAGAAAAATGTGGATCTATTGAAAAAGATCTCAAAGATGAAAAGTAAAAAGTTAGTGATGAAAAACAAAACTTTGTAAGCATAAAGTGTGAATCTCTCTCTTTCCAAGTTGTCCAATTGAAAAGGGTTATTGAAAGGTATGAAAAAGGACAAATTGGATTGGAAGGTGTTCTTAGCCAACAAATATACTCAAATGACAAAAGTGGTCTTGGATACTCAAAATTTTCAAAACCAAGTACCAACAAAACCATCTTTGTCAAGGCTAGCGACCAACCAACCAAAGAGAAAGAAATCACTCCCAAAATAGTTCATCACTATCCTAAAAATAAAATACCCTCTAAGAAGAAATCTTATCCTTCTAGATATAGAAGTAAATTTGAACCTACTTGTTTTTATTGTGGTATTCGAGGACACACACCTAATGCTTGTTATGTTAGAAACTTTGGCATGGCAAATGGGAATTATGTGTGGGTTAAGAAAGGAACTAATTATGAAGGACCCAAAGCAACTTGGGTACCTAAAAAAACCTAATCTTGTTTTGTAGGTAAGCTTGACGACCACTTCAAATCTATGGTATCTCGATAGTGGTTGTTCCAAGCATATGACGGGAGATATCGACAAATTTTCACATCTAAGGCTTAAGGACAAGGGTTATGTG
The DNA here is from genome assembly GCA_948472305.1 of Vicia faba. Classification (NCBI taxonomy): domain Eukaryota; kingdom Viridiplantae; phylum Streptophyta; class Magnoliopsida; order Fabales; family Fabaceae; genus Vicia; species Vicia faba. The sequence goes on along the minus strand of OX451735.1, from coordinate 1,328,291,204 downwards.
ACGTATGGAGATAACAACAAAGGAAAGATTCTTGGCATAGGCAAAGTTGGTGATCCAACTTTCACATTAATTGAAGATGTTCTTTATATCGAAGGACTAAAGCACAATCTTCTAAGTATTAGCCAACTATGTGACAAAGGCTTCAAGATCAAGTTCACTAAAGATGAATGTTTGATAGAAGATGAAGTCACACATGAGGCTAAACTTAAAGGTAAAAGAGTAAATAATATTTTTATGATTTCCCTTAACGATGTCTTTGAAGGTTAAATGTCTCATGGAAAACAACAATGACTTATGGCTATGGCACAAAAGAATCGCTCATATTCATATGGAGCATTTAAACAAATTGATTAAGCATGACCTTGTTGTTGGACTGCCTAAGATAAAGTTCATCAAAGATAGACTTTGAGATGCATGTCAAAAGGGAAAGCAAACAAAATCAACTTTCAAATCTAAGAATGTGGTGTCCACTACTAGGCCACTATAATTTCTTCATATGGACTTGTTTGGCCCTTCTAGAACGAGGAGCTTCGGAGGTAATGTATACGCTCTAGTTATTGTTGATGACTTTTCTAGATATACTTGGACACTCTTTTTAGTGCAGAAAAATGATGCATTCAAGGCGTTCAAGAAATATGCAAAGCAAATTCAAAATGAGAAGTCACTATCTATTGCCTCCATAAGAAGCGACCATGGTGGAGAATTCCATAATTCCTCCTTTGAAGATTTCTGTGAAGAACATGGAATATCACATAATTTCTCGGCACAAAGGACTCCTCAACAGAATGGAGTTGTAGAAAGGAAGAATGGGTCTCTTATTGAACTTGCAAGGACAATGCTTAGTGATTCAAACCTTCCAAAATACTTTTGGGCGGATGTTGTAAGCACGACATGCTTTGTAAGCAATAGAGTTAATATTCGACCTATCTTGAAAAAGACTCCGCATGAACTCTTTCGAGGAAGGAAACCAAATATTTCATTCTTTCATGTCTTTGGCTGCAAATGTTTTGTCCTTAACAATGACAAAGACAACCTTGGTAAGTTTGATGAAAAATCAGATGAAGGTATTTTTCTTGGATACTCCTTATCTAGTAAAGCTTATCGTATTTACAATAAAAGAACTTTAACTATTGAGGAATCTATGCACGTATCATTTGATGAATCTAACCCCTCCGAGGAGGATACTATTGTTTTAAATAATGATGATGAGATTTTAGATATTCCTCAAGAAGATGGCTCCAAGACCAACAATGAGAATCAATTGGAACAACAAGAAGAACAAATTCTGGAAGAATCAAATGTCAATGATCTACTTAAGGAATGGAGAACCCATAGAGATCACCCTATTGATAAAATCATCGGTGACATCAGTCAAGGCGTTTCAACAAGATTGAACCTCAAAGATGCTTGCTTGAACATGGCGTTTGTTTCTCAAATCGAACCTTCCAAAGTCGATGATGCATTAAGAGACGACCAATGGATGATTTCTATGCAAGAAGAATTAAATCAGTTCGATAGAATTCAAGTTTGGGAACTTGTTCCTAAACCAAGTGACAAACACATCATAGGTACCAGATCGGTGTTCAAAAATAAACTTGATGAGAATGGTATAATTGTCCGAAACAAAGCAAGATTGGTAGCTCAAGGATACAACCAAGAAGAGGGAATTGACTTTAAAGAAACTTTCGCTCCGGTTGCAAGGTTAGAAGCTATCCGTGTTTTACTTTCTTACGCTTGTTCATTGAATTTTCAACTTTACCAAATGGACGTCAAAAGCGCATTCTTAAATGGCTACATCAATGAAGAAGTCTATGTCAAACAACCCCCGGGCTTTGAAGACTTCAAGAATCCTTCACATGTCTTTAAGTTGAGAACAACTCTTTATGGCTTAAAACAAGCACCTAGAGCATGGTATGACAAACTCAGTACATTCGTATGCGAAAAAGGTTTCGAGAAAGAATTCTCGTTGATGATGCAAGGAGAATTTGAGATGTCTATGATGGGCAAGATGAACTATTTCCTTGGATTGCAAATTAAGCAACTGAAAGATGGTATCTTCATCAATCAATAAAAATATTGCAAGGAACTTTTGAAAAAGTTTGATATGGATAATTGCAAATCAATGCACACGCCAATGGGCTCCGGTACCTATGTTGATCAAGATGAATCTGGTATTTCCATTGATATTACTAAATATCGAGGCATGATTGGCTCACTGTTATACTTGACGGCAAGTCGTCCTGACATCATGTTCAGTGTATGTCTGTGTGCATGATTTCAAGCAAACCCGAAGGAATCTCACCTCATGGCGGTAAAAAGAATCATGAAATATCTCAAAGGAACAACCAATGTCGGCCTATGGTACCCAAAAGGTAATATATGCAATTTAATTGGTTATTCTGACGCTGATTATGCAGGATGTAAAACAGATAGAAAAAGCACAAGTGGAACTTGTCAAATTTTGGGAAATGCATTAGTCTTTTGGGCATGCAAGAAACAAGCTTGTGTGGCTCTTAGTACAGCCGAGGCGGAATACATTGCAGCGGGTAGTTGCTGTGCGCAAATTCTATGGCTCAAGCAACAACTCTGTGACTACGGACTCGACCTTGGATGCATTCCACTCCGATGTAACAACACAAGTGCAATCAACATTACAAAAAATCCTGTGATGCATTCTAGAACAAAGCATATCGACATTCGACATCACTTTCTTCGTGATCATGTACTTCAAAGAGATGTCGAAGTCACCTTCGTGGATACGCATAATCAACTAGCAGATATCTTCACTAAACCGTTGGCAAGAGAACCATTCTTCAAGATCCGAAGAGAGCTAGGTATCTTGGACGAAAATGACATTATCTAATTAAGGTACATGGCTATGATCTTAATCTTAACTTTATGGTAATATATCATGATCCATGTTTTTATTACTAAATTTTTTATATATGACCATGAAATCCCCAAAAATTAAGTACTTTTCACTTTTTCACTAATGACAATCGGTTGTCATGGAGTGACAATCGGTTGTATCTAAAATTTTTAGATTCTGTCTTCACAACAATCGGTTGTCACTCCACGACAACCGGTTGCTCTCTCAATCTTTTCGCCCCTGTTTAAAATTTCAAAGGATGCAATCGGTTGTCATCAAACAACAATCGATTGCACAGTTCAAAATTTTGAATTTTTTTATTTTTTTCAGTTACACTCTCTTTTATTCTTTCTCTTCCATTGCCATTACTATTATTTATTTTATACAAGATTTTTATTCTCTTTTTTGAATGTTTTAAGTGTTTTGGTCAACAACTTTTTAAAGCTTAGTCTTTTCCTAGGACACAATTTTTTGGATACTTACACACTCAAGAATCTCTATGCTACAAGTCTTTATTGTTTTGACTAAACCATTGAATGCATTACCTAACCATTGCATGCCTCACCTATCCATTGAATGCCTATCTATCTATAAAATCCCAACCAAAACCTAAAAACTTCATATATCCTCTTTTGTCTCAAGAAATCCTACAAACACCAAATACCCTTTTCCCCTTCCAATTCTCTCATTTCTCACCATGTCAACATCAAAGAAAGGTAAGGGAAAAGCTTCTTCCTCATCTCAAGGTAATGATATCTCAAAAATCATTCCATCAAGAAGCCAAAGGGAAAGATTTGTGTCTCACTTTCAGAAGATGACGGTTCTTCTACCAAGGTTCGGTAATCTTGACAACTTCTATTCTGAATGTTTCAGTTTTCCAGCTTTATTTAGATCTCAAGGGATATACAAGTTAATTTGTGTTAATGGACCCATTTACCCCACTTTGGTTAGAATTTTCTACAGCAATCTAACCATTAGTAGAGGATGCATGATTTCAAATGTCAAAGGGGTTCCTATAGAACTCACAGTGCAGAATTTTGGTGAAGCTTTGGGTATTCCACATGATGGTGCTTGCATTAAACTTCTCTCAAATACAAATCTGCCTGGCTACAGCAAAAGAGACTTCTACTATGGAATTGCAAGAATTACCGAGCGTGATTTTATTCAGAAAAGGCAAAGGCTTATTGGTGGAACTCCCAAGAGGAACTCTTGGTCTGCAGGAATTCTCACTATTGATGATCGTTTGATCCACTACTTTTTGGCGTATATGGTTATGTCAAAGTTCTCAAATATTTCCAATGTCAATGATTGTGAGATGCAGATTCTGTATGCGATGAAGAATGGGATTCAAATCAACTGGTCTTATGTGATTCTACATCATTTGGCACTACATAATGAAAATGCTTCTGCTCTTCCTTATGGCTCCTGGCTTACCCTTGTTTTTGAGAAGTTCAATGTTCCCTTGTCTGGTGAACACATGGTGCCTATGACTAACCCCAAACATGAAATCACTCCGAAGAAAGTATGTAATACCAAAACCGGCGTCAAATTTGATCTGATTAATAAAACCATCACATACATTCATACTCCTCCACAAAACCAACCTCCACAAGAAAAACCACTTCAAAACCAACCTCCACAACCAATGGAAAACTCTTACAATCAAGTTTTTGAATACCTTCAATACATGAACAACAACATGAACAATCAATTTGCTCATCTTTATGCTCATACAAATGTCCCTCCTTATGAAGCACAACCATATCATTACCCTTTCATTCAACCTCAAACCAATGAAGGCAATGATGGTGAAGATCAAGATGATGAAGACTTTGTTGAAGGCATGGATGATTAGTTTTTAAGTTATTATATTTCTTAGTAGCTTATGTTCTTATGTTTTATGTCGTTTTTCTAGTTTCGTTTAAGACACTTCATGTATTGTGATCCTTTTCGTTTTGTGCACTTTGTTTCTGTTATATCTATGTATGCAAACTTTATTTATGCTATGTTGTTTCTATGTGCAAAAATTTTATGATCTTCTTTCCCATTCCTTTTTTCTAATGACAAAGGGGGAGAATACTTTGTAGTTTATTTTGTGTTTCTCTAACCCAAATTGCAGCAAGCAAGCAATCTTCAAAACCCTCATGCAATAGATCAAGGGGGAGTCTTTGACTTAGGGGGAGTTTTTAAACAACTTGATTAGAGAAAACCAAGATGCACTCCAAACATCAAGCAATGGTTGTCATCATCAAAAAGGGGGAGACTGTGAAATCAAGCTTTCCAAGTGTTTTGATGAAGACAAGCTAGCATGCAAAAATGAATGGATCAAGATAGAAGATTTATCTCAAGCAAAGATTCATTGATCAAGATCAACTTTTCAAGACTTATGGCTTAAGGTATATGAAATTTTTGATCCTATGCTCTTAGTGCTCAAAACTATTTTTAATCATGCATTTACTTTATTAAAATAATATTTTGAGTATATACTATGTATGATTGAAGAAGGATGTTTTAAATTGCTTAAAATCTTTGAAAATAATGATTTTTCAATTTTTGTACACAAGCCATCGATTGTCATGCTAGGACAATCGGTTGCATTAAAAAAACAAAAGGTTCTGTTTTGACATACAATCGATTGTCATCTAGCAGCAATCGATTGTCATGCATTCTGTTTTCAAATTTTTTGAACGTTGGCTTATGAGCAACCGATTGCTCCTCAATGACAATCGGTTGTCATAGTTATATTTTTCAAAAATTTTAAACGTTGCTTTTACAGCAATCGGTTGTTACTTTAGTGCAATCGGTTGTTGTACTTCAGATTTTAAAATTTTTCATTTTTCCAGCAACTTTTTGTAACACCTTTTCATGGCAATCTTTGTATCTTTTCAAATACATTCTTTTAGTAAAAATGGTTTAAACATTGCTATGATTCATTGAAGAGGTATTACTTCACTATAAATTATTTTTATTTAGAATTTTAAAAAACAACAATCACTAACAACTATTATTTTCTATTCTTTGAATCATACTCTCTATACTCAAGATTTATGTTCATCATTTTCATATGCATAGTGAAAATTGTTCTTGAGCACTTAGAAGAGTATTCCATCTTAAATTTCATATTGAATAGAAAAGATCAATCAAGTGATTGACATTGCTTTTTCATTATTCAAACTCTTATACAAATCAAACAAACTATTGTATCCTTGTTTTCAGGATTGTTGGAAACAAGAAAGACACTTAGGGAGGATTGTTCTCTTTATGGTCTTAGTGAAAATCCAAGAGGATTGTTCTTGGTCCAAGAGGATTGTTCTTGGTTGTTTGGTAGTCTTTGTACAAATTACCAACTATAAGGAAATCTCTTTCATGTTGAAAGGGGACTGGAGTACTCTCGGACTGTGAGGGGAACCAGGATACATCTCTGTGTTCTTTACTTTCTTCATTTACTGCTTTCATCACTTATCAGAAAAAGAAAGAAAAGAAACTCGTGCAAAAATATTCATACAATTCAGAAAAAGTTTTTAAAGAACCTAATTCACCCCCCTCTTAGGCGCATCTGAACTTACAACACTCATTGAGGGTTGTTTTCTTGGAATATTTCGGTCGCCAGTTAAGTGGCTAAACTGAAAAAATGAACACAAAAAATAATCTAGTGATATTGATCTCCTTAGAACCCGGTTACTATTTACAGGACAGGTTGAGCCAACTAACTTCAAGAGGGTACTTACCTATGAAACCCCATGCAAGCCTGAAACTAGGAACTTGTGTGACTTGCTTGTACATATACTTGTGCATACATCATGAACATCATAAAGCATCATATGCATCCACTAACCATTTCAAGGGTTTGGATCTTCATCTTTGTTCTTTTTTTATAGGTTATGGAATCACTCCGCAGGAAAACAATTCAAGTCAACCTTGTGAGAATCCCTCCTCTACTCAAGGAGCTTACTTCCAAGAATCCAGAGAATTCTCCTTTCAGTGAAAGACATGGTAGACTTCTCAAGTTGGTCAACTCCAACATTGAAGAAGACATGGTGAAAGTTCTCTTCCAGTTCTTTGACCCCCTACACCATTGCTTTACATTTCCTTATTACCAGCTGGTGCCTACTTTGGAGGAATTTTCTCAACTCTTGAGGATTCCTATTATCAATCAACTACCCTACAACGGCACGGAAAGAGATTCAAAGCCTGAAGATGTTGCTCAAGCCCTACACTTGCAACCATATGATATCATAGGCCATTGGGAAACTAGAAGTGGTGTCAAAGTTTCTGTTTGAGAAGGCCCAAAGCTGCTGGAATTCATTGGACTTACAATATTTTGAGGAGATTATAGCACTTCTCATCTATGGGTTGGTCTTGTTCCCAAACCCTAATCAGCTTATAGATGTGAATGCTATCAAGATTTTCATATCTCGGAATCTTGTGCCTACATTGCTTGGGGACATATTACACTCATTTCACACACGAACAATGAGGAAAAGAGGTGTTCTCATATGTTGTACTCCTCTTCTAGAAAGGTGGTTTATTTCTCACCTTCCCCAGTCAGTCTTGAAGAATGAACAAGGCTTGAGGTGGTCACAATGATTAATGACCCTTACACATTCTGATGTTCATTGGTGTTCTCGGTCCAGAGAAAATGTCATTATCATTGATCGTTGCAGAGAATTCCCTAATGTCCCACTACTTGGCATTAAGGGAGGCATTACCTACAACCCATGTTTAGCTCTGAGACAGTTTGGATATGCTCGAAGGGATGGCCCTCATGATATGCTAATTCCTGACTTGGTTTTTAACTTCGACAACGATGCTTAAGGACTTCGATAAAGGTTTATCTGAGCTTGGAAGATGCCCAACAAAGTGGATAGTAAGACACTGGGACACAAGAATTCCATCCCCCTTGAGCCTTATCTCAAGTGGGTACGAACTCGCGCCCATAATCTTATGATGCCTTACCCACACATTCTGCCTATGATCAAAGAGCTTTTTGTGGAAGGAGAGGTTCCATACACCCTCCTACATCCTGACATGCCAACATCATTGGAAGATTTGCAAAAGAATTGGATACAGCTCAAGGAAGAACGGAATACTTTTGAAGCCAGCTTCTACGCCAGTGAGAAGAAGGTTTTGGAACTTACCCGTCAACTCCATGAAGAGCAGAATCTCAACATTTACATCGCACCAAAGAGGATGCGCAACGTCTTTTTACATTAATAATTTTGTAATATTTTTCCCATGGGGCATTTATGTACTAACAAATTTCTTCTTATTAATATGATGTGTGTTCTTTTTATTTGCAACAACTTTGAATTTCTGAATCCTTGAATGCATTACATGAATACATATCATTCATCATATGCATAAACAGGTCTTCACACCAGGTTTCCTTATCTTTCTGCTGTTTATTTCAGTAAGATGGATATAGAGCAGACGGTCAAAGATCTGCAAGCATAGAATTCCCAATTCCAACAACTCCTCATAACCTTGGGAAAGGGTCAAGAGGACCTTAAAGCACTGTTAGAGAAGGAAAAGGAAAAATAACAGAAGAAAAAGAAAATAGTTGGTGTGGCCACTATGGGAAGAAGATTTGAGAACTAGGCTAGAAGGGTCCTGGATTTCCCCTCGACATCTGATGAAGGGGTTGGCAAAGGAAAAGGAGTTGCGGTACCTTCCGAATATGAGGCTGAAGAAGAAGAAGAGGAAGAGGATGAAGATTACTCTGAGCAGCAGTACCCTCCGGCGGACGATAAGTATAAAAATCTGGAAGATCGGCCGGCAGCCATGGAGGTACAAAGAGTACCTGGGTTGGATTTTTAAGAACTAGGGTTGGTTGCTGGGATCGTCATTCCCCCCAAGTTCAAGGTGCCTACATTTGCTAAATACGATGGTTTGTCCTGTCCGAAGATGCATCTGCGGTCCTACGTCAGAAAGATCCAACCTCACTCTTCTGATAAGGATCTGTGGGTCCACTTTTTTCAAGATAGTTTGTCGGGTACGCAATTGGACTGGTTCTATCAACTTGAGAGATCTGATGTTCATAACTGGGAGGATCTGGCTGCTGCTTTCTATCGACAATACCAATATAACGCAGATTTAGCGCCTACTCGTACTCAATTACAGACTATGGGTATGGTTTCTAATGAAGGCTTTAAGGAATATACCCAGAAGTGGCGGGATTTGGCTGGAAGGGTGCAGCCACCATTGTCTGAAAGAGAGCTGGTTGATATGTTTTTGGGGACCCTGTCAGGTCCATTCTTTAATCACTTGATCGGGAGCTCATCTGCAGGGTTCACCGAATTAATTCTGACGGGTGAAAGAGTCAAAGCTGGCATTAAGAGTGGTAAAATTCAGAAGGATACCTTTGCTTCCACTGCTATCAAGAAGACCTTCCCAGCCAAGAAGGAAGTTTCTGCTGTTCACACCCAGAGAAATCAAGGGAGAATGGAGCGTCGACCAGCGGTGAGGGATGTGATGATCCAGAACTCCTCATCCGATCAACCTCAAAGCAGTCAACCCAGAGCTAACCAATAAAGAGGAGGAAGGCCTGCTAGGCAGTTCACCAAAATAAACATGACGCTTGCCCAGGTCCTCCCCCATCTCTTAAAGCTGAACCTTACAACCTTGAGAGATCCGCCACAAGATTGGAATACCTCTTCTCCCTACTATCATTCAAATGCAAAATTCGCATATCATTCGGACAGTGTGGGGCACAACACCAACAACTGTTGGGCCCTTAAAAAGAAGATCCAAGATTTGATAGATGCCAAGGAGGTAGAGTTTGACGCACCTGAAAAACCTAATGTGATATCCTCTCCTATGCCAAAACATGTTCATAATGTCCATGCTATTGTAGAAGATCTTCATGTTACCGCTGTTGATGACTTAATGACTCAGTTGCCAATGATCAAGATGAATCTGTTGAAAGCCGGGATTTTCCCATGCTGTGAAAAAGATTGTTACCTTTGTTCGACCTTGCAATCCAATTGTCCGCTGTTGAAATCAGGCATCCAACGCCTGATGGATACTCAAGAAATCCTCTTCAAGAAGACTCTTGTCATTCCTGTTACTCTTGTTACTCATGTTACTCCAATCAATGATGTTGCTATAATCACCATTTCTGACAATCTTTCCAAGGTTTGCAAAAGACATGTTAAGATTACACCCGATCCAAAGTTTGTACCGCTGAAGATTACTATGCCAGGGCCTATCCCATATAAGTCCAACAAGACAATACCGTGGAATTATGGAGGAGAGATCTTCTACCACGGTGTTAAGCAGATCGAATCAGTCGAAGAAAGTTCCAATGAAGAGACTCCTGGTGTGGGGAATATTGCGGGGACAAGTAAGATCACTCGTAGCGGAAGAATCTTCTCTCCGGAGATTGCTCCTCCACGGGCAGTCTTCGGACCCTCAAGTGCTCCTGTGCATGTCAAGATATATGTGCGAAGTCCGGTTATTGAAGAAATTGATACTCCCAAAGCTATACCCTCTGCTGTTGTTGCTGATAAAGGTAAGGGGATCCAAGAAGCGCCCGTCAGGACGAGGGCTCAGACTTTGGCTATCCCCGAGACCACCCAAAAGGAAATGGAGGAGATTTTAAAGATAATTAAGAAAAGCGACTATGATGTCGTAGAGCATCTGGGGCAAACCCCTTCAAAAATCTCTATGCTGGATCTATTGCTCTGCTCCGAGGCTCATGCCAAAGCCTTGATCAAATTCCTGTAGACGGCGCACGTGCTTCAAGAAACTTTTGCGGATCAGTTTCAAGAGTTTGTGGCTAACCTTACAGCTGACAATGGTCTTGGCTTTTCTGATTCTGATCTAACATCTAAGGGAAGAAAGCATAATGATGCGCTGCATGTTTCGGTAGAGTGCAGAGGGACCACACTTGCTCATGTTCTGGTTGATATTGGTTCATCTTTAAATGTTCTCATCTTTAAATGTTCTACCAAAGAAAGCATTGGACAGATTGGACTATGAAGGTTTGGCCCTAAAGCCCAGTAATATCATTGTTAGAGCCTTCGAAGGTTCTAAGCGGATGGTTCACGGAGAAGTGGACATCCCAATTAAGGTGGGAACGGAAATTTTCAACTCTACATTTTATGTGATGGACATCCGTCCTTCATATTCATGCTTGTTGGGAAGGCCATGGATCCACAACACTAGGGCAGTCACTTCTTCTCTACACCAGATGCTCAAATACCTAGTCCAGGGTAAGATCATAATAGTTCATGGTGAAGAGGAGTATATGATAAGCCACCTTAACTCTTTCCGCTACGTGGAGTTAGATGTTAAATTCATAGAAACACCTTTCCAACACTTTGAAGAGGTTTCTCCTGAAGTTGCGGTAGCCAAGACAACGACTATTGTGCCCGTCATTACCAAACCTGTGTCCCGGATGTCATCCCTTAAAGATGCGGAGGTTGTGATCAAGGAAGGAGGAAGCACAGTATGGGGTCAACTGCCAGATTTTCCTTACAAGACAGATAAGTTCGGTTTGGGTTTCACTGCTGCTAGCCAGAAAGCTATGCGTCGCTCCTGGGCTGGAGGACCGCCACTGAAAATCACTCATCATGGAGTTCATGCTTTAGAATATGATGAAGAAGGAAACAATTTTGAAGACTGGATCTTTCCAACTATTGAAGGAAAACTGAACAACTGGGAGGCGAAAGACTTCATTCCCATTACTTTCATCAATCAGTAATTTATCTTTTGAACATTTCCTATTTGGTCTGTAATGACTTTTAAACAATTCGTACACTTTTGGCCTTATGCCTTACCCTGGGCATATAGGTCCATCTGTAAGGGTTTTGATTCTTCATTTTCATATGCCATTTTTAATGAATCATGGACGTTTTCATCTATAAACTTTTGTGTTCATTTTCATTCTTTTTTACATTTCATTTTGTTTAAAGGTGGATATCCCTTACACACACCCATACTCACAAAATGCAGGTACCCATCCACTCCGGATTCCATGAGTAACAATTCTGCTATGGCCTTCAGTGACTCTGAAGATCTAGTCAATCATGTTGAATACGAAGGTGATGAAGACTGTGAAGTGCCTGGAGAGTTGGCTAGACTTTTGCAACAAGAAGAAAGGGTTATTCTGCCCCATGAAGAGTTGTTAGAGACTATCAATTTGGGAACAGAGGAAGATAGAAAAGAGGTTAAAGTTGGTGTCAACCTGGAGCCAAGTGTCAAAGAGCGCTTAGTTCAACTGTTGAATGAATATGTTGATATCTTCGCCTGGTCCTATGAAGATATGCCGGGACTGGATACAGATATTGTGGTTCATCGTCTCCCTACAAGAGAAGATTGTCCACCAATTAAACAGAAAGTTCACTGTTGTACCCCAAAATTTGCCCTCCCATATTCTTCAAGATTTGCAAAGAGCATGCTTCAAAATCTCCCCAAGGGTTGCACAGTTCAAAGGCCTCCTAACAGTCAAAAACTAGGGTTTTGGTTCTTGCAAGGAAGTTGAGGTTTTCAAGGGTCCAATCAAGTCCCACATGCCTATAAACATGGTCAAGCATCCTCATACCAAGTTTCAAGACTTACAGCACAAAATTGCACAGTCAAAAACCCTAAATACCTTACAGTCAACTGCAGGGGCAAAATGGTCATTTGACAGTCAAAAGTTCAAATTTTTGGTCAACATCTTATTTTGAAGCCACAAACATCATTTGATCAATTCTTGATCATGATTCTCAAGGCATGGCTCAAAAAGTCTCAAGATGCAAAAGTTTCCATATTTGGACAGTTGAAAAAGTCAACTGTAACTTGACCAAGGCATAACTTCCACACGGTTTATCAGAAAAATTCCATCCAAAGCTCATTTTGAAGAGAATAACATTTCCTACAACTCCTCTTCACACTTCAAGTCCAAGAAATTCTCTCACAAAAAGTTATCAATCTCAACATTATAGGTCATTTTCAAAAGTCAACAAAAAGGGACTTTAAGTCAAAGGCCATAACTTGAGATTGGTAAATCAAAATGACATGGGACCAAAGGCATTGGTTATAGGACTTCAAGACCTTTCCAAAATGTCCAAGAACATGATCAAAGCTTAAATATGGAGCAAGATATGCCTTGTGGAAGTTGGGAAATTTTTGGGAATTTTGAAAAGTCAACTTTACTTCAAATGCCACAAAATTGCTAATGGGCCACATTTTCTTCCAAGAATCATTATCCAAAGGCTATGCACGACCATTTGGCCCAAAGGGGATTTATTTCATCATTTTTTATTATTTATTTGAATTTTTAATCACCATTAATTCATTTAATTAAATAAAATATGAAAAAAATACTAAACAATTGTGTTTGAATCTTTTTATGCAGCACATGCCCTCATTGGTTACTCAAGATTCGTGCATATCAAAAAAGGAAAGATTTGGCCATGATTGGTATCAAAAGACATGAAAAAGATTGAGAAAATATTCATTGAAAATCAAATATTTGATTCATCAAAACATGGATCTTTTGGCTTGAATTCTTACCCTAATCCATTAGCATACATATACAGATGCAAAACCTAATGCTAACACCCTTCAAGCTGCGCCCAAACCTAAGAACAAACTTTGCAATTTTTGGTGAAAAAGTCAAAAACTGAAAACTACATTAGAGGACAATTCTAAGCGAAATAAGGATTCCAATAGCTTGCCAAGGCCTCAAGGAACGTTTCTGGATCAAAACCACTGCTTCTAACGCAAAGAACTGGTAGAACCATGTCTCACTTTTCATGAAAATACTCATAATCGCATCTTGAATTCCCTGCATTTTTCATGTGTTTTTGATGTTGATTTATACTAATGTGCGTCTCCTGAAGCTAATGACATAACTTAATTGAGTTGTAAGGCCCTGTATCAAAAAACGCCATGGAAGCTTTCTAGGTTTTCGAAGCTCCTAAATTGGGGACTTTTGCATATGGTAAAATCAGACCATGAGACTTGTACCATTGAAATCGTGACGTTCCAAGGAATCTAAAACATCTATCTCGCCCTTTTTATATTTGTTTAATTCCTATTCGCTATTTTTTTGTATTTCAGATTGTGGGGGTTTAAAACCCCCGCTATCTAGTTTGTTTTTTCAGGCCAAAATGAAGAACAAGTGGGGAAGATGATGCGTGGAAGGCTATGGTTGGCTGATTCAAAAGCTTGGCGCGCGTTTTTGTGTTCTATACCACTAATGCCTATTTTTTAATATATTAGTTACGCTTCATTATAATAACAAAGTGATCAAATGGCGCAGTTGGTGGAGAGGCACGTTTGCAAGTATTAGGACCTGGGTTCGATCCCCAGGTCCCCATATTTCCCTTTGCTTTTTCTTATAAATTGTTCAGGTGCTCCCTCTCTTCAAAGGTCTACCATGCAGCTTCGCCTCTAAGCCTGCCACATGTCTCAGAACATCAATCCAATGGCCATGATCTGAGGGGCACCCTATGCATTGGTCAATGGAGCCCCACGTGACCACCAAAAGTCAACCAGGCCTCCAATAAATGGGCCAAAAATGCTGGAAAATACCTCCAAATTGGGGTCAACACCCCCCATTGGTTTGCTTTTTTCATTCTCTTTATTTTTTTATTTTATTTGTTTTATTTGGTTTTAGTTTAATTCTTTAAATTAATTTTTTTTCTTTAACCTAAAAAATAAAAATAAAATCAGAAAGACCAAAAAATATAAATATATTTTATTTAAATGTTTTTTTGTAAATAAATCTTATTAATTAATTTAGTTTTAATTCTAGGTTTAATTTTAATGTTTTTTTAATAAACTAAAAAATGTAGAATTAGGGTTTTATACTTTTATTCCTTTTTTTCTTTTTCACCCTATTTAATTATTAATTACTATTTTGTAAATAAAATTTGCCATGTAAATAATTAATGTAAATTAGGGTAAACTAAAAAACATTTTCTTAATAAATAAAAAAACAATTTAGAATTAGGGTTAATTAACTTTTCTTTTTTTTCATTTAATTTTCTTACTAAATTCCATAAATACAAAAAACTCAAAAATAATTTCCTTTCCTTATTTACTTAATTAATTTATTAATTTTAATTCAAGTTCTTTAAAAGGGTCCAACGCCCTCGCATTCGATCGTAATTCTGTTTCGCGCGCTTATTTTATTTCCTTTTTATAAATTACATGTAATTCTCCCAAAGCTATGTAATAGATCAATTAGGGTATTTATTTCCCGCATTTTGTTTTATTTCAAATCGGGTCTTGGATTAATTTGGCGATGTAGACCCGCGCCTTTGTAATAGCGTAGGACTTTTAATTCCGCATCTTTTAAACTGTTAATAACTTGCATGAAAGAATGAATGCCAAAATAAAAACAAAAGCGTAGATCACCAATGCATGAACAAGATAAACATAAATGAACATGACACACAAATCACACACCACCCCTAGGGTACGCCTCACTGTTGCCTTGCCCCTCGAAAGGTGGTCGTCGAGTAGAGGATGTTTTAGTAAGTCCTCATGTCCATGAACATGGCATGAGGGTAGCTTCTAAGGTGTCTTCCTATTGCTCTGGTGACCACCATGTCCCGAACCCTCGAATTGACCCGAACACCTCCAACGGTGGTGCTACCTACCTCTCAATGGTGGGATGGCACTACTTTAAGGACATTTACACAGACGAAATCCTTAGGGTAGGTAGACGACTCTAGATACTTTCTCTAATTTCAAAACAAATCAAAAAAATACTTTTCACACCGACACTTTTCAAAAAGCTTTCGATAGCAACTTTTCAAACACTCTTGAGGACTGATACAAGAGTCGAACTGAAATTTTCAAAGAAACTTTTTTAAACCCACAGTTGAAAAGCAAACAAACAATTTTGAAAACACAAATGAGCAAGTATCTAAGAGCCCATGGATAACCATGGATAGAAAGGGTGCTAACACCTTCCCTTTCTATAATCTACCTCCCGAACCGAGAGCAATCTCTATAAGGAATTTTTCTGTGCTTTTGTCCTTTCCATTTGGAGAAAATAAAAGACGGTGGCGACTCTTGCTTCCGCGACATTTCGCAAACCAGCGTTAAACAGTCAGTTCCAGATCCACCGATCACAGAACTGGAGACTCTGCTGGGGACTCTTTTTAAAGTGAGGTGTACCTTAGGATAGTTCATAACTGTGTTTTCAATTGTATTGAATTGCTTGCTTTAAATTGTGGGTTGCATGGGAGTTACATAGATCCTAACCTGGATCTGGGGATACCCTGTTTAGGTAGCATAAGCTGTGAGGGACCTGTCCGGCGTAGACCGACATGGGTGAAGCAGTGGCTACGTTGGTGTGGCACCTTGGTCTGTACCGATATCCCTTGTGTTGCAACGAGGAGAATATGGGTCTTCTGAGGAGTCATTAAGCACCAACAGACCTTAGAACCTTAAATGACACAACTTGGCCAATAGACCAGTAGCAGTATGCTACGCCCATTGAGGCTAAACTCTCGCGATGGTTCTGGCCGCAAGAAAAGATTGCGATGCTGGAGTTATGACCGATTGAGGGTAGTTAATGATATTGGGATCCTCTAAGAACCCGGTTACTTTTGATAGGACAGGTATGAACCAACAAACTGAAAGAGGGTAATACCTAGACCCCATGCTGGCCTAAACTCTAAGGGCTTGTCTTGTGTGACTTGTGTGCCTTCCAACTTGACTACTTGCATGCTTGTTATCTAACATTTGAGTTTCTTGCAGGTTTTATTTATAGTCCTTAATTGGGACTCATAACAGGGTTTACTGAGTTTCTTGCAGGTTTTGTTTACAGTCCTTAATTGGGACTCATAACGGGGTTTACCTACGTTACCCCATGCATAGCATAACATCATACCATTGCATACATCCGGCATAAAGACTAATCCATTTCAAGGACCTCAAGGGTCTGTGATGCAGGTCATAATGAATCAGAATGTCTAGCAAGGGGCAAAGGGGATTTATTTTCCTCTAGCCAGGTTGATGATCTGAGTCAGAGGCTATGACCCACTTGACATGGTGAGCCTTGACTCTTGAGGAAGGTTCCCCTAACCAAGGTTGTTTGGAAATCAAAACCAGACACGATGACTAAAGTCAGGGGCTATGACCCACTAGATATGGTGAGCCTTTGACCCTTGAAGAAGGACTCTCAACAACATGAAGTTCCTTCAATCAAGCTACCGGATCCCAATTCTAACATTTTTCTTGTCTACCCCGCGAGATCCTTGAAAACATTGCATGCATATATATACATCATTGCATTACAGGTACCTTTTTTTTTACAGGTCACTTACCTTTCTCGCTGTCTATTTCAGCAATGGCCTCCCAACAAGATAACCAGGACCTTCATGCTCAAGAGACCCAGTTCAGGGAAATCTTTTTAAGCCTATCCAAGGGGCAGGAGGAGCTGAGAACACTTCTCATGGGGATTTTGGTCAGGAACAACGCTGAGGACGAACGGCTGAAACATCTGCAAGCTGAAGTGGATGCATTGAAAGCCCAGATGTTGGGGCATGTGACTGCCATTCAAGGTTTAGCTCAAAGACAAGAAGAGCTTGGAGTTCTCATCAACCAACTGCTTCAGGGTAACCAACTGGGGCAAACATCTAAGGGTAAAGAGCCAGTCATCATCCAACCATCTTTGAGACAAGGAGATAAGAGGAAAGCTCCTCAAATGGCTCCAGTGTCACAAATTCAGCATCAACCTCACCAGCTTCAGCCAGACAAGCCCAGGAGGCAATTCACCCAGCTCAATATGTCGTTGTTTCAAGCTCTACAATTCCTGTTGAGATTGAATCTGATCACATTAAGGGATCATCCCCGGAATCCCAACACAGCATATCCTACCTATCATCCCAATAAAAGGTGTGCCTACCACTCTGCCGGTCCAGGGCATGATACAAATGAGTGTTGGGCTCTGAAGAACAAGATCCAGGACCTGATTGATGAAGGAGCATTGGAGTTCACACAAGATGGTCAGGCGGAGTTTTTCTACCAACCCTCCAAGGCCCACCATTTGAAGTAACAAGCCCTGAAGATGAAAAGACTTTTGTTCATTAGGATTTTCAAGTTGTAATTTTCTTTTGTTCAAACATTTACTCATGTTAAACGTTGTTATTCCATTAATGCATCGCATACGTCTGTTTTGAAGCAATATATTCGTATTCACTATATGCAAATTATTTTCATATTTTTTCTGATGATCAACGCTCGATTAATAATGCTAAGCCTTTTGAGGGAGGATGACGAAAACGATACCACAATCTACAGTATGCTTTTAAACAGACCCCGCTGATGAGGTACAGGCATGGTTTCAATCCCTAAACACTGGAGTTATAAGGAAGATAATCCCTCGTCAACCCCTTTGATCCAAAGAAGTAGGAGTTTTTCTTTTCGAAAATTAAAACACTTAATCATAACCCGGGGCAGGGTAGTTCTCTCAGTTGATCCAAGTGCATAACGAATGGCACCAAGGAAGTCCTTACAAAACAAAGAAAGACGGTCATGGTTCCGAATAATCAATAAAGAAAGGCAGTCATTATCTTTCAAAATAAGAACCCATTAAGTCAAAACCTAGGAAGGAGACTTACGAAACTGGGGCATCCCGCTGACTGTAATCACAAAAGAACAGTTCAGGCAAGAAAAGAAAGGGATAACAAAAATCAAAAAAGAAAGAGGTCTTATAAACCCTCGACAAAAAATGACTGCCTATTCAAAATAAGTTATCAACATCTGAATCATCACCGAAAAATCAGAGCAAAGACTCAAACAAGGTCTAACGTATGATCAACTGAGTTTAGGTTTGAAGAACATCACGAAGAGCGGGTGGGTACAAATAAATTTGAGCCTTTATCGTTTGTTTCTTGAACCGTGAACCAAGCCACGTTATAACCCTTAAAAGTCCTAGCTGAAGCATGGGTTAGTTTGAAAGCATACTGTTACAAAGGTATCCTGACTCCTTAAGGCTTGCTATAAAATATTGAGTTGACATCACATTTTACAAAATTTGCTGGTTTTACTGAAAAATGCATTTTTCAAAAAAACTTCAAGACAGACATAAGCTTTGCATTTTTGACATAACTCTGTTTGCGTATGACCTTTTGTTTGAACAGCATAGAAGTTCGCACGACGAATGTCTAACGAACAAAAGCACTTCCAATCAAGGGGCAGACATGATCATGGGCTACCATCTGGGGCAGTTAAGTCAAGATTCGGAGAATCTCTCAAAGGCCAAATAGCCTGGGGCAAATCTCCGCCTGAGTCACTTGGGGCATTCCAGCAACAAATCTTGCCTGATCAAACATCTTCTGGGGGTATGACAAAACACTTCTAACAGGGGCAACTCCCTACATTCTGAGAGCGTGGACATAGTCGAAAAATACTACGCATAATCAAAGACCCGCTAGGTTGACATACCTAGGCAAAAATTAGGGCTTCCCGGCGAACCAAAAGGGTTCGGGCAAAATAAGGGATGAAATGGAAAAAATCTGTACACCCGGCAAGTCGAAAACCTGAAAAGGCGGCTTGGGCAAAAATGGGTATCCCGATGGACTGAAAACCCGAAAGGGCGGTCCAGGCAAAAATTAGGGATCAAAGCGTACGACTATGTCCTGGAATCTCGTCACCTATCTACCAGAAGAAGGTTCATTAATCAGCAGTTATCAAGCACCTCCTAGGTCTTTTCTCCCACATTAGAAACAGGGGCAGTAATGAGTTGTCCAAACGATCTAATTGCTCTGTCCGCCAAGGTATCAAGGCGAGTTCAGCTGAAGAACATAACCAGTATATCTTAACTCCCCAGAGAGTGAGCCAGCAAGTCATTACACTCCCCCCAGGCAAAGTTATCCAAACAGCCTTAAGGAAGCTGTGTATCCTCCAGCAGATCCCAAACGTTCCCTGGCACATCATACGAACATTCTTAACAAGCATCCCCGGCAGTCTTAACCTAAAGATTGTTCCCCGGCGGTTCAGCGGAGCCACTTCCCCAATATATCTCCAAATTTCCCCAGGAGAGTCCAATCAAGACTTCCCCAGGAGAGTCCAATCCAGTTTCCCCAAGAAAGTTGGAATCCATCTCCCCAAGCAGTAAGCTTATCCCCAGTAGATTCTGGAAGCTTATCCCCGCAGAGCACGAATGCGTCTCCCGGCTTTGTTCAAAGGTTATTTCCCTACCAGGATATAACTGAGTTATCCTCAGCCAAAAGCCACGGAAAGATCGTCCTCGGTGAAGTCTCCTTATCCCCAGTGAAGTTACCGTCAACAGCAAAGTACCTCTCTCCCCACAGAGTATTGTTCCCCAGCAAAATCGCTAGAGTAATTTTCTCCCTGCAAGAGTAATCCATTCGCCAAGTTTATTCCCCAACGGAGTTATCTTCTCCTACCGGTATTCTTGCAACTATCATCCCCAGCGGAAGCAAAGATCTATTCTTCAACATCAGCCCAGGAGTGACTTCCCGGCACCCGTCAAGGATTTATTTTCCTAGCCAAAAACATACATTCATAAACATCACATTTCCATACATTATAGCATGCATATATGCATCATATCTTACAAATCTCATTTATGTTGAGAACATCATTGCTTGATCCATATCATGCATTGCATATGACTGACCTTTACCTTTCAGGAAAGATCCAGTTAAATTCTCAGCTATGTCCAAGACCTTGTCTGGTTCAGTTAAATCGACCCTAAGATTTTCCTGATTCTTATCCAGTCAAAGGCCTTCTCTGGTTCAGTCAGATCGACCCTAAGATCTCCCTGATTCTTATCCAGTTGAAGATTTCAAGACCTTGTCCGGTTCAGTTAAATCGACCCTAAGATTTTCCTGATTCTTATCCAGTCAAAGGCCTTCTCTGGTTCAGTCAGATCGACCCTAAGATCTCCCTGTTTCTTATCCAGTTGAAGATTTCAAGACCTAGTCTGGTTCAGTTAAATCGACCCTAAGATTTTCCTGATTCTTATCCAGTCAAAGGCTTTCTCTGGTTCAGTCAGATCGACCCTAAGATCTCCCTGATTCGTATCCAGTTGAAGATTTCAAGACCTTGTCCGGTTCAGTTAAATCGACCCTAAGATTTTCCTGATTCTTATCCAGTCAAAGGCCTTCTCTGGTTCAGTCAGATCGGCCCTAAGATCTCCCTGTTTCTTATCCAGTTGAAGATTTCAAGACCTTTTCCGGTTCAGTTAAATCGACCCTAAGATTTTCCTGTTTCTTATCCAGTCAAAGGCCTTCTCTGGTTCAGTCAGATCGACCCTAAGATCTCCCTGTTTCTTATCCAGTTGAAGATTTCAAGACCTTGTCCGGTTCAGTTAAATCGACCCTAAGATTTTCCTGTTTCTTATCCAGTCAAAAGGCCTTCTCTAGTCCAGTTAAATCGATCCCTAAAATATTTTCCTGATAAAGACTCAGTAGAAGACATCCAAGATTCTCTCAGCGTTACTGTTGAGGTTGAAGTCGTCCAAGATTCTCTCAGCGTTACTGTTGAGGTTGAAGTCGCCCAAGATTCTCTCCCCGTTACTGCGGAGGTAGTAATCGTCCAAGATTCTCTCAGCGTTCCTGTTGAGGTAGTAATCGCCCAAGGTTCTCTCACCGTCCCGTTGAGGTAGTAACCATCCCTGGTTCATTCATCACCTTTTGAAGCTCCAGATTCAATTCCTGTAACCAGTCAGGGCACATTTACATAAGAGTGTGAAGACCAGCTCCTGTAACAGGCCAGGTAATCATTTTCTTTTTCAGGTACGCAACTTCTCGCTAAGGAATCTCTTACGCGATCGACGTCCAGATGGCATCTATAAGCCCATCCACCTATCCATCACCTCTCAGCATGGCATCTATAAGCCCATCTTCCTATCCATCAATCTCCAAATGGCATCTGTAAGCCCATTCCCCTCCATCACACTACTATGTGAGCGCAAATTTCTGGGCACTCTAGTGTTCAATCATCTTCCACCTTCGGATTACGAAAGGCACGACAGCCAATCTACATCCTCAGGTCTAAGAAGATTGAACAGGGGCAACTGTTGTACCCCAAAATTTTCCCTCCCATATTCTTCAAGATTTGCAAAGAGCATGCTTCAAAATCTCCCCAAGGGTTGCACAGTTCAAAGGCCTCCTAACAGTCAAAAACTAGGGTTTTGGTTCTTGCAAGGAAGTTGAGGTTTTCAAGGGTCCAATCAAGTCCCACATGCCTATAAACATGGTCAAGCATCCTCATACCAAGTTTCAAGACTTACAGCACAAAATTGCACAGTCAAAAACCCTAAATGCCTTACAGTCAACTGCAGGGGCAAAATGGTCATTTGACAGTCAAAAGTTCAAATTTTTGGTCAACATCTTATTTTGAAGCCACAAACATCATTTGATAAATTCTTGATCATGATTCTCAAGGCATGGCTCAAAAAGTCTCAAGATGCAAAAGTTTCCATATTTGGACAGTTGAAAAAGTCAACTGTAACTTGACCAAGGCATAACTTCCACACGGTTTATCAGAAAAATTCCATCCAAAGCTCATTTTGAATAGAATGACATTTCCTACAACTCCTCTTCACACTTCAAGTCCAAGAAATGCTCTCACAAAAAGTTATCAATCTCAACATTATAGGTCATTTTCAAAAGTCAACAAAAAGGGACTTTAAGTCAAAGGCCATAACTTGAGATTGGTAAATCAAAATGACATGGGACCAAAGGCATTGGTTAGAGGACTTCAAGACCTTTCCAAAATGTCCAAGAACATGATCAAAGCTTAAAAATTGAGCAAGATATGCCTTGTGGAAGTTGGGAAAGTTTTGGGAATTTTGAAAAGTCAACTTTACTTCAAATGCCACAAAATTGCTAATGGGCCACATTTTCTTCCAAGAATCATTATCCAAAGGCTATGCACGACCATTTGGCCCAAAGGGGATTTATTTCATCATTTTTTATTATTTATTTGAATTTTTAATCACCATTAATTCATTTAATTAAATAAAATATGAAAAAAATACTAAACAATTGTGTTTGAATCTTTTTATGCAGCACATGCCCTCATTGGTTACTCAAGATTCGTGCATATCAAAAAAGGAAAGATTTGGCCATGATTGGTATCAAAAGACATGAAAAAGATTGAGAAAATATTCATTGAAAATCAAATATTTGATTCATCAAAACATGGACTTTTGGCTTGAATTCTTACCCTAATCCATTAGCATACATATACAGATGCAAAACCTAATGCTCACACCCTTCAAGCTGCGCCCAAACCTAAGAACAAACTTTGCAATTTTTGGTGAAAAAGTCAAAAACTGAAAACTGCATTAAAGGACAATTCTAAGCGAAATAAGGATTCCAATAGCTTGCCAAGGCCTCAAGGAACGTTTCTGGATCAAAACCACTGCTTCTAACGCAAAGAACTGGTAGAACCATGTCTCACTTTTCATGAAAATACTCATAATCGCATCTTGAATTCCTTGCATTTTTCATGTGTTTTTGATGTTGATTTATACTAATGTGCGTCTCCTGAAGCTAATGACATAACTTAATTGAGTTGTAAGGCCCTATATCAAAAAACGCCATGGAAGCTTTCTAGGTTTTCGAAGCTCCTAAATTGGGGACTTTTGCATATGGTAAAATCAGACCATGAGACTTGTACCATTGAAATTGTGACGTTCCAAGGAATCTAAAACATCTATCGCGCCCTTTTTATATTTGTTTAATTCCTATTCGCTATTTTTTTGTATTTCAGATTGTGGGGGTTTAAAACCCCCGCTATCTAGTTTGTTTTTTCAGGCCAAAATGAAGAACAAGTGGGGAAGATGATGCGTGGAAGGCTGTGGTTGGCTGATTCAAAAGCTTGGCGCGCGTTTTTGTGTTCTATACCACTAATGCCTATTTTTTAATATATTAGTTACGCTTCATTATAATAACAAAGTGATCAAATGGCGCAGTTGGTGGAGAGGCACGTTTACAAGTATTAGGACCTGGGTTCGATCCCCAGGTCCCCATATTTCCCTTTGCTTTTTCTTATAACTTGTTCAGGTGCTCCCTCTCTTCAAAGGTCTACCATGCAGCTTCGCCTCTAAGCCTGCCACATGTCTCAGAACATCAATCCAATGGCCATGATCTGAGGAGCACCCTATGCATTGGTCAATGGAGCCCCACGTGACCACCAAAAGTCAACTAGGCCTCCAATAAATGGGCCAAAAATGCTGGAAAATACCTCCAAATTGGGGTCAACACCCCCCATTGGTTTGCTTTTTTCATTCTCTTTATTTTTTTATTTTATTTGTTTTATTTGGTTTTAGTTTAATTCTTTAAATTAATTTTTTTTCTTTAACCTAAAAAATAAAAATAAAAAATCAGAAAGACCAAAAAATATAAATATATTTTATTTAAATGTTTTTTTGTAAATAAATCTTATTAATTAATTTAGTTTTAATTCTAGGTTTAATTTTAATGTTTTTTTAATAAACTAAAAAATGTAGAATTAGGGTTTTATACTTTTATTCCTTTTTTTCTTTTTCACCCTATTTAATTATTAATTACTATTTTGTAAATAAAATTTTCCATGTAAATAATTAATGTAAATTAGGATAAACTAAAAAACATTTTCTTAATAAATAAAAAAACAATTTAGAATTAGGGTTAATTAACTTTTCTTTTTTTTCATTTAATTTTCTTACTAAATTCCATAAATACAAAAAACTCAAAAATAATTTCCTTTCCTTATTTACTTAATTAATTTATTAATTTTAATTCAAGTTCTTTAAAAGGGTCCAACGCCCTCGCATTCGATCGTAATTCTGTTTCGCGCGCTTATTTTATTTCCTTTTTATAAATTTCATGTAATTCTCCCAAAGCTATGTAATAGATCAATTAGGGTATTTATTTCTCGCATTTTGTTTTATTTCAAATCGGGTCTTGGATTAATTTGGCGATGTAGACCCGCGCCTTTGTAATAGCGTAGGACTTTTAATTCCGCATCTTTTAAACTGTTAATAACTTGCATGAAAGAATGAATGCCAAAATAAAAACAAAAGCGTAGATCACCAATGCATGAACACGATAAACATAAATGAACATGACACACAAATCACACACCACCCCTAGGGTACACCTCACTGTTGCCTTGCCCCTCGAAAGGTGGTCGTCGAGTAGAGGATGTTTTAGTAAGTCCTCATGTCCATGAACATGGCATGAGGGTAGCTTCTAAGGTGTCTTCCTATTGCTTTGGTGACCACCATGTCCCGAACCCTCGAATTGACCCGAACACCTCCAACGGTGGTGCTACCTACCTCTCAATGGTGGGATGGCACTACTTTAAGGACATTTACACAGACGAATTCCTTAGGGTAGGTAGACGACTCTAGATACTTGCTCTAATTTCAAAACAAATCAAAAAAATACTTTTCACACCGACACTTTTCAAAAAGCTTTCGAAAGCAACTTTTCAAACACTCTTGAGGACTGATACAAGAGTCGAACTGAAATTTTCAAAGAAACTTTTTTAAACCCACAGTTGAAAAGCAAACAAACAATTTTGAAAACACAAATGAGCAAGTACCTAAGAGCCCATGGATAACCATGGATAGAAAGGGTGCTAACACCTTCCCTTTCTATAATCTACCTCCCGAACCGAGAGAAATCTCTATAAGGAATTTTTCTGTGATTTTGTCCTTTCTATTTGGAGAAAATAAAAGATGGTGGCGACTCTTGCTTCCGCGACATTTCGCGAACCAGCGTTAAACAGTCAGTTCCAGATCCACCGATCACATTCACCGAATGAGACCCGACATGTCCGAAAAGATCAAAGCTGAAGTGATGAAGCAGTTCAATACTGGTTTTCTTGCCGTTACTTCCTATCCATAATGGGTTTCTAACATTGTGCCCGTGCCTAAGAAGGACGGCAAAGTCAGAATGTGTGTAGATTACAGAGACTTAAACAGGGCTAGCCCTAAAGATGACTTTCCACTACCACACATTGACATCTTGGTTGACAACACAGATCAACACAAGGTATTCTCTTTCATGGATGGATTTTCAGGGTACAACCAGATCAAAATGGCCCCTGAAGACATGGAGAAGACTACTTTTGTTACGCAGTGGGGTACCTTCTGCTATAAAGTGATGCCATTCGGACTAAAGAATGCAGGGGAAACCTATCAGCGAGCCATGGTAGCTTTGTTTCATGACATGATACATCATGAGATTGAAGTCTACGTAGACGATATGATAGCCCATTCACAGACAGAAGAAGAACACCTCAACCATCTACAAAAGCTATTTGTCAGGTTAAAGGAATATAAGCTCAGACTGAACCCTAGCAAGTGCACTTTCGGAGTCAGGTCCGGTAAAGTTTTGGGATTCATCGTCAGTAACAAAGGCATCGAGGTTGATCCTGTCAAAGTCAAAGCTATACAAGAAATGCCTGCCCCTCACACTGAGAAGGAGGTCAGAGGTTTCTTGGGACGCCTAAACTACATTGCAAGGTTCATGTCTCACCTAACATCTACCTGTGAACCAATCTTCAAGCTGTTGAAGAAAGATCAGGTGGTTGAATGGAATGATGATTGTCAAGCTGCTTTCGATAAGATCAAGGAGTATTTACTGGAACCTCCTATCTTGATGCCACCCGTTGAAGGAAGACCTTTAATCATGTATCTGACTGTTTTGGATAATTCAATGGGGGTGCATATTGGGCCAACATGACGATTCTGGCCGAAAAGAGCATGCCATTTATTACCTTAGCAAAAAGTTTACCGACTGTGAGACTCGCTACTCACTGCTCGAGAAAACTTGTTGCGCTTTGGTATGGGCCGCTCGCCGGCTAAGGCAGTATATGTTGACACATACCACTTTACTGATTTCTAAAATGGATCTGATCAAGTACATCTTCGAGAAGCCTGCTCTATCCGGAAGAATCGCTAGATGGCAGATGATCCTCACCGAATATGATATACAGTACACAACCCAAAAAGCTATAAAGGGGAGTGTGCTAGCCGATCATCTGGCTCATCAAGCTATCTAAGATTATTAATCCATGAAGTTTGACTTCCCCGACGAGGATATAATGACTTTGAGCAACATTGAAGAAAACAGACCGTATGACGGACTGAACAAGGATCCCGATGGACCCTATACTTTGATGGCGCCTCCAATGCGCTTGGGAACGGTATCGGTGCAGCACTTATCTCTCCAGAAGGTTGCCATACACCTTTCACTGCTAGACTCTGCTTCAGTTGCACCAACAACATGGCCGAGTATGAAGCTTGTATATTTGGTCTCAAGGCTGCTATTGACTTGGGAATCAAATCTTTGGTTGTATTTGGGGACTCAGCTTTGGTTATCAGTCAAATCAAAGGAGAGTGGGATACTAAGAACCCTAACCTCATCCCGTACAAAGAACACATCTTGACATTGTTACCACATTTTGAGCAGATTACCTTCGAGCACTTCCCGCGAGAAGAGAATCAGCTAGCAGATGCGCTAGATACAATGTCATCCATGTTTAAACTTAACTGGGATAATGAGGCACCTCAAATCACCATTGAATGAATGGACGAACCTGTACATTGTCACGAGATTAATACCGAAGAAGTGGTGGACCGACCTTGGTTTCATGACGTTAAAAGGTATCTTGAAGCACAAGAATACCCAGAAGGAGCTTTAGTCAACGACAAAAAGTTCTTAAGGAGGTTCGCGGCCAAGTTCTTTCTGAGCAATGGTATCCTATACAAGCGCAATCTTGATTGTGTCCTACTCCGATGTGTGGACAAGGTTGAATCTGAGTATATCATGGCTGAACTACATAATGGCACCTTTGGCACCCACTCGAGCGGTCATACGATGGCTAAGAAGATTCTACGGGCAGGCTACTACTGGTCTACCATGGAAGCTGATTGTCATCAACATTCTCGTACTTGTCACAAATGCCAAATCTATGCTGACAAGGTACATATTCTCCCAAATCCTCTCAATGTCTTAACAGCTCCTTGGCCATTCGCGATGTGGGGAATCGACATGATTGGAGAGATCAAGCCTACAGCATCCAATGGACACCGTTTCATCCTGGTGGCCATTGATTACTTTACCAAGTGGGTTGAAACAGCTTCCTTCTCCTCCGTTACAAAGATTGTGGTTGCCCGCTTCATCAAACAGAACCTCATATACCGGTATGGTGTCCCCGACAGGATCATTACTGACAACGATACAAATTTGAACAACACTATGATCACCGCTCTATGCAAGCAGTTCAAGATTCAACACCACAATTCATCTCCCTATCGACCCAAGATGAATGGTGTTGTCGAAGCCGCAAACAAAAATATCAAGAAGATCATTCAAAAGATGACAGACACCTACAAGGACTGGCATGAGATGTTACCGTTTGCTTTGCACGAGTACTGTACCACGGCACACACTTCAACTGGGGCAATACCCTTTTCTTTGGTATACGGCATGGAAGTTGTTTTACCTATCGAGGTTCAGATTCCCTCCTTGAGAATCATGAAGGATGCTGGTTTGAGTGAAGACGATTGGACTCAGACTCGGCTTGATCAACTTAACTTGATTGACGAGAAGCGACTTACTGCTATTTTCCATGGTCAGGCGTATCAGAAACGTATGATCAAGGCCTTCAACAAGAAAGTCAAGAGACAAGTATACCAAGTCGGGGACCTTGTAATCAAGCGAATCATCTTACCGTAAAGTGATCCCAGGGGCAAATGGACTCCTACTTACGAAGGACCATTTGTGATCAAAAACATCTTTTCTGGTGGGGCAATGATCCTGACCACCATGGACGGTGACGACCTGCCGCACCCTGCGAATGCAGACATAGTCAACAGATATTACGCATAAACGACCCGACGAGTTGAAAACCCGAAAGGGCAACTTGGGCAAAAATGGGCGTCCCGGTGAATCAAAAACCCGAAAGGGCGGTTCAGGCAAAAATTAGGGATAAACAAAAAAATCGTACACCCGGCAATATGAAAACCCGAAAGGGCGACTTGGGCAAAAAAGGGTTTCCCGGTGGATCGAAAACCCAAAAGGGCGATCCAAGAAAAAGTTAGGGAATTAAAGCGTATGACTATGTCTCGTCGGATCACTTTAAGGACAATCTCTTCATGGACAAGCTCCAAGCTTCTGATCAACCCAATCA
Organism: Vicia faba; assembly: GCA_948472305.1. Classification (NCBI taxonomy): domain Eukaryota; kingdom Viridiplantae; phylum Streptophyta; class Magnoliopsida; order Fabales; family Fabaceae; genus Vicia; species Vicia faba. The sequence goes on along the minus strand of OX451735.1, from coordinate 1,328,262,223 downwards.
TCTGCGGATGAAGCGATGGATAGACAAGATACTCAAAGTTATGAAGGCTATAGCAGAATGGGAACCCCATGGAATTATTACACATAGCCATCTTTCTTTGTATAAAATTTTTCTCAATTTTACGACAACATTCTCTTACTAGGATGTATGTCTCCTTTGTACAAAATACTTACACAAAGTTAATATAAAGATACTTCAAAGTGCAGAAAAATTGTTCGCCTTTTCTTTCTTTTCTACTCTTATGTTTTATTTGAAAATGTCCAATGATTTATTAAATGAGCATATGCATTTGAATATAATCACTTCTTACAAATAAAATGAAATGAGAAAGGATAATTACTGATAGGTTGAAAGTATAGGAAAACGTCTTTAGGCTATTCCAGAAAAAAATCTCCTGCAATACATCATCCAGATCTTCGACAGAGCTAAAGCCTTGAAAGATATACCCCCAGCTGAGTTAAGTTTCAAAATCCATATCAGATTGGAGTTTCCAAACTCCCAACCCCCAGCGGAGCCAGAAAACTTTAAACTGCAAACCCTCAGTGAAGATGAAGCTTTCTTCCCCAACAGAATCCAAAACTTCAATCTTTAAACCCTGGTAGAAATCATCCAGTTTCCTCCATTGTCCCTGAAGAGTCACTTTAAAACCAGGCAATTCCCCAGAGAGTTATTCTTCCCCAGTGAAGTCCCCACGATCGAACCAGGACGTCATGAAGATCCCCAGCAGAGATGAAACTTTGATCTACTAATCCCCAGAGGAAAACATTCAGTTTTCCCCTGATATCCCCAACAGAATGGAGATTCTCATTCTTGAAGTCCCCAGTAGATTGGCATACAACCCAAACTCCTGATCTCCCCATCAGTATAGCTTCTCTTCACGGAGTTTATCAAAGATCTTAAATCTCCAGCAGTGGTCTTAGATTTATTTTCCCCGACAGCGGTCAAAGATTTCATTATCTCCAGCTATCCAGGATTTATTTTCCTCAGCAAAATAGCTAATCGGCTTACATGCACATACATTACATTCATAAATCATAAACATTGATAAAACACATCTCATTGCATCATACATTTCATGCAACATAACTTTGTATTTTCAGCTAACATTCTACCCTTTTCAGGATAAACTCAATAGCTATCTAAAACAGATGTTCAAAACTCAAAAAACGGCTTAGAGATGCTCCAGACACGGACGCTCTCTTATTTTCTTATTCAAATCAAGGGGCAGATTCTTAGTTCAGTTATGAAGCCTGGGTTCGACCAGATAATACTTTGATTATATTGAAGCCCGAAGATCGACCGGAAAATAGTTGAATCCCCTGCAAATCCTTCTGAAGATTGGACGTCGACCAGATAGGAAGAAAAGTATTATGAAGCCTGGATGTTGACCAGATAGAAATACAAGATTGTGAAGCCTGGATGTTGACCAGATAACAGTAAGGTACACTGTGAAGCTTGGATGTTGACCAAATAACAGTTTACTTGGCCAATTACTTTGAAGCCCGGATTCAACCGGATATTAGTAAGCCCCAAATAAAAAGGGAAAACCGGATGCGACCGGATAACCATTTGATTTCCTTCTTAAGACTGGACGTCGACCAGATAGGAAGCAAAGTATTGTGAAGTCTGGATGTTGACCAGATAGCAATACAAGATTGTGAAGCCTGGATGTTGACCAGATAACAGTAAGGTACACTGTGAAGCTTGGATGTTGACCAAATAACAGTTTACTCGGCCAATTACCTTGAATCCCGGATCCAGCGGTATATTGGTAGGCCCTAAAATCAAGAGGAAAACCGGAGGCGACCGGATAACCACTTGATTTCCTTCTGAATCCTGGATGTTGACCAGATAGGAAGTACAAGACTGTAAAGCCTGGATGTTGACCATATAACAGTTCATTGTCACCTCTCCAACCAAAAGATGACTCCCCAGTAGAATAACAGACGACTGAAGTTTTATTTCTATCATAACAGAGATCAGCATTCCCCAGCATAGTACTCCTTAACAACAGGTGTATGTGCCCTCACAAAGGAATCTCTTATACGATCAATTTTTCTTGGATGGTGTGATCGGTGGATCTGGAACTGACTGTTTAACGCTGGTTCGCGAAATGTAGCGGTAAGCAAGAGTCGCCACCGTCTTTTATTTTCTCCAACATGGACAGGACAAAAGCACAGCAAAATTCCTTATGAGATGTTTCTCGGTTCGGGAGGTAGATTTATAGAAAGGGAAGGTGTTAGCACCCTTTCTATCCATGGTTATCCATGGGCTCTTAGATACTTGCTCATTTGTGTTTTCAAAAGTGTTTGCTTTTCAATTGTGAGTGAGTTTGAAAAAGTTTCGTTTAAAGATTTCAGATCGACTCTTGTATCAGTCCTCAAGAGTGTTTGAAAAATTGTTTTGAAAGCTTTTTGAAAGTGTCGGTGTGAAAAGAGTTTTGATTTGTTTTTTAATAGAGAAAGTATCTACGAGTCATCCATCTACCCTAAGGAATTAGGCTGTGTAAATGTCCTTAAGGTAGTGCCATCCCACCATTGAGAGATAGGTAGCACCACCGTTGGAGGTGTTTGGGTCAATTCGAGTTTAGGGACAGTGTGGTCACCAGAGCAACAGTAGGACACCTTAGAAGCTACCCTTATGCCATTGATCCTTTTTAATTCCGAGGCAACCGTTTCGAGGCAACTTTTCCGAGGCAACCGTTTCGAGGCAACTGGATCATGGACATAAGGACTTACTAAAACGTCATATACTTGACGACCACGTTTCGAGGGCAAGGCAACAGTGAGGCGTACCCTAAGAGTGGTGTGTGAATTTGTGTGTTATTTTCATGTTATGTTTTATCTTGTACATGTATCATGGTGATCTACGCTTGTTTTTAATTTAGTCATTCATTCTTTCATGCAAAGTTTAGCAGTTTAAAAGTGCGGAAATTTAAATGCGGAAAGTAAAATCCTACGCTATTACAAGGCGCGGGTCTATACATCGCCAAATTACAAATACCCGTTTTTGATAAAGATGCGGAAAGTAAATAAATTCCTAATTACTATTACATGGCTTGAGCAGTTACATAATATTCACAAAGGAAAATAAGAATAAATGCGCGAAAGGAATAATAATAGAACGTTCGAGGGTGTTGGACCCTTTTTGAAATTAAATTGAAATTAAAGAACTAATTAATTATTTAATTAAAAGAAAAGAAATGTTTTTTATGTTTTTTGTATTTAATGAAATAAGAAAAGAATTTAAAATTAGAAGGAAACCCTAGTTCTAAATATTTTTAATTATTAAAGAAAAGGTTAAAGTTTAAAACCTAATTTATGCTAATTAATTATTTACATATTTATTTACAAAATATTTAGTAATTAATAATAATAATAATAATGATGAGAAAATTATTTGTTAAAAAAAATGAAAAGGTTAAAAAACCCTAATTTCTACATATTTTATTAATTTAAGAAAATATTAAAGTTTTAAAACCTAAATTAACTAAGTTAATTGTTAGATTTTATTTACAAAATAAATTAATTTAAATATTAATTAAATATATTTTAGTTTCTGATTTTTTTATTTATGAAAATTAATTTATGAAATTAAAGAAAACAATTAAAATAATTAATAGAATTAAGAAAGAAAAACAAATTAAAAATTAAAAATTGATGCAAACCATGGGGGGTATCAGACCCATTTAGGAGGTTTTTTGGAAGTAATTTGGCCCATTAGACAAAAAGCCTTGTTTGACTTTCTGGCATCACGTGCGTGTTCATTGACTCCTGAGTACCGTGGTCTGCATTCTTTGGCCATTGAATTGGGTTTCATGGCCATTTGTGTTATGGCCTCAATGTTCCTTAATCTTCTCAGGATGTCTGTCTCGTCATGCATAAGTTGTTCTTTTGGCCATTTGGCTTTTGGCTTTTGGCCATTTGGCTTTTGGTCATTTGGCTTTTGGCCTCAATGTTCCTAAATGAACCTGCATGGGATCCTGTCTAAATCTGCAGTGTTGAATCTCACGAACACATTAAATAAAATCATAAAATGCAAATAAAACCAATATATGAAGAAATTTAATGTTTAGGCACAATATGGCATGTATGAATGATTATACCCTTTTGATCATAGAGATCAAATCAATCTTACCCTTACTGGAAAATTAGTGAACTGAATGCTTTTATGCCTTTTGGATCATGGAGATCAAGCCAGCCTTACCCTTACTGAAGAAGTAGTAAGGTGTTGGTTTGTAACTGTGATGGCTTGTTTGTGGTGAGAGAGGGATTTGTAATAAGGATTTCAAGGTTTTAGGGTTCTTGAAAGAATTTGATATTCTAACAGTGTTGTGGCAAGGTTTTTTCTCTCTTCTCCTCCTCCCTGGTTTGTGTGAAAAGAAGATGATTATATAATGGAAATTAGGGTAAAGAAAATGGGCTTTGAATATGCAATTGGGCCTCCAATGTTCACTTGAGTTCGCCACTTTCCAGGCTAAATCGCAGGGACTTAAGAGAAATTTTTGAAGTTGAAACGTGAAAACAAAATGTAGCTAATATCGAGAACTAACTCCTGTTTGAAAATCGACTCAATCGGATAAACGGTGAATTAGTTATGAATTTTTGAAGTTTCAGCTCAGACAAACTTATTTTGGGCTCCAGTGTCGACTCTGACACGTTCTTCAATAAAAAACTGGTATTGATCGGAGCATAATCCGGTCTCGACTTTTGAAGAAAAGTTGTAGATCTATGAGTCAGGGACCTTGTGTAAAAATATGAGCCTAATCCGATAAAAATTGACCGAGTTATGAATTTTCGAAGTTTCGGCCCAGATGAAATAATATTCAGCATTCAGGATTTTCAGCGTGTCACGCACTCTGAGCAAAAAACGAAGGCCTTTTGAATACTGTTTGAACTCAATACCTTCTGTGAAAATGTAGCCAACTCAATTTTTGAAATTTTGGCGCCGGAACCAGCTCGATACGATGAAAATCGACCAAGTTATGATTTTCTGAACATGACGCAAATAAACTTCTGTCACAAATTTTCTGTGCGAAAATACTTGATAAATCCACATTTTTGAAGACCTTCTGATCAAAATTGGCTTCCAGCCGTGAGAGATGAAAACGTAGGTAATGTCAAGACGGAATTTTGGCCACCGGAATGGGTTCAAAACGAGTCACGATCTTCAAGTTATGAATTTTTTAGCGCGTAACAACTGCACTTTCAGCACACTTTTTCACCATATTTCTTCAAGAAAACTCGCACATTCGGATACATTCTTTAAAGAATTGACTCTTGAGCCGAACCTGAATTTGAGAATACGTTATCAGAGATATCTTGGCGAAAGAATACCTGAATATGACGCGCCGGGTTGGACTTGTGAATTTTTCTTGAAATATTTTGAGAAATATGGGAGGGCAAATTTTGGGGTACAACAGTTGCCCCTGTTCAATCTTCTTAAACCTGGGGATGTAGATTGGCTTGCGTGCCTTTCGTGATCCGAAGGTGGAAGATGATTGAACACTAGAGTGCCCAGAAATTTGCGCTCACATAGTAAAGTATCAGCAGCGTGATGGCGGGAATGGGCTTATAGATGCCATTTGGAGATACGATGGATAGGGGGATGGGCTTATAGATGCCATCTGGAGGTGTCGATCGCGTAAGAGATTCCTTAGCGAAAACTTGCGTACCTGAAAAAGAAAATAATTACCTGGCCTGTTACAGGAGTTGATCTTCAAACTCTTTATGCAGATGTGCCCTGGCTGGATACAGGTATCGAATCTTTAAACTCTTCAGACGTGCCCTGGCAAGATACAGGAATCGAGTCCAGAGAATATAGTCGTCAACAGATACACCCTGGCGAGATACCGGAATCAGATCTTCAAACTCTTCAGACGTGCCCTGGCAGGATACAGGAATCGAGTTTGGAATTAGTCGTCAACAGATACACCCTGGCAAGATACAGGAATCGGATCTTCAAACTCTTCAGACGTGCCCTCAACGGGACGATGAGAGAACCTTGGACGATTACTATCTCAACGGGACGATGAGAGAACCTTGGACGATTACTACCTCAATGGGACGATGAGAGAACCTTGGATGATTACTACCTCAACGGGACGATGAGAGGACCTTGGACGATTACTACCTCAACGGGACGATGAGAGAACCTTTGGGCGATTACTACCTCAACGGGACGATGGGAGAACCTTTGGGCGATTACTACCTCAACGGGACGATGAGAGAACCTTTTGGCGATTACTAACTCAACGGGACGATGAGAGAACCTTTGGGCGATTACTACCTCAACGGGACGATGAGAGGACCTTGGACGATTACTACCTCAACGGGACGATGAGAGAACCTTTGGGCGATTACTACCTCAACGGGACGATGAGAGAACCTTTGGGCGATTACTACCTCAACGGGACGATGAGAGAACCTTTGGGCGATTACTACCTCAACGGGACGATGAGAGAACCTTTGGGCGATTACTACCTCAACGGGACGATGAGAGGACCTTGGACGATTACTACCTCAACGGGACGATGAGAGAACCTTTGGGCGATTACTACCTCAACGGGACGATGAAAGAACCTTTGGGCGATTACTACCTCAACGGGATGATGAGAGAACCTTTGGGCGATTACTACCTCAACGGGATGATGAGAGAACCTTGGACGATTACTACCTCAACGGGACGATGAGAGAACCTTTGGGCGATTACTACCTCATCGGGACGATGAGAGAACCTTGGACGATTACTACCTCAACGGGACGATGAGAGAACCTTTGGGCGATTACTACCTCAACGGGACGATGAGAGAACCTTTGGGCGATTACTACCTCAACGGGACGATGAGAGAACCTTGGACGATTACTACCTCAACGGGACGATGAGAGAACCTTTGGGTGATTACTACCTCAACGGGACGATGAGAGAACCTTTGGGCGATTACTACCTCAACGGGACGATGAGAGAACCTTTGGGCGATTACTACCTCAACGGGACGATGAGAGAACCTTTGGGCGATTACTACCTCAACGGGACGATGAGAGAACCTTTGGGCGATTACTACCTCAATGGGACGATGAGAGAACCTTTGGGCGATTACTACCTCAACGGGACGATGAGAGAACCTTGGACGATTACTACTTCAATGGGATGATGAAGGAATCTTGGACGTCTTCTACTTCAAAAGGTAAAGACTTTTATCTGTTGATCGTTCTTTTCCTGAAAAAGTAACGAGTTAGTTGTATGCAATGTCATAATGTATGACATGCATGATGTCATGATGTTCTCAAAAATAAATGAGATTGGGGTGATACGATGCGTGTATGCATGTATCATAATGTATGACAAGGTGATGTTTATAAATGTATTTTTGTCTAGGAAAATAAATCCTTGACGGGTGTCGGGAAGTTGAATCCTGGGCTGATATGGAAGAGTAGAGCTCTGTTTCCGCTGGGGGTGATGGTTGCAAGAATACCGGTAGAAGAAGATGACTCCGTTGGGGAACAAACTTGGCGAATAGATTACTCTGCGGGGAATGCTCTGTGGGGAGAGGAATACTTTGCTGAGGTTGATGATAACTCCGCTGGGGATTCCATTGGTAAGTCATGTTGGGAGATCTGATGAACTCCGCTGGGGATAGGAAGACTTCGTCGGGGACGATCTCTCCGTGCCAATTGGCTGAGGATAACCCAGTTATATCCTGGTGGGGAAATAAACTTTGAATAAAGCCGGGGGAGCGTTCGTACTATGCGGATGACAAGCTTCCACAATCTACTGGGGATAAGCTTTAAGACCTGCTGGGGATATGGATTCCACTTTCCTGGGGAAACTTTTGGACTGGACTCTCTTGGGAAAATTTTTTTGAGATGTACTGGGGAAGTGGCTCCACCGAATGTCTGGTATTCCGCCGGGGAACAATCTTAGATCAAGACTGCCGGGGATGCTTGTTAAGAATGTTTGTATACTCCGTTGGGGAATGTTGAGATCCGCGGGGGATAATCCAACTTCCTTGAGGTTGATAGTGGACTAACTCTGCTTGGGGAGAGTATCGCTGACTTGCTGGCTCACTCTCTAGGGAATTAAGATATCTTGGTCATGTTTTTCAATCGAACCTACCTTTGTACCTTGTGGACAGAGCAATTAGATCGCTTAGACAACTCATTATTGCCCCTGTTTCTGATGTGGGAGAGGAAGATGCTTGTGGAGGTGCTTGATGACTGCCGATTTGACAAATCTTCTTCTGGTAGGCAAGTGATGAGATGACAGGACATAGTCGTACGCTCTGATCCCTAATTTTTTCCTGGACCGCCCTTTCAGGTTTTCAGTCCACCGGGATACCCATTTTTGCTCAAGCCGCCTTTTCAGGTTTTCGACTTGCCGGGTGTACAGATTTTTCATTTTCATCCCTTATTTTGCCCGAACCCTTTTGGTTCGCCGGGAAGCCCTTATTTTTGCCTAGGTGTGTCAACCTAGCGGGTAGTATTTTTTTGACTATGTCCACACTCTCAGGATGTAGGGAGGTGCCCCTGTCAGTAGCATTGTGTGGCCATATTACCAGAAGATGTCTGATCGTGCAAGATTTGTTGCTGGAATTCCTGTCCAATGCCCCAAGTGACTTAGGCGGAGATTTTCCCCTGGTTATCTTGGCATTTTGAGAGATTCTCCGAATCTTGACTGAATTGCCCCAGATGATGGACAATAATCACGTCTGCCCCTTGATTGGAAGTGCTTTTGTTCACTAGGTATTCATCGTGCGAATTTTCCTGCTGTTCAAACAAATAGTTATATGCAAACAATGTTATATCAAAAATGCAAAGCTTATGCCTGTCTTGAAGATTTTGAAAATGCATTCTTTTTCCTAAAACAAGTGAATGTTTGTAAAACGTGATGTCAACTTCGTATTTACTGTAGACCTTAAGGAGTCAGGATACCTTTCGTAACAGTATGCTTTCAAACTAACCCATGCTTCAGCTAGGACTTTTAAGGGTTGTAACGTGGCCTGGTTCACGGTTTAAGAAACAAAGGATAAAGGCTCAAATTTTATTTGTACCCACCCGTTCTTCGTGATGTTCTTCAAACCTAAACTCAGCTAATCGTGCGTTAGACCTTGTTTGAGTCTTTATCCTGATATTCCGGTGATGGTTCGGATATTGATAGTTTATTTCGAATAGGCAGTCATTCCCTTTTTTGTTGAGGGTTTGTATGACCTCTTTCTTTTTGATTTTTCTATCCCTAAATTTTGTCTGAACTGTTTCTTTTGTGATTACAATCAGCGGGATGCCCCAGTTTTGTAAGTCTCCTTCATAGGTTTTGACTTAATGGGTTTTTATTTTGAGAAGTAATGACTGCCTGTCTTTATGATTGTTCGGAACCATCACTGTCTTTTGTTTCAGAAGGACTTCTTTTGATGCCATTCGTTGTGCACCTGGATCATCTGAGAGAACTACCCTTCCCCAGGTTATGATTAAGGGTTTTAATTTTCGAAAAGAAAAACTCCTACTTCTTTGGCTCAGAGGGGTTGACGAGGGATTATCTTCCTTATAACTCCAGTGTTTAGGGATTTGAAACAATGCTTGTACTTCATCAGCGGGATCTGTTCAAAAGCATACTGTAAAGATCGTGGTATCGTTTTCGTCATCCTCCCTCAAGAGGCTTAGAATTATTAATCGAGCATTGAACATCACAAAAATGAAAGCAATTTTAAATATAGCGAATGCGAATATATTGATTCAAAACAGACATATGTGATGCATTGATAAAGTAATAAAGTTTGCTATGACAATAATTGTTTGTATAATCAAAAGAAAATTACAACTTGAAAATTCTAATGGGAAAAAGGTCTTCTTATCTCAGGACTTGTTACTTCAAATGATGCATCCTGTAGGGATAGTAGAAGAACTCAGCCTGACCCACTTGGGTGAAATCCACTGCTCCTTCATTAATCAGGTCCTGGACCTTGTTTTTCAGCGCCCAGCAGTCGGCAGTGTCATGTCCGGGACTATCAGAGTGGTATGCACACCTTTTGTTGGGATGATAGTTAGGAGCAGAGATGTTGGGATTCCGGGGAGGAGCTCTTAGTGTAATCAGATTCAGTTTCAACAGGTGTTGTAAAGCTTGAAACAACGGCATGTTAAGCTGGGTGAACTGCCTCTTGGACCTGCTTGGCTTATTCTGATCAACCTGTTGCTCTGGGTGAGGTTGATGCTGGGCTTGTGAAGTGGTAGCAATTTGGAGAGTTCTATTCTTCACCATACCAGATTCTTTTCCTCTTGGAAGCTGATCAAAGACCCGGTCCCTGACTTGGACTGATTGCTTCATGTCTGATCTGTCTTGGTGGAGCTGACTGATCATGGTCCTCAACTCTTCTTGCTCCCGAGCTAAACCTTGGATGAGAGCCCTTTGCCCTAGCATCTGGGTTTTCATTGTATCTACCTCAGCTTGCAGACGTTTCAGCCGTTCGTCTTTGTCATCTTTGGGACTTTTCATGGCCAAATTCCCCGTGAGGAGTGTCCTCAACTCTTCTTGCCCCTTGGATAGGCTTAAGAAGATCTCCCTGAACTGAGTCTCTTGAGCATGAAGATTCTGGTTATCTTGTTGGCAAGCCATTGCTGAAATAAACAGCAGAGAAGGTAAGTGACCTGTAACAAGGGTACCTGTAATGCAATGATATGTATGATATGCATGCAATGTTTTCAAGGATCTCGCGGGGTAAACAAGAAAAATTGTTAGAATTTGAATTTTGTAGCTTGATTGAAGGAACTTCATGTTATTGAGAGTCCTTCTTCAAGGGTCAAAGCTCACCATATCGAGTGGGTCATAGCCCCTGACAACCTTGGCTAGAGGAAAATAAATCCCCTTTTGCCCCTTGCTAGACAGTTGGTTCATCATGACCTGCATCACAAGCCCTTGAGATCCTTGAAACGGGTCAGTCTTTATGCAGGATGCATGCAATGGTATGATGTTATGCTATGCATGGGGTAATGTAGGTAAACCCTGTTATGAGTCCCAATTAAGGACTGTAAGCAAAACCTGCAAGAAACTCAAGTGTCAGATAACAAGCATGTAAATAGTCAAGTTGGAAGGCACACAAGTCACACAAGAGAGCCCTTAGAGTTTAGGCCAGCATGAGGTTTGGGGTACTACCCTCTTGAAGTTGGTGGGCTCAAAACCTGTCCTATCAGAAGTAACCGGGTTCTAAGGGTCCCAATATCATTGGATTGCTTTCATTGTTCATCGTTTCGATTTAGCCACTGAACTGGCGATCGAAATATTCCAAGAAAATAACCCTCAATTGAGTGTAGTATCGAGTATCAACCAACCTCGGACTGCACCAAAGTCAATTATCTCACTACCCTAAAGAGGCCAAGATGGTTCAATTAAGGTTCCTAAGGTCAGTTGATGCTTCACGACACCACGCGGCGGCCCCGTACTCTCCTTGACTGGACTCAAGGGTTACCGATACTCACCAAAGTGCCACATCAACGTAGCAGACTGCTTCAACCATGTCGGTATACTCCGCACAGTTCCCTCACAGCCTTGTTGCTACTTTCTAAGAAGGTATCCCCCAGATCCGGGTTAGGATCTATAGAACTCCCAAGACAGTACCCACAATGATAAAGCAAGCAATTCAGACAATTGAAAACACAAGTGATCTTAGTCCTAAGGTACACCTCACTTTTACAAATCTCCCCAGCAGAGTCGCCAGTTCTGTGATCGGTGGATTTGGAACTGACTGTTTAACGCTGGTTCGCGAAATGTCGCGGTAAGCAAGAGTCGCCACCGTCTTTTATTTTCTCCAACATGGACAGGACAAAAGCACAACAAAATTCCTTATGAGATTTTTCTCGGTTCGGGAGGTAGATTTATAGAAAGGGAAGGTGTTAGCACCCTTTCTATCCATGGTTATCCATGGGCTCTTAGATACTTGCTCATTTGTGTTTTCAAAAGTGTTTGCTTTTCAATTGTGAGTGAGTTTGAAAAAGTTTCGTTTAAAGATTTCAGATCGACTCTTGTATCAGTCCTCAAGAGTGTTTGAAAAATTGTTTTGAAAGCTTTTTGAAAGTGTCGGTGTGAAAAGAGTTTTGATTTGTTTTTGAATAGAGCAAGTATCTACGAGTCATCCACCTACCCTAAGGAATTAGGCTGTATAAATGTCCTTAAGGTAGTGTCATCCCACCATTGAGAGATAGGTAGCACCACCGTTGGAGGTGTTCGGGTCAATTCGAGTTTAGGGACAGTGTGGTCACCAGAGCAACAGTATGACACCTTAGAAGCTACCCTTATGCCATTGATCCTTTTTAATTCCGAGGCAACCGTTTCGAGGCAACTTTTCCGAGGCAACTGGATCATGGACATAAGGACTTACTAAAACGTCCTATACTTGACGACCACGTTTCGAGGGCAAGGCAACAGTGAGGCGTACCCTAAGAGTGGTGTGTGAATTTGTGTGTTATTTTCATGTTATGTTTTATCTTGTACATGTATCATGGTGATCTACGCTTGTTTTTAATTTAGTCATTCATTCTTTCATGCAAAGTTTAGCAGTTTAAAAGTGCGGAAATTTAAATGCGGAAAGTAAAATCCTACGCTATTACAAGGCGCGGGTCTATACATCACCAAATTACAAATACCCGTTTTTGATAAAGATGCGGAAAGTAAATAAATTCCTAATTACTATTACATGGCTTGAGCAGTTACATAATATTCACAAAGGAAAATAAGAATAAATGCGCGAAAGGAATAAAAATAGAACGTTCGAGGGTTTTGGACCCTTTTTGAAATTAAATTGAAATTAAAGAACTAATTAATTATTTAATTAAAAGAAAAGAAATGTTTTTTATGTTTTTTGTATTTAATGAAATAAGAAAAGAATTTAAAATTAGAAGGAAACCCTAGTTCTAAATATTTTTAATTATTAAAGAAAAGGTTAAAGTTTAAAACCTAATTTATGCTAATTAATTATTTACATATTTATTTACAAAATATTTAGTAATTAATAATAATAATAATAATGAGAAAATTATTTGTTAAAAAAAATGAAAAGGTTAAAAAACCCTAATTTCTACATATTTTATTAATTTAAGAAAATATTAAAGTTTTAAAACTTAAATTAACTAAGTTAATTGTTAGAGTTTATTTACAAAATAAATTAATTTAAATATTAATTAAACATATTTTAGTTTCTGATTTTTTTATTTATGAAAATTAATTTATGAAATTAAAGAAAACAATTAAAATAATTAATAGAATTAAGAAAGAAAAACAAATTAAAAATTAAAAATTGATGCAAACCATGGGGGGTATCAGACCCATTTAGGAGGTTTTTTGGAAGTAATTTGGCCCATTAGACAAAAAGCCTTGTTTGACTTTCTGGCATCACGTGCGTGTTCATTGACTCCTGAGTACCGTGGTCTGCATTCTTTGGCCATTGGATTGGGTTTCATGGCCATTTGTGTTCTGGCCTCAATGTTCCTTAATCTTCTCAGGATGTCTGTCTCGTGATGCATAAGTTGTTCTTTTGGCCATTTGACTTTTGGCTTTTGGCTTTTGGCTTTTGGCCATTTGGCTTTTGGCTTTTGGCCATTTGGCTTTTGGCCTCAACGTTCCTAAATGAACCTGCATGGATCCTGTCTAAATCTGCAGTGTTGAATCTCACGAACACATTAAATAAAATCATAAAATGCAAATAAAGCCAATATATGAAGAAATTTAATGTTTAGGTACAATATGGCATGTATGAATGATTATACCCTTTTGATCATGGAGATCAAATCAATCTTACCCTTACTGGAAAATTAGTGAACTGAATGCTTTTATGCCTTTTGGATCATGGAGATCAAGTCAGCCTTACCCTTACTGAAGAAGTAGTAAGGTGTTGGTTTGTAACTGTGATGGCTTGTTTGTGGTGAGAGAGGGATTTGTAATAAGGATTTCAAGGTTTTAGGGTTCTTGAAAGAATTTGATATTCTAACAGTGTTGTGGCAAGGTTTTTTCTCTCTTCTCCTCCTCCCTGGTTTGTGTGAAAAGAAGGTGATTATATAATGGAAATTAGGGTAAAGAAAATGGGCTTTGAATATGCAATTGGGCCTCCAATGTTCACTTGAGTTCGTCACTTTCCAGGCTAAATCTCAGGGACTTAAGAGCAATTTTTGAAGTTGAAACGTGAAAACAAAATGTAGCTAATATCGAGAACTAACTCCTGTCCGAAAATCGACTCAATCGGATAAACGGTGAATTAGTTATGAATTTTTGAAGTTTCAGCTCAGACAAACTTATTTTGGGCTCCAGTGTCGACTCTGACACGTTCTTCAATAAAAAACTGGTATTGATCGGAGCATAATCCGGTCTCGACTTTTGAAGCAAAGTTGTAGATCTATGAGTCAGGGACCTTGTGTAAAAATATGAGCCCAATCCGATAAAAATTGACCGAGTTATGAATTTTCGAAGTTTCGGCCCAGATGAAATAATATTCAGCATTCAGGATTTTCAGCATGTCACGCACTCTGAGCAAAAAACGAAGGCCTTTTGAATACCGTTTGAACTCAATACCTTCTGTGAAAATGTAGCCAACTCAATTTGTGAAATTTTGGCGCCGGAACCAGCTCGATACAATGAAAATCGACCAAGTTATGATTTTCTGAACATGACGCAAATAAACTTCTGTCACAAATTTTCTGTGCGAAAATACTTGATAAATCCACATTTTTGAAGACCTTCTGATCAAAATTGGCTTCCAGCCGTGAGAGATGAAAACGTAGATAATGTCAAGACGGAATTTTGGCCACCGGAATGGGTTCAAAACGAGTCACGATCTTCAAGTTATGAATTTTTTAGCGCGTAACAACTGCACTTTCAGCACACTTTTTCACCATATTTCTTCAAGAAAACTCGCACATTCGGATACCTTCTTTAAAGAATTGACTCTTGAGCCGAACCTGAATTTGAGAATACGTTATCAGAGATATCTTGGTGAAAGAATACCTGAATATGACGCACCGGGTTGGACTTGTGAATTTTTCTTGAAATATTTTGAGAAATATGGGAGGGCAAATTTTGGGGTACAACAGATGGCATCTTTAAGCCCATCTCTGACAAGATTCTGTCACATCTCCAAATGGCATCTTTAAGCCCATTCCCTCAGCTATACTCTGACGAGTGCAAATTTATGGGCACTCTAGTGTCCAATCCTCTTTTACCTTCGAGTCACGAAAGGCAAACCCGCCAATCTAACTCTTCAAGTTCAAGAAGATTGAACAAGGGAAGATGTTGTACTCCAAAATTTGCCCTCTCATTTTATCAAAATTTCTCATCACAAAGCTCTTTGAACTTAAGACCAGATTAGAGTTTTGCACTGCTCAAGACATCTCCTTGCACTGTTGACCTGAATTAAGGTTTGAGTTTGCACAAGGGTTTTTGGACTTTCAATGCTCAAAATGACTTTCATACTTCATCTTGGATCCCCAAGATTGCCTCTACCAAGTTTCAAGCTTTGAATCATATTTTTGCCCAATCAATTGGACAGTTGACCTAAAAATCAATTGTATTGGGAAAAAGTCAACTATGGCCAATTTACAGTCAAACCTCATAAATTTTGATCCACATCAACATTATAGACTCATATGAACCATTTTATCAAGTTTGGACCTCAACTCCTCAAGAAATTTGATCAGATCATCAAAAGGGCAAAATGGTCATTTTTAGGGTTTTGACTGCACAAGGGCAATTTCTAACTTTTGACCTAGCCAATGGAAAATTGGGCTCAATCATGGATCCAAGGACTCAATGGCATCATATTGACCTATTCACAAGGTTCAAAAGATCTCAAATGCATTGGATTGACAGATGAATTTTCCAATCAACTGATCAAAATTTGATTGTACACTGAAAAGTCAAACTTTGACTTTTTGGTCAAAATCAAGTGCCAAGGGTCATTTTTCATCAAGATATGTCAAAACATGAAACTTATTCATCAAGAAAACCAATTTTGCAAATTAGGGTTTAAAGTTGAAAATTTTCATAACTTAGAATTTTTCTAAGTTATGAAATTTCCTTAATTTTTCCCAACTTTGACCAACATTTTCACCATGATGAAATTGGATTCAAACAAAACTTCTAACATGAACGTTGTAGTCCTCCACAAAGTCTACAACTTTGATTCACAAAGTTTTCCCAAAAGAATCTTGGATCTCAAGTTATGATTTTTGGAACAAGGGTCCATGAAACTTTTAACTTAGTGAAATTTTGCCCTAGTTTAGGCAGGATTTTGACCTATCTTCATGGCCATTTTTCACATAGTTCCACTTGGAATCTCAAATTTCATTTCAAAGATGGAATATATATAATGTTGCAAGCTTTCCAAAATGTCCAATAACTCTCCAAACTCATTTGTGGTTAGGGAGAATCGAAGGGTTGAAGTTGGCAAAAACTCACTTTTTATCCATGGCATGTTCATAGTGATACAAGTTGCAAACTCTAATCAGCTTGCTTTGTACTTGATTACAGGTCTCAAAACCATTCCATACTCAATAATTAAATGCAAATACATTGCTCTAAGGCTTTGTTTTGGTCATAAGAGGATTGCACACAAGATTAATCCTTATATAGAAAAAGCAACATTACCATTTTTGCTCAAATCTTGCTTTATGTCAAAACTGCATCCTTGAGCATTGAACCATATCTTGTGCAGCAAATCAAATCCACAAACTTGAGGGGCCAAGATCATAGTGTGCAAGCTGATAGATAGCCTGTACAGGCCTGCTTTGCATCACTTGTCCACTTTTACTTCATATACAAGAAACATGTCAAAATTCAGAGAACTTACACATCTGTGAGAA
This sequence comes from Vicia faba, assembly GCA_948472305.1. Classification (NCBI taxonomy): domain Eukaryota; kingdom Viridiplantae; phylum Streptophyta; class Magnoliopsida; order Fabales; family Fabaceae; genus Vicia; species Vicia faba. The sequence goes on along the minus strand of OX451735.1, from coordinate 1,328,245,391 downwards.
CCAACCTTGGCAAGCATTTGGAACAAGTTTCTCACATCCCCTTGAGTCAGAAACACGAGCCTTTGAGCCCTCAAACCTCCCATAGCACAAAATCTTCTTCATTTGGCAAAACAGGGCTCTCCTTGTAGTTTGATTTCCATAGCACAAATCCCTCGTGCATTTTGCCTCAAACTGGTTCAAACACCTTCCTCATAACTCATCCAAGCTATCCCAACCCTTAAACACTGACTATAACTCCATTTACAAGGTTTTCCATTTTTGATTTCAGCTTGCGCAGGTTGAGTTATGTAGGCTTGTTCAAGCACATTCAAGGCAAGCTAGGCATTGGGGAAGGTCAGAGGAAGTTCAAGCAAGCTCCCAAACACCTCAGGCCTCACTGAAAAGCTCCACATTGCCATACACGAAGTTAACTGAAACAGGTTTTTGTCGACTTCCTATCTCTCTATTTAGGAATAATTAGGCTTAGGTTTGTGAATAAAAAATGTAGTATTCATAGCCATGAAGCTATACATATGCTCAGTTTTCATTTAAATTAATCGTGTTAAGAGAATTTGATCCATGAACTTCCTGAAAAAATTAGGTTAAGATTTAGGGCCAGAGAAATTCTCTCTGATCTTTGAGAGTTAGGACAAGTTTCTTATATGGTTGAATTCGTCTTGAAAAATGCTACAACTTTGATGTTATATGTTTTTGCATTAGAGCACGTATGCAGGATCTGGCTTTGTGTACAGGGCGCGCGCGTTTTTGAGAACGAAGGTTGAAGATGAAGTATGGTGGGTTGGGCTTGGTCCTGGCTCACTATTGACACCCCTCTTTTGCTGAATACACCCCTCTGGCCCAATTTCTTTACATTTTTATTTTTTTGTATTTATTTTTCATTTCTGATTTTATTTTATATTTTCCAAACATAAAAAATATCCAAAAATATTTTCATAAATTTTCACATTTATTTTTATTTTTTTAGACATAAAAATAATTATTGAGTAGTACATACTTTTATTTTATTTAATAAATACTTGAGAATAAAAACATAAAAATATTATACTTTTATTTTTTATTATTATTTATACTTAAATAATATTTTTTCTAAATATATTTTATTTCTTGTATATACATTATTTTATTTTATTGTATATAAATAGTATATTTAATATATTTACATTCTTAAAAGAAAATTAGGGTTTTACCCTTAATAAAAAAAAATCTTTTTTATTTCTTTCTTTTGCATTAAATATTTTTTACATACATAAAAAATAAACATAAATATTTTTGCATATTCATAATACTTTGTATATTTATTTAATTTGTTTATTTAAATATTATTCATTTATTATTTATGCCATTGATTCAATTTGGATGTAATAGTAAAATTAGGGTTTTAATTTCTTGCCAAATAATCCCCATTCAAAAATTGTACCCCCTCCCCATAATCATGTTGTAATAGTGGTAGATTTACTTTTACGCATTTATGCTTCCAATTATGCCATGATTAGAGATTAGGGTTTGTATGCAAAAAATCCAAAATCAAACAAATAGCTTGACTAATACAAAGACAAAAATGCATGAAAATGACAACACAATGCACACTTGCACCCTTAGGGTTTCATCCACTTGTTGCCTTTAAAAAATTGGCCATGTTATGCATGTTGAGTATCTTTGGCAAAAAAACAAAAAAAAAAGATCATAGTCCCTCGATGACGCTATCTTGGTTGCCTATACAAAATGATCTAGTCCCTCAAAAAAATTGCTAAAGATACTTGGCAATATTGCTATCATGGTCAATACGATGACCCACGCCTGTCCCGTTTAACATCCTAATACAAGTTTATTTACCAAATGCAATGGTAAAACAACACTGTCAAAAGGGTTAAAAATGTGTAGGAAGACCTTTGAGTAAAATAGGGTAGACAACTCTTAGTTACTTGATCAAAACTTGCAAAAACATCCTTGCTATTTTCAAACACACCTCACAACACGATTTCAAAATATTTCCCAAAGCAAACTTTCAAACATTGGAAAATATTTTCAAAAGACAATACACCTTTGTATATATTCAAACAAGAATCATTACAAAGGTTGCCACAATGATGGCCTCTTTTCAAAACATTTTTAAAACCACACACACAAAGCACCATTTCAAACAATTGGAAAAGCAAAGCAAGTGATCTAAACAAGTAACTAAGAGCCCATGGGTAACCATGGATGAAAAGGGTGCTTGCACCTTCCCTTTTCATAATCTACTCCCCGAACCCAAGAAAACATCTCAAAGGTCTTTCCTGTGCTTTTTGACCTTTCCTTTGGATAAAATAAAAAGTCGGTGGCGACTCTTGCTAAACCAAAACATTTGCGAACACAAACGCAAAACCTCAAGTCAGTTCTCCCACCGTATCACAGTATGGTTATGTTGGTGTGCATATGATAGTGTTATTGTGTAATGAAATGATAGAGACAATGTTCATGTGGTAGAACTCTACGTTCTTGAACTATGTTGTTTCCTCGTTTCCTATGACAAGGGTTTGAGTGCGAGTAGCTCTTTCTTATGAAGGGGAAATAGAGAAGTGTTGCCTATGGTGATGGTGACAATCTCGTTGTGTTCCGGTTCAAGAGTGGACAAGATCATAAGGTGATAGATCTTGTATCCTTAGGGTGATAGGACAAGGAGTAAAATGAACTTGTGCATTCATAACTCGGTAGCATTGCATCTTGTTGAATCATTATGGTTAACAATGTGGATTATGGATAGTGGTATTCGAAATGTTACCAAACATGACGTGGGAGTGGGAGAGTAGGATGTGAGAATCGTATTTAGAGTTGTTTACATAAGGTAAATTTTCAAGGACGAAAATGTTGTAAGTGAGAGAGATTTGTAACGTCCCGATTTTATTTAAATTGTTTTTCATGATTTAATTATATGATGTTGTACATTTATATGTGTTGATGGTTGTTTTAGTGTGTTGTGATGCCTTTGGTGTGGTTAGTTTCCTTAGAAATAAAAGATTAAGGTGTTGGGGTGTGTGAGTAATTGTGTAGAACTTGTGGGTGGTGGAAGTAATTAGTTACTAGAATTATTTAATTAAAATTAGAGGGATTAAATAATATTAGTAATGATTAAATGATTATTTAGTTATTTTAATTATTTAGTGAGATTATTTTATTATTAGGGAACAATAATAATAATAATAATAATAATAATAATAATAATAATAATAATAATAATAATAATAATAATAATAATAATAATAATAATAATAATAATTAAAATAGAGGTAATATTAGTGTAGAGATGACGAGGGATTGTTGGTAATTTTAAGAGGTTAAGTGAGCACATAAATGGAATGTCATAAAAAGGGTCTAATGGATAATATTTACAAAAATAGAATTAAAGAGTTTTTATTTACATTGTTACGGTCGTGGAATTGGAGAAAAGAGAAAGAAAGAAAGAAAGAAAGAGAGAAGGGGGAGTTAGGGCTTGGAGAAGATTTCCATTGTAGAAGATAAGATAACTCAAGCTAGGAAATTCAAGGTAAGTGTAGGTTTCTAACTATCTAATGGGTTGTATAATGATCGGTGGGTAAGAATGATTACTCGTCAGAACCTAATTCTACTTCATGTGTTAAACCCTCAATGATAAAATTCTGTCTAGGAGTGATGTTGGGTGAAATTGTAAATTGTGGGTTAATGTCTATGTATGTGAATGTGACTTAATTGTGTAAAATCATGTGTGTGATTGTTTCTTTGGTGAATTGAAATATTGTTATTGATGTATGTGATTAGGAATTGAACTTGGATTCTATTGTTGGGTAATATGTGGAGATTGAGTTTTTGGAAATGTGTTGGAATGGGTATTCATATACAAAAATTGGAGAAAATTGCTTTTTTTTTGCAGGTGTAATCGGTTACCAGTTTTGAGGTAATTGGTCACCGCATGAAGAAACTGTGTGTCCTAGCTACTGGAATTTGAGGTACCCGGGTACCAGAATATGGGTAACCCGTTACCACTGTTTTGACAGAAAGTTCGTAAAACTTTGAAAATTCATAATTTTAGTTTCTGGTGTTTGATTGACGCGTCGTTCGAATAGTTGGAAAGCCAATTTAGCATACTTTAACTTAAAAATATTTTTGTTATCATAGTTCCAACTATTCGATGCATGGATACGTGTTTGGTGTGCATCGAGTTATGTTGTTTAGTGGAATCTATGTAAAGACATTGTAATTACTTTCTATATTGTTGTATGGTTGTTGTTGCATGTTTTGACAGGTGTTTGGTGTGTGGTGGCCAGTATCGGCGAAGTTCACTGACTATGGTAAAGGTTAATGTACATATTTTTGTTGTCTCATGAGTCTATATATGTCATGCATTCATGATATGTACAGGCGTGGGATTGTCGTGTGCCTAGTGGGGTGTGAGCAACGTATCTGGATTCCATTCTAGAATCGTATAATCGTGTGCCTAGTGGAGTGTGAGCAATGAGAATTGGTCGTATTCCTGATGGGGTATGAGTAATGAGGAGTGGGATGATCGTGTTCCCAATGAGGTGTGAGTGATGTAACTAAATTCCAACGGGAATTTATTGGTGTATTCTTATGAACTGATAGTACCACATGCATTGAGTCGATGATGTTGAGTCTCATTGCATTGCATATTGGTTGTGTATAATATATGTGTTAGCATGCGATTATTTGTGTGTGCTATATGTCTTAGCAAGTGATTATTTGTGTATGCTATATGTGTTAGCATGTGATTATCTGTGTATGCTATATGTGTCAGTATGCTATTCGTGTATGGTATTGGTGTAGTATTATTGTATTGTATGGGTGTGATATGTTGCTGGGATGTATGTTGTGCTTGTAATAATCTGATGTTCACTTATTATTATACATTCCATTATATAATTATGATATCTCACTCTTACTATTTGAATGTTGTCTCTACGTGGGTAACGTACAAATACTCGGGAGTAGTTCAGTGTTGGAGTGAGTGGAAGATGAAGTCTTCCTTTTATTTTTATTCGAGACAAATCTACTCTGATATGTAGCACTGGGGGGGGGGGATGAACGCTTAATTGTTATTTTATGCTATTATAGATTTTTATGATATCTCTTTGTTGCAATTTTCTTTATAATTACATTATAAGATGAGTTGTGTTGGATAACATGTTTATGTTGAATAAATACTTTTTTGATGTTTTTCCGCTGCAATAAAAGGAGTTGAACTTGAATATGTTTATTACTCATTATTATTATTATAAATTCAGAAATTGTATGTGTTACATGTTACTATAAATGAGAAGGCTACATTATTGGTGAATGTGACATCCTAGTTGGATGATGTTTGTAAATTACTTTAATTTTTATTTAAAATTATTCGGGGGAAATTAGGTTGTTACAACAAGAATTAGCGATAAACTACACTAGAAATGATTATCTAAACATGCAATAATTTATGAAAATTAGAATACGAGAGAGAGAGAGAGAGAGAGAGAGAGAGAGAGAGAGAGAGAGAGAGAGAGAGAGAGAGAGAGAGAGAGAGAGAGAGAGTACACTGGAATGTATAATGGTTTGGCTCTATCATCCTTGCAGGAGCCTACTTCACTCTCTAATGGTTTCCTATTGAAAAATTTTCTTTCACTATGTTTTAACAAATATTACACAAGCTCATACAATCACAGTATCCATAATAATGTTGAGAAAATAAATCTCATATCTGAATCTTGACTTATATACAACCTTTATGTTGAACTCTCTATGAAATCTTTACTTGATTCTCACTTCTTAAATCTTCCAGCTTCACCAATCTGCTCCAAGTCTTCATATGTGGAAATTACCCTTGATCCCACTTATTTATTTAGTGATGAATTATCTGAAGATTGAGAAGAACCAATATCTTGTGCGTAGGCTTCCTCACAGTACTACCAAGGTTAATTTGAAGAGAATAACCTCTTTCTTTCACTAGAATTTGTCCCCACCTGTTACAACAAAGAAAACCTTGCAAGCCTCCTGAAAATCTTTACAAATTCTTCAAGAAATATTAGTTTCAAGACACGTCTCCCTTAAGAATTACAAATCTTCATAATCAAGATACGGATCCAAACTAGAGGTTGAAGATGAAAGAAATTCTATTTGCATGAGATTTTGAGTTTTCAAAAATGAGAGTTGTTGTTTTTATGCGTTCACTCACACATTCACTTACTTGGTTATGAGATGATAAAAAGAATTTATATGTGCTGAAGATTAAGCATAAAAATATGTGAAAATGGTTGTTAGATTCGAATCAAGAACATTTGTTGATTTGAATCAAATGAGCAAGTAGAGTGGTAACAAGATCAACATAAAATAAGTGACCAATTTCCTGTGATTCGAGTCAAGTTATATCTCTGACTTGAGTCATGAAAGGTCATGATTCGAGTCATGTAAAAAACGTGATTCAAATCAATTTGGATAGAGCCAAGCATGAAATGTAAAAAACTTTTTAATTCAAGTCATGTGTAAAGTGTTATTCGAATCAAACTAGGCAGTGGCTAACATGACTTGTGTGATTCGAATAATGTGCGACTTATGATTCAAGTCATAGTGTTACATGATTTGAATTAAGTGAAAATTGTATTTTGATTCACAAATACAAAAACGTTCACGTTCTCCTTTGTTTGATTTGATTTTAGTCATAACTTGTGAGTGATTCGAGTCACACACAAGAAATCTCAATTTTTCAAGTTTTTTAAAATAGTTTGAGATATCACTTACCACATAACTTGAACCAAAGTAAAATATGGTTCTTGTTCCATTTACTCAACCAATTTACTTAAAAAACAATGATCATACTCAAAGGAAAACACTTAAATTATGCATGCTAAAACAAATGGATTCAAAAATTAATCCAAAACTGTACAATTAAAGAGGAGACTCAATAAACAATAATAACGACACAGAAAATTAAGAGACAAGCAACAAAACTATATTTGGGTTCTTCCCCTAAATGTATTAGATACATGAAACTTAACACCTCATCGGTATCTCCACCACACTAACTTCAACTTACTTTACTTCACCTTTTCCCCTCATTTTCTCAATAATAGGAGGAATGTCCCACCAGAAGGAACCTCTCACGAAAATAGAGAAGAGACAGACCATGAGATAGTAAACAAAGGATGAAGAAGGGAAGTTAAAGAATGAGAGACATATTTTAGGGTTCCAAGACAACAAAAAGGTATGTTGTATCCCCAATGAAGCACTTCCATTGAAAATAATAGTCTTAATAAACAATCACGGAGTATCAAGGATCTTGATCAACGAGATAAGATCATGTGACATCGTGTATGTCAGTTCCTCGAATAATTAGGGTTAGAAATAGGGAGATTGTTGCCTTACATAGGCACTCATCTGTAAGTGTTCAATGACTATATAACACACCCTTAGGGAAGCATATAGTTTATGGTTTCTCTAGAAGAAGGAAGATATGAGAAGACAATAAATGTACACTTCCTGCTGGTCCCCGACAAAAGTGTTTACAACTGCATCTTGGGAAGACCTTTGTTTGCACTTCTCGACACTGTCGCTTCTATCGTCTACATGTAGATGAGATACCATAATACTCATGAAGAACTGATAAGTATTCATACTAACTTGACAAAATCTTGTCAAATACATGTAATGTTGCTTAAATACTCTATTGCAATAGCCCTCCGACAATAAAGGAATGTGAAAAGAGTTGGCATTTCCAATCAACATCGGTTGTACGAAAAAATCACGAATTATGATACATGTTTAAACAAAATCACGAAGAATAAAGAGTACGGCCTCCAGACTAAAATGAGAATGAAGATCCTAGTTTCATATGGTGAATTCATAAGCGTCATGCCAAATGAAAATCCAGCTAAGGCGATAAAAATAGGAGCTAACCTCCCTAACTATGTGGAAAGAGACATCATCAAGTGTCTTAAAGCAACACTAATTTTTGCATCATTTTCTCATATGTGATGCTTGATATTGACTGTTACATTGTTTGCCATTAGTTGAACATTGACCCCTCTATCTGGTACGCAGTCCATAGGAAAGGCGGAAGTCCTCAAATTATGTGAGATTGCACGTGTACCTCGACAACAAAGCACGGGGGCATATGTTTTCTCCAAACTGGAAAGCATGAGAGTTGATGGTATCAATCATTCTCTCATTCATGAGACACTCGATAAACCTAGCCTCTTCACACCAAATATGGTATGGAACCATGTGCTTGCAGGTATAATCAAAAAGATCATGGATAACAATACTCAAGAAGCAAATGCTTAGCCTTGATGATATCATGGTTTTGATGATGAAAACACCGAAAGTAGTAACAACACTTGAATTGCTTTTTATGATAAAAATGTATAAACATAAATAAGTACTAAAGCTAGATCAAGTGGTCAAAGATGTATAACATGGTTGATCAAGTTATTCCTCTGAATCAAGTTAAAGACGTAGCATTTATAATCACCAGTGTTATCTTTACACCTCTCTAATGATGGTGACTAACTTGAGGATATCTCAAGAAGATTCAAGTGAAGTGCTTATATGATTGGTATATATTGCAAAAGGACTTGAAGCTTTAGAGTGTGGAAGAGAAAAAGTGTGAATTCTCGCCTGATTGTGTATGAGTGATCATTATATTGTAAAGAAACAAGGGCATTTCTGGAAGTAGTATGGATAAATCGCACACACGCTACAAACTATTTTTGAATCCTCTCTTTTTCAATTAAAATGACCAAACATGTTTTTGGAGCCTAGCTACTTGACTAGTAAATTATCAAATTGATTAGAAGACTCATTAGATATTTTTCCTAATCATTTAGATAAGGGATAATCGAGTCTATAGTCAATTTTGACAATTTCTTAATGAATGGTAACGTCTCTCTATCAAAATCTTCCAATTTGGGTAGTAATAATCGATTATTGCAAGCACCTCATCGATTAGATCATTTAATTGGCTTATGGATTATTTTAAAAAATACATCATTTCTTGTCCTATAAATAGAGGGTTTCCCAAAAAATTTAAATAAACTAGAAAACATGAAATACCTCATTTTTTATTTGTCTCAACCTCTCTAAATTATTTCTTCTTCTCTCCCATATTTTAGCCATAATATTTTAAGAGCATTCTAAAGTTTAGTGAAAAAATTGTTTTGAGAGAGTGCTTTATTGTAAATTTACCAAGAATTATTTTTCCTATTGAGTAAATAATTATTCCTTAGGAAGTAATTATTTTGATTTGGAGCTAAATCTTGTAAAAGCTCTTTTGGAGATTAGTATAAAGTCTTTGTTTGGTTCGTGAGCTCTGCCATTGAAGAAAAAATCTCTTTTAGGTTCGTAAAGAATAACCAGAGACAAATATTCACAACGGTTTGGTCAAAAGTATTTATCGGTTTGAGATCAACGTAGTATAAAATCTCACTCGATTTTTGAGTTCAGCATGTGTAAAAGCTTAATAGGTTCGAGATCAACCTGATATAAATCTCAGTTCAATTTATGGTCAGCCCGTGTAAAACCTCTGATACATTTGGAGGGTAGCCAACTAAAAACTACATCTTGGTTCAAGGTCACCTTGTGCAAAATCTCAGTTTGGCTAAGAGACTAACCGCTCGAAGCTTTGTTCGTTGTTTTGCATGAAGACTAACCACTTCATTCCTCAACTCATCATTTGGTTTGAAGTTAGACTGAAACTTCATTTTCTTTGTATAAGGGGGTTCGTGGGCTTAACCCTTTAAAAGATCTCAGGAATTATTTGATACTCTCAAGATCAATTCTTGGAGAGAGGAGCAGGTCACTTCCTTAAGACCCAACCCTTATAAATTCATGGTATCACTCTCACTTACCTTAACTAATTTACTTTCTACCTATTTTATTTACCTTGATTTTCCACTGCATATCCAAACGTTTTTTAGAAAATATTTTCAAACTCTGATTTAGAAAACTATTTTGTATTAAACTATCATTTTTCAAACCTCCATAATTCACTCTCTTCTTGTGTATGGAGTCACATGATCAACACATGGTAGTTTCCATGACTTTCGGTGCCATGTTCCCCTCATGGATAACATTTATAATGGCGTATATCGATATTTGAGTCCTTACAACAGATACCACTGAGGTAAATCTAATGAACAAAGAGCATGTTCATATTTAATTGTAGGATGAAAGTTGTACAAAAGACTCATATGCACACCCCCTTACTAAAATTCCTAGAGGGGGAGGAAGTTGAGTGCATTATCCTTGAAGTCCATGAAGGCATATCGAGGCAACACATGGGAAGAAGATCCCTTGCTAAAAAGGTTCTCAGAGTTGAATATTATTGTCCTTCAATATTCAAAGATGTTAAAAACTACGTCAAGAAGTGAAAATAGTGTCAGAAACATGGGGATATTCACATCGCCCCTTCATCTGAGCTCAACATGTTAACTACATCATGGTCGTGCTCCCAATGGAGCATGGATATCCTTAGTCCTTTCCCATTGCCTCTGGGGAAACTAAATTATTTTATTGTATTTATAGACTATTTCACCAAATTGATCAAATCATAAGTCCTTAAAAAGATCACAAAAGCCAATGTCAATAGATTCTTCAAGAGGAACGTCCTAGACATGTATGACATTCCTTGATTTGTTATCACAAACAATTAAACTCACTTTACTATTAAGAATTTAAAGAAGCTCTTTGAGTATCTCAGAGTCAAACACTATTTTACGTCAGTAGACCATCCTCGAACCAATAGACAAGTTGAAGTCGCCAACAAGGTACTACTAAGAGGGCTGAAGAGAAGACTCGATGAATCTAAATGAAATTGGGTTAATGAGCTATTGTGTATTCTATAAGAATACCATATTACGCCCTATTCAAAATCCATAGAAAAACCTTTCAAGCTCACCTATAACACCGGTGTCATTATTCCCATTGAAGTAAGGGGAACTAAAATAGATGATATCACACCCCTCACAAGGAGAAGATAAATAGTAAGAAATCATGAAAGAGTTGGACTTATTAGATGAGAAATGATACTTTTCTGCCGTTGTCCAATCATTTTTGTCTTCAGCCGTTGTCTAATCCTTTTTCAAACTTCACGGTTTCAATGTTATCTTCAGTTGTGATCTTGGGATTAGTCCATCCTTTTATGATGATTTTTCAAGTCTTGTTGTCAATTGACTTAAGAAAGGTAACCATGTGAGTCTTCTATTAGTCATAATCCGTACCATCGATTCACAGATCTTCCTTGTTTGGCATTGTCCGTCTTGATTAGAATATAGATAAAACCTTTGAGCTCACCCAACTAGAATATGGTGTCTGCTCTGATGCAAATTGAAATTCTATTCGATCAACAACAAGATGTCACACACAATATTGAGACAATGTATGAGACAATATGTTGAACAAGAAGCGTAGAACAAATAAACAAACTAAATAACATATATAGTCGTTTATCTAGTTCGGTGCAACATGACTTACGTCTAGAAGCCATCAGCCAAATGAAAGGAAATCCACTAATCGGTAGTCAATAGTACATAACAGTCTCATATGAACTCTTTCGGCCTAATGCCTTTTTTCTAACACTACCTATAAATTTTGAACCAAACTCCCCCTGAATCTGAGACTCCTCATTTTCACTCAAATACTCTCTCAAGTGTTTACAAGATAACAATTATATGTAGCGTAATAAATTATAATTACCACCAAGTACTTTATCCTTCTAACTTAAGAAAGACACCCAAGAATAGTATTACAAACAAAATACATATACTCAATAGAAATAGAAAAGCGGCACACTAAAAACTTCAAGTTCTGAGACTTCAAATAAGGAGAATCATCTCCTTATATCAATCGCAATCCAGTCGAAAATGATAGTAAGGTTTTGAAGGAAAAAACAGTTGAATTCAAAAAGCGCAAATTCAACTTTTCTCCATTAAAACAAATCTGAATCTTGAATAAAAACAAATCTAATTAAATCTTTATCTGACAGTTATAAGAATTTCCATAATCTTTATCAAACGGATTAAGATTAAAATCTTTTCCAAATATAAGTTATTTGTCATACTTCTGATTGGACCAAAACCAAAACAAATCTTTGAACAAAACGCTTAAGCAATAATCAAACCATTAGAGCATGCGCGCCAGAGTTAAACTGAGACAAAATATCTCAAACTAAATCAGAACATCTTACTTAACATATTGTCAGAAAAAAAATTGTCAATCAAATATCATATCAAAATTAAATTTTTTTAAAAACTAAAATTTTAAAAAGATAAATTATGATTTAAAATTAATATTTTTTTTTTTAAAATTGTAGGAAGGTTAGTACAGATCGAGGGGAGTTAGGTATAATTCTCTATTTTTAGATGTTAGATAATACTACTTCTCCAAATGAATTTAATTATTATATATTTTCAGTATAAAAAATTACAAACAAATTAATAATTGTGAAAATGAAGGAAACACAATTGATTCTTTGGGAAATTTATAGTATTTCCCATTGCTGATAATAGTTATGGATTATCAAAGCAAAATGAAAACTATATAATAATATATAAAAAATGTATGATTCAAGTTAAGAGAGAAAAGTTTCAAACAAAAAATCCTTTTTTCAACTCTACCAAGAGAGCTTCAAGGAACAATTCAAGCCAAAATCTACTCTACTTTGAACTCCCTTCAACCAAAGCTTATTCTCCTACAACTTATTTACACAAAACAAACCAAAAAAAAACAACAACTTCATCAATGTTTTGCAGAATGTTATTTCTCTTGAAGAGAGATAACAGTTTCAAATGCACCAACCAATGCTTTAACCTTACTCTTCCTAGCCTCAACAAGTTTACTTGCAGTTTCCTCGATCACATTGTTAAACAATCCTTGTGCATCTTTCTTGTCCTCAAAACTTTGGTGTCTCAGCACAACTTTCTCTTTAACATTTGCTTTCTCTACCAATGTTTTCGCTCTCCGAAATTTAAGCTTTCTTGGAGTATTTCTCTCACTTTGATCATCAACCATTTTCCCTCTTCTGAACTTTAACTTTGTCATTTCGCAATCCTTGTCTTCCTCTTCCTTAACCTTTCTCTGCTTGCCTATCTTCTCGGCCATTAAAGTCTCATTGTTTACAATGCTTTCGATTTCAGAGTTTCCCGATAAAGTGTCCACCTCATATTCACTAGTTGTGTATTCAGATTCCTCATGGTTTTCTTCGGATAAGGATTGAGTAACTGAGGTTGAAGAAGACTCAGGCGTCAACAACTGAGGGAGGTACGATTCATCATCGTAGCTTATTACCTTTTGATTAGATTGCAAAGTTTTGTTTTCAGTTTCCATCTCGATGACGTACAAAGTCTTTTCCTTTGCCTCATGGATTTTGTTTTCCTCGAGTTCGACTTTTTTCAAAGTCTTCTGATTCCTTAGATTGTTGTGTTCCTCAAGTTCGACTTTTTTCACAGCCTTCTGATTCTTTAGAGGAGACACAATTTTCAGGTTCTGGTGCTTTTTAGAGGCTCTAGGAGATGACAAAGCTTTTATTGGTACTATCAGTTTTCTTGGAGATGCTTTGAAGGAAGCTACTTTCTTTTTCGTCTTGATCTCGTTACTTCCTTTGTCGCCAAAGCCTTCTAAGGATTTCATAGAGGATGATACATTGTTCCTTGCTACGCGAATTGAACTCAAAGACGTCGAAGGCTTTGCCAACAACTTCCCATTTGAAGAAGGTAAATGTGATGAAGTTCCTTCCGTTTTGGAAGTAGATTTTGATGAAGTTTTGACTTTGGAGGTTGAATTTGAAGGATTTTCCACTTTCTTGAGAATTGATTTTGGCACAGCTTCCACCGGGACGACAGTTGATTTTGACGGCACTTTGAATTCAGAAATTCGTTTTGATATACTGTCAACCTTCGAAGTGGATTTTGAAGGAGTTTTCACCGTCTTCGAAGTTGATTTTGACGGAGTTTCAACCTTCCTAGACGCTGATTTTGATTGCGATTCCATCTCCTTATCAGTTGATGAAGAAATTTCTTGACTTGTTGATGGAGAAGTATGCGACTTTGATACGAGTGATGGTTTGACCTCAACAGACGATGTTTTCTTCCTGTTTTTGGCATCTAAGGCATCAGAAGTTCGAGCCTTGGAATAGACTGCTTCTTTGAGTACGACCATTGACATCTTTGTCGGTTTAGAATCAGCCGATTCTTCGAGTACGTCTGCTGACATCTTTGTTAGCTTTGAATCAACCGATAGTTTGGACTTAGCAATCATCCCACCGATGCTCTCTCCGCGAGTCTGGTAAAGTTGTTTTCTCGTGGCTCTGTTAGGTATCGAGCGTCTTTCCTTCGGATCAAACGAATGGTTCCCCCCATATTTACAAATATCATGACACGAACCGGTGGAAGCTCTGAGATAACGCGGAACAATTTTTTCATTGCTTTTTCCGGAGCCAGCCTTACCGATAGAGCACCTTCGTTTTTCAACCACCGGCGGTGACGTAGTTACCTCCGGGGTAACTGGTAATTCAGCACTTTCACTTGCCATCAGACGAAAAACTGAAATGCACAGACAAGCACAACACGATTAGAGACGAAAATCCTGAAATTCGAAAAGAAATCGGATTCTAAATACATCAAATAGTTAAAATCATAACATACATTCACTTATGTTATTATTATAAAAAATAAAAAAAAAACATACATGGAAAAAAATTAATGCAACAAGGACTAATCATAATTAATAATAATTGATCATAATCAAAAGAAAAACCAGTAATCATACTTCAATAAACAACATTATGATCATCATAATTATGAAACTTTAACTGAACATGATGGAAAAGAAAAAAAGCACTTATCATTATCAATCACATTAATCATGAAACCAATCAATGATCTAAATTAATCAATGAAGATTCAGAAATTGGAATCATAACATCAATCCAAATTCATCCACAAAAACAAAAATCATCATACATTGATCATTACATCACAAAATCCATATCAAAACCTAATAGCCAAGAATATCACAAATTCCAAATTCAAATTCAGAAAACAAAAAAATCAGATAAACCCTATTCCCAAAAATTCTGAAAAATCCATGAAAATCAATTAAAAATCAAAATTTGAAACCAACCCAATTGCATTTAGGGAAAAACAACAGCAACCCAGATCATGAATTTTGTTGGGAATGATGAAGAAAAAGTAGAAAATATGATACCTTGTTTTCAGAAAAAAGAAAAAGGATGATTCTTGAGAAGAAAGAAAATGGTGTGAGAAAGAGAGTATAAGAAGAAAGTGAAAATGGTTATGAGAGAGAGAGAGAGAGAATTGAATTTTTAGAATTTTAAATTTTATTTGATTTTATTAAAATATTTAAATATAGGTAATGAGAAATTAATTAATGCTAACAAAATAAGAAACCTAATTAAGGACTTTAGGAATGAATGGTCGGTTTGGTTGGTGAGAAAGTGTGGGTGAGTCAAAAATTATAAAATAATTTCCTAAAAATTTGTTTTGAAAATATAAATAAATATTTAATTTTGAGTATTCTTTTTCCTATTAAGTGATTTTGTTGTATTTTAAATGAGTATCATAATCTTTGAGTGAATCATATAGGTGAAAAAGTTTTTGGTCAAGAGTTTTAAATATTGTTGCATTTTTGGATTTTTGACTTTGAAATATTAGGTTAAATTCAAAGAAATATTTGTCATAAGGTGTGTAGTTTCATGTGAATGTTTTTTATTTTCTTATTTAGTTATGTGAATATAGTTTTTCTAAAGAAAGGTTAAATTATTTATTTACTTTAATCTTAATTTACTCAAAAGTTAGATAGTGTGAAAATAAAAATAAAAAATGGAAGTATTTATGATTGTGGATTGTGAATTTTTTTTAAATTGGTAGAATAATGTTGCATCAAACTATTTTGAGTGATATTTTTAAAAAATATATTTGATTAATATTAATTGGTTGCCTAAAAAATTATACATGCATCCAATGATATATTTTTAAAAAATAATACCAAGATAACATTAGGCATATGTGGCAATCAGAATATATTTATTACTATATTGGCTCTTATATATAAAATTACTTTGAAGGTTTATTTTTAAGAAAAAATTTAAAATTTTAGTTGTATTAATTATATTTCTCTTAACACCCCTAAAATGTTAATTAATAATTTTTTACTACTCTAATGTAAGTATTAGTTTATTTTCTAACATAAAAAATAAATCTATATGAATAATATTTGTCAATAAATTTAATATTTTTATTAATTTTTATTAATATTTTTAATTATTATAATTTTTTTTATAGTTTATTTAGAGACTGGTCTAGTGCTATCTTTAAAATCTAAGTAAAAATAATTGTATTTATTCTAAATTTAATTATATATCACCATTTAGATATGTATACTTTTTTAAAAAAAATATTGGTATAACATGACATATTGCTAAAATTGAATAGTACATGTTTCATGTTTTTTTACACTTTTAGTTATAATTTTATTAGTTGATAGTTTCTTCAAAATATTATTATTCAATTTAAAAATATTCTTTATAGTATTTATTGATTTGTTCAAAGTATATATATATATATATATATATATATATATATATATATATATATATATATATATATATATATATATATATATATATATATATATATATATATATATATATATATATATATATATATATATATATATATATATATATATATATATATATATATATATATATATATATATATATATACTTTGAACAGTTAAATTTATCCATATAATTAAATTAATAGTTAACGACTTTATTAAGTGGGCTAAATTTACTTGGTCAAAAAAAGAAGAAAAAAGTAGGTCAAAATGTACAAAATTTAATAAAAACTTGAAATTAATAAATATATAACTTATAGACAGTTTTAAAATTTATACACGTATATCTAATAATAATAATTTAAGATGTCATTCGTTATGTTATTTCAAAATATATTTTTAGTTATTTATACGATTTGATGAATGTATAATTTTTTAAAGGTGTTATATTTAAATTGAAAATTTGTTCGCTAACCATTTTTTTTGGTGTAGTTATTAGAAATATTTGCGATGCGATTTCGACTATTTTGAAGTAAAAAATTATTCGAACTGTAAGAGAAAAATATGTGATTTAGTTTTGTTCGATTAACTTTTAAAAATAAATTCGAACCAAATCAAACCAAACTAATGCGGTTTGAATTGGTTCGATTGATTCAATTTTTACAAAAAAAAATTATTAATCCATATATAAAAATATAGAGGATAATATAATTTAGTATTTAATTATTCATACGTTACTATAAAAAAAATTATAATTATTAAAATAAATTTATAATTTGATACATAAAATTGCGTATTATAATTTTATCTAAATTTAAAGAATGATATAGACAAAATTACATTCTTAAATAAATATTATAGAAAGAATACGATAAAATATATTTTGTGAAAATAATATTTATAAATAAATAATATTTTATTTTTTTATAATTTATAAATTAAAATAAATATACTACAAAATATAATAAAATATATATATAATACATGTTAATTTCTCTAAATAATTAAAGAAATATATATTAGTTAGTAAGATTTTATAACATAATGCGGTTTTGTTTTGTTTGATTCAGTTTGTAAAATATAAACCGCAAATCGAATCGAACCGTACAATTCTATGAGAAAATAATTCAAACACATTCGAACTAGATATAATTTTTTTCAGTTTTAATTTAATTTAGTTCGATTTTATAATTTTCTATTCGACCGATTTAATTTTGAACACTCCTAATAATTGTTACATAAAATGTTGTGCGGAGAATAAGCAAAAATAAAAAGATGGAATTCAACTAATAATGAGTCATGCAATTTATTTCAAAGTACATGCATGAGGATTAAAAGGTGCATTCATTAATGAAGATGAAAAAAAAGTGTTATTTGACTTGAGTCTTTTTGAAAAAATGATTTGAATAGTATTTTAGATTTTTGCTTAAAAGAAAATTTAAAAAAAAAATTCAAATGAAAATTTGATGTAAATATCAATTTTATTTTACATATTTCAGTATTTTTTTAAAAAAAAATAGAGGGTCTAAGTTTGAAGAAAATAAGACACAACCATAGACAATTCAACATTGTTATTATTGTTATCTGAAATCGACTGAAAAAAACATAATTCGATTTAACACTACACTCAATATCAGCTAACATATATGTACATTTGTTAGCCTCTCTATAAGAATGACACACATGAACATCTTCAAAATTTTCCAGCAACTTTTGAATTTGACTGATTAACCTCAAACTCTCCCGCTTAGTAGAACAACATTTCTCAATAGCCTTGACTAACAAACTTTAATCAACGTGAATCTCTACTTAAGATAAGCCAAAAACAATAGAAGCTTGATGCCTTTAAAAAGACCCCCACAAGTTAGCCATGAAGCAATTGCATTCACCTAAGAATCTAACAAAACCTCTCATTTAGTTACAATTCTCATCTCCAATAACACCACCACATCTTGTTGTATTATTATCTTTCTGAAACATATCTACGTTTAGCTTCACCCAATTGCACTTCAGAGGTGACCAAGCGATCCACTTAATCTCTGTCTCTCTTTCCATTACTATCTTATTCATCCTCGCAACTTCATTATAATCTCTAACCTTTTGAAATTCATAGGCTCCCGGATCAAAAGGTCGTTCAAAATCATCAAAATACTCCTCTCTATTTCTTCACATCCATAAAAAATAACACCTCATCGTCCAAATATATTTTCAATCAATTCTATCTCCACTTCTTTGATTAAGACTTTGTTTAGTAAAACTAACTAGTAGGTTAGAGCTGGTTGTCGATAGCTGATAACTAATAGCTTATAGTTAATAATTAATAACCGATATGCTAATATGAGTGTTTGATAAATTAATTATTTTATTAGCTTATAGATATAAAAAATCATTTTAATTAATAAGAATAATAATATATTATTGTTAAAGTAATAAGAATATAAATAGAAGAAAAACCCATAAACTAAAAGCTACTAGTTCAAGAACTACTTCAATAATTTAAAAAAATAAATTAAAATCTAATAAAAAAACTATAAACTAAAAGCTAAAATCAAGTTACTAAACAAAATTATTTTATTAATATAAATTAAAAAGTTAAAAATTAAAAGCTAAAAGAAAAAAGAATCATACCAAATAGATTATAATATTAAAGGAAATTCACTCCTCAAAATTCACCCGAAAAAACACTCTGATCATACTTGTTGGCACATTTCAGTAATTTATTATGAATTTTTTTGAACAAACAAATCTAACAATAACTTATTTAATTAATTAATTTAATACTTAAATTTTTTTTTTAAAAATAAATAAGTGAAATGTCGAACATTGAAACTCAATTTTATACCTCAATTTTTTATCTGATAATATCCTTGTATAGTTACAACAACTAATAGATTCTAATTAAATATATCTAACTTTTTATTAACAAATCATCGTTTTGCCTGCAAGATATAATATCAATAAGGCATTGCAATTTCTTTTTAATTAGAGTTTACGTTTTAATCAAAATACTAAAATAAATAACATGAGAATCAGACTTTAAATAAAAGAGTTATAACATGTATATTTAGAATTAAAAAAACATAAAATAACAATCACATTAAAAAACATAAAATGAAAAAGAAAGAAATTAAAATAAACGAGATTCTTGCTTCACCAAATTTGTGTGTCTTTTTTTTTAAAAATAAAAGCTCCTCTTTATACTATTTAGAAAAATAAAATTCCAATTTATACTAAAATTTTCTTTAATTAAAAATTAAAATATAATAACAAATAAAATCAAAACAAATCAATAAAGATATTCAAGCAGATGAAGAGAAAATTGTTATGCAAACATCCAAAGTTAATTAGCTCAAATTTGGACAAACCTACTACTTACTTGAAGGCTAAGAGAGGATTGAGATAAGATGATCCTATCTCACCTTTACTTTTTGTGTTCATTATAGAATATTTATATTGGTGTTTGAAGAAGTTGCACGATCAACCTAATTATAATTATTATCCTAAACGTGAAAAGTTGCACCAAAGATTTTGATTTTGACCAGCGTTGTAAAAGTTTGATAACTTAAAAGATTAAATTGAAAACTAGAAAACAAAAACAACTAAAATGTTATTAATGTGAAACATAAAGGATGGAAGAATTCATTTGACCTAAACTTAATGAAAACAAAACTGTCACGGATGAGTCTGACTTATGTTTTTCCATGCACTCCTTAAATGACATTGATAGTTAAATTTATTATTTATGTGAATATTGATTCACAATATTATTTAACCTACAAATACTCCTCTCTAATTCAAATTTTGAACCTCAACCTAAATATATAATGAGTTTGGTGTTGTACTCTAAAATTTACTCTCTCATTTCTCAAGACATTTCTCACAAGGGGTTCCCAAAAATTCAAGCTTACACAAATATATTTAGATTTTTCAGCATCAAGATTAAAGAGGAAATTGCTAAAAAAGACAAAACAAATGAAAATACTATTTTTGACAAAATTAAAGGAAAAGCAAGTTCTTTTCGATTTTTGCGTCCTTCGATTGGGCACTTTGGCTTTGGTTGCATCTTTCATTTGAGCGTTGGACTCCTTTGGGGCAAGTTCATTTCATGCTTCGATTGGGGCTTTGGACTCATTTTGGGCAAGTTCATTTCCTGCTTCGTTTGGACACTAGACTTCATTTGAACATTTGTGCAAATCTTTCGTTTGGCCACATAGCATCTTTCCTGCATGTTAGCCAAGGTTTACAAGGCATAGTTTCTTACCATGTTAACATGCACAAGGCCAAAGTCACCCTTTGAAACTACTTGTTACAAGCTTCGGCAAGGCAACACTTCTCATCAACTAACTTCAATTCACAAGGCAAAAAACCTCCTGATGATGTCCTTCGATTCAGGAGGCCAAAGCCTCTGTTCTACTCTCTTTCGATTACATATCTTACCTCCTGCATGCCTCCTTCGTTTGAGGCATGTGAATCCTTCAGCACAAGCTCTTAGTCATGCCTTTTGCTTGGGCATGTGCCTCCCTTTTTACAAACCTTCGTTTGAGCATGTTTGCATAAGGTCACAAGGCAGGGACCTCCTGCATGTACTCTTTCGTTTAGACATATAGCTCATTGCAGGCAAATTTGAGTGAGCAGTATCTCCCTTGGAAATGGCTTGCTTCAACACATAAATTATGCACTATGCCATTGTCTCATGCGAAAGAAGTACCATGGTGGCGCATTTGAAAGACTTGCCAGATATGTCTGGATGTCCCAATCAAATGATATGTTTTGCTGACCCATCCCAAGAGCATGTATTTGGACCATTCGAAGGAACCCATGAAGGGTCTGGTCAAAAGACACTTATTTGACCCCCCCCCCCCCCCCCCCCTTTAAAGGATATCCACATGAGCCATTCGAATGACACACCAATTTGAAAAAAGAAATGGTTGTTGAAGAGTCTGGTCGAAAGACAAGACTAGGGGGTTAGGACAAAAGGTTGAGATGCCAAAGGTACTTGTTGACAAAGTCTCATGCGCTTCCAGGTTCAGGCCTGATACACTGACCATAAAACTCCAAAACTGTTGCACAGTAGTCCTGCAACACTTCCTTTTTCCTTGCACCAAAATGACATACAAACACTGCCCCTCGAAAGCTACAAACACAACATGCCTTTTTTGTTTAAATCTTTTATTTTCCCTCCCAAAACATCAACCCAGACCATCTATAAATAAGAGACTCCACCACACATGTTAGGGCGCCTGAAAGATTGCAAGCGAACACTTGTGAAAATTCCCAAAATTCTCAAACACTTCCCAACATTTTTTCAAACACTTCTGAAAAACTCAACCCCCTTTTGTTATAAAAAGAACCTTCGATTCACCCCTAAGTGACCATCTAACTAGCCTTCGACCCACTTCCCCAACTACCATACAGTAGACCTTTGAGTCATTCCATTACTTGTTATAAAAAGAACCTTTAATCCACTCACACAACCTCTTTCGATTCAGTGACTTCTTGCACAAAGTGGTAACTGGATTAGTCTTAGGAAGGTCCCAACGAACTTCCATTCTCCACCAAGGAAGACACTTGCAGTTTCCTTCGATTTAAGAACTTCAAGAGGTAAGTTCCCTTTAAACTTGAATCTATTATATTTAAATATCATGTGCACATGCCAATAAAGAAAATGCAGATATTTCATATAGGGAGCTTTACTATGTCTTAGCTTTCGATTCTGACTGCCCATATGCTAAAAATCTCAACTCTGAATAGTTAGGCTTTGGACTTGAGACCCAATAATTTTGTGCTAACCCCTGGCCTGTAGTTACACTTGAATGTTGCATTTTAAGAATTTAAGACAAGTTCATTGTAACTTTCGATTGGCTAAATGCTCAAGCCTTTTGAATCTCAACCTGAGGGTCTAGCATACTTACAATTGAAGGAGTCAACAAGGAGCCTATGGAAAAGAATGAACCTTGCTGCCTCCAGGCCTCAAACGAAGGACAGAATCTTGCTGCCTTCAGGCCTCAAATGAAGGATAGAATCTTGTTGCCTTCAGTCCTCAAACGAATGAAAGAACCTTGCTGCCTCCAGGCCTCAAACGAAGGACAAAACCTTGCTGCCTCCAGCCCTTAAATGAAGGACAAAATCTTGCTGCGTCCAGGCCTCAAACGAAGGGCAAAACCTCGCTTCCTCCAGACCTCAAATGAAGGACATAACCTTTCTATCTCTAGGCCTCAAAGGAAAGACAAAACCTTGCTGCCTCCAGGCCTCAAACGAAGGACAAAACCTTGCTGACTCTAAGTCCAAATCGAAAGAGGTCAAAAAGTGCAGAATCGAATGATGCTTCTGCCTGAATCGAAAGAGCTCATTTTTCTTCTTTTTTTATTTTTATTTTGTCTTTATATTTTCTTGATATTTCAATATGGTTGTAATAGTGTAGGGTTTATGTTTTGCATTTTTATTGCTTTTGTATAAATGCTAGTAACTAGGATGTATGGCAAGATAAAAACAACAAGTAGATAACCAAAAGTTCAAAAGATAAAAATGCATGCAATCAAACACACTATTCACACACATGCACCCCTAGGGTAATTCAATTTGTTGTCTCAGAAACATAGTCATGTCCCTCGAATATGGGCGTTTTAGCAAAGACCCTTGATAAAAGATCGTAGTCCCTCGATGACCCTCAATGTTGCCTTCGGTAAACGATCTAGTCCCTAAACGACATTGCTAAAACGTCCCATAGGTTGCCTTCTATGACTATACAAATGTCCCACGCCCGTCCCTTCACATCCAATGACGGGGCTTCTTACCAAATCAATGGTAAGATAGCAACATCTAAAGGAGGAGGAAAAGAATATTAAAGACCTTTTTGAGTAGGTAGGATGCTCATAGTTTCTCGCTTGTTCACGACAAAAACATTTTATACACCCACAACTTCACTTTGAAACATTTTTAAAAGACAAAACACTTTATACGCGTTCTTATAGAGACGAGAACCATTAAAAAGACATTATTTTCAAAATACTTTCAAAACCCACACCACAAGCAAATTTTCAAAAGCAAATGATCTATCAAGCAACTAAGATCCCGTAGATAACTACAGATGAAAAGGGTGCTAACACCTTCCCTTTTCATAACCTACCCCCCGAACTCAAATAATCTCAAAGGTCTTTCCTGTTCTTTTCAATCTTTCCTTTTGGATAAAAGAAAAGTCGGTGGCAACTCTTGCTATCTGCAAGAATTGCAATCAAACACAAAACACCTAAGTCAGTTCTCCCACCGTATTACAGAACTGGCGACTCTGTTGGGGAAAATACTTAAAAATGGGGTTACCTTAGGGCTAGATCACCTTTACTTGCCTTTCATTGTTTGATTTGTTTGCTTTATACTATGGTTCCTTGTTTGGGTTTGTTTTGATCCTCTACCCGGATCTGTGGCACCTTTTAGGTAAGTAGCAATAAGTTGTGGAAACTGTATGGGGTATACCGAAATGGTCTAAGCAATAGCTACGTTAGTGTGACAAATTTGTTGGTACCGGTTGTGACACCCCAAATAATCCGATTATTAAATAATTAGAATTTTTAATTATTAATTTAATTAGAAATTTAATTATTGGTATTTTTGGATTATTGGAATTAATTTAATTAATTAAAGGAAAGAAGTATTGGTGGTGTGAAGAGTGATTAGAGGGTGTGAGGGGTAAAATACTCTACTCTTACTAATTACTAATTTAATTATTTTATTGGAATAATAAAAGGAGTATTAAAAGGAAAAAGAAGAGAAAGAGAGTTATTTTAGAATATTCATCATACGTGCATTTGAGAAGAGGAAAAAGAAGGAGAAAACCGGAAGCGTCAGAATTCGAAGAACCCACAAGGTAAGGGGTGATTTCTATTAGTTAATTCGTATTATCGGTTTAGATATTTAATAGTATGGATCATAGTATGTTAGGGAATCCCGGTTTGGAATTCTAGGGTTCCGTAGAATTGTCCCTATTGCGTCGAATTGTAGGTTGAAAACCATTAGGGTGTCAGATGATAAAAAGGAATGATGAAATAATGTTGTTTGATGTTATAATGGTGCAAAATGGATGTGTTTTGGTGTTTCTCATGTTGCAATTCGTATGGGTATGTTTGGAATTGGTTTAGAATGAATAAATGCTGTCAAAAGTGTAGAATTTGACTCTGCAGGTCGTGGGAACCGGTTCCCAGTGGGGAGGAACCGGGTTCCACTGTGTGAATTTATAAAAATTGGCAAAAATGCACGTAGGAACCGGTTCCTGTATAGGTAGGAACCGGGTTCCCATACATTTTTCCAGAAGCGTGATTTTTGAACTTCGCAGGAACTGGTTCCTGCATATGTAGGAACCGGGTTCTGCTGTAACTTTTTGAAAAATATTAAACTTTGAAAATTTATAACTTTCAAACCGTAAGTCTGTTTTGAGTGCTGTTTTGGACGTTATTTCTTAAATTTAATGCTCTATTTTATAAAATGAAAAGATTTCCTAAAACCTGAAATTATTTTGAAAATGAGTCAAATCCCGGAATAAGTGATTATTGGCTAACGCACATGGGTGTGTATGTAGCAGTGAACCTGTGATGGATGGATGTATTAGTATTGTGTGAATGAAAGGCATGTTTATGTTGCTAATGATGGTGTGCATGATCGTTGAGATATCATGTTTTTGGTTTTGGTTCAGTTATGATAAATTGATGTATTTCATAGACTGATTTGATGTTGCATGCTAGTGATGTGCGTGCATATGCATTGTTTTGGTGAAGTTAATTCCCATTGTGTGGAATTTGACTTGTATTATCGTTAACCGATACCCGGGTGATGATGGGTGGTTAGGCTGGATTCGTGCCCGAGTGTTTATGGACGAATCGATGGTTGGTGTATCCGGTTGATGATGGATCAGTGTTGGGTGACTTGGTCACGTGTTGGTACCACATGCATTGTGTCTGCATTTGTGTTTGTATGGAATTGTAACATGTTAGGATGTCTTCCAGTGTTACAATTCTTTGGTTGATTATTGATTTGTGCATAATGACTTGTATGATTGGAACTGCGTGTTGAATATGAATTTATGCTAAAATGGGTGGAATAATATGCTTGTGATATAATGTTGATTGAGAAGCTTATAATGCATGTTAATTATGAGAAATCTCACCCTTACTTTAACGATTTCAGATTAAAGTTAGCAGCTCAGAAGTTGGTGAGGATGGCTCTAGAGCTATGTTACTTTAAGTCCGCGTGTCAGTGTCGTGCTCTGATAGGTTGTAACACTGGGGAACGTTTAGTTGAGGAATTAGTTATTATTCAATTGTTTCTTTGAATTTCATTGGGAATAATTATCTTTTGGTTTATTCCGTTTTGGTTATGGTATTTTTCCGCTGTGTAAGACATGGTCTTAAGTTGATTGAATTATTTGAATAATGACCCTCAGTGTAGCATGACTACTGTTTTATTGGAAGTTTTATTTATTTCATAATTGTGACATCCCTTGTTCCGTGTTAACTCTGATGGAATATGTATTTAATCATTAATATTATTCGGGGTATTTTATAAGGGGTGTTACACCGGTAGCCCTTGAGTAGTCAAGGAGAATACGAGGCCGCTGTGTGGTGTCATGAAGCACTAACTGACTTTAGAACCTTTACTTGAACAACTTGGCCATTAGGAAGTAGTGAGATAGCCGGCTTTGGTGTAGTCCGAAGTTGGTTGATACTCGATACTACGCTCATTGAGATCGAACTTTCTGGATATTTCGATCGCCAATAAAGAGGCTTGCGCTGAAACAATGTCCTATGAAGAAAGATCAGTGATATTGAGATTCCCCAGAACCCATTTATTTTCCAAGACAGGTTGAACCAACTAAACTTCAAGAGGGTACTTACCTATAAACCTCATGCAAGCCTAAACCTAAGAACTTGTTTGATTAACTTGTGCATATGCTTGTAGATAACATCATGGCATCATACCATAGCATTTTAGACTAACCATTTCAAGGATTTTAAGATTAATCTTTGTTCTGTTTTGTAGGACATGACTCCCACTCGCAGGAACACAATACAAGTCAACCTTGTACGAGTACCTTTTCAGCTCAAGGAGTTAGCATCAAGGGTCCATGAGAATTCTCCGTTCACCAAAAGACATGGACGACTTCTCAACTTGGTTACCTCAAGCTTTAATGAAGATATGATGAAGGTGCTTTTCCATTTCTTTGACCCTTTGCACCATTGCTTTACCTTCCTCGATTACCAGCTTGTACCTACTATGGAAGAATTCTCTCAACTCTTGGGAATTCCTATTATAAATCAACTACGTTTCAACGGTACTGAAAGAGACCCAAGCCCTGAAGAAGTTGTCCGAGCTTTACACTTGCAACAATCCGACGTCACGACTAATTTGGAAATAAGAAGTGGTGTCAAAGGGTTCCTAGCCAAGTTCCTGTTGGAAAAAGCTCAAGACTGTTGGAACACTCTAGATTTACAAGCTTTTGAAGAAATTTTGGCTCTTCTCATCTGTGGGATGGTACTATTTCCAAATCCTGACCAACTTATAAATGTAAATGTTGTCAAAATCTTCATATCTCACAATCCAGTGCCTACTTTGTTGGGAGATATCTTGCATTCTCTCCATTCTCGCACCATGAAGAGAAGAGGAGCCCTCATGTGTTGTACTCCTCTATTGGCTAGGCAGTTTGTTTCGCATCTCCCCCGATCCGTTGTGAAGAACGAGCAAGGCTTGAGATGGTCCAATAGTTTGATATCACTCAGACATTCAGATATCCACTGGTGTTCTCGATCCTTGGAGGATATTACTATCATCGACCGTTATGGGGAATTCCCTAATGTTCCTCTTCTTGACATTAGGGGAGGTATCACTTATAACCCTTGCTTAGCTTTGTGATAGTTTGGGTACGCACGAAGAGATGGTTCACATGATGCGCTCATCCAAGGTGTGGTGTTCGACTACGAGAGCGACGATCAAGACTACCGTCAGAGGTTTATACGAGCTTGGAGGATGGTAAACAAGGTTGATAGTAAGACATTAGGACACAAAAATTCCATTTACCTTGAGCCTTACCTTAGATGGGTACGAGCTCGTGCTCAGAGTCTCGTAATTCCTTACCCCTTCATCCTCCATGTTATCATGGAGCCTATTGCTGAAGGAGATGTCTCGTATACTGTCTTTCATCCCAACATGCCTACCTCTCTTGAAGACTTGCAAGAGGATTGGATTCAGCTAAAGGAAGAGCGAGACACATTCGAAGCCCAATTCTATGCCAGTGAGAAGAAAGTTTTAGAACTCACCAAGCAGCTCCATGAAGAGCGGAGTTTGAACGCCTACATCGCACCGAAGAGGATGCGTTCAACCTTTTTGTCGTAGGAGTTTTTGTATTTTATTTCTTTCATTGTAAGCCCAAAGAGGCATGATGTACTCGAACTTGAATTTATTAATACAATGTGTGTTTCCTTTTTGTCTAAGCAAATTTAAATCTCTAATTTCCTTGAAATCATTTGCGTATGCATTTTCATTCATCATAACACAAACAGGTTTCTTACAACAAATTTCCTTATCTTTCTATTGTTTATTTCAGTGAGATGGATATTAAACAGACAATAAAGGATCTTCAGGTGCATAACGCTCAATTCCAACAAATGTTCTTGGCTCTGGCTAAAGGACAAGAGGGCTTGAAGGCTCCGATGATCAAAGATAAGAAGAAGAAGGCGAAGAAATCATTTGGTGTTTTAAATCTGGGAAGAAGGTTCAAAGGACCAGCTCGGTGAACTCTAGATTTCGCAACCTCATCGGGTGAAGGAGATAATAAAGAAGGAAAAAACAAGGAAAGAAATCACCACCCAAAGTCTGAAGAAGAGCAAGAAGTAGACTACTCTGAAGAACAATATCTCCCTGCTGATGATAAATACAAACAGTTGGAGGATCACCTCAATACTATGGAGATCCAGAGGGTACTCAGGCTGGATTTTGAAGAGCTAGGACTTGTCTCAGGGGTTATCATCTCGCAGAAATTCAAGGTCCCCACTTTCTCTAAATATGGCGGTGTCTCTTGTCCAAAGCTGCTTTTAAGTTCATACGTTAGGAAAATTCAACCACAAACTGCTGATAGGAACCTATGGGTACATTTCTTCCAAGAAAGCTTGTTAGGGACGCATTTGGATTGGTTCTATCAGTTGGAAGGGACCAATATTCACAATTGGGAAGATTTGGCTGCTGCTTTTTACAAGAAATATCAGTATAATGCTGACCTAGATCTAACTCGAAAACAACTGCAAGGCATGTCTATGGGTACTGGTGAAGGTTTCAAAATTTATGCCCAAAAATGGAGGGACCTCGCGGGAAGAGTCCAACCCCCTTTATCTGACAGAGAATTGGTGGATATGTTCTTAGGCACGTTATCTGGTCCATTCTTTAACCATCTGATCGGAAGCTCTTCGGCTAGATTTACTGAACTAATCATGACTGGTGAGCGGGTAGAAGCCGGTATAAAGAGTGGCAAAATTCAAAGAGATGTATCCTCGAGCATGATGAAGAAACCCTTTACCGGAAAGAAGGAGGTCAGTGTTGCATATGACCACATGAATCAAAGCAAAACTGAACATCACCCGACGGTAGGGGCTGTTATGATTTCCAATCTTGTACCAAATCAATAGCGAAACTATCAACGCATGCTAGAGGCGCCCATGAGACGACTCACCCGAATCAATATGACCTTGTCCCAAGTTTTACCACATCTATTGAAGTCCAATCTAGTGACTCTAAAGGAAGCTCCCAAGAACCCCAATACGGCTTCTCCCCGCTACAACCCGAATGC
Source organism: Vicia faba (assembly GCA_948472305.1). Lineage (NCBI taxonomy): Eukaryota > Viridiplantae > Streptophyta > Magnoliopsida > Fabales > Fabaceae > Vicia > Vicia faba. Next base: position 1,328,215,996 of record OX451735.1, on the reverse strand, counting down.
TCGATGTTAAACGGGACCTATTGCAAGTCGGTCTGTTTTCGGGCTGTGACGAAAGTTGTCGCTTATGTATGTCTCTACCAAATAGCTATTTGCTACTGAAGATGGGCGTCCAGCGCCTGATGGTTAACAAAGAAATCCTATTCGAGAAAGTTCCTCTTGCCAGAAATTTCTGTGAAGATGTTTCAATAATCACCATTTCCGACAATCCTCCCACAGTCTCCACCAAAAGACCCGTCAGAATTACATTTGTTCCAAAGTCCGCTCCCCTAATCATCACCATGCCGGGGCCAATACCATATTCTTCAGATAAAGTTGTTCCCTGTAGCTATGAGGCTGACGTCTATTACCATGGAGTCAAGTAAAATCTATTGGCTATCAAAGACAAAGTTGCGAAAGACACTGATCCTAACATCGACAATATCGTTGGTACCAGTAAGATAACAAGAAGTGAAAGGGTTTTCTCCCCCGAGATCTCTCCAAAGACCATTGACACTCTTGTAATTATTCCCGCTACCGCCCCTACCAGCATTCACAGTGATACTCCCGTTGATAGTCCTACTGTTATCCCTGCTACTGAGACAAGAGGCAAAGAGGTATTGTTTGAGCCTGTCCAAAAGAAGGCACATCCAGAGGTCATTCTTGAAGCTTCTAGCAAGGAGATGGAAGAGATACTAAAGATAATCAAGAAAAGTGACTACAACATTGTAGAGCAGTTGGGGTAGAACCCCTCAAAAATATCAATGTTGGCTTTGCTTTTATGCTCTGAGGCCCATGCCAAGGCCTTAGTAAAATTTCTGAATACCGCCCACGTGCCCCAAGAGACCTCCATTGATAAATTTGAGAATTGTGTGGCCAGTCTAAGTGTTGATAATGGACTGGGTTTTTCTGACGCAGATTTAACTCCCAAAGGAAGGAAACACAATGATGCCTTGCATGTTTCTGTTGAGTGTAGGGGCACTACATTAGCCCATGTTCTGGTGGATACGGGTTCTTCGCTGAATGTCTTACCCAAGCATTCTCTTGACCGATTAGATTGTGAAGGACTCACATTAAAGCCTAGCAACATTGTGGTGAGGGCCTTTGATGGTTCTAAAAGAATAGTGCATGGAGAAGTAGACATCTCTATCAAAGTTGGAACTCAAACTTTTGATTCAACCTTCTATGTGATGGATATCCATCCATCCTATTCCTGTCTGTTGGGTCGACCCTAGATCCATAGGGCTGGTGCCGTAACTTCTACCCTACATCAGATGTTGAAGTTCCCATTCAAGGGAAATATCATCACAATCCATGGGGAGGAGGAATACATGGTTAACCACCTGAACTCTTTCAGGTATGTTGAAATGGATGGTGAGTTCATTGAAACCCCATGTTAGAATTTTGAGGAGGTTCCACAAACGGTTGTTGCAACCAAGACTACTACCAAGACTCTGAAGGTTACCAGACCTCCATTAAAAATGGCCTCTCTGAAGGATGCTACAACAGTAGTTAAGGAAGATGGATGTACCATCAGGGTTCAACTTCCGGATATTCCCTACAAGTCCAACAAATTTGGTTTGGGTTTTACTTCAGAGGCCCAAAGAGCCGTTCGACGTACTCGTGCTGGGGGACCACCTTTACATATCAACAATCAAGGAGTCAATGCATTGGAAGACATTGATGGCAGCTGTGACATGGACGAGTGGATTTTTCCAACCATCGGCGGAGGACTCAACAATTGGGAGGCCAAAGATTTTATTCCTATTACTTTTATTCAAGAGTAATTGTATTTTAATTTTTGTGGACCTGTAATATTTAAAGAATTTAGACTTTAAAACCTTGTGTCTTACCCGAGGCACAATGGTCCATCTGTGAGGGTTGTTATTTCATCTTCACATGTCATTAATAAATCATGGACGTTTTTGCATACAAATTTTTACGCTCTTTGTTTTTCTTTTTCTACCTTTTATTTTATCAAAGATAGCTATGCTCTTACACACACTCACATCAAAATGCAGATCCACATCCACTCTGGATCCCATGGGTAACGATTCTTCTATGGCCTATCATGACTTTGAAAATCCGATCTACCAAGCCAAAGACGAAGGTGAGGAAGATTATGAGGTACCAGGGGAACTAACCAGGTTATTACAACAGGAAGAAAGGACCATACAACCCACGAAGAGCTGGTTGAAACAGTTAACTTAGGTACATAAGAGGATAAAAAAGAAGTCAAGTTAGGTGCCAACCTGAAGCATAGTGTCAATAAGCGCTTAACTCAGTTACTACATGACTATGTTGAGGTCTTTGCCTGGTCATATGATGACATGCCAGGACTCGACACTGATATCGTGGTCCATTGTCTACCGACAAAAGAAGACCACCCTCTGGTGAAATAGAAGGTTCATCGTATACGTCCAGAAATTTCACAAAAAATCAAGATTGAAGTCATGAAGCAGTTCAACATCGGATTCTTAGCTGTCACCTCCTATCCATAATGGGTGGCCAATGTTGTTCCAGTGCCTAAAAAGGACGGTAAGGTACGTATGTGTGTGGATTACAGAGACCTGAATAGGGAAATCCCCAAGGATGACTTCCCGCTTCCCCACATTGGTATTTTGGTTGACAACACCGCACAACATAAAGTATTCTTCTTCATGGATGGTTTCTCCGGATACAACCAGATCAAAATGGCACCTGAGGACATGGAGAAAATAACCTTCGTCACACAATGGGGCATGTTCTATTACAAAGTAATGCTATTTAGGCCAAAGAACATCGGTGCAACCTATCAGCGTGCCATGGTGGCTTTGTTTCAAGATATGATCCATCACGAAATAGAGGTCTACATGGATGACATGATAGCCAGATCTCAAATTGAAGAGGAACACCTTGACCATTTGCAGAAACTGTTTGAAAGACTGAAGAAATACAAACTAAGGCTGAACCCGAATAAATGCACTTTTGGAGTAAGGTCAGGTAAACTCTTAGACTTCATTGTCAGCGGCAAAGTGTTGTACCCCAAATTTTGACCTAAGATATCATCTCCTACCTGCATCATTACATTACAAGTGTTTTGATCCATTGATTTTAAAATTCATAACTTGTTTCAGGCCGAGAGCTATTTATTTTGAACACTAAATTATTTAATCGATTCGTGCTAAAATAATGTTTGTTAATTATTTATTATCTTAAATTTAAATAATTGGAATTTGTTTTCGATTATTATGTAATTTAAAGATGTATAGATAATAAAATAAACATTAGGGAAGAGGCGTATTAATCGTGCAGACAGCATTTATTTATTATGCACTATCTTAAATTTAAATAACTGGAATTCATTTTCAGTTATTACATAATTTAAAGATTTATGAATAATATAATAAATATTCAGAAAAAGTTCATTAATTGGTCGATAGTAATTATTTAATTATTTATCATTCTAAGTTAAAATAATTGAAATTCTATTTTAATTATTATAACTTGGAAAGTCATGAATAATGAATTAAATAATTGAAACTATTAATTGATCAATGATGTTATTTATTTATTTGTTTACTATTCTGAATTTAGGTAATTGAGATTTATTTTCGATTATCATATAATTTAAAAAATTGTAAACAATAAAGTAAATAATTAGAGAGAAAGAAGAAATTAATTGGCGAATATTGGACTTTTATTCATTTTTTCTAATTGTACAATTATTGTGTAAATATTGTATTTATTACAACAAAATTACAATAATAATTTTACAAAGTTAAAATGAAATAAAAAAATTAATCTAATATTCCTAATTCTAAATCTTCTGATCCAATGCATTTTTTGTCTGCTCACTTGATGTTACCTGCAAAATTAAAAGAAATTAGAATTTGAACAAATAATTAAAAGCAAATTTATTTAATGTTCATCATTAAAAGCAATGGCCGGAATCAGTTTACCCTTTTTTGCAAATCACGGGATTTCTCCCGGTTCACAAAAAAGAGAGGAATTTTTATAAATGAATGCACAAATTCATTTTTTGTCAAAAATTGCATGTTTCAAATTAATTGCATTTTTCAAAATTCAATGCATTTGTCAGCATATGCAAGCAGCAAACAAAGCAAATGCCAACGTAAACCTATGCCCACATAGTAGAAAACAAAACATAAGCTATACTGTTGCATTGGAAGTCAAAAGAGATGCAGTTTAAACAATTTTTGCAAGCAATGTAACATTCCTTTTTTCATCATATTCCAGCCTTTTGCAATTTCAGAAAATAGTACAGCATATCATTTTATTGTCAAAACTGTACTGAGAGAGAGAAAGAGAGGAGGAAGTGTGGTTTTACAGGTTTGGCTTAGGCAGGAAAGGGATACAAGACAAACTACAGTAACACAGTCAGTAGGAGGTAAAAACATGAAATAGGAATAGAGACAAACTAGATGTAACAGTATGATGCAGAAGGCCAAGAATATTGTAAAATATTCAAATCTCCAGCCTGTAACGTAAACAAAGAAAGAGAAGGCTGTTATAACATAACAAAAAAAATCACACATATCAGAATCCATCAATCTCCAAGCCTTGAAAAAAAACTTAGAAAAATTGTTGTCAACAAGAAAACATACAAACCAGCAAGAACCTGCATAACCAACACAAAACCAGTCTAAACCATACAAACATATATGGCCTAAACCTCACCGAAACTGATTGAGCCCTCAAGCCAACATCACCATAAGCCTGTCAAAACCATATATCAAAAAACAATTTCACAACCTTAACCATTTTTCAAACCATTTCACAACATGGCCTAAACAAAGAACCATCCTTTCTACTGTCCAACCAACACAAAACCAGTCTAAACCATACAACCAATATGGCCTAACAACAAAAAAACCTATTCCCCTGTTTCCATCAACCTGCGTAAAACCAACATAACCAGTATACCCATAAACCTGTCAAACTTATTGCCCAAGCCATGAACATCATCAATCTCAAACCTGCTGAAGCCAAGCTAGGCCAAACCTGAAACGATCCAGCCAAAACCAACTTCGAAGGCAACATAAGCAAGGCCTCAGAGTTACCATCATTGGCCATTTAAATCATACAGCACCAAGGTGAGAAAGAGGAAGAGAGAAGCTGGTTAAAACAACATTTCAATGGTGGCATTCAAGCATTCAAAAGCATACAACACAAGGCCTCAAAAACATTATCATAGGCCAACGAATATCGTACAGAAGCACAGTTGAGAAGAAAGAAGCTAGTCAAAAGCATTTTTCAAACAGTAGCACTCAATCGTCCAAAACATCGAAGCATACAGTACCAAGGCAAAAGAAGAAGAGAAAGATCAAAGCTAAGGTAACCAGCAAGAAGAAGAAAGAAACCACATATAAAGTACCGGCCACCGAAGCAAGCTCGCGACGCGCCTCCTCTCCTCGCCACCTGGCCTCCTTCGCTCCCAACTGTCCCTCCTCCGTCTCCGCCTAGGTAACGATTTCCTTTACCTTTTTTACTTCCATAGTACCTCCAACAAATAATAAGAATCAAAATCAAAACAGGATCAGAATCAAAACGTAATTAAAATCAATGCATGCAAGATATAATGAAACCTAACGAATAACGTATTTTACCGTAAATCCGTAGCCCTCCTTTTTTTCGTTTGGCTAGAGGGAAGAAGACAGTGAGAGCGGGTGGCCATGGCAAGGAGTTAGAAAGCGAACTCAGGGACTCAGAAGCAAAAGCATGGAGAAGAAGACGCGAAGACGAAGAAGAGAGATGGGCGCCGTCGCTGTTAACCAAGAACCCTAATCCCTTTTGCCAACTAAAACGCACGTTTAACCCCTAAGAAAACAATTGTAAAACTAATGGGCCTCACCCAATTTTCCTGCTCAAGCCCACACGACCTGCTTCTGCACCCCCTTTTTTTTCTTTCTGATTGGGCCCTCTCAAACCATCTAGCCCATTTATTTATGGTTTTACCTCCCTTTGATTCTTAAGACATCTTTTCCTATTTTGATTTCCTTAGTTTTTTTTATAATTATTAACTTAATTAATTAGTAAAATCTAATGAGAAAAAGGGATGTAATTTAATTAGACAAGTTTTTAAATATTAATCAATCTTATTTAGTTCAAGTTTAAGGTTATTTAATAATTTTAAAATTTTCCTTACTTCTAATTAGATTTAATTAATGACTTTGAGCTTTAATTTAATTTAATTATCTAATAAACTCTTAAAATAAATACATTTTTTATTAATATTAAAAAAACATATAAAAAAAGAACTTAAAAAAAACTAAAAAAAAACATTTCTATTAATTCTCATTACTTTTTATCCATATCAAAAAATGCGTAAAAAATTAAAACATTTTTCTTTTCATGTATTAAACAAAAAATCTAAAAAATGCATGTTCACACACTCAGTCTCTTATTTAATTTGTTGTATATCATTTACCTCATAATTTTCTGTTTAAATATTTCATCTTTGACTTGATTATTCTGTTTACGCCAATCCAAAGGGAATTGTCTAATTTTTGTTGACTTCATGTCCTCAAAAAACGATCGAGCGAATACTCTCATTCATTAAAAGTTTAGGTTAATTTTTCATCAAAAAAATTCAACCCTTTTCAAAACTTATACCCTTTAAGCAAAAACTTCGACATTAGGTCGTCGTATCTTCAAAAACCCATCCGTACCCCTTTTCGGCCAAAACGATTTATTTTTTAATCAAACGATCAATTTTAATAAAACAGATATTTCAAAAGGTTCCTATAGAATACTATAGATGCATTGGGTTCTAATACCTTCCCATTGTATAACCAACCCCCGAACCATAAGATCTCTTTTCGAAAACGCTTTGTATTTTTATTATTATTTACATTGCATATTTAGGGTTTTATTTCGCTCTTTTCCCTTTTCCTTTGGAAACAATAAAGCGCGGTGGCGACTCTTGCTTTTGTGAGATGAATTAATCAATAATTCGATCTTCGATTTACCCCGCTACATTTTTATCGCTACAGAATTGGCGACTCTGCTGGGGAAAGATTGACCTCTTGCTGGTCCATCCCTAAGTGGGTTAAGCCTAATTTGTCTTATCTGTTTACTATTATTTGATTTGCTTGATTATGTGTTTAAATTGGGGTGTTTGGGTTTTTTGCAAAGGACGAATCCTATACCCGGATTAAGTAACACTTAAGGAATAGGACGGGCGGTATAGTCATGTTAACTTTGAGGGAGTAATCCCGAAGAAGGAGGCATGAGATCCCCCACTCAATGGAAGGCCCTCTTGAACTTAATATTTGTTTACCGAGTAATCGGGAAGACGTTATTATTTTCGACCTAGGAGCCCGAGAAGTTGAGGACCGTAGAACCCTAACCCATCTTGGCCTTTTTAGGTGTAGCGCGGAGACTACAACAGAGTAATTCGGAAGTAGTTGTTACGCGATGCTACACTCGGACGAGTTTCTCTTGAGAATATTGCTAATTATTGAGTAATCAAGACATTGGTAATATCCGAAGGAGGAATGTAGACTCTAGGAACTCTTAGAACCATGTCTTACAGGTGTGATTGAAACGTTAGTACATACCTTTGGGTGGGATTTACCCTCGACTCCATGCTGAACGTTGAACCTTTGAACCCCATGTTTGCAAGCTTGTGTGTGACTGTTGCATTATCATTCATTCATGCATTCATCAACATCTTTGTAAAAAACTTGTTTTTCAAGGAACTTTGGAATGATTTTTGCAGACATCTTAGGTTATTATGGAACTTGGAAGGAGAAATACTCGAAGCTTTAGCTTCAAGGAGCCCGAGATTGAAGAACTGAAGAGTTTGATTCCGAAGATCGAGAGTCCGACAGATTTTCAGAAGAAGTATGGGTCCATCGTACCGCTCATGAAGCGCAAGATGAAGAAAGGCATCCTCAACACGTTGGTTCAGTTTTATGATCCCTTGTACCGATGTTTCACCTTTCCGGATTATCAGTTGATGCCCACTTTAGAGGAGTACTCCTATATTCTTGGTTTGCCGATCGCCGACCGTGTTCCTTTTTCTGGATTAGAAGAGGAGCCCAAACCTCACGAGATAGCAACCATCACCCACTTGAAGAAGTCAGAGATAAAGGAGAATATGACTACGAAAGGGGGAATCCGGGGTTTGCCGGCGCAATTTCTGTTGAAGAAAGCTCGCCACTTTGCTGATACAAAGGATATTGTTGCCTTCGAAGACGTCTTTGCTTTACTCGCTTATGGTTTATTCTTGTTCCCTAACGTTGATAAATTTGTGGATATCAACACCATCAGAATTTTCCTGATTGGAAATCCGGTCCCTACGCTGCTAGGGGATACGTATTACTCCATCCATCTTCGAAACTCTTATCAAGGAGGGATGATTATTTGTTGTGTACCGTTGCTGTATCAGTGGTACGTCTCGCATTTACCTGGGTCTGATGCTTTCTGGGATCTCGAGAAGGAACCGCGTTGGGCGCCAAAGATTATGGCTCTCACTCATTTCGACATTGACTGGTATAATCGAGTTTACCACGACGTGGAGATCATTGATAGCTGTGGTGCTTTTCCTAACGTACCTCTTCTCTGTACGAGGGGTGGAATCAACTACAACCCTATTCTAGCGCGCTGTCAGTTCGGGTACTCGATGAGAGATAAGCCGAACAACATCCATGTGAGTGGTTTCTTTCTTCAGGAAGGACAAGATCATCAGGCAGCTAAGAGGGAGATCGAAGGAGCTTGGCGCCACATCCATAAGAAAGGGAGAGATATGTTAGGACATAGAGGTGCCGTTTCTTTGGAGCCTTACCTGCAGTGGGTCTGTGCTAGGGCTTGTGCTCTCAAGATGCCATATAAACTTGAGAAACCTTTATTCCCTGCCATTGCACCATCATCTGTTGTTATCCCTATCGCGGATGTAGGAGAATATCAAGGAAATCTGGCTAGGATGAAGTCCGAGAGGGATGCTTGGAAGGAAAAGTACCATATGTCTGAATATGAGAATCGAGTCCTGACTCGACAACTAAAAGAAAAGGAGGAGTTGCTGCTTATTCAAGACGGCCGGTTCGTTGACCACGATGAGAAACTTCGTCAGAAGGATGCCTTGCTGAAGAAGTATGCGAGTGAAAGGAAGAGAAAGAAGGAGGGTCCGGTAAGCGTTGCTCTTGTTCCTAATCCACAGAAGGAAATCATCGATCGACTGATAGCCGAGAAGAAAGTGATGGAAGACTTTTACGAAGAAAAGATCAAGAAGCTCCAATTACAGCTGGTGTTTGGTCCGTCATCTGAGGATTCCGAGTGAGCTTTAGCTTTTAGTTTATTTTATTGATGTCATTTTGTAAAACTATGTAAAAGGGTTTCATGCTCCGAAGTTGTAATTTATTGTTTTATTATGGGCTTCATGCTCCAAAGTTGTAATTTATTACTTTATTTTAGATTTCATGTTTTAAAATTGTAATTTATCACTTTATTATGGTTTTCATGTTTCGAAGTTGTAATTTATTGCTTTCATTATTGGATTTGTTATCCCAAGGTTGTAATTTACTGTTCCAAATTGTAAGTTGTAATTTATTGCTTTCGATTAATGGATTGAGTTTTCGTTGTTCCAAATTCCTTTACCATTGATGTATGCAAAATTATTAAAGTTCCTTGAAAAACTTTTAAAATGAGTCATCATTTGCATCGCCATCATACATCATTTCACATTCCGCTTCACATGTTTTCTAGAGTCTCATCCTTGTTCTTTTTCCACCAAAGGTTGTCAAGCTGTCTCACCGATACGACACTCGGGCCAATCGTCAAAGGAAAATGGAAGATTTGGAACAGGAAAATCATGAGCTTCATGGGGAAGTTGCTACACTTCGTGTCGAGATGGAAAAGTTAACTGCGTTAGTGGAAAGTTTGGTGGCTGTTCAGAATCAGCCATCGACTACGGCTGCCGAGATTCAGACTTCAACTCCAGTGGTTTCCGAGATTGTCACAGTTCCTGCCTCCGTAACTCAAATCAACTCTCCGCTTCAACATCAGATGCCGAAAGGTTTTCCGTGGGGAATGCCTTACAACTTTGTGCCAGAGGGGTATCAGCCTGCCGTACAACCTTTATTTCAACCTGCATTGTCTCTTCCTCAACCAGAGACAACTGCCATGCCGCCAGTAATTCCGTCTGTAACACCTTTTCCGCAACCAATTATGACGACCGTTGCTCCTGTGGTCCACTCCGTGCCTTACTTGAATGAACCTCCTTATCCTTCCGAGCCTGCTGAAAGTTTGGGTCTCTTTGATAGAATGGAGGAATTTCAGGATCAGTTCCAGGAAATGCAGAAGGAGCTTAGAGCGTTGAAGGGGAAGGATTTGTTCGGGAAGAACACGCATGACCTTTGTTTAGTCCCGAATGTCAAGATTCTAGCAAAATTCAAAGTGCCAGACTTTGAGAGATATAAGGGTGATTCGTGTCCTAGAAGTCATTTGACAATGTACGTGAGAAAGATGTCTACGTATTCCGATGATCATGACTTGTTGATTCATTATTTTCAAGACAGTTTGACGGGTGCTGCTCTAAAGTGGTATATGGGTTTAGACAGCATTCGAATCCGCAACTTCAACGATCTTAGCGAAGCCTTTGTCCATCAGTACAAGTATAACGTTGACATGGCGCCGGACAGGGATCAACTCCGGGCGATGTCGCAAAGATACCGAGAATCTTTTAAGGAATACGCCCAGAGGTGGCGTGAAATTGCTGCTCAAATCTATCCACCCCTTGAGGAGAAAGAGATGACTAAGATATTTTTGAAGACTTTAGGATCCTTTTACTATGAAAGAATGATAGCCAGCGCACCCAGTGACTTCACCGAAATGGTAAGCATGGGCACGCGATTAGAGGAAGGGATTCGTGAAGGGCGTTTGGTTAAAGAAGGGAGTCCGTCTAGCAGTGCGAAGAAGTTTGGAAGTGTTTTCTCGAAAAGAAAAGAGCAGGATGTCAGTGCTTTGTTTCCAGGTAGGCCTAGGAGAGGTTACTCTCACGTTGCGGCAGTCACTCCGGATGTCCGCCCAACTTTGATGACCCCAGCTCATCAAACTCCACCAACTCAACAACGGCCTTTTCAGCAGCAGCCTCGACAACAGGCTTATCCGTTCAACAATCAGAACCGTTCACCCAGAAAACCGCAGTTCGATGCCATTCCTATGACTTATACTGAATTGTTCCCTGCTCTCATCAGAAAGAATCTCATCGCGACAAAGCCTCCTCCTGTCGCACCGAACAGTACTTCTCCGTGGTACAAGGCGGATCAGTTTTGTGAATATCATCAAGGGTCGCCGGGGCACAACCTTGAGAATTGCTTTGCTCTGAAGGAGGACGTACAGAGATTAATTAAGAATGGTATCTTGTCTTTTAAGGACATTAATCCAAATGTTAGAGATAATCCTTTGCCTCGACATGGGGCAGCTTCAGTGAATATGGTGGAAGGTTGTCCGGGGAAGTTTCGAGTTTTTCAAGTCGAACACATAAGAGAGTCGTTGGTCAGGCTACATCAGAGTTTGAGAAGACTTGCCTTTGTTAGGCACCAGCATGATTATGACGTTTGTGAGTTTTGTTCAAGAGAGGATGACTGTCCTATCGTGAAGGAGGATATTCAGAAGTTGCTAGATCAGAGAGTTATCACTATTACCTATGACCGAAATCCGGAGGATGAGGTGAATGTTATCACACCACAATTCAATTTGCCAGAATCAGTAGAGATTGCTTACAACAGTCAGACTGCGCCTGTTGATCCTTTGATTATTTACCCACCTGGCCCTGTGCCTTACAGCTCAGACCAAGCTGTGCCGTACAAGTATAACGCCACAATGATTGAGAATGGGGTAGAAGTCCCCATACCAACGAGACCGTCTTTTGTCAACATCGCTGATGTGAGTAGAGTTACGAGAAGTGGACGTGTCTTTGCAGCAGTACCTTTGAAGAGACCAGAAGTTCAAGTCAGGAGGCCCATACCGGCGGAGATTCCAGTAAGAAATGTCGAACCAAGGGTTGAGATAGACCGATCCAGTGAACCTATCCCTCACCCTGAGGATGATGAGATTTTGAAACTTATCAAGAGAAGTGAATATAAGATTGTGGACCAACTTTTGCAAACACCTTCCAAGATTTCCTTGCTTGCCTTATTGAGAGATTCTGGTGCACACAGAGAAGCCTTGATGAAGGTCTTGGACCAGGCATTCATGGACCATGATGTGACGGTTGATCAGTTTGATGGGATTGTGGGAAATATAACTTCGTGTAACAATCTTGGTTTAAGTGATGAAGAACTCCCGGAGGAGGGGAGAAACCATAATATGGCTTTGCACATCTCAGTAAGTTGTGGAAACGATACCTTATCAAGCGTGTTGGTGGATACAGGTTCTTCGTTGAATGTGATGCCCAAGACTACGTTATCTCGGCTTTCATATCCAGGTGCTCCTATGAGGCCTAGTGGAGTAATTGTCAAAGCATTTGATGGTTCTAGGAAGACAGTCATTGGTGAAGTGGATCTTCCTATAGTGATTGGTCCCCATACTTTTTAAATCACTTTCCAAGTGATGGATATCCGTGCTTCCTACAGCTGTTTATTGGGTCATCCTTGGATCCATGATGCCGGGGCAGTCACCTCTACGCTCCATCAGAGACTAAAGTTTGTAAGACATGGGAAGCTAGTGATGATTGGGGGAGAGCAGGCTATGGTGGTAAGCCATTTATCATCATTTTCTTTTATTGATGCTGACGAGGATGTGGGGACCCAGTTCCAGGGTCTATCTGTTGCTAAGAATACAGTGAAGAAGCAAGGGGAATCCATCTCTTCTTTTGAGGATGCGCGGTGAGTGGTGGAAAGTGGTTCGGCCGAAGGATGGGGCCAGGTGTTGACGTTACCCGAGAACAAGTCTGGGGAAGGTCTGGGTTTTCATCCAATATCTGCAAGGGTCGAGAAAGAGGTGGTTGTTCGTCTGATTCAAGAGGTTTTCCGAAGTGCAGGGTTTGTACATCCTGAGGTTGATGCTATCATAGATAATGATTCCGAGGAGGATTTGCCCGTGTTTGTGACGCCTGGATTGGCTTGACAAAACTGGATAGCTGTTGATGTTCCTGTGGTTATGCACATTTCCGAGTAATGTTTTGTTTATTTTCCTTTGAAAAATTCGCTCTGCCCAAGGCGAAACGTATTTTGTGTCGGGCTATGAAAAATAATTCCTTTTGCTCTGCCCAAGGCAAAAGAGAGATGTCTGGGCTCTTTGTTTCAAGTATTTCCCTTTAATGAATAAAAATGTTATTTTGTCCACTGCTGTTTTATTTTTCACTTTTTTCTGGGAAATAGCAATGAAAATTAATTAATAACCTTTTGTTTTATTTGCACAAATCGATTTCTAAAATAAAGCATAATCATATGTGCAGATTAATCCATGACTTAACCATCGAAAACAGTGATCCTATGCCCTCTCCCAACTTTGAATTCCCTGTGTTCAGAGCCGAAGAAGAGGATGATGAAGAGGTTCCTGTTGAGATTTCCCGTTTGCTTGAGCATGATGAGAAGATTATTCAACCATTTGAAGAACCTGTAGAGTTGGTTAACTTGGGTGATGAAGAAGATAGAAAGGAAGTCAAAGTTGGAGCATTGCTTATCCCGGAAGTTAAGGAGAAGATGTTGGAGCTTCTCAAAGAGTATGTTGACGTGTTCACGTGGTCCTACCAAGATATGCCAGGTTTGGACAACGACATTGTGGAACATCGTTTACCGTTGAGACCTGAGTGTCCACCGATCAAGCAGAAGTTGAGAAGGACTCGTCCCGATATGGCTGACAAGATTAAAGAGGAGGTTCAGAAACAGATCAATGCAGGTTTCCTTGTTACATCGGTTTATCCTCAGTGGTTAGCCAACATAGTGCCTGTTGCTAAGAAGGATGGCAAAGTTCGGATGTGTGTAGACTACAGAGATCTGAATAGAGCTAGTCCAAAGGATGACTTCCCATTACCTCATATTGACGTATTGGTCGACAGTACCGCCAAGTTCAAAGTCTTTCCTATCATGGATGGTTTTTCTGGTTACAATCAAATCAAGATGGCGCCGAAAGATATGGAGAAGACCGCTTTCATTACACCTTGGGGAACTTTCTGTTATCGGGTTATGCCGTTTGGTTTGAGGAATGCTGGTGCAACATACCAAAGAGCCATGACTGCATTGTTCCACGACATGATGCATAAAGAGATCGAAGTGTATGTGGACGACATGATTTCCAAATCACAAACTGAGGAAGATCATTTGGAACATTTGTTGAAGTTATTCCAGCGTTTGAGGAAGTACAAACTCCGCCTGAATCCCAACAAATGCACTTTTGGTGTTTGTTCTGGGAGACTTCTGGGTATCGTTGTCAGTCAGAAAGGTATTGAAGTAGATCCTGATAAAGTCAAAGCTATTCGGGAAATGCCCGCACCCAAGACGGAAAAACAAGTAAGAGGATTCCTTGGGAGACTGAATTACATTTCTAGGTTTATATCTCATATGACTGCTACCTGTGGGCCGATTTTCAAGCTTCTCCGAAAGAACCAAGGATGTGTGTGGACAGAAGATTGTCAGAGAGCTTTTGATAGCATCAAAGAATATTTACTTGAACCTCCCATTTTGATTCCTCCGGTGGAAGGAAGACCTTTGATTATGTACCTGACTATATTGGAAGATTCCATGGGATGTGTGCTTGGTCAACAAGATGAGACTGGAAGAAAGGAACATGCCGTATACTATCTGAGTAAGAAATTCACAGACTGTGAATCTCGGTACTCATTACTTGAGAAAACCTGTTGTGCTTTAGCCTGGGCTGCTCGCGGTCTGCGCCAGTATATGATTAATCACACTACTTGGTTGATCTCCAAAATGGACCCGATCAAATATATCTTTGAGAAGCCCGCCTTATCTGGAAGAATAGCCCGTTGGCAGATGTTGTTATCTGAATATGACATTGAGTATCACACTCAGAAAGCAATCAAAGGGAGTATTTTAGCCGATCATTTGGCTCACCAACCAATTGACGATTATCAATCCATCAAGTTTGACTTCCCGGATGAAGATGTTATGTACTTGAAAGCTAAAGATTGTGAAGAGCCGTTACCTGAAGAAGGACCTGATCCTGAATCCCGTTGGGGTTTGATATTTGACGGAGCTGTGAATTCCTATGGAAATGGAATTGGGGCAATCATCGTTACTCCCCGAGGTACTCATATCCCGTTCACGGCAAGACTGAAGTTTGACTGTACGAACAACATGGCTGAATATGAGGCATGTATTATGGGTCTCGAAGAAGCAGTGGATCTAAGGATTAAGATTCTTGATATTTACGGAGATTCGGCATTAGTGATTAATCAAATCAAAGGAGAATGGGAGACTCGTCATCCTGGTTTGATCCCTTACAGAGACTATGCTAGAAGGTTGTTAACTTTCTTCAACAAAGTGGAATTACATCATATCCCTAGAGATGAGAATCAAATGGCTGATTCTTTAGCTACTTTGTCTTCAATGTTTCAAGTGAATGATTGGAACGACGTGCCTACAATCCGAGTTATGCGCCTCGACAGACCTGCTCATGTGTTTTCAGTGGAAGAGGTCACCGACGACAAACCGTGGTTCTATGACATTAAACGTGTTCTTCAAACTCAAGAGTATCCGCCTGGGGCATCCAATAAGGATAGGAAGACGTTGAGAAGATTAGCAAGCAGTTTCTTTCTCAATGAAGAAGTTTTGTATAAGAGGAATTACGACATGGTCTTGCTCAGATGTGTAGACAGACGTGAAGCAGACATGCTAATGCAAGAAGTACATGAAGGATCCTTTGGCACTCATGCCAATGGACATGCAATGGCTAGAAAGATGTTGAGAGCTGGTTACTATTGGATGACAATGGAATCTGACTGCTGCAAATATGTGAAGAAGTGTCATAAATGCCAGATGTATGCGGACAAGATGCACGTGCCGCCGACCCTCCTCAATGTTATATCTTCACCTTGGCCTTTCTCTATGTGGGGCATTGATATGATTGGAATGATTGAACCCAAAGCTTCAAATGGTCATCGTTTCATCTTGGTAGCGATCGATTATTTTACTAAATGGGTGGAAGCAGCATCTTATGCTAATGTAACCAGACAGGTGGTAGTCAGATTTATCAAGAATCAGATCATTTGTCGATACGGCATCCCGAGCAAGATCATCACTGATAATGGTTCGAATTTGAATAACAAGATGATGAAGGAGCTTTGTGAAGAGTTCAAGATCGAACATCATAATTCTTCTCCTTACAGACCGAAGATGAATGGAGCTGTTGAAGCTGCTAACAAGAATATCAAGAAGATTGTCCAGAAGATGGTGGTAACTTATAAAGATTGGCATGAAATGCTTCCGTTTGCCCTGCACGGATACCGTACTTCAGTTCGAACTTCAACGGGCGTGACCCCTTTTTCCCTAGTTTATGGTATGGAAGCAGTACTCCCCGTGGAGGTTGAGATTCCGTCTTTGAGAGTGTTGATGGAAGCTAAAATTTCTGAGGCTGAATGGTGTAAAAGTAGATATGATCAGTTGAATTTGATTGAAGAGAAGAGATTGACAGCTTTGTGTCACGGTCAATTATATCAGCAGAGGATGAAGAAGGCTTTTGATAAGAAGGTTCGACCGCGCGAGTTCAGAGAAGGTGACCTTGTGCTCAGGAAGATTTTATCTTTCCAACCCGATTCTAGGGGCAAGTGGGCTCCGAATTATGAAGGACCGTATGTTGTTAAGAAAGTATTCTCTGGAGGTGCCATGATTCTCACCAATATGGACGGTGAAGATCTTCCGCGTCCCATGAACGCCGATGCAGTCAAGAAGTATTTTGCTTAGGCAAACTTCTGGTCAAATCAGTCTTGGCATCTGAGCACATTCTGGAATTCAAAGTTGTTAGTGAGAATAGTGATCATTGTTTTTGTATAACCTTTTATTTCATGTACTATTTCCCACATTTTTGTAAATCGTTGGAGTCGCGTTGTTAGCGAACTACCATCTTATTAATGAAATTTGAGCATTACCTTTTGTGGGCAAAATTTTAATTTTTACGGCAATATTCGAAACAAAGTATTTAAAATATCCTTATTTTAAAAAAAAAAGGTGTCGTGAATAACGAAAGGAATATTAACAGTCGTTACGAAGATGGTCAAGTCATGAAATGCAAAATAGTGCAGTAACTTATACTTGTATGATGAGCTCGTTTTCTTTTAAAATCGTCATGAGGTGTTGGTTGTGTAAACTTGCGTTTCTCGGGGTACTAAGTTTGGTGACCCCCAGTTGTTCCAGTTAGGTGTTGTTTTAGCTACCTTGGTTTGGAGATTTTGAAGTGCGGTACACTTCGTCTCATGTCAGTGGTTTATTGGTATTGTAAGTTTGGATTTGGATACTTTTCTCCTCAGAAGACTTGAGCCTTGTAGTGTTACGCTCCGACATTGCTCTGTGTTTCCAGTTCCGGGTATATTCCGTCTTCTCAAGATTGGCCGAGTATCTATTTTGCTGTGATAGCATATTATCTTCAAGATATTCCATTTGTCTGTCTTTGTCAGCATAACATTCATTCACTCATTTACACTCATATCAGCATGCATATCCACATTTGCCGTTGATTTTGGGTCGTACTTTGTTTATTCGAACAATGTACATTTTTGTCCTTCCAAGTAGAAGGTTAGCTTAGGCAGAAAATGTGTTTCCTTTCTAAATTCCCCAACTGAGCTAATCCTCGTGGATGATTTTTGATTCAGCTTACCTTGTCCATTTCTGGATAGGATAAATTCCCCAATCGAGTTATTTTCTCATTGGGTGGAGTCTTGTTTGACTGTGTTCTCTCTGGTTTATTCCTGGATGAAGTTGTTGCCTCTTGCATAGGCTATTTCTTTGATTCTCCCCAGTAAGTTCGCGACCTAGACGGCTGGTGCATTTATGTTGCACCTTTAAGTAGGTGATCTCCTCGGGAAGGATTGATTCATGGTTCTCTTTGACGAGGATTTTATTCTCTGCCAATATCATCGCAATTTCCTTCTGTTTGGTTTTTGGAAAACGACAAGCGGCAGCTCTTCATGAGCAACTTGTACGTTATTATTTTATGGAAGACGACAAGCGGCAGCTCTTCATGAGCAACTTGTACGTTATAGACACCGTTGGAAAACGACAAGCGGCAGCTCTTCATGAGCAACTTGTACGTTACTTTTTGAAAGCGCCGAGCAGCAGTTCTTCACGAGCTACTAGTGCGTCATTTACTTTTTTGAAAGCGCCGAGCAGCAGTTCTTCACGAGCTACTAGTGCGTCATTTACTCTTTTGAAAGCGCCGAGCAGTAGTTCTTCACGAGCTGCTAGTGCGTCATTTATTTTTTCTGAAAGCAACAAGCAGCAGCTCTTCACGAGTTACTAGTACGTTATTACTTTTCTGGAATACAGCAATCGGCAGCTTCTTTATTTGAGCAGTTTGTATGTCATTGGTATTTTCTTTGGACAACAACAAGTGACAGCTTCTTTATTTGAGCAACTTGTATGTTATTGACATCTCTGGACGACGGCAAGTGATAGCCTCTTTATTTGAGCAACTTGTATGTTATCGGTATTTTCTTTGAACAACTTGCGTATCTACAATCTTATTACTTCAGCATTAATTGGTATCTCTCCGAAAATCTCACAGAGAAGTCTGTTACGAATCTGTACCTCCAGAAGTCGGTAATCAGTTATCAGCAATTTGATACTCTCTGTCTATCATTGACCTTGAGTTGCGAACTCACTGTTTTGGGTCAATAATCTGTTATGGCCTATGCAAGATGCTCTCTTTGTTAGGGTCAGAGGTCGTGTTCCCTCGATTTTATTCGCTGTCAGGAGTCTGTCGTTTGAAGTCGATAGCTTGTTTCCCCAGTAATGTATAATCCATGTCTCTGTGTTTTGTTGGTGTTCGATTCCCCCAACATTGTCTTGTTTCATACAATATCTTTCTCTGTGAGTTCAATCACTGCATTCATATCAAACATGACGACGACATCTTAGGACAAAATTTGCGTAATTATGTATTTAAGTACCTTCAATCTCGTCGAAACGAAGATTTCAATCTTCATATCTCCGGATAGAAGAAACTTAAATAGGGGCAGCTGTTGTACCCCAAATTTTGACCTAAGATATCATCTCCTACCTGCATCATTACATTACAAGTGTTTTGATCCATTGATTTTAAAATTCATAACTTGTTTCAGGCCGAGAGCTATTTATTTTGAACACTAAATTATTTAATCGATTCGTGCTAAAATAATGTTTGTTAATTATTTATTATCTTAAATTTAAATAATTGGAATTTGTTTTCGATTATTATGTAATTTAAAAATGTATAGATAATAAAATAAACATTAGGGAAGAGGCGTATTAATCGTGCAGACATCATTTATTTATTATGCACTATCTTAAATTTAAATAACTGGAATTCATTTTCAGTTATTACATAATTTAAAGATTTATGAATAATATAATAAATATTCAGAAAAAGTTCATTAATTGGTCGATAGTAATTATTTAATTATTTATCATTCTAAGTTAAAATAATTGAAATTCTATTTTAATTATTATAACTTGGAAAGTCATGAATAATGAATTAAATAATTGAAACTATTAATTGATCAATGATGTTATTTATTTATTTGTTTACTATTCTGAATTTAGGTAATTGAGATTTATTTTCGATTATCATATAATTTAAAAAATTGTAAACAATAAAGTAAATAATTAGAGAGAAAGAAGAAATTAATTGGCGAATATTGGATTTTTATTCATTTTTTCTAATTGTACAATTATTGTGTAAATATTGTATTTATTACAACAAAATTACAATAATAATTTTACAAAGTTAAAATGAAATAAAAAAATTAATCTAATATTCCTAATTCTAAATCTTCTGATCCAATGCATTTTTTGTCTGCTCACTTGATGTTACCTGCAAAATTAAAAGAAATTAGAATTTGAAC
The DNA here is from genome assembly GCA_948472305.1 of Vicia faba. Taxonomy (NCBI): domain Eukaryota; kingdom Viridiplantae; phylum Streptophyta; class Magnoliopsida; order Fabales; family Fabaceae; genus Vicia; species Vicia faba. The sequence continues at coordinate 1,328,196,018 of OX451735.1, read as the reverse complement.
AAATAATTAAAAGCAAATTTATTTAATGTTCATCATTAAAAGCAATGGCCGGAATCAGTTTACCCTTTTTTGCAAATCACGGGATTTCTCCCGGTTCACAAAAAAGAGAGGAATTTTTATAAATGAATGCACAAATTCATTTTTTGTCAAAAATTGCATGTTTCAAATTAATTGCATTTTTCAAAATTCAATGCATTTGTCAGCATATGCAAGCAGCAAACAAAGCAAATGCCAACGTAAACCTATGCCCACATAGTAGAAAACAAAACATAAGCTATACTGTTGCATTGGAAGTCAAAAGAGATGCAGTTTAAACAATTTTTGCAAGCAATGTAACATTCCTTTTTTCATCATATTCCAGCCTTTTGCAATTTCAGAAAATAGTACAGCATATCATTTTATTGTCAAAACTGTACTGAGAGAGAGAAAGAGAGGAGGAAGTGTGGTTTTACAGGTTTGGCTTAGGCAGGAAAGGGATACAAGACAAACTGCAGTAACACAGCCAGTAGGAGGTAAAAACATGAAATAGGAATAGAGACAAACTAGATGTAACAGTATGATGCAGAAGGCCAAGAATATTGTAAAATATTCAAATCTCCAGCCTGTAACGTAAACAAAGAAAGAGAAGGCTGTTATAACATAACAAAAAAATCACACATATCAGAATCCATCAATCTCCAAGCCTTGAAAAAAAACTTAGAAAAATTGTTGTCAACAAGAAAACATACAAACCAGCAAGAACCTGCATAACCAACACAAAACCAGTCTAAACCATACAAACATATATGGCCTAAACCTCACCGAAACTGATTGAGCCCTCAAGCCAACATCACCATAAGCCTGTCAAAACCATATATCAAAAAACAATTTCACAACCTTAACCATTTTTCAAACCATTTCACAACATGGCCTAAACAAAGAACCATCCTTTCTACTGTCCAACCAACACAAAACCAGTCTAAACCATACAACCAATATGGCCTAACAACAAAAAAACCTATTCCCCTGTTTCCATCAACCTGCGTAAAACCAACATAACCAGTATACCCATAAACCTGTCAAACTTATTGCCCAAGCCATGAACATCATCAATCTCAAACCTGCTGAAGCCAAGCTAGGCCAAACCTGAAACGATCCAGCCAAAACCAACTTCGAAGGCAACATAAGCAAGGCCTCAGAGTTACCATCATTGGCCATTTAAATCATACAGCACCAAGGTGAGAAAGAGGAAGAGAGAAGCTGGTTAAAACAACATTTCAACGGTGGCATTCAAGCATTCAAAAGCATACAACACAAGGCCTCAAAAACATTATCATAGGCCAACGAATATCGTACAGAAGCACAGTTGAGAAGAAAGAAGCTAGTCAAAAGAATTTTTCAAACAGTAGCACTCAATCGTCCAAAACATCGAAGCATACAGTACCAAGGCAAAAGAAGAAGAGAAAGATCAAAGCTAAGGTAACCAGCAAGAAGAAGAAGGAAACCACATATAAAGTACCGGCCACTGAAGCAAGCTCGCGACGCGCCTCCTCTCCTCGCCTCCTGGCCTCCTTCGCTCCCAACTGTCCCTCCTCCGTCTCCGCCTAGGTAACGATTTCCTTTCCCTTTTTTACTTCCATAGTACCTCCAACAAATAATAAGAATCAAAATCAAAACAGGATCAGAATCAAAACGTAATCAAAATCAATGCATGCAAGATATAATGAAACCTAACGAATAACGTATTTTACCGTAAATCCGTAGCCCTCCTTTTTTTCGTTTGGTTAGAGGGAAGAAGACAGTGAGAGCGGGTGGCCATGGCAAGGAGTTAGAAAGCGAACTCAGGGACTCAGAAGCAAAAGCATGGAGAAGAAGACGCGAAGACGAAGAAGAGAGATGGGCGCCGTCGCTGTTAACCAAGAACCCTAATCCCTTTTGCCAACTAAAACGCACGTTTAACCCCTAAGAAAACAATTGTAAAACTAATGGGCCTCACCCCATTTTCCTGCTCAAGCCCACACGACCTGCTTCTGCACCCCCTTTTTTTTTCTTTCTGATTGGGCCCTCTCAAACCATCTAGCCCATTTATTTATGGTTTTACCTCCCTTTGATTCTTAAGACATCTTTTCCTATTTTGATTTCCTTAGTTTTTTTTATAATTATTAACTTAATTAATTAGTAAAATCTAATGAGAAAAAGGGATGTAATTTAATTAGACAAGTTTTTAAATATTAATCAATCTTATTTAGTTCAAGTTTAAGGTTATTTAATAATTTTCCTTACTTCTAATTAGATTTAATTAATGACTTTGAGCTTTAATTTAATTTAATTATCTAATAAACTCTTAAAATAAATACCTTTTTTATTAATATTAAAAAAAACATATAAAAAAAGAACTTAAAAAAAACTAAAAAAAAAACATTTCTATTAATTCTCATTACTTTTTATCCATATCAAAAAATGCGTAAAAAATTAAAACATTTTTCTTTTCATGTATTAAACAAAAAATCTAAAAAATGCATGTTCACACACTCAGTCTCTTATTTAATTTGTTGTATATCATTTACCTCATAATTTTCAGTTTAAATATTTCATCTTTGACTTGATTATTCTGTTTACGCCAATCCAAAGGGAATTGTCTAATTTTTGTTGACTTCATGTCCTCAAAAAACGATCGAGCGAATACTCTCATTCATTAAAAGTTTAGGTTAATTTTTCATCAAAAAAATTCAACCCTTTTCAAAACTTATACCCTTTAAGCAAAAACTTCGACATTAGGTCGTCGTATCTTCAAAAACCCGTCCGTACCCCTTTTCGGCCAAAACGATTTATTTTTTAATCAAACGATCAATTTTAATAAAACAGATATTTCAAAAGGTTCCTATAGAATACTATAGATGCATTGGGTGCTAATACCTTCCCATTGTATAACCAACCCCCGAACCATAAGATCTCTTTTCGAAAACGCTTTGTATTTTTATTATTATTTACATTGCATATTTAGGGTTTTATTTCGCTCTTTTCCCTTTTCCTTTGGAAACAATAAAGCGCGGTGGCGACTCTTGCTTTTGTGAGATGAATTAATCAATAATTCGATCTTCGATTTACCCCGCTACATTTTTATCGCTACACAAAGGTATCGAAGTGGACCCTGCAAATGTAAAAGCAATACAAGAAATGCCTGCTCCTTGCACTGAGAAGGAAGTTAGGGGATTCTTAGGACGGCTAAACTACATCGCTAGGGTCATTTCCCATCTAACCGCTACTTGTGAACCAATCTTCAAATTACTGAAGAAAGATCAAGTGGTGGAATGGAACTTCGACTGCCAGGCTTCCTTTGACAGGATCAAGGAGTACCTTTAAGAGCCTTCCATTTTGATGCCTCTAGTTGAGGGAAGACCTCTGATCATGTACCTAACAGTTTTGGAAAATTCAATGGGGTGTGTGATAGGGCAGCATGACGAGTCTGGCCGAAAAGAGCATGCAATATACTACCTGAGCAAAAAGTTTACCCACCATGAAACCAGATATTCACTGCTCGGGAAAACTTGTTGCGCTCTGGCATGGGCTGCTCGCCAGCTAAGACAATATATGCTGACTCACACTACCTTATTGATATCCAAGATGGATCCAATTAAATACATATTCAAGAAACCAGGCCTCTCTAGAAGAATAGCAAGATGGCAGATGGTCTTGACTGAATACGACATTCAATACACTACCCAGAAAGAAATAAAGGGAAGTGTGTTAGTTGATCACCTGGCTCACCAGGATGTGGATGACTATCAATCCATGAACTTCAAATTCTCGAACAAAGACATCATGTTAGTAAACAATTGTGAAGAACTCAGACCGTATGGCGTACCTGAACAAGGATCCCGATGGACCATGGTTTTTGATGGAGCTTCCAATGCACTCGATAATGAAATCGACGCTATAATCATATCCCCTAAAGGCTGTCATACTCCCTTCACTGCTAGGCTGTGTTTCAACTGTACCAATAATATGGAAGAATATGAAGCGTGTGTTATGGGTCTCAAAGCTGCCATAGATTTGGGAATCAAGTCCTTAAGTGTATTTGGAGATTTGGCCTTAGTCATCAGTCTGATCAAAGGAGAATGGGACACGAAGCATCCTAATCTCATCCCTTCCAAAGAACATGTGTTGACACTGATCCCATGTTTTGAGGAAATTACCTTTGAGCATTTTCCACAAGAGGAAAATCAACTAGAGGATGCACTAGCCACTATGTCATCCATGTTCAAAATCAGGTGGGGTAATGAGGCTTCTCAGATCACCATTGAAAGGATGGACGAACCAGCTTACTGTCACGAGATTGATACTGAAGAAGTAGTGGACAAGCCTTGGTTCCATGAAATTAAGAGATATCTCGAGGCCCAAGAATATCCGGAGGGAGCTTCAGTCAATGATAAGAAGTTTCTGAGAAGGTTTTCTGCAAAATTCTTCCTCAGTAATAGAATACTCTATAAGTACAACCATGACTCTACTTTGCTTCGGTGCGTCGACAAGAGTGAGGCAGATAAGATCATGATTGATTTACACGAAGGTACCTTTGGCACCTATTCTAGTGGGCACATAATGGCTAAAAATATCCTACGGGTAGGATACTACTGGTCCACCATGGAAGCAGATTGTCATTAACATTCACGAACCTGTCACAAGTGTCAGATCTATGCCGACAAGGTACATGTGCCTTCGGTTCCTCTAAACATCCTGAATGCTCCTTGGCCATTCGTAATGTGGGGCATTGACATGATTGGAGAAGATCAAACCTACAGCTTCTAATGGACACCGCTTCATCTTGGTTGCCATTTATTACTTCATGAAGTGGGTCAAGGAAGCTTCATTCGCTTCTGTTACCAAGAATGATGTGGCCCGATTCATCAAACAGAATCTTATCTGTCAGTACGGTGTTCCAGATAGAATCATTATAGATAATGGTACTAATCTCAACAATACTATGATCACTGCATTATACGTGCAATTCAAGATCCAACGTCATAACTCTTCTCCTTATCGGCCGAAGATGAACGGTGTTGTAGAAGCGGCTAATAAAAACATCAAGAAGATCATACAAAAAATGACAGTGACCTATAAGGACTGGCATGCGATGTTACCATTTGCTCTCCATGGCTACCGTACCACGGAGCGCACGTCAATAGGGGAAACTCCTTTCTCTTTGGTATACGACATGGAAGTTGTCCTATCGATTAAATTTTAAATACCTTTTTTGAGAATCATGAGGGATGTAGGGTTGAATGGAGATGAATGGATTCAAACTCGACTTGACCAGTTGAACTTGATTGATGAGAAGAGGCTTACGGCTGTCTGCCATGGCCAGATGTACCAAAAACGTATGATTAAAGCTTTTAACAAGAAGGTTAGACGTCAGGTATATCAGGTTGGTGACTTGGTAATCAAGCGTATCATACTGCCACAAGATGATCTCAATGGAAAATGGACTCCTACATACGAAGGACCATTTGTAATAAAAAACATATTTTCTGGTGGGGCAATGATCTTAAGCACTATGGATGGTGACGACCTTCCGCATCCTGTAAATGCGAACATAGTTAAAAGATACTACGCATGAAAAATACCCTCTAGGTTGACTGGTCTAGGAAAAAATTAGGGACAAAACAAAAAATCTGTACACCCGGCAAGCTAAAAACCTGAAAAGGCGGCTTGGGAAAAAAAGGGTATCCCGGTGGATTGAAAACCCGAAAGGGCGGTCCAGACAAAAGTTATGGATTTAAAGCATATGACTATGTCCCGTTGGATCACCTTATAGACAACCTTCAGTATCAACTGACAAACTCAAATGGTACTAATCAATCCAATCAGCTTCGGACAAAGCAGCTAATGGATGAGACACAGAGACATGAAGGCTATAACAGAATGGGAACCCCATGGGATTATTTCACATAGCTGTCTTTCTTTGTATTAAGTTTTCATTTTCACGATGATATTCTCTTACTAGGATGTTCGTCTCTTTGTACAAAAATACTTATTCAAGTTAATACAAAGATATTCCTCTAAAAAGTGCAAAACTGCATGTTTTTTCTCTTACTTTCCCGTTTTGTTTGCAAAAACGTCCAATGATTATTTTGAACATATGCATTTGAATGTAATTACTATTTACAAATGAACGCATGAAAAAGAAAACTGAACAGAAAGACAATTACTAATGGCTTTAAGAAACATGATAATATCTGTGAGCCGTTCCATAAAATCCCCGTAGGTACTTTCTCCGCAGAAGCAAAAGTAAGGACATTTGACTACAGGATCACTACCATATCTCCAATATATAGCCTAATGGCATCAGGTGCTCTCATATCCCCGATGGAGTGAAACTTCCAGTTACCGCTCCAAAGATTCCCCAGTGAAAGTCGCCCAACGGCTCAGGATTCCCCATCAGGATTTCACCAAGTCCACAAGCTATGCACGGCGTTTCCCTTATCAAACAAAGTTTAATTCTCTAACGATGAAAACCCATCTATCAACACTTCAATTTAAACAGAATATGAAGGCTTACACTCCACATCCCCAGCAGCAGTCAGGGATTTATTTTCCCCAATCTAAACAACACTGCAGTAGAACAACTAATATGTGCATACATTGCATTCATACATCATAACATCGACAACACAAATGCATATATCAACCTCATTTATTTTGAGAAACATCATTACGCCATGCATTCCATACATCATGGCATCACATATAACTCTTTACCTTTTCAGGAAAGATCAATCAACCAAAAATTATCATCAACAAATTTTCGACAAGACAAGACAACTATCTGTGAACAAATCAATTGTAGATCAATTCTCGAAAACAGGACAGCGTGACTATCTACATGACGAATACTTCCTTCAGACCTCTACTAGTTTAGTTTAAATCGACCAATGGTTTACCCTGATTCTTCTACGGTAGACATTTTATCTGGTTGAGATAAGTCGCTCCAAGATTTATTCTGATTCTTTCCAGTTAAAGAATATTCAAGACCTCTGTTGGTTCAGTTTAAATCTCTCAAGGTTTATCCTGATTCTTTCCTGTAGACATTTTCTCTAGTTTAGATAAATCGCTCCAAGATTTATTATGATTCTTTCCAGTTAAAGAATATTCAAGATCTCTGCAGGTTCAGTTTAAATCTCTCAACAGTTTATCCTGATTCTTTCTCACAGACGTTTTCTCTGGTTCAGATAAATCACTCCAAGATTTATTCTGATTCTTTCCAGTTAAAGAATATTCAAGACCTCTGCTGGTTCATGTGATGCGATGGGGAAACTGACTTGAAGGTTTTGCGTTTTATCGCAAATGTTGCGGTTAGCAAGAGTCGCCACCGACTTTTCTTTTACCCAAAAGGAAAGGTGAAAAAGCACATGAAAGACCTTTGAGATTGTTTCTTGAGTTCGGGGGGTAGATTATGAAAAGGGAAGGTATGAGCACCCTTTTCATCCACGGTTTTCCATGGGATCTTAGTTACTTGCTAGATCACTTGCTTTTGTTTGAAATTGTGTTTTGTGTGGTTTTGAAAGTATTTTGTAAAAGAGGCCATTGTTTAGGCAATCTTTGTAATGATTCTCATTCGTAAGAATGTATACAAAGATGTTGATCTTTTTTGAAAATGTTCTAAATTTTGTAAGATGTTTGGAAATGTGTGTGTTTGTTTTGAAAATAGCAAGGATATTTGTTTTGAAATAGAGCAAGTAACTAAAAGTAATCTACCTACTCAAATGTCTTTCTTGTTCATTTTTTTTCTTTTGACATTGTTGTCTCACCATTGATTTGGTAAGCAACCCTATCTTTGGATGTAAACGAAACGGGCGTGGGTCATCGTATAGCCATGATTAGAAATGTTGCAAATTATCTTAGCATTTTTTAGGGACTAAGATCATTTTTTTAAGGCAACTTTGAATAGCGTCATCGAGGGACTATGATCTTGTATTTGCTTGTTTTTGCTAAGACACCTTACATGCGTAATATGGCCATTTTCTATAAGGCAACCAAGTGGAGTAACCCTAGGGGTGTTTTGTGTGAAAATGTGTCATTTTCATGCTTGATTTTGTCTTGGATTTGGGTTTTCTATTTGATTGGTTGTATCTTGCCATACAAACCCTAGTTACTAGCATGTTATGCAAAAGCGATAAATTGCGAAATTTAAAGTTACTACGCTATTACAAGATTTATGGGAGGGGGTATACAATTTATGAATGGGGATTGCAATAATATAAACTGAATTAATCTATTACAACCAAATTGAATATGTACAAATATTGGAATAAATAATATACAAGATGAATTAAATATGCAAAGGTATGCAAATGCAAAGAAGATTTTTTGTTTGGTTTTTTATGTGAAAAAAGTTTTAACTTAAACCTAATAAATAAATCAAGATTAACTTAAATCAATTAAGAAAAGAAATATTTTTAAGAAAATATTTTTGAATAAACCCTAATTCTATTTGATTAAAAGAAAATAAATTTCTTTGAGAAAAAGTAAGTATTTTTGTATTTTTTTTGTCTTGGAAATAATACATGGAATTATGAGGTATTTTGGTCCTTTTATATTAAAATAAATATTTAATGAGTATAAAGAAAAAATAAACATTAAACTAGTTCTAATTTAATTTACAAATTTAATTAATAAAAATGGATAATATATATAACTAAATAAAATATTTTTTGTGAGAAAAATAAAATAAAATAAGCTAAAATATAAATCTATCCTTTTTATATTTTTTTTATGATTTTTAATATTAAGAAAAATATATTTAATAAAATAAAAATGAAAGTAAAATAAATAAAATTATATGGGGTCAGGGGTGTCACAAGTAAACAGGATGCAGAGTTAGAAAAAATCATAGGCTCAATGAAACAAAAAGCCCAGCGCTGCAAATGGATAAAAAATGGAAGAAAAAAAAAGTGAGAAAATGCAAAAGGCAGCGCGCTAAGGCTCGAACCCGTGACCTATAGCATTTTTGCGCAATGCCTTACCACTGTGGTGGTTGTACATCCATTCATATAAACAAAAGCATAAATATATATTAGAAAACGCCTCATGAAGCCAACTTCATCTTCAACCTTGAGCCATGGCCGGACCACCTTTATCTCTCTCATTTCTCCATAAAAATAGAAATTCTAAACATGAAAGTTATGGTGTTTCTTCCCACGAGTTCAACCATATAATTTATGTAAACTAAAAATCAAAGATCAAAGCTAATTTTACTTGCCCTAATTTGAAACCTAATTTTTACAGAAATTTCAAATCCAAAATTCTCTATACACAGTTAATATAAATGAAAACTATGAACATGGTTAACTTTAGTGCAAGGATATCTACATTTTGTTTTCACAAATCAGGACCAAAGGATGCTTGTATGAAGAGATAGAAGTTTGAGTTTTTACCTCTTGCAGCTGGGATCGTGAATTGAGTTTGAGCAAGTTTTGAGAAAGCTTGAGGATCTGTTTAGCTTGCCTGGACCTCCCTGATTGTATTCCAATCCTTACTTTGTCTTGAAAGTCTCTGAATCTCCCTACTCAAGTCAACCTGCAAGCTTGATATTTGAAAATGGTGGATGGAGGAGGAGGAGTTACAGTGAGGGAACACGGGTCTGGATCACTTAGATATGAATTATATTAAGTGTTTAGGTGGTTAAAACTCAAAACGTACGAGTGGTTTTGGAGATGGATATGTAAGGTTCAAAAATGTCAAGCTATGGCAGATTCTGAGTTGCAGAGTGTTTGGGAGTGTTTCTAAGTCTTAGCATTCGTGTCCTATGTTGCAATACATTTGTGTATATGTATGGAAAAGGTTAGAGATCAACTCCACTCCAGGTTTCTGAGTTATAACCTTTTGGCTATATAACTTGCTTTTGAAGAAAAGTGAGGAGACAACTCCCTAAGTTTGTACAAGCATGATCTGAGTTGGTAGAGGCTTCAGGCAAGTTTCTTTTGGTTTTGAATTTGCTTGTGTGCAGAGAAAACAATTGAGAGGCTCAAGAAGTTGAAAATTGCAAAAGTAATGCTTTATCAAAATGGAAATGGCAACTTTGTGACAAAAATGGAATTGTAACTTGGATAAAGGCTCAAGTGCTTGGATTAAAGCTCTATCAGCTGTGTAAATAATTAATTATGGAGTGAGAAACAAGTTTGAGGCCTGCAAAGCAAATATTTTGCAGCCTAGGCTTGGATTTGAATTTTGTTCATCATGAAATGGCTTGAAATCAAAGTGATACATCACCAATTTCATCTCTTCGATTATCCCTACTCAAGAATGATCTCATGGAGTTCTTGGACATTTTGGAAATCTTGCAATGTTCTCTACAACCCATCTTTGAATTGCTTTTGAAAATTCCCTTTAGAACTATGTGAAAAATTGCCATGAAGTTTGGTAAAAAATCTGCCTAACAAGGGAAAAATTTCACTAAGTTATTTTGGTTCATGAGCATGTATTCACAAAATTATATCTTGAGATCCAAGTATTTTTAGGAGAAATTGTGTTAAGCAAAGTTGTAGATTTCATGGATATCTACCACTTTCATGTTCGAAGTTTCCTTTGATTCATCTTGCATCATGGTGAAAATTTGGCTCAGAGTTGAGAAAAAATAAGAAATTTTATATACTTAGAAAAATTTTTAAGTTAAGAATTTTCAACTTTTCAAAACAAAATCTCAAACCCTTGATTTCTTGATGAACAAGTTTCACATTTTGACATGTTTTGGTGAATTATGATCTTTGGCATTTGATTTTGACCAAAAAGTCAAAGTTTGACTTTTCAGTATACAGTTGACTTTTGATCAGTTGACTGAAAAATTCATCTGTCAAACCAATGGATTTGTAATGTTTTGAATCATGTCATTAGGTCAACATGATGCAATTGAACTCTTGAAATCATGCTTCAAACCAATTGATCATTTGCTAGGTCAAAAATCAGAAATTGCCCCTTCTTAGTCAAAACCCTAATTTTGACCATTTTGCCCTTTTGATGATTTGATCAAATTTCTTAAGAAATTATGGTCCAAACTTGATCAAATGATACATATGAGTCTAATATGTTGATGTGGATCAAAAATTATGAAGTTTGACTGTAAATTGGCCATGGTTGACTTTTTCCTCAATATAGTTGATTTTTAGGTCAACTGTTCAATTGACTGATCAAAAGTGTGATTCAAGGCTTGAAACTTGACATGAGTAATATTGGGGGTCCCTAATGATCCTTGAAAGTCATATGAAGCATTGATAGTCTAAAAATCCTTGTGCAAACTCAAACCCTAATTTTGGTCATCAGTGCATGAGGAGGTGCCTTGAGTTGATCAAACCCTAGTGTAGTCATGATCCAAAGGAGATCTTGTGAAAATTCTTGATAAATGAGAGGGAAAATTTTAGGGTACAACAGCTGCCCATGTTCAATCTTCTTATGCCAGGAGAGTTAGATTGGCGAGTTTTGCCATTCGTGACTCGAAGGCGGAAGATGATTGGACACTAGAGTGCTCAGAAATTTGCACTTGGCGATGTGAGAGTCGAGGGAATGGGCTTAAAGATGCCATTTGGAGAGGTGATAGAAAGCTGTAGGAGATGGGCTTAAATATTCCATCCAAAAGTGATTGTTGAATTGTAATTTGTAAGCTGAAAGAATGAATACTAGAATAACGTCAGTGTCTGGAGCGTATATGTATTATATCTAGAAGAGGCCTTGTTTTAGTATTAGGATGGCATCAGTGTCTGGTGCGTATCTGTACTGCGCTTGAAAGTTGAATCAGAACGAGTATCAGGATGGCATCCGTATCTCGTGTGTATCTGTACTGCGCTTGAAAGTTGAATCAGAACGAGTATCATGATGGCATCCGTATCTGGTGCGTATCTGAACTGTATCTGAAAGTTGAATCTGAATGAGTATCAGGATGACATCCGTGTCGGGTGCGTATCTGAACTGTATCTAAAAGTTGAGCCTGAATGAGTATCAGAATGGCATCCGTGTCTGGTGCGTATCTCAATTGTATCTGAGAGCTGAATCTGAATGAGTATCAGGATGGTATCCGTATCGGGTGCAAATCTGAACTGTATCTGAAAGTTGAGCCTGAATGAGTATCAGAATGGAATCCGTGTATGGTGCGTATCTGAACTGTATCTGAGAGCTAAATTTGAATGAGTATCAGGATGGCATCCATATCGGGTGCGTATCTGAACTGTATCTGAAAGTTGAGCCTGAATGAGTATCAGAATGGCATCCATGTCTGGAGCATATCTGAACTGTATATGAAAACTCTAAACATTATTAATGATAACTATTAATCTTATCCTGAAAAGGAAAAATGTTAGCTAAAATTCCAAGTCATGATACATGAAATGTATGCATAATAGGATTATGTTGTATGCATTCGTGCTTATCAATGTTTATGATATATGAATGTGATGTATGTGTATGTGAGCTAATTTGTTGCACTGATGTTGGGTTGAGGAAAATAAATCCCTGACTGCTGCTTAGGATATGTAAGTCTTCATGCTTTGAAGTCGAAGTGTTGATGAATTTCCATTTTGAGAAATAAAATTTGTTGTAAGGGCAATGCCATGTACTGTTTGTAAAATCCTATTGGGGGAATTCTGAGAAATTCGACGACTTCTACTGGGGATCAACAAATTGAAGCTTTGTTTCACTGGGGATTTAAATGACATACTGCAGGGGACTTATGGAAATAACATAGAGAGATTTCCCTACCTCTTAAATCCATTAGTGATTGTATTTTTATTTTGTTCATTTGTAAACAGTAATTATGTTCAAATACATATGTTCAAAAATGAATCATTGGACGTTTTTGTAAACAAAACATTAGAGTAAAGAAAAACAGATAGTTTTGCACTTTTAAAGGGATATCTTTGTATTGACTTTGAGTAAGTATTTTTCGTACAAGGGGACAAACATTCTAGTAATAGAATGTTGTCATAAAAAGAAAATTTTGATACAAAGAAAAGATAGTTATGTGTACAAAAAATCCCATGGGGTTTCCATTCTGCTATAGCCTTCGTATCTCCGAGCGTCTTGTCTATTTGTTGCCTCGTTCGAAGACGATTGAATTGATCAGAACCTGAGTTTGTCAGTGGAAGCCAAAGGTTGTCCGTAAAGTGATCCAATGGGTCATAGTCATACGCTTTAATTCCATAACTTTTTCCTGGACCGCCCTTTCGGGTTTTCAGTCCACCGAGAAACCCTTTTTTGCCCAAGTCGCCCTTTCGATTTTTCAACTTGCTGGGTGTACAAATTTTTTGTTTTATCCCTAATTTTTGCTCAAACCTTTTTGGTTCGCCGGGATGCCCTTGTTTTTCCTAGGTGTGTCAACCTAACGGGTCTCTTATGCATAATATCTTTTGACTATGTCCGCATTCACAGGGTGTGGCAAATCGTCACCATCCATGGTGGTCAAGATCATTGCCCCACCGGAGAAAATGTTTTTGATTACAAATGGTCCTTCATAGGTAGGAGTCCATTTTCCCCTGGGATCACCTTGTGGCAAGATGATGCGTTTGATCACTAGATCCCAACTTGATACACTTGGCGTCTGACTTTCTTGTTGAAAGCCTTGATCATCCGTTTTTGATACATTTGACCATGGCAAACAGCAGAAAGTCTCCTTTCATCAATCAAATTCAGTTGATCAAGTCGATTTTGGATCCAATCGTTTTCGTTCAACCCTGCATCCTTCATAATCCTTAGAGAGGGAATATGAACCTCGATAGGAAAGACAACCTCTATGCCGTAAACCAAGGAATAGGGTGTTGCCCCGGTTGATGTGCGAACCGTGGTACGATATCCGTGGAGAGCGAATGGTAACATCTCATGCTAGTCTTTGTATGTGACTGTCATTGTCTGTATGATATTTTTAATGTTCTTATTTGCAGCTTCGACAACACCATTCATCTTCGGCTGATAGGGAGGAGAATTGTGATGTTGAATCTTGAATTGCTCGCACAATGCGGTGATCATAGTGTTGTTGAGATTTGTACCATTGTCAGTGATGATCCTTTCTGGGATACCGTACCGGCAAATGAGATTTTGCTTGATAAAACGGGCAACAACATTCTTGGTAACAGAAGCGAAGGAAGCTGCCTCCACCCATTTTGTAAAGTAGTCAATGGCCACTAGGATGAAACAGTGTCCATTGGAGGCTGTCGGCTTGATTTCCCCAATCATATCAATTCCCCACATAGCAAAAGGCCAAGGAGCTGTCAAGATATTCAGAGGAACCAGAGGTACATGTACTTTGTCAGCATAAATTTGACACTTATGGCAGGTTCGAGAGTGTTGATAACAATCTGCTTCCATGGTAGGCCAGTAATAGCCTGCCCGTAGGATTTTCTTTGCCATCGTATGCCCACTGGAATGGGTGCCAAAAGTGCCTTCATGTAATTCAGCCATGATCCTTTCAGCTTCAACCTTATCTACACACCAAAGTAACACAGAGTCACGATTGCGTTTAACAGGATGTCATTACTAAGGAAGAACTTATCAGAGAATCTCCTTAAGAACTTTTTGTCATTGATTGAAGCTCCTTCTGGATATTCTTGAGCCTCGAGATACCTCTTGACTTCATGAAACCAAGGTTGGTCCACTACTTCTTCAATATTAATCTTGTGACAGTGTGCTGGTTTGTCCATTTGTTCAATGGTGATCTAGGGACCCTCGTTATCCCAATTAGGTTTAAACATAGATGACATTGTGGCTAGTGCGTCTGCTAGCTGACTTTCTTCTCATGGGAAATGCTCGAAGGTAATTTTCTCAAAATGTGGTAGCAATGTCAAAACATGTTCTTTGTAAGGAATAAGGTTAGGGTGTTTGGTGTCCCATTCCCCTTTGATATGGATGATAACCAAAGCTGAATCTCCAAATACATCCAAGGATTTGATCCCCAAGTTTATGGCCACTCTGAGACCAAAGATGCACGCTTCGTATTCCGCCATGTTGTTTGTACAATTGAAGCAAAGTCTAGCAGTAAAGGGAGTATGACACCCTTCCGGAGATATGAGTACAACACCAATACCATTTCCGAGTGCATTGGAGGCTCCATCAAAGAACAGGGTCCATCGGGATCCTTGTTCAGGTCCGTCATATGGCCTGAATTCTTCACAGTTGTCTAATGTCATGATGTCTTCATCCGGAAATTCGAACTTCATGGACTGGTAGTCTTCTACAGTTTGGTGAGTAAGGTTATCAGCTAGTACACTCCCTTTTATAGCTTTCTGAGTAGTATACTGTATGTCATATTCTGTCAGGATCATCTGCCATCTCGCTATTCTCCCAGAAAGAGCAGGCTTCTCGAAGATGTATTTTATTGGATCCATCTTAGATATCAACAAGGTAGTATGAGTCAGCATATACTGTCTTAGCTGGCGAGTAGCCCATGCCAGAGGGCAGCAAGTTTTCTCGAGCAGTGAATATCTGGTTTCACAGTCGGTAAACTTTTTGCTCAGGTAGTAAATAGCGTGCTCTTTTCGGCCAGACTCGTCATGCTGCCCCAATACACACCCTATTGAGTTTTCTAAAACAGTCAGATACATGATTAATGGTATTCCCTCGACTGGTGGCATCAACACAAGAGGCTCTTGTAAGTATTCTTTGATTTTGTCAAAAGCAACTTGGCACTCGTCATTCCATTTGACCACTTGATCTTTCTTCAATAGTTTGAAGATTGGTTCACAAGTAGTTGTCAGGTGAGAGATAAATCTGGCAATATAGTTCAAACGCCCCAAGAATCCTCTGACTTTCTTCTCAGTACGAGGAGCAAGCATCTCTTGTATTGCTTTAACTTTGGCAGGATCGACCTCGATACCCTTGTTGCTGACGATAAAGCCTAGGAGTTTACCAGACCGTACCCCAAATGTGCATTTGTTTGGATTGAACCTCAGCTTGTACTTCTTCAGTCTCTTAAACAGTTTTTGTAAGTGATCAAGATGCTCTTCTTCTGTTTGAGATCTGGCTATCATATCGTCCATGTAGACTTCTATTTAGTGACGTATCATGTCGTGAAATAGAGCTACCATGGCACGCTGATAGGTTGCCCCAGCGTTCTTCAGTCCGAATGGCATTACTTTATAGCAGAAAGTTCCCCACTGCGTGACAAAGGTTATTTTCTCCATGTCCTCAGGCGCCATTTTGATTTGGTTGTAACCTGAGAATCCGTCCATGAAGGAAAACACTTTGTGTTGTGCCATATTGTCAACTAGGATATCAATGTGGGGGAGTGGAAAGTCATCCTTAGGGCTTTCCCTATTCAAATCTCTGTAGTCCACACACATTCGCACTTTGCCGTCCTTTTTGGGTACGAGGACCACATTGGCAACCCATTGGGGGTAAGAGGTGACAACCAAGAATCCAGCATTGAATTGCTTCATGACCTCTGCATTAATCTTTTCTGACATATCCGGACTCATTCGACGAACCTTTTGCTTTACTGGAGGACAATCCTCTCTTGTAGGCAGACGATGTACCACAATATCTTCATCAAGTCCTGGCATGTCTTCATACGACTAGGAAAAGACTTCGACATAATCATGTAACAACTGAATCAGACGCTTCTTGACACTGGGTTCCATATTGGCACCCACTTTGACCTCTTTTTTATCTTCTTTGGTACCTAGGTTGATCGTATCCACGGGTTCCTCGTGAGGCTCAATGTTCACTCTTCTTGTTATAGCAGTCTGGCAAGTTCCCCTGGTACCTCACAATCTTCCTCACCTTCATCTTCGGCTTGGTAGATTAAATTCTCAGAGTCACAAAAGGCCATAGCAGTATTGTTACCCATGGGATCCCGAATGGATGTATAACTGCATTGTGAGTGTGGGTGTGTGTAAGGGCATAACTATCTTTGAAAGAAAGTAAAATGTAAAATAAAAACAATAAGCACAAAAGTTTGTATGCGAAAAACGTCCATGATTCATTGATGTCATATGAAGATGAAATAATAACCCTTACAAATGGACCATTGTGCCTCGGGTAAGACACAAGGTTTTAAGAGTGCGAATTATTTTGAATATTACATATCCAACAAAATGTAAAGACGAATTACTGAGGGATGAAAGTGATCGGGACGAAGTCTCTAGCCTCCAAATTGCCGAGCCCTCCATTGACAGTTGGGAAGATCCATTCCTCCAGGTTGCAACCATCTTCACCATCTTCCACTGCGTTGACTTCACGGTTGCTGATCTTCAAGGGTGGCCATCCAGCACGGGCACAACGTACAACCTTTTGAGCACTTGAAGTGAAACCTAGGCCAAAATTGTCAGACTTATATGGGATGTCTGGGAGTTATCCCCAGATAGTGGATTCACTTTATTCTACCACTGCTTTAGCATCCTTCAGCGACGACATCCAGAGTGGAGGCCTTGTAATCTTGGGAACAACCTTAGTCACTGCCACCTCTTGAGGGACCTCTTCAAAGTGTTGAAATGGAGTTTCAATGAATTCACCATCTAACTCCACATATCTGAAGGAATTGAGATGGATGATCATGCATTCTTCCTCTCCATGTACGGTGATAATCTTTCCTTGAACTGGATACTTCAACATTTTGTGCAACGTAGAAGTAACAACACCAGCATTGTGGATCCATTGTCGGCCTAGCAGGCAGGAGTATGAAGGACGGATGTCCATCACATAAAAAGTTGAATTGAAGGTTTGGGTTCCAAACTTTATGGGAATGTCCACCTCCCCATGTACCATCCTTTTTGAACCGTCAAAAGCCCTTACCACTATGTTGCTTGGCTTCAAAGTCAACCTTCACAGTTAAGTCTGTCAAGAGCTTTTTTGGGTAATACATTCAAGGATGAGCCAATGTCCACCAAAACATGCGCCAGAGTGGTGCCCCTACATTTCACTGAGACATGCAACGCCTCATTATGATTTCTTCCCCTCGGCGTCAGATAAGCATCTGAAAAACCTAAACCATTGTTCGCAGTTAGGCTGGCCATGCAGTCTTGAAATTGATCAGCAGATGTCTCTTGAGGTACATGGGCGGTTTTTAAGAACTTCACCAAGGCTTTTGCATGTGCCTCCGAACATAGTAGTAATGCCAGCATGGAGATCTTAAAGCGAGTTTGCCCCAGTTGTTCAACTACATCATAGTTTCTTCTCTTTATAATTTTAAGATATCCTCCATTTCCTTCTTGGAGGTCTCAGGGATAGTCAATGATTGAGCCTTCGTCCGGACATGCTCAACCATAACACCTTTTCCTCGAGCCTTAGTTAACTTGGCAGCATGAGTGTCAGTAAGAATGATTGCAGGGTTGTAACGACTTTGTCAATTGGAGTACTGTTGGAGATAAATGTGGGTGTAGGAGTAACCTTTGGAGCAGCCACATGGATAATTATGGGTCCAGAAACTGCTTTTGGGGGAGCAATTTTTGGAGAAAAGATCCTACCACTTCGGGTAATTTTGCTAGTTCCGGCAATATTACTGACGTCGGAGTCTTCTTTCTCGGAATTTATCTCTTTGGCGGCCGTCCAATCTTGCTTAATACCATGGTAATTGACATCCCCTCCATAATTCCACGGTATGGTTTTGTCTTATGTATATGGGACTGGCCCAAGCATTGTGATTATTAAAGGAGCTGCTTTCGAAACTGATGTAATTCTAACGGGTCTTTTGGTGGAGACCCCGAAAGAATTGGCGGAAATGGTAATGATAGAAACATCTTCAAAAAGGACAGGTGGAACAGGAGTCTTTTCAAACAAAATCTCTTTGTTATCTATCAAGCACTGAATGCCTGCCTTCAACAAAGGACAGCCAGTTGGTGAGGATAAGCAGAGATGGCAAAGTTTATTACAGCCCAGGAACACACCGACTTTCAACAAGTTTATCTTAATAGTCAGAAGTGGGGTCATGAGTTCTTCAACTAAGGTAACAAACAAATCTTCTTCAATGGAATTGGTATTGTGACCATGTCTGGGCATAGGAGCATAAATGACATTTGGATTTTCAGGCGCATCGAACTCAATTTCTTTTGCTTCAATGAGGTCTTGTATTTTGTTCTTCAAGGCTCAACATTTATTAGTATCGTGACCGAGACTTTTAGAGTGATATGCATAATGGGCATTGGGATAATAATGAGGGGATGTTGTATTGGGTTTTTTCGGAGCTTCTTTCAAGGTTACTAAATTGGATCTTAGAAGATGCGGTAATACTTGAGACGAAGTCATGTTGATTCTAGTGAATTGCCTGACTGGCCTTTCCACCCTTGGTTTATTATTTCTTTGATTATCAGACGTAGGCTTTGGGATCATAACATCCCCCACCATTGGTCAACGTTAGGCCCTATCTTGGTTTCTTTGCGGATATACGGTAGCCACCTCTTTATTTCCGATGAAAGGCTTCCTTACAGATGTAGAAGAAGATGTGTCTTTCTGAATCTTTCCATTCTTCATACCGGCTTCTATCCTCTCTCTGGTTAATATTAATTCAGTAAAGCCAGCGGATGAACTTCCGATTAAATGATTGAAGAAGGGACCAGATAAGGTGCCCAAGAACATGTCTACCAATTCTCTCTCAGACGGAGGAGGTTGAACTCTTCCAGCCAAATCTCTCCATTTTTGTGCATAGTCCTTGAAACCTTCATTGGAAACCATGGCCATACTCTGGAGTTGAGTACGGGTAGGCACCAAATCAGCATTGTATTGATATTGCTTGTAGAAAGCTGCGGCAAGATCTTCCCAATTGTGAACATTGGCTCTTTCTAGTTGGTAAAACCAGTCAAGTTGAGTACCAGACAGACTGTCTTGGAAGAAATGTACCCATAAGTCTTTATCAGCGGTATGGGGTTGGATTTTCCTCACGTATGACCGAAGGTGCATTTAGGGCATGAAACTCCGTCATATTTGGAAAATATAGGCACTTTGAATTTCAGAGGAATCACAATCCCCGACACTAGTCCCAATTCCTCAAAGTCCAAACCTGGCACCTTTTGGATTTCCATCGTGCTCAACCGCTCTTCAACATGTTTATACTTGTCATTAGCCGGAGGGTATTGTTCCTCAGAGTAGTCCTCTTCTTCTTCCCCCTCTTCCGATTCTGACAGGACAACTGTTTCCTTGCTTTTCCCCTCTCCTTCACCGGATGTTGTTGCAAATTCCAAAGTCCTTCTTTTCTGCCCATGAAATCTTCTTCCCATGTTTAAGACTCCGATTACCTTCTTTGTTTTCTTTTTCCTCTCTTCAGCCAGCAGAGTCTTCAACTCTTCTTGCCCCTTGTCTAGGGTCATGAGCAACTGTTGAAACTGTGTATTCTGAGCTTGAAGATCTTTCACTGTTTGCTCGAGATCCATCTTACTGAAATAAACAGTAGAGAGATGAGGAGACTTGTTGCAAAAGACCTGTTTATGTTATGATGAATGGTATATGCATATGCAATGTTTTCAAGGATTTCAAAGATTCAGATTTGTTTTAGATAAAAAAGAAACACACGTTATATTAATAAGATAAAGTTTGAGTACATCAATGCCCCTTGGGCAAAATAATACAAAACTTTAAGATAAAAAAGTAGTGCGCATCCTCTTGGGTGCAATGTAAGCATTCAAAGTCTGCTCCTCATGAAGTAGCCTAGTGAGATCCAAAACCTTCTTCCCGGTTGCGTAAAATTGGGATTCGAAAGTATCTCGCTCTCCTTTGAGTTGTATCCAATCCCTTTGTTGGTCTTCAAGAGATGTGGGAATGTCAGGATGTAGGATATAGTATGGAACATCTCCCTCCGTGACAGGCTCAGTTATTACTGGGAGAATGGAGGGGTAAGGAATCATAAGACTCTGAGCACGAGTTCGTACCCATTTGAGGTAAGGCTCAAGAGGGATGGAATTATTGTGCCCCAAAGTCTTGCTATCCACCTTGTTTAGCATCCTCCAAGCTCGGATAAATCTCTGGCTAAGACCTTGATTGTCATTGTCGTAGTCAAATACCAAACCTTGAATCAACATCTCGTACGGGCCATCCCTTCGGGCGTAACCAAACTTCCTTAAGGCTAAACATGGGTTACAGGTGATACCTCCCCTAATGCCAAGTAAAGGGACATTAGGGAATTCTCCACAACGGTCAACAATGATAACATTCTCTTTAGATCGGGATCACCAATGAATGTCTGAATGCTTGAGCGTCATCAACCTTTGTGACCACCTTGAACCTTGCTCATTCTTTAATACTGATTGGGGAAGATGAGAAATAAACCATCTTTCCAAGAGAGGAGTGTAACACATAAGGACACCTCTTTTCCTCATTGTGCGAGTGTGAAAAGAGTGTAGGATATCCCCTAGTAATGTAGGCACCGGGTTGCGTGATATAAAGATTTTAATGGTGTTCACATCTATAAGTTGGTCAGGATTTGGGAACAAAACCATCCCATAGATGAGGAGAGCCACAATTTCTTCAAAAGCTTGCAAATCCAAGGAATTCCAATAGCTTTGGGCTTTCTCAAACAAAAACTTTGCTAAGAAACCTTTGACACCACTCCTTGTTTCCCAATGAGTTGTGATATCAGATGAGTACAAGTGTAGAGCTTGAGCAATCTCTTCTGGCTTTGGGTCTCTTTCCGTACCGTTGAAAGGTAGTTGATTGAGAATGGGAATCCTCAAGAGTTGGGAGAATTCTTCCAAAGTAGGCACAAGTTGATAGTCGGAAAATGTGAAGCAATGGTGCAAAGGATCAAAGAACTGAAAGAGCACCTTCATCATGTCCTCATATGTGTTAGAGGTGACCAAGTTGAGTAGACGACCATGTCTCTAGGTGAATGGAGAGTTTTCAGGAATCCTTGAAACTAGCTCCTTAAGTTGTGGAGGGATTCTCACAAGGTTGACTTGAATAGTTTTCCTGCGAAGTGAATCTATATCCTACAAAATAAGAACAAAGATGAATCCCAAAATGCTTGAAATGGTTAGTGGATGTATATGATGTTCATGATGTCAATGATGTTATGTATAAGTATGCATATACAAGCAAAGCAAACAAATCCTTAGTTTAGGCTTGCATGGAGTTTTATAGGTAAGTACCCTCTTGAAGTTTAGTTGGCTTAAACCTGTCCTAGTAATAGTAACCGGGTTCTAAGGAGCTCAATATCACTGGATTGTTTACTTGGTCATTGTTTCAGCTCAAGCCTCTTTAATGGCGACCAAAATATCCTAAGAAACCAAACCTCAATGAGTGTAGTATCGAGTATCTACCAACTTCGGACTGCACCAAAGCCGGTCATCTCACTACATCCTAAAGGCTAAGTTGGTCAAGTAAAGGTTGTAGAAGTTCATTAGTGATTCATGACATCACTCAGCGGCCCCGTATTCTCTTTGATTAACTCAAAGGCTACTGGTACCCACAAATATGTCGCACTAACGTAGCTATTGCTTAGACCATGTCGGTATACCCCACACAGTTTCCACAACGTATTGCTACTTACCTATAATGTATCCCAAATCCGGGTAGAGGATTCAAACCCAAACAAAGAACTATAATGTAAAGCATACAAGTCAAACAATGTAAGCAAGTAAATGTGATCTAATCCCTAAGGTAACCCTACTTTTAGAATTTTCCCCAACAGAGTCTCCAGTTCTGTGATGCAGTGGGAGAACTGACTTGAGGGTTTTGCATTTTATCGCAAATGTTGCAGTTAGCAAGAGTCGCCACCGACTTTTCTTTTATCCAAAAGGAAAGGTGAAAAAGCACAGGAAAGACCTTTGAGATTGTTTCTTGAGTTCGGGGGGTAGATTATGAAAAGGGAAGGTATTAGCACCCTTTTCATCCATGGTTTTCCATGGGCTCTTAGTTACTTGCTAGATCACTTGCTTTTGTTTGAAATTGTGTTTTGTGTGGTTTTGAAAGTATTTTGTAAAAGAGGCCATTGTTTAGGCAATCTTTGTAATGATTCTCGTTCGTAAGAATGTATACAAAGATGTTGATCTTTTTTGAAAATGTTTTCAATTTTGTAAGATGTTTGGAAATGTGTGTGTTTGTTTTGAAAATAGCAAGGATATTTGTTTTGAAATGGAGCAAGCAACTAAAAGTAATCTACCTACTCAAATGTATTTCTTGTTCATTTTCTTTTCCTTTGACATTGTTGTCTCACCATTGATTTGGTAAGCAACCTTATCTTTCAATATAAACGGGACGGGAGTGGGTCATCGTATAGCCATGATTAGCAATGTTGCAAAGTATCTTAGCATTTTTTAGGGACTAAGATCATTTTTGTAAGGCAACTTTGAATAGCGTCATCGAGGGACTATGATCTTGTATTTGTTTGTTTTTGCTAAGACACCTTACATGCGTAATATGTACATTTTGTATAAGGAAACCAAGTGGAGTAACCCTAGGGTTATTTTATGTGCAAATGTGTGATTTTCATGCTTGATTTTGTCTTGGATTAGGGTTTTCTATTTGATTGGTTTTATCTTGCCATACAAACCCTAGTTACTAGCATGTTATGTAAAAGCGATAAATTGCGAAATTTAAAGTTACTACGCTATTACAAGATTTATGGGGGGGGGGGGGGGGGGGGGTATACAATTTATGCATGGGGATTGCAATAATATAAACCTAATTAATCTATTACAACCAAATTGAATATGTAAAAATATTGGAATAAATAATATACAAGATGAATTAAATATGAAAAGGTATGCAAATGCAAAGAAGATTTTTGTTTGGTTTTTTATGTGAAAAAAGTTTTAACCTAAACCTAATAAATAAATCAAGATTAACTTAAATCAATTAAGAAAATAAATTATTTTTAGAAAATATTTTTTAATAAACCCTAATTCTATTTGATTAAAAGAAAATAAATTTCTTTGAGAAAAAGTAAGTATTTTTGTATTTTTTTTTTGTCTTGAAAATAATACATGACATTATGAGGTATTTTGGTCCGTTTATATTAAAATGAATATTTAATGGGTATAAAGAAAAAATAAACATTAAACTAGTTCTAATTTAATTTACAAATTTAATTAATAAAAATGGATAATATATATAACTAAAAAAATTATTTTTTGTGAGAAAAATAAAATAAAATAAGCTAAAATACAAATCTATCATTTTTATATTTTTTTATGATTTTTAATATTAAGAAAAATATATTTAATAAAATAAAAATGAAAGTAAAATAAATAAATAAAATTATATGGGGCCAGGGGTGTCACAAGTAAACAGGATGCAGAGTTAGAAAAAATCATAGGCCCAATGAAACAAAAAGCCTAGCGCTGCAAAGGGACAAAATAATGGCAAGAAATGTGAGAAAATGTAAAAGGCAGCGCGTTAAGGCTCGAACCCGTGACCTATAACATTTTTGCGCGCTGCCTTACCACTGGCGTGGCTGTACATCCGTTCATATAAACAAAAGCATAAATATATATTAGAAAACGCCTCCTGAAGGCAACTTCATCTTCAACCTTGAGCCATGACCAAACCACCTGTATCTCTCTCATTTCTCCATAAAAACGGAAAGTCCAAACATGAAAGTTATGGTGTTTCTTCCCACGAGTTCAACCATATAATTTATGTAAACTAAAAGTCAAAGATCAAAGCTAATTTTACTTGCCCTAATTTGAAACTTAATTTTTACAGAAATTTCAAATCCAAAATTCTCTCTACCCAGTTAATATAAATTATGAACATCGTTAGCTTTAGTGCAAGGATATCTACATTTTGTTTTCACAAATAAGGACCAAAGGATGCTTGTATGAAGAGATAGAAACTTGAGTTTTTACCTCTTGCAGCTGGGATCGTGAATTGAGTTTGAGCAAGTTTTGAGAAGGCCTGAGGATCTGTTAGCTTGCCTTGACCTCTCTGAGTGTATTCCAATCCTTACTTTGTCTTGAAAGTCCCTGAATCTCCCAACTCAAATGAACCTGCAAGCTTGATATTTGAAAATGGTGGATGGAGGAGGAGGAGTTACAGTGAGGGAATAGGGGTCTGGATCACTTAGATATGAAGTATATTAAGTGTTTAGGTGGTTAAAACTCAAAACGCATGAGTGGTTTTGGAGATGGCTGTGTAAGGTTAAAAAATGTCAAGTTATGGCAGATTCTGAGTTGGATAGTGTTTGGGAGTGTTTATGAGTCTTAGCATTCATGTTCTATGTTGCAATACATTTGTGTATATGTATGGAAAAGGTTAGAGATCAACTCCACTCCAGGTTTTTGAGTTATAGCCTTTTGGCTCTATAACTTGCTTATGAAGAAAAGTGATGAGACAAGTCCCTAAGTTTGTACAAGCATGATCTGAGTTGGTAGAGGCTTCAGGCAAGTTGCTTTTGGTTTTGACTTTGCTTGTGTGCAGAGAAAACAATTGAGAGGCTCAAGAAGTTGAAAATTGCAAAAGTAATGCTTTATCAAAATGGAAATGGCAACTTTGTGCCAAAAATGGAATTGTAACTTGGATAAAGGCTCAAGTGCTTGGTTTAAAGCTCTATCAGCTATGTAAACAATTAATTATGGAGTGAGAAACAAGTTTTAGTCATGCAAAGCAAATATTATGCAGCCTAGGCTTGGATTTGAATTTTGTTCATCATGAAATGGCTTGAAATCGAAGTGATAAATCACCAACTTTATCTCTTCGATTCTCCCTACTCAAGAATGATCTCAAGGAGTTCTTGGACATTTTGGAAAGCTTGAAATGTGATCTAAAATCCATCTTTGAATTTATTTTGAAAATTACCTTTGGAACTATATGAAAAATTGCCATGAAGTTAGGTCAAAAATCTGCCTAACTAGGGCAAAGTTTCACTAAGTTATTTTGGTTCATGAGTATGTATTCACAAAATTTTATCTTGAGATAAAAGCATTTTTAGGAGAAATTGTGTGAAGCAAAGTTTTAGATTTAATGGAGATCTACGACTTTCGTGTTGGAAGTTTCCTTTGAATCATCTTGCATCATGGTGAAAATTTGGCCAAAGTTGAGAAAAAATAAGAAATTTTCTATACTTAGAAAAATCTCTAAGTTAAGAATTTTCAACTTTTCAAAACAAAATCTCAAACCCTTGATTTCTTAATGAACAAGTTTCACATTTTGACATGTTTTTGTGAGTTATGATATTTGGCATTTGATTTTGACCAAAAAGTCAAAGTTTGACTTTTTAGTATACAGTTGACTTTTGATCAGTTGATTGAAAAATTGATTTGTCAATCAGATGGATTTGTAATGTTTTCAATCATGTCATTAGGTCAAGATGATGCAATTTAACTCTTGAAATCATGCTTCAAACCAATTGATCATTTGCTAGGTCAAAAATCAGAAATTTCCCCTTCTTAGTCAAAACCCTAATTTTGACCATTTTGCCCTTTTGATGATTTGATCAAATTTCTTGAGGAATTATGGTCCAAACTTGATAAAATGATACATATGAGTCTAATATGTTGATGTGGATCAAAAATTATGAAGTTTGACTATATATTGACCATGATTGACTTTTTCCTCAATACAGTTGATTTTTAGGTCAAATGTTCAATTGACTGATCAAAAGTGTGATTCAAGGCTTGAAACTTAACATGAGTAATCTTTGGGGTCCCTAATGATCCTTGAAAGTCATATGAAGCATTGATAGTCCAAAAATCCTTGTGCAAACTCAAACCCTAATTTTGGTCATCAGTGCATGAGGAGGTGCCTTGAGCTGATCAAACCCTAGTGCAGTCATGATCCAAAGGAGATATTGTGAAAATTCTTGATAAGTGAGAGGGAAAATTTTGGGGTACAACAGTTCAGTTTAAATCTCTCAACGGTTTATCCTGAAGACATTTTCTCTGGTTCAGATAAATCGCTCCAAGATTTATTCTGATTCTTTCCGGTTAAAGAATATTCCAGACCTCTGCTGGTTCAGTTTAAATCTCTCAATAGTTTATCCTGATTCTTTCCCGTAGACATTTTCTCTGGTTCAAATAAATTGGTCCAAGATTTATTCCGATTCTTTTCCAGACCTCTGCTGGTTCAGTTTAAATCGATCAATGGTTTATCCTGATTCTTTTCCAGTAGACACTTTCCCTGGTTCAGATAAATCACTCCAAAGATTTATCCTGATTCTTTCCAATTAAAGATTATTCAAGACTTTTGCTGTTTCAGTTTAAATCGACTAAATATTTATTCTGATTCTCTTCCAGTTGAAGTCAAGTTTAAACTTAGTCTAATTTCTGTCAACAATCACGTTTGGATGTAATCTATAAGCCCATCTCCAACAACCCTCCATCATTTCTCCAAATGGCATCTTTAAGACCATTCCTTACACCTCAACCACAATATCATCAAGTGAAAATTTATGGGCACTATAGTGTTCAATCATCTTCCACCTTCAAGTCACAAATGGCAGATTCACCAATCTAAATCTTCAGGTTTAAGAAGATTGAACAGGGGCAGCCGTTGTACCCCAAAATTTGCCCTCTCATTTCTCAAGACATATCTCACAAGGGGCTCCCAAAATTTCAAGCTTACACAAATATATTTGGACTTTTCAGCATCAAGATTAAAGAGGAAATTGCTAAAAAAGAAAAAACAAATAAAAAATACTCTTTTTGACAAAATTAAAGGAAAAACGAGTTCTTTTCGATTTTTGCATCCTTCAATTAGGCACTTTGGCTTTGGTTGCATATTTCGTTTGGGCGCTGGACTCCTTTGGGGCAAGTTCATTTCATGCTTCGATTAGGGATTTGGACTCATTTGGACAAGTTCATTTCCTGCTTCGTTTGGGCACTAGACTTCGTTTGAACGTTTATGCAAATCCTTTATTTGGCCACACAACATCTTTCTGCGTGTTAGCCAAGGTTTACAAGGCAGATTTCCTTACCATGTTAACATGCACAAGGCAAAAGTCACCCTTTGAAGCAACTTATTACAAGCTTCGACAGGTCAACACTTTTCATTAACTAGCTTTAGTTCACAAGGCAAAAAACCTCCTGATGATGTCCTTCGATTCAGGAGGCCAAAGCCTCTGTTCTACTCTCTTTTGATTACACATCTTTCCTCCTATAGGCCTCCTTCGTTTTGGGCATGTGAATCCTTCAGCACAAGCTCTTAGTCATGCCTTTCGTTTGGGCATGTGCCTCCCTTTTTACAAACTTTCGTTTGAGCCTGTTTGCATAAGGTCACAAGGCAGGGACCTCCCGCATACACTCTTTCATTTGGCCATATGGCCCCTTGCGGGAAAATTTGAGTGGGCAATATCTCCCTTGGAAATGGCTTGCTTCAACACACAAATTATGCACTATGCCATTGTCTCATGCGAAAGAAGTACCATGGTGGCGCATTCGAAAGACTTGACAGACATGTTTGGATGTTCCAATCGAATGACATGTTTTGCTGACCCATCCCAAGAGCATGTATTTGGACCATTTGAAGGAACCCATGAAGGGCCTGGTCGAAAGACACTTATTTTCCCCCCTTCAAAGGATATCCATAAGCCATTCGAATGACACTTCGATTTGAAAAAAGAAATGGTTGTTGAAGAGTCTGGTCGAAAGACAAGACTAGGGGGTCAAGTCAAAAGGTTGAGATGCCAAAGGTACTTGTTGACCAAGTCACATACGCTTCCAAGTTCAGACCTGATACACTGGCCATAAAACTTCAAAACTACTGCATAGCAGTTCTGCAACACTGCCTTTTTCCTTGCACCAAAATGGCATACAAACACTGCCCCTCAAAAGCTACAAACACAACATGCCTTTTTTGTTTAAATCTTTTGTTTTCCCTCCCAAAACATCAGCCTAGGCCATCTATAAATAAGAGACTCCACCACACATGTTAGGGGCGCCTGAAAGATTTCAAGAGAACACTTGTGAAAATTCCCAAAATTCTCAAACACTTCCCAATATTTTTTCAAACACTTCTGAAAAACGCAACCCACTTTTGTTATAAAAAGAACCTTCGATTCACCTCCAAGTGACCATCTAACTAGCCTTTGACCCACTTCCCCAACTACCATACAGTAGCCCTTTGAGTCATTCCATTACTTGTTATAAAAAGGTTCTTCGATCCACTCACATAACCTCTTTCGATTCAGTGACTGCTTGCACAAAGTGGTAACTGGATTAGTCTCAGGAAGGTCCCAACGAACTTCCATTCTCCACCAAGGAAGACACTTGAAGTTTCCTTCGATTTAATAAATTCAAGAGGTAAGTTCCCTTTAAACTTGAATTTATTCTATTTAAATATCATGTGCACATGCCAATAAAGAAAATGTAGATATTTCATATAGGGAGCTTGACTATGTTTTAGCTTTCGATTCTGACTGCCCATATGCTAAAAATCTCAACTCTGAATAGTTAGGCTTTGGACTTTGAGACCCAATAATTTTGTGCTACCCCCTGGCCTGTAGTTACCCTTAAATGTTGCATTTTAAGAATTTAAGACAGGTTCATTATACCTTTCGATTGGCTAAATGCTCAAGCCTTTTGAATCTCAACCTGAGGGTCAAGCATAATTACAGTCGAAGGAGTCGGCAAGGAGCCTGTGGCAAAGAATGAACCTAGCTGCCTCCAGGCCTCAAATGAAGGACAAAACCTTGATGCCTCCTGGCCTCAAACAAAGGACAGAATCTTGCTGCCTCCAGGCCTCAAACGAAGGACAAAACTTTGCTGCCTCCAGGCCTCAAATGAAGGACAGAACCTTGCTGTCTCTAGGCCTCAAATGAAGGACAAAACCTTGCTGCCTCCAGGCCTCAAACGAAGGACAAAACCTTGCTGACTCTAGGTCCAAACCGAAAGAGGTCGAAAAATGAAGAACCGAATGATGCTTCTGCCTGAATCGAAAGAGCTCATTTTTCTTCTTTTTTTATTTTTATTTTGTCTTTATATTTTCTTGCTATTTCAATATGGTTGTAATAGTGTAGGGTTTATTTTTTGCATTTTTATTGCTTTTGTATAAATGCTAGTAACTAGGATGTATGGCAAGATAAAAACAACAAGTAGATAACCAAAAGTTCAAAATATAAAAATGCATGCAATCAAACAAAGTATTCACACACATGCACCCCTAGGGTAATTCCACTTGTTGCCTCGGAAACATAGTCATGTCCCTCGAATATGGGCGTTTTAGGAAAGACCCTTGATAAAAGATTGTAGTTCCTCGATGACCATCAATGTTACCTTCGGTAAACAATCTAGTCCCTAAATGACATTACTAAAACCTCCCATAGGTTCCCTTCTATGACTATACAAACGTCCCATGCCCGTCCCTTCACATCCAATGATGGGGCTTCTTAACAAATCAATGGTAAGATAGCAACATCTAAATGAGGAGGAAAATAATATTAAAGACCTTTTTGAGTAGATAGGATGCTCCTAGTTGCTCGCTTGTTCACGACGAAAACATTTTTTACACCCACAACTTCACTTTGAAACATTTTTAAAAGACAAAACACTTTGTACGCGATCTTATAGAGACGAGAACCATTACAAAGACATTCTTTTCAAAATACTTTCAAAACCCACACCACAAGCACATTTTCAAAAGCAAGTGATCTAGTAAGCAACTAAGAGCCTGTAGATAACTACGGATGAAAAGGGTACTAACACCTTCCCTTTTCATAACCTACCCCCTGAACTCAAATAATCTTGAAGGTTTTTCCTGTTCTTTTCAACCTTTCCTTTTGGATAAAGGAAAAGTCGGTGGCAACTTCTGCTATCCGCAATAATTGCGATCAAACGTAAAACAACCAAGTCAGTTCTCCTTCCGTATTACACTTGGAAATCCATATTAAGTAAGGGTTATTACATTCTTTAGGGTTTGTTAAGGATTAGAGATAGCCTACACAATGGAGTGAGAATCTTTGTATAAGTGGGTTCTCTGTATTAGGGATTTGATTCCTCTAATATGAGTATAATGATGTATTTATAGCTCAGGGAAATGAGTTGATTCATCTCTAATCCAATAACCACTTTAAGCGTGAATGATTGATGTCATGAAATTTAGGAGATGCGGTTAAGTGCCACAACTTCTTGTGTAATGTTTGTTGACCCATTAGACACTTTACACATGATCGCATGTCATGGACAGGAAAAATGGAAACTTAGGTGAAACATCATCATAAAGGGAACTTGAACCAAAAAGAGGGTGCTCGAATTAGTGCAAGGGAGATTCAAGAAGGTAAAAGCTACAAGAGTATTCCCTCTCCCCTCTAATTATCTCTAAATTATATTACTACACAGTCCCTAAACTACGAGGGCTCGTAGAGGCCTAGGTGTTTTAACTCCTTAATCATATTTGGAACTTTTGGTGAGCCTTGTCGAGGCTTTTCTCTTCCCCTTGGGTATCAAATGTCCCCTCATAGTGAGACTTAGTTAAGTCCATCAAACAAGACTTATTTTAGTCCTTCATGCGAGACTTACTTGAGTCCCTCATGTGGGACTTGGTTGAGTCCCTTAGACGCTTTTACATATGTTTGTATGTGTGAAGTGTGTGAGATGGAAAGACTTAAAGAGTCTATTAGGGGGAATATGCAAGGCCTTCAATGCGAACAAAGATGGTTTATCCTTGAGACGCCCAATTGGTCATTTTCCTTCGACACACGTTGAATTGTGAAAAAACTTTCACATCTGATTTGAGGCCTAAAGACCTTTAATAACTCCTAGTTTCCCTCTCTATTTAAGGAGACGAGTGGAAGAATAATATTTGATTCAGCATGTTGCCTTTAGTTTTGATGATAACAATACATGGGTGATTTGATAACAATATAGTACCCTAATGGTTTTATCCAGTGTGTAGATTTTGATAACAGGTTCTGACTTTAAAGATATGACGTGCGACATCATCAGACTCAGGACTCAACACACTGAGTGATACAAGTGTGTATTACGAGGATCATAATGCTTCTAAAACAATGATTTGGAGGAATGTTATATTTTAAAGCTTCTGACTGTGACTCTGATGGTAGAGCTTTTGAAGGCTTCTCAAGCTCTGAAGATTCTAGGCTCTCTTTTTCCAAGGTTCTGAAGATAAGATTTTGATGAACAAGTTCTGAAGACTCTGAAGTCCAAGGTTCTGAAGATTTTGAAGACAAGGTTCTGGTGAACAAGTTCTGAAGACTCTAAAGACCAACATGCTGAAGACTCTGAAGACAAAGGTTCTGAAGACAAGTTTTGATCCTTTTAAACTTGCTTGAACTCATACATATTGTAAAGCCTATGAAGATTAGAAGATTAGGTCAAAAGTATTTACGTGAAAAATAGTACAACGTCACCTCCTTCCACTACTCTGATTTTGTTATGAAAGGTTTGTACTATTGGTAAAATGTTTTCTACCACTCCCATTGACTATTATGCAAGAATACAGTTGGAATTCTGGTATTCCTATTCTACCCTCCAATAGATTTATTTTTGACTAAAAAGGAAGACTTGGAAGAATTGAAAAATAACTTTTTTACGTTGAATCATTCCACTAAAATGCTGCTGAACTTTCATTGTAAATCATTGTAAAGTTTTGTAAAGCAAGGAACTTTTGTTTGTTAACTTGCTAGCAAGGAAGTGTTGTTCACTAACTTTATTCTAACATTGTTGTGTTATTTATGTGTATTTCAACTTGTGTAAATCTGTTTTCTTAGAAGTATCTTATAAACACGCAATCTTGTATTTCAACCTTGGATTGATAGTTCCTTAAGAGACTATGGCTTTAGTCATGATTCTCAACAAGACATTGATAGGTAGTCTTTGTGGTTGTAAACATTGACGGGTAGTATTTGTTTGTGTTTGTAATCAGTTTAGTTATAGTGGATTAAGTCCTTATTGAGAAGATGGAATCACCTTGGCGGGTGGACTATATTAAATTAGTTAACAACAAACCATGATAAAAATAATTATTTTCATTTATTTTTGCTCTTGTGTTAACTTAAAGTGTTTGGTTTCAAAAATATTTCATTCTTAGAAACCCAATCCAAACCATATTTTCTTGTGTTTCTCACACCTTCAATTGGAATCAGAGTTCTGGTTCTTATATTGATTATTATCAAACACTTCACTGTGTCAGATAAAGATCCAGAGTTTTTAGAAACACTATGGTTGGAATCCATTCACCTACTGCACAGATTATTGAAATAGATAACTATAGTTCCAAACATCCAATATTTGACGGAGATAAGTTTGACTACTTTAAGGATAGAATTGAATGCTTCTTTATTGGTCACAACATAGATCTTTGGGATATGGTAGTCGATGCATATACACATCCAATAGATGCTAGTGGTAACAAATTTAAAAGAAGAGTGATGACAGAACAAGAAAAGAAAGATTATAAGAATCATTAAAAGGCTATAACTATCTTGCTAAATATTATCTCCTATAATGAGTATGAAAAGATCACTAATACAGGTACTGTAAAATCTATTTTTGATTCTTTGAGAATGACTCACGAAGGAAATGCCCAAGTCAAAGAAACCAAGGCATTTGCCTTGATTCATAAGTATAAGGCATTCAAGATGGAAGATCATAAAACTATTGAGAATATGTTCTCAAGGTTTCAAACTCTTGTCGCAAGATTCAAGGTTTTGGACAAAGGTAATTCTACATCAGATCATGTGAAGAAGATTATCAAAAGCTTGTTGTAACACCCAAAAAATTATAATTAATTATTTAATTGATTAATTGTGATTTATGTGGTGCATATCTGGTTTGATTATCAGAGGCTCTATTTTTCACCCTTTCCCTTCGCCTTTTACTCGCCTGGTGCTGCTTGGGCAAAGCTCACTCGCCAGATAAAGCATATGGCTCGCCCGGTGTTGTATCCCAAAATTTTCCCTCCCCTTTTTCTTCAAGACATTCTCATGAGATCCTCATTTGCTCAAGGTGGCTCAAGAATTGATCAGACAAATTCTCCTCCTAAGCAATGGGTCCACAACTAGGGTTTGGTATTTCTCAAAGAAGATTAGGTTTTTAAGGTCTCAAGTGCTTTTCATGATTCTCCATAGGTCTTCAAGAATTCTCATGTTAAGTTTCATACCTTGCATCACAAGTTTGCTCAGTCAATTGCTCAGGTGATAGAAAATCAACTGTATTAGGTAAAAAGTCAATTGTGGTCAACATGCAGTCAAACCTTAAGATTTTTGGCCAACATCAAGGTTTTTAAGTCATATTCATCATTTGATCATGATTCAACAAGAAAAGCCCTAAAATCATCAAAAGTCCAAAGTTGCCAAATTAAGGTTTCCTTAGGAGAAGTCAACTGAACTTTGACAAAGCATAACTTTCACATGCTTCATCAGCTTTTCCCTAACTAAAGCAAATTTTGAAGGAAATTCAATTCTCTACAACTTTGTCTCTCTAAGCTCAAGTCCAAAAAATGCATCATTTGAGAGATATAAGCCAATACATTACAGGTCATTTCAAAAGTCAACAAAAAGACACTTTTTGTCAAGGCAACTTACATCAAGATAATGTCTTCAAAAGAAAAAATGATAAACATATAGTTTGTAAAGGACACCTTGATCTTTCCAAAAAGTCTAAGATAACATTCAAAAGATAAAAATTGAGTGAGTTATGGCAATTTCAAGTTGGGAAACTTTGGTAGAATGTATGAATTCCAAATTGAGCAAATTTGTAATTTTGAGCTATTGGGCCTATGTTTTCATATCCAAAAGTGTTCAAACTTTTAAACTATGTGATTTAAATGAATTTGCTGCATATATTCATGTTCACATTGATGTTTAGAAGTGTTTTGATGTGTTACTTGTAAGGTATACTGCAGGAATAAGAATTCACAATGGCTAGGGAATCAAGATCAAATTCCTTCAAAACCCCAAGAACGGTCGTTTTTAGACCAAACTAGCATGCCTATTGAAATTGCATGACCTTAATTAGTCAATTAGGTTTATTTTCCTTTTTGTTTTGATTGAATTTCGCAGGTTGGAGTTTTTATGCAATCAGAGATGGTGACCGAAACCACCGTCCATGGTGGTTTGACTGGTGGGTGACTATGTATGGCAAAACAGGATGTTATGATTGGTCCATTCAAAACATCAGGGTCCCACTCATGCGCGCGTGTTTGCTTGTCTGACTATTAGCATTTGTTTTATATTATATATTTAGGAGTTGACATATGCTAATGGATGTATGGCCACCCCAGTGGTAGCGCGCTTGCCCTTAAGACCTTAGTATGCCTGTACACGAGTTTGATTCTGGCGTGGGACAAAATTTTCATGTTTTATGATTTTTATAGATTAAGTGAAGCCATCCTCACTCGTATGCTGTGCATCCCTCACTTCATCACCATCAGATCTCTACAAGCTCAGATCTGATGTTCCAGATCTCCACACCCACGTTGAACCTACTTGGAGCAACAACACTGGATCTCAATCAGGAGTTTTGGGTTGGCATGTTTTGGGCCCAACGGTTTTGTTTTCAACACCCCCAGATTTACTTCTTGCAGGCCCATTCCTTTATTTTTTTAATTATTTTGTTTTAACTTCTCTTTTTTTAACATAATTAACTTTAATTTGATTAAATTTAAAATCAGAATTAGGTTTTAATTAAATTAACCAAATTAATTCTTTCCTTTAATTAAATTAATTAGCTTTTTTTAAAAGTAAATTAATATATTTTTTAATCAAAATTAAGTAGTTTTTTTTTATTTTAACTAATAAATCTTTTTTCTTAATCAAAATTAATTAGTGTTTAGGATAATTATCAAAACTTTTTTTTTCATCAAAAAACAATCACAAAACCATTTTTTCCATATCTTTCCCTTTTTACAATCTTCGCGCGCTCTTTTACTTTCGCATAAGTTTTTTTACAATTATGTATCTGCTAAAGGATTGTAATAGTTTTAATTAGGGTTTTATTTGCTTTCTATTTCCCCCAGTTTTATGGTTTGTACCCCCCTTCCCCGAAGCTTTGTAATAGCTTAGGACTTTTAATTCCTGCCTTTACTGTTTTCCTTATAACTTCTACTAATTAGGGCATGTATGTCAAGATCTAAAATCAACCCATAGATAACCCTAAATACAAGATTAAATAACTGAATAAAATACACATTTCACACACTCACCTCTAGGGTAACCGCACTTGTTGCCTTTGAATAAAGCAGTTATGTCCCTCGAACATGGGGACGCTTTAGCAAAGTCCCTCCGATACAAAAGATCATAGTCCTTCCTACTAACTAATGGTAGGATAGCACTATCTAAAGGAGGAGGAAAATAACGCGAAATACTTTTGAGTAGGTATATAGCTCGTAATCCCTTACTAAAAAAAAACATATTTTTCACACAAAACACTTCTTTTCTGAAATATTTTCAAAAACAAACACTTTGTATGCATTCTCAACTGATACGACGATCATTACAAAGCATTTTTCAAAATATTTTCAAACCACGACACAAAAAAAGAATTTCAAACAAAGTGAGCTAGCGATTAAGAGCCTGTAGATAACTACAGATGAAAAGGGTCCTAACACCTTACCTTTTCATAACCTACCCCCCGAACTCAGAAAGTTTTCAAAGGTATTTCCTGTTCTTTTCACCCTTTACTTATTAGATAAAAGAAAATTCGGTGGCGAATCTTGTTATCTGCAACATTTGCGATAAAATGCAAAACCAAAAGTCAGTTCTCCCATCCTATTACAGAACTGGAGACTCTGCTGGGGAGGACTAAAAGTGGGGTTACCTTAGAGTTAGATCAATTTTAAATTCTTTCTTTGTTTTATTTGTCTACTTTATTTTAAAGGGTTGTTTGGGTTATTTCTTGCAAAGATCTTATACCCGGATCTGGGGAATATTTTAGGTAAGTAGCAATAGATCATGGAAACTATACGGTGTATACCGATATGGTTGAGATGATGGCTACGTTAGTGCGACACATTGGTTTGTACTGGTATCCCTCGAGTCAGTTGGGGAGCATACTAGGCTACCGTGTGGTGTCATAAGCACTAACTGATCTTAGAACCTTAATTGACCCAACTTAGCCATTAGAAGATAGTGAGATAGCCGAATTTAGTGCAGTCCAAATTTGGTTGATACTCGATACTACACTCATTGAGATTCGACTCCCGAGTTTTATTTGGTGGCAAGTCAGTTACCGTGCTAGATAAAACTTATGGGAAAGATCAATGATATTGAGATCCCTAGAATCCAGTTACTTCCTTAGGACAAGTTGAGTCAACTGAACTTCAAGAGGGTACTTACCTACAAACCCCATACAAGCCTGAACCTAAGGCCTTGTGTGCTTTGCTTGTGATTTATTATATGTTTGAACATAAAATTATAACATCATGAGATCATTCCATATCATGACTAACCATTTCAATAATCTAGGGGATTTATCTTTGTTCTGTGTTGCAGGGTCACAACCTCCAATCGTAGGAATACCATCCAGATCAAATTCATAAGGATACCTTCTCAGCTTAAGGAGTTAGTATTAAAGGTTCCCGACAATTCTCAATTCACTAAGATACATGGTCATTTACTCAGTCTGGTTACTACTGGATTTCAGGAAGACATGATGAGCATTCTCTTCCAACTCTTTGATCTGAATCATCACTGTTTTACTTTCCCGGATTATCAGTTGGTACCCATAATGGAAGAATTCACTAATTTGTTCGAAGTGCCTATTCTTAATCAGATACCTTTCACCAGTTTGGATCAAGTTCCAAAACCTGACTACGTTACAATAGCCTTACATCTGAAACGACCAAACATTGTATCTAATTTCGAAACAAGGAATGTAGTCAAGGGTTTCTCTCCTAAATTTCTGATAGAGAAGGCTCAGTGGTTTCTAGTTTCCATGAATTTCCATGCTTTTGAGGATATATTGGCTTTACTGATTTATGGGTTGGTACTATTCCCTAATCTGGACCAATTCATAGATATGAATGCCATCAAAATATTTCTCACTCATAGTTCGGTACCTACTTTGCTCGGAGATGTCCTGCATTCCCTCCACACTCGTACTATGAAGAAGTGGGGAACTATTATGTGTTGCATACCTTTACCGTTCATGTGGTTTATTTCGCACCTGCACCTATCAGTGATAAATAATGAACAAGGTCTGAGGTGGTCTCAAAGATTGATGTCACTCACTCAAGCAAATATCCATTGGTGTTATCGATCTCAAGAAGATGTCACTATTATTCATTGTTGTGGGGAATTACCTAATGTACCACTCCTTGGCATAAGAGGGGGCATAACTTACAACTCTTCTCTAGCTCTGCATCAGTTTGGTTATGCTCGAAGGGACGACCCTCATGATATGCTCATCCAGGGTGTTGTGTTCGACTATGGGAATGATTATCAAAATTACCATAAAAGGTTTATACGTGCTTGGGGTATGGTCAACAAGGTTAATAGAAAGACTTTGGGACACAAGAATTCCATTCTTGTAGAGCTTTACCTCAGATTGGTGCAGTCTCGTGCTCAGAATCTCAAAATGCCATATCCTGCTAT
Organism: Vicia faba; assembly: GCA_948472305.1. Taxonomy (NCBI): domain Eukaryota; kingdom Viridiplantae; phylum Streptophyta; class Magnoliopsida; order Fabales; family Fabaceae; genus Vicia; species Vicia faba. Next base: position 1,328,157,659 of record OX451735.1, on the reverse strand, counting down.
CTTAACAGTAATCATAGAGCCTGTTGTTGAAGGGGATGTTTCTCATACTATTCTTCATCCTGATATACCTAGCGACCTCGAAGAACTACAGAAGTCCTGGATCTAACTAAATGAAGAAATAGATACATTCGAAGCTCTGTTCTATGCTAGTGAGAAGAAAGCACTGGAGCCGACGAAACAACTCCATGAAGAACAAAAATGCATATGCCAACACAAAGTAGAAGAGTCCATGGGAGATTTGAATTTATATTTTTTCTATTTTGTAACTCTTTTTATTAAAATCAATTATAATTTGAGCTAGTTACTAAAATTTCTCTTGTTTCCTTTTGTTTAAACAAATTTAAATCCCGTGACGATCCTTGAAAACATTGCATCTACATATCATTCATCATTACATAACAGGTTTTCCCATACATGTTTTCTCATCTTCTTGCTGTTTATTTCAGTAAAAGATGACTCTTGAACAAACTGTTAAGGAACTCCAAACTCTTAATTCCCAAATCCAGGAGACCCTCCTGATCCTAGCTCCAAGACAGAAAGATATGATGGAGCTCATCACTAAAAATAATAAGAATCGGAAACCAATTTCTATTATCAACATGGGAAGAATATTCAAAGGTCCTGCTAAACCATTTCAAACTACTGATATCATCTCTGATGAAGACGACAACCAAGAGGAGGATGGTAGAAGTGTCAGGGCTGAAGGTGGAAGCAACTTTGGTTCTGGTAAAATGCCTGAGGATGAAGACTATTCTGATGAACAATATCCTCCTTTCGATGAAAAATACAAGTAGATAGAAGATCGTCTTAAGGCTATGGAAATCCAGAAAGTTTCTGGATTAGATTTTGGAGAGCTGGGTCTTATTCTGGGGGGTGGTCATTCCTCACAAGTTCAAAGTCCCTATTTCTGCTAAATATGATGGCGTGTCTTGTCCGAAAATTCATCTAAGATCTTATGTTCAGAAGATCCAACCCCATACTGCTGACAGGAAGTTATGGGTTCACTTCTTTTAGGAAAGTTTATCTGGTACACAACTCAGGGATTCTATCAGTTGGAAGGAACTAACATTCGTACTTGGGAAGACTTGGCAGTTGCTTTTTACAAGCAATATCAATACAATGATAACCTTACACCAACTCGTGTGCAATTACAAAACATGACTATGGGTTCGAATGAAGGGTTTAAAGAATATGCCCAGAAATGGAGGGACTTAGCTGGAAGGGTGCAACCTCCCTTGTCTGACCGAAAGCTGATTGGTATGTTCATGGGCACTATGACAGATCCATTCTTTAACCATCTTATTGGAAGCTCCTCATCTAGTTTCACTGAACTGATTCTAACTTAGGAACGAGTTGAAAGTGCTATTAAGAGCGGAAAAATTCAAGTAGATGCATCCTTAAATGCTGTGAAAAAGATATTCAATGATAAAAAGGAGACCAATGCTGTTTATGGTCAGAAGGGCCATGGTAAAAATGACCGTAATTAGTCTGTGGGAGCAATACTAATTTTTAATCCTGCACCTGTTCAATAACAACAACAACAAGGTAATAGGCGTAGGTCAGATGCTCTGGGAAGGCATTTTACTAAGATTAATATGCCATTTTCTCTGGCGTTACTACATTTGCTAAAAGTGGAGCTGATTACGCTAAGGGATCCTCCCCAGAACCCCAACACCTTATCTCCTAAGTAAAATTCGAATGCAAAGTGCGCCTATCATTCCAACAGTCCTGGGAACGACACCAACAACTGCTGGACCTTGAAAAACAAAATTCAAGATATGATTGACATCATGGAGATTGAGTTTGATCCTCCCGAGACTCTAAATTTGATTACTGTACCAATACCAAAGCATGATAAAGGCATAAGTGCAATTGATAATGTTCTTTATGTGGCTATTGTAAGAGAATTGATTACTCCTCTACCAATAATCAAGAAGAATCTATTGTAGGCCGATTTATTTCTGGGCTGTATTGAAAAATGTTAATGCTGTGCAACCCAACCCAATGGCTACAGATTACTGAAGGAAGGCATTCAACGCCTAATGGACAATCATATAATTTTGATCAATAAAGTTCCATTTGCTGGGAATCTGTGTCGAGATTTATCTGTAATTTCCGGCCCTCCTGTCAGGATCACCTCCAAAGGCCCTGTAAGGGTTACTGCCAATCCAAAAGTTGCTCCTCTGATCATCACTACACCTGGACCTATGCCATATTCTTCGGATAAAGCTATTCCTTGGTGTTGTACCCCAATTTTTGCCCCTAATATCCATTCATCATACCATATTGATTCAATCACAACAAGATCACATTAGGGCTTTTGCTTCTCCTCCCTATCTTTAGATTTGCTCTTTGAGGAATCACCAAGCACCTTGACTTGTTTTTATTTTGTGATTATGCATGTTTTATTTTGACTTTCCTTTTAATTAATAAAATGCAATTTTGGTTTGTCTTACTTGTTAATAATGTAGGTAAAGGCAATGTGGCTTAGCAATTTGATCCATGGGTTCGTGAGTTTATTTCCAGGCCCTAGTCAATAAAGTTTGAGAAATTCAAACCTCACCATTGAAATTGTTTTGGAAGAAATGGCATGTCAAGGTTTATTTTGGTTCACCACATTTCAAAGTTATCAAGATTGATTCAAAAGTGCAAGGGGTTGACTGAAGAAGTTGTCATGGGTGGACAAGGATTTGTTCTCATTGGTCACAAGTGCATGTTTCTCTAAATTCTCAAGATATGGAAGTGGTTTTGGTTGCTATGAGTTCTCATTATCATCCTCAATAACTTCTATTTACAAAGCAAAAGTGTTGGTACAAGAAGGTTGTTAAAAATTGTCAAGGTTACTCAAAGCATTTTCTTGATCTAGGAGCTAGGGTTTTGAACTTCAAAGAAGTATATCTTGCTCATTTTTTGGTATTTTTGAGTGATTACAAAGACATCCTTCTATTCAAAGTGTTATTAACAAATCACTTCAAAAGTTTCAAGGAGTTTTCATATGGAAGAAACTTAATGTTGAAGCAAGATTACAAGTCCTCTAGACGAACCCCCAAATTCCCATATGTGACTTCAAATGATCATAACTTGGTCAATTTTAATCAACTTGAGCCTACTCATTTTCCACAATGATATTGAGGATGTGAAATGTATTCCTTCTTTTATATGCAAATTGAGAAAATTGATGGAAGATGCCCTAAGGATACAAAAGATTATAGGTCATTTCATGATTTTTTGCCAACTTCAACAATTCATAACTCTCTTAATTTTTTGAGATTTTGAATGGTTCAAGTTTCAAAATGTCATTCAATAGGTATATTTCATGCCATTTGTTTTGGTCAAGAGTAAATTCTAAGTAGAAGGCCATGTTTGAATGCAAAACATTATAGGTCACTTTTGAAGAAAAACTTGAAATATTTCTCAGAATGGAAATATAGGGTCATCCCTTACTCGTGTATCAGGTTCACACTATTTCCCTCCAAACTTGATCATTTCACATGCTTGAACATTCCATTTGATTCCCTATAAATAGAGGGTCATCCCTTATTCATTTCCTCAAGCTTGAATAGCCAGAATCACCCTGCCAAACTTGCTCCATAACTCAATTTTCTGTAACTTCAAAATCAGTGTTCAAGCCCTTTTCACTCTAATTTTTCTATCAATTCACCTTCCTTGATCTTCCATGAAGCTAACCATATAATTAACTTCAAGAATTGTGCCCTATATTGATCCATAGAAGTCCAGTTTCAGAGCTCTACAACTCAACTTCAATAGATAGATTTCTCCATCAATTCTTCAAAACTTTGATATCATTGTGAAGCTCTCATTGCCCTGGTTATAGTCGCAACACTTACTTTTATCTGGAAACATGTTTTGACCATGAAATTTCAAATCCCTTTTCAAAAATTTCTTTCCAAATTGCTAGAGCTACAGTTTATATAAATTTTTCGCGAGGATGTGGTTGTCTTCGTCTTGAAGAGACGAAGCGAATGACATAGGTCTGAGTTTCTGATTTTACAGTTTGAGAGACCTGCAATTCATGTTGGTTGGAGGTTAAAGATAACCAATGTGTCATCATGGCTTGCCACTTGTTTTTTTTTGAAATCTGATTTTACATTTGATTCAGTGTTTTACTTACTAATGACCATGATATGCACAACGCGTCAGATCCCTTGGATTTGATTACTAACGTATTTTGACTCTCATCCAATAGTCCACATATTTTTTACTTTATTTTTTATTTCTGATTTTTATATTTAATTGTTTTAAACTTCAAAAATCATAGAAAATTCATTTTAAGTCCAAAAAATCTGAAAAAATTATGAAAAACACTTTTGATTTTTCTCTTTCTGATTTTTATTTTTTCAAAATTTTATTTTTTGTTTTGATATTTTTATAAATTTTCACTTTATTTAATTTGTTTTAATTGTTTAAAAATACTTTTATGCATTTTTAAATTCTAAAAAAAAAATGGAATGATCCAATGATATTGTGACAAATACTGGTGATCTCAATTATTTTTTATTTCTGACTTTGGTATTTTTTTATATCATTTTTTAGTTATTTTACTCATTTCTTATTATTTTAAAAATAGTTTATGACTTAAAAAAATTACCAAAAATTTTATAAAAATATTTGAATTCATTTCTGATTTCTCTATGGTCTTTCTTAATATTTCTTGATTAATTTGAACATAGTTAATATTTTTTCCCTTATTTCTATTTTAAAACATTTTAAAACCCTTTTTAATATGTATATATTAAATGCAATATTATTTTGTGATTATTTTCTGGCTGATCTTGGGTTGAATTTTTGATCATGAACTTTATTAACATCATTGGATCCATAGTGTTGAGTCTAACTCCATAAAAATGGATGAATGATTTTAATAATAGTTTAATTAAATTTTAATTCAAATATGGTTTGTATATTCTTCCTTACCCTTCTTCATCTTATCCCTTTCTTATTGCACTAAGTGTTGTTGGAGCATGATCTCTATATCATGTCTCAAAACAAATGGTGTATAGATTGGTATTCACTAACCTCAAAATAGGTGCAACTTCAATATAAGTCCACTTACGATTGCTTAACATAGCGCTAAATTTTGTCTCGGTTCGAATAAATGATCATTCGTGGCTCAAACCTATGTTTGCAATCCCAAGTATGTTAATTTGATCTCTTTGGTCCAATAACCTTGAGATTCATTGTGTGGAGGCTTTGGTTCTACCAATCCTCTAATGGGTCTACAACACTTTTGGTCAACGCGGATCACTTAAACATCGTTGATCATTAAATGATACCTTTGAGGATTCCAAATGGATGATATACTTGACAAAAAGCAAATGCAACTTGTTATGTGGAGGCTTTGGTTCTATCAATCCTCTAATGAGTTCCAAATGTAAGTTTCAAGATGGTCATCCAACTAACCACTAATTATTAAATTGTTTTACTTTATGCTTTTATTTTTATACTTTATGTACCATTTACTTTAAGCATTACATTTCATGCCATTTTCATTTTGCTCACTTGAGCATTTATATTCTTGTTATTTTTATTTTGCTCACTTGAGATTTTATTTTCTTTTTTAAGACACCTAATAATCAACATGAATCATAAAAATCTTTAATGATATTTAGACTATTTGGTTACTATCCTTGGCATGATGGAGTATTGGACTTCTTGGACTTAGGATTAAAAACCTTGGCCTATGATGGAGACCTTGTGATCTTAATTGATTCTTTGTTTGGTGTTCTTGAGGTTTATCTCAAGACATTGGGTTGTTTATTTGTTTTGTGTGCATGTTAATGTGATTATATACTTTGTTTGTAATATGGAATTCACCCGTATACAACTGTTACTCTGCCTGATTTTTGTGAAGACTTAATACTTTTGAAGTTGGTTCTCTCAAGAGATCTAGTATCTTTTCTTGTTTGGTTTAAATCCAAAGAATGGGAATGCTATCTTGACTCATAATGTCAAGCATTGGCTTCTTGTTGGTTAGAAGGTTCTTATCCCTAGATTTTACCTTATGCTTTTAGGATAGTCTCTTCTTCTCCTCCCATCTTCTTTAATTTCAAAAATCTTCTTCCTCCTTTTGAAAACTCTTCTTGTTTTTTAAACTTGAACCATTTTCATAATAAACTTGGACCTAGGTCCATGCATTTTCAAAACCTTTTCATAAATAAACTTCAATCAACTTAACAATACCTTGACATTTTTATGAGAAGACTAAAAGTCAATCAATCTCATTTCAAACCATTTTGCCACTTTGGCTTTTTTATTTTAAAACCTTTCTCAAAAGATTAGACCCTTGTCAATCCTTGTAGTGATGCAAACAACTATACTTCTACAATATGTAATGAAGAGAGATATTTTACACTTGGGTGTTTAGTGAGGCATTGTTGATTTTAGAATCCAAGCCATATCCTCCACTTTGAGATGATGCAAAACCTCCTTTCTCATGATTGTGGGTAGTAAGTATGTTTTCCATACGGACAATGACGATGATGTCTTATCTCATAAAATTAACCAACACACTTGTATTTTAAATTTTTTTAAAGGTGAACTATGTGTACCCTGATCCCCTATTGAACGGAAGGTGGTACGTAGGCACTAAAAGTTCTCAACCGCGACGGGTGCAAAAATCATAAAAAATATATATTTCTTTTCTCACCTCCACCATCTATTTTACATACAACATTTTATAGCAAAAATATATAGATTTTACTAAGAGGTTCCATCGGAGTACCGTAGATGTTTAGGGTGCTAATACCTTCCCTTTGCATAACCAACCGCCTTACCTTGAATCTTTCCCCCTCTTTTTGGGTTACTCTCTCTTTTCCCATTCCTTTGGAAACAATAAAACATGGTGGCGATTTTTATTTTAATCTGTATAAGTCTAGTCAATCCAATGTCTTAGTCTTAAACATTTCCACCGCTACAGAAAAATGGCGACTTCACTGGGGAAAGATTGACCTCTTGCTGGTCCATCCCTAAGTGGGTTAACCCTATATTTGTTTATACTTGTATATGTGCTATTATTGTTTATGTGTTATATTATTTGTTGTATATATGTTTGCCTGGACTTTACTGGTTTTCAGGGTGCTTGGTGATTACCCATAAGTCCTATACCCGTACTTGGGAAAACTTTAAGATAGGACGGGCGGTATAGTCATGTTAACATTGAAGGAGTAATCCCAAAAAAGGAGGCATGAGATCCCCCACTCAGTGGAGGACCATTTGACTGTAGTGTAGTTTACCGAGTAATCTGGAAGACATGCTACTTTCGACCTGGGAGCCTACTGAAGCTGAGGACTGAAGCTGAGGACCATAGAAAACCTAACCCATCTTGGCCTTTTAGGTGTAGTGCGGAAGCTATGACGGAGTAATCCGTAAATTATTGTCACGCGATACTACGCTCGGACGAGTTTTTCTTGAGAATATTACTAATTACCGAGTTAATCGGGAAGTTGGTAATATCCGAAGGAAGGATGTAGACTCTGGGAACCTCTAGAACCTTGTTCGACAGGTGATAACTTTTAGACCATACCTAATGGGTAGTACCTTTTACCTCATGCTCGTGACATTGAACCTATGAACCCTATGTTTATGATCTTGTGAGTGATTATTGCATCACGCATCCATGCACTCATAAGCATCTTTTATAGAAATTTTATTTCAAGGGACTTGAAAGTTAACCATTTTTGAATATCTCAGGTACCTTTTTGACCATAGATTCTGGAAAAAGAAAGACCAGAAAATAAAGTTTCAAAGATCCCAAAATAGATGAGTTGATCATTCAAATTCCCAAGATTGAGTGTTCTGCAGATTTTTGGAAGAAGTATGGATCCATCATTCCCCTCATGAAGCTTAGGATGAAGGAGAGTATTCTCTCGACCTTGGTCCAATTCTATGATCCGATGTATCATTGCTTTACTTTCCCTGACTATCAGTTGATGCCTACACTAGAGGAGTATTCTTATCTGTTGGATTTACCAGTTACCGATCGTGTTCCTTTTACTGGTTTGGAGGGTGAGCCAAAACCACATGAGATTGCTGCTTTGATCCATCTAGGGAAGTCTGAGGTTGAAGCCCATATGAATACTAAAGGAGGGATTAGAAGATTACTAGCTCAGTTCTTATTGGAGAAAGCTCGTTACTTTTCCAAGATGAAGAGTACAGTCGCTTTTGAGGTCTTCTTTTCTCTACTTGCTTATGGGTTGTTCTTATTTCCTAATGTGGACAAGTTTGTTGACGTCAATGCTATCAGGATCTTCATGATTGGAAACCCAGTTCCTACATTGTTGGGTGATGCTTATTACTCTATTCATCTTCGGAATTCTTATTATGGAGGGATGATTATCTGCTGCACGTCTCTGTTGTACCGATGGTTTATTTCTCATATGCCTCAGTCTGATGCTTTCTGGGATGTCAGGAAGGAACCCCGTTGGGCTCCTAAGATCATGGCACTTACTCACTCAGATATTGATTGGTATCATCAGGCCTACCATGATGTAGAGATTGTCGACAGTTGTGGTAGTTTCCCCAATGTACCTCTTCTTGGTACAAAGGGAGTAATTAACTACAACCCTGTTCTTGCACGACGATAACTTTGTTATTCGATGAGGGATTAACCAAATAGTATTCATTTGAGTAGTTACTTTATGAAGGAGGGAGAAGACCATAAGGAAGCTAGGGAGCAGATTGCAAAGGCCTGGCATCACATTCATAGGAAGGGTATGAAATACTTGAGACCTACGGGGGTTGTTTCTTTGGAGCCTTATCTTCAGTGGGTCCAAAAGAGAGCTATTAAGTTAAAGATGCCGTATTCCCGGGAAGAACTTATGCCTGATTTGTTTGTGAAGACCACTCCTCCATTATTGGATGATATGGAACAACTACATCTTGCTTTGGTCAGGATGCAACAAGAAAAGGATGCTTGGAAGAATAAGTGCCAAACTTTAGAGATTTCCTATAGAGCAGACTTGAAGGAGAAAGACGACTTGATTCCGATTCTCGAGAGTTGAGTAGTAGAGACCATGGAGAGGCAAGGGGATTTATTTTCTCTTAAGCCTCGGTCAGGTGCTAGTTTCTCACTTCATAATTCAGGAGATTGGAAGGAGGTTGCCACCAGATATGCGGAAGAAAACCAGAGGTTGAAGGCTCAAATTTCCAGGCTTATAGGGAAGCGCTAGCATATAGAATGATCTCCATCAGCTTTACTTCTTAGGGTTTTATACTTTATTTTCATCTTTTACTTGAGATTATTGAAACTTGTAATCCATTTTGAAGTTATTATAATAATTTTTTTCCAGTATTTCAATTGTGTTATTGCTTTGATATTTGCAATGTGTCTATAAATCTTTAAGTCCCTTAAAATATTAATAAAATAAATCATGTGCATTGCATATCATGCATCATATTGCACATATTTATTGCATTTGTTATGCATATCCAGGTGTCTTACCAAGCTTATTTACTTCGTTCAGCAAGCTGTCTCACCACTACAATACTCGAGTTAATTTCAGAAAGAAGATGGACAACTTAGAATAAGAGAATCGTGAGTTGCGCGACGAAGTTTCTGCTCTGAAGGCTGGCATGGCCAATCTTACTGCTCTGATGGAATCTCTGGTGGCTTCTCAAAATCAGCCACCAAGTGTTCAACCTCAACAAACATGGGTTACTACTAAAGCTCTGACTGTTCCTGTGTCTGCTACTCCAGTTGTTGTTCAGAATCACATGCCTCAAGGTTATCCATGGGGAATTCCAGAAAACTGTGTGCCTGAAGGTTTCAATCTTGGTCCTCAAGATACTCCAGTTGTTCAGACTACTATTACTCATGCATCTCCTGTGGTGCATGTTGCTCTTGCTGCACCTCCTTCGGTGAATATGGTTTTGTTTGCTAATGATGACATGTGTTGTCCTTTTCCTCCACCAAGTGAAGACTTGGATCTCTATGATAGAATGGATGATTTTCAAGAGCAGTTTGACAAGATACAGAGAGAGAGATGAAAGCCCTCGGGGTAGGGGAATTGTTCGGGAAGAATGTGAATGATTTATGCTTGGTCCCGAATGTCAAGATACCTGCGAAGTTTAAAGTCCCGGAGTTCGAGAAGTACAAGGGAAACACTTGTCCTCGTGCTTATCTTGTGATGTATGTAAGAAGAATGTCTACCCATATTGATGATCAACATCGACTGATTCACTTTTTTCAGGATAGTTTGACTGGTGTTGCACTGAAATGGTATATGAGTTTGGACAATTTCAATATCCATACTTTCAATAACTTAGGAGAAGAATTTATCAGACAATACAAATACAACATGGACATGGCGCCTGACCGTGATCAACTCAGGGCCATGGTCCAGAAGGACAAGGAATCATTCAAAGAGTATGCACATAGATGGCGTGAGGTAGCCGCCTAAGTGATTCTTCCCATGGAAGAGAAGGAGATGACTAAGATTTTCTTGAAGACTCTGGGTGCTTTCTACTATGAAAGGATGGTAGCGAGAGTGCCAAGTGACTTTACTGAAATGGTAGGCATGGGTATCTGCTTAGAAGAGGCTGTAAGAGAGGGCCGTTTAACGAAGAGTGAAAGTTCTGGAAGTAGGAAGAAGCCATCTTATGGGTTTGCCAAGAAGAAGGAAGGAGATACAAATGATGTTATGCAAGAAAGGAGGGTTAATCCTCTTAGAAGAAATTATCAGTGTCATTAGCAAGTCGCCTCAGTTACTCCAGTTATTGGTGTAGCTCAAACGATTGTTGCTTATCAGAGACCATCCCATCAGGGGAATCAAGTGTATAATCAGAGAAGGGAGAGTTATGAACCTATTACTATGAGCTATACAGAATTACTCCCAGCGTTAATTCAGAAGAAGTTGGTTCAGACCAGACCACCTCCTGTTGTACCATCACCATTGCCTTGGTATTACAAAGCAGACCAAACATGTGCTTTTCATCAAGGAGCACCAGGGTATAATGTTAAGAACTGCTATCCTTTGAAGACTGAAGTACAGAAATTGGTGAAGTCTGGTATCTTGTCTTTCAAGGATGTTAGCCCTAATGTGAAAGATAATCCTCTACCAAAGCACGAAGGAGCAAATGCTGTGAACATGGTGGCCGGTTATCCAAGTGACTTCCGTATTTTTGATATTAATTTGGTTAGAGAAGATTTGATGAAAATTTATGCATACCTCTGTGAATTTAGCTACTATACGCATGACCATGCCGGCTGTGCTATTTGCAGTACAAATATATAGGGCTGTGACAAGATAAAGGTTGATTTGCAGGAGATGATGGATGAGGGCTTCATCCACATAATCAGGCCTAAGGCAGAGTATGAAGATGAAGTAAACATGGTTTCTGGATGTCCTGGGGAGTTCAGAATCTTTGATGTGGAATATATGAATGAGGATCTTGTACAATTGCATTCTACTTTCTGCCACATGACTGGTCAGGAAGAATATCAGTATGGATCTTACCGAATTTGTTGCCGGGACTCCTGAGGATGTTCAATTGTTAGGAAAGGTGTTCAGTTATTGTTGGATAATGGAACTATCAAGGTTATAGGTCAAAGGGATGATTACCATGAAGTTGATATGATTGAGGTTTGTTTGGCTGAGGAAGAGTTAGATGATGAGTATGCTTCTACAAATGAGTACTTCTCCTTAGATGAAGATTTGTTTTCCAGAAATGACTCTGTAATAACTGATTCTGTTGAAGAGGGAGTAAATGTTATTGTGCCTTGTTTTGGTGCACCCGCCCATTTTGAAGTTGAATATCATAACAAGCCAGCTATTACTCCATTAGTGATTAGTTTTTCGGGTCCTGTCCCCTACAAGTCAGATAAGGATGTACCCTGTAAATATAATGCTACAATTTTAGAGGATGGTGTGGAAGTTCCCATCCAGCCAATGCCTAATGTTGAAAATATTGCTGAGCCTAGCAGAGGGACCCACAAATGGTCGTATATTTGCACCAGTCGTTCGTGGGGATGTTAGTACTGGAAAAATGTTGTTGAGAATGTTGAGCCCAAGAAGGATGTGGGTGAATCTAGTGGAGCTATGCTAGAAAAAGAGGTAGAGGATATTTTGAAGATAATCAAGATGAGCGACTACAAAATTGTAGATCAGATACTGTAGACTCCTTCAAAAATATCTATCTTGGCTTTATTGATGAACTCCTCTGCTCACAGAGAATCTTTGATGAGGGTATTGGACCAAGCTTTTATGGAGAGTGACATGCCTGTAGACCAATTCAGCAGTGTAGTGGGGAACATTACATCATGTAATAACCTCAGTTTCTGCAACGATGAACTTCTCGATGAAGGAAGGAATCACAACCTGTCCCTCCACATTTCTATGAATTACAAGAATGATTCATTATCCATTGTGCTAATTGATAATGGATCTGCATTGAACATTATACCGAGGATCACACTTATGAATTTAAAATATCAAGGAACGCCCATGCCCCCAAGTGGAATTCTTGTGAAAGCGTTTGATGGATCAAGGAAATCTGTTATTGGTGAAGTGGACTTACCTATTCATATAGGCCCACATTTGTTTCAGATTACTTTCCATGTCAAGGATATTATACCTGCTTACAACTGTTTGCTGGGACGACCATGGATACATGAGGCAGGGGCTGTCACTTTGACTTTACGCCAGAAGCTGAAGTTTATACGTGAAGGAAAAGTGGTAATTATAAATGGAGAACATGCATTATTGATATCTCATTTGTCCTCTTTCAGCATTGTGGAAGCGGATGAAGCTGTTGTTGGAACCCAGTTCCAAGCTTTACCCATTGATAATATAAGAGGAAATGATAACTCTATGGATTATTTTAAGGATGCTCAGCAGGTGGTGCGTAATGGCCACAGTGAAGTATGGGGATAAATTATTGATCCACCTGTAAACAAGAATAGAGGTGGCTTGGGGTTCTCTGTGAAGAATGATAAAGGTAAGAGCATGAAGCCGAAGTCTGCTGCAGGCAAGTATCAGGATATATTTTGTAGTGGGGGTTATCTTCATCCAACTGTTTTTGGGATTAATGCCATCGTGAAAGATGAAGCAGGGCAAGAAATGCCAAATTATGCGACGCACGGAGTTAGGGTTCAGAACTGGATCACCATTGATGTTCCCTCTTGCATACATGTTTCAAAGTAATTTGTTTTCTTAATCTTTCTAAAAATATTTCACTATGCCCAAGGTGAAAGTATTGATATTGTATGGGCTCATCGTTTGCTGTGAATTTTTAAAATCAATAATAAAAGTTGTCTTTGTTTCCCAAATCGTGTCTTTATTTTTTGCTTTTTCTTGAAAATGGTAATAAAAAACCTTTCAAAATAAATGATAACTGAAATTTAATCTGCATGATCACTTGTTTTATATATATATATATATATATATATATATATATATATATATATATATATATATATATATATATATATATATATATATATATATCAGTTTCCAAAAGCAATCATAAATCATATGTGCAGATTAATTAAAAAACCCATTGAATACAATAACCCTGCACCCTCTCCGAACTTTGAATGTCCTGTGTATGGGGTCGGAAAACAAGACTATGATGAGATTCCAGAAGAGGTATCACGGTTGCTTGAGCGTGAGGAAAATGCCATTCAGCCATATAAAGAGCCATTGAAAGTAATCAATTTGGGTTCAGAAAAAGATTCGAAGGAAGTCAAGATTAGAGCATTGCTGCATCCTGATGCGAAGAGCAGGCTGATTGAGATTTTGAAAGAGTATGTGGATATTTTTGCTTGGTCTTACCAAGATATGCCTGGTCTAGATACATATATTGTAGAGCACCATTTACCGTTGAAGCCAGAGTGTCCGCGAATCAAACAGAAGTTGCAAAGAAATCACCCTGATATGGCAATGAAGATCAAAGAAGAAGTTCTAAAACAGATTAATGCTGGTTTTCTTGTGACATCAGTGTACCCTTAGTGGATTGCCAATATTGTCCCAGTACCGAAGAAAGACAGAAAAGTTCACATGTGCGTAGATTACAGAGATCTAAATAAAGCTAGTCCAAAAGATGATTTTCCATTTCCACACATTGATATGTTAGTGGATAGCACAACAAAATTCAATGTTTTCTCTTTCATGGATGGATTTTTCGGGTATAATCAAATAAGGATGGCGCCTGAGGACATGGAAAAAACAACGTTTATCACACCCTGGGGAACATTCTGTTATAGAGTGATGCCCTTTGGGTTGAAGAACGCTGGTGCAACATACCATAGGGCTATGACAACCCTATTCCATGATCTGATGCACAAGGAAATTGTGGTATATGTTGATGATATGATTTCTAAATCCCAGTCTGAAGAAGGGCATGTAGAAGATTTGTTGAAGTTGTTTCAATGTTGTAGGAAGTATCGTCTCCGCTTGAATCCAAATAAATGTACCTACGGTGTTCGATCAGGGAAATTATTTGGTTTCATTGTTATCCAGAGAGGGATTGAGGTTGACCCTAATAAAGTCAGAGAAATTCAAGAAATGCCAACGCCAATAACTGAAAAGCAAGTCAGAGGGTTCCTCGGGCGTTTGAATTATATTTTGAGATTCATTTCCCACATGATTGCAACGTGTGAACCGATCTTTAAGTTGTTAAATAAAGGTCAAGGTTGTCTATGGACAGATGACTGCCAAAGGGCATTTGAAAGTATTAAAGAATATCTTCTTGAACCTCTTATCTTGCTCCCTCCTGTTGAAGGAAGACCATTGATTATGTATCTGACAGTGTTAGATGATTCCATGGTCTGTATTCTGGGACAACAAGATGAAACATGGAAGAAAGAGTACGCCATCTATTATCTCAGTAAAAAGTTTACTGATTATGAGTCGCGATATTCCATGCTGGAAAAGACATGTTGTGCTCTGGCCTGGGCAGAAAAGCGTTTGCGAAAGTATATGTTGAATCACACTACTTGGTTGATCTCCAAAATGGATCCAATCAAGTACATTTTTTAAAAGCCTACTCTTACTGCGAGAATTTCCCGCTAGAAGATGCTGCTATCTCAATATGATATCGAATACCGCACTCAAATATCTATTAAAAGCAGCATGTTGGCAGATTATCTTGCTCACCAACTAGTTGATGATTATCAGTCTGTGAAGTATGATTTCCCTGATGAGGATGTGATGTTTTTGAAAGTGAAAGATTGTGATGAACCATTTCCTGAGGAAGGTCCTGATCCTGAATCTCGCTGGAGTATGATATTTGACGGAGATGTGAATGCTTATGGTAAAGGAATTGGTGCTGTGATTGTCACTCCACATGGATCACACATTCCTTTTACTGCAAGATTGACATTTGATTGTACTAATAATATGGCAGAATATGAGGCTTGTATCATGGGTCTCGAGGAAGCTGTTGAACTCAGAATTAAAGTTCTAGATATCTATGGTGATTCAGCTTTCGTAATAAATCAAATTAAAGGAGAGTGGGATACTCGTCACCCCGACTTGATCCCTTACAAAGATTATGCTAGAAGATTGTTACCCTTCTTTAATAAAGTTGAATTCCATCAAATCCCCAAAGACGAAAATCAAATGGCGGATGCTCTGGCAACTCTGGCTTCTATGTATCAAGTGAATACTTGGAATGATATACCTCGAATTATAGTTTGGCGACTGGATAGGCCCGCTCATGTGTTTACAACATAAGAGGCAACAAATGAGAAACCTTGGTATTATGATATCAAGCATTTTCTTCAGACTCAGGAATATCCGATTGGTGCTTCGAATAAAGATAGAAAGACATTGAGAAGATTGGATGGACTCTTCTTCCTCAGTGAAAATGTGTTGTACAAGATAAATTATGACACGGTCTTGCTCAGATGCGTGGATAGACACGAATCAGACATGTTGATGCATGAGATTCATGAAGTTTCATTTGGCACTCATGCCAATGGATACTCAATGGCTAAAAGGATGTTAAGGGCAGGTTACTATTGGCTGACAATGGAATTTGATTGTTACAAATTTACAAAGAAGTTCCATAAATTCCAGATTTATGCGGATAAGATTCATGTGCCTCTGACACTTCTAAATGTTATTTCTTCCCCTGGCCTTTCTCTGTGGGGTATTGACATGATCGAGATGATAGAACCCAAAGCTTCGAATGGACACTGTTTTATCTTGGTTGAAATTGATTACTTCACCAAATGGGTGGAAGTTGCTTCGTATGCTAATGTTACCAAGCAGGTGGTAGTGCACTTCATTAAGAATAATCTCATATGTCGGTATGGTGTGCCGAGCAGAATCTAGGGGCAAGTGGACTCCCAATTTCAAAGGCCCATACATTGTCAAGAAAGCCTTCTCTAGCGGTGCATTAATTATTGAAACTATGCATGGTGAGGAGTTCCAACGTCCCTTGAATGCTGACGCAGTCAAGAAATACTTCGCCTAAATAAATAAAAGAATAGCTCACTAAGTTGAAAACCTGAAAGGGCGGCTTAGGCAAAAAAGAGCGTCTCGGTAGGCCGAAAACCCGAAAGGGTGGTCTAGAAAAAAATTAGAGACATAAACATAATAAAATTTCCCTCTAAGTTGAAAACTCGCAAGGGCAGCTTAGGCAAAAGTTAGGGACTTTCTTGGCAAGTAACTGCATCAGACAAGACTTGATCATTGAAGCAACAATCTTCTTGGATCCTCACCATATTTCAACAGAAGCTGCTGCTAAGGATTACAAAGTTGTTAGAGGGAATAGTTGTCATTGTATCTAAATGTATCTTTTTCATTATATATTACCATTTTCCAAACTTTGTAATTATCCATGGAGTCTCGCCATTCGCAGGCTACCATTCTATTAATAAAATTTGAGCTTTTACCTAATTCTTTATAGTTCTTATTTTTTATTCAGTTTACAAAGACTCCATTTGTTATTGATGATCATTTTCAAAGCAAAAAGATTAAATAACAAAATTGTTTTTCAAAAAAAAAAGAATTTACAATTTACTTTTACTTTAGATTTTGTGATTCAAGAGGAAAACAAAAGTGGTGATCCCAGGAATGGACGAACTCCAATAAATTTTGGGAAGTGTTGTTTCGCCAAAAAGGTTTTCTCAGGTTGTTTTTGCTGGTATGCGCGTGGTTTTTGTATATTTGAGATGATACCAATTAGCGTAAGGTGTGGTATTGGGTTTGTGATCCCATTGGTCCCAGTCAAGTCTTGGTTCATTTGTTTTCATTTTTGGGTTTGCATGGTCTGAAGTCTCTATCCCAAATCCCCCAGCGAAATCTTCCCTCATATGAGAAAGGTCTTGTTCCCTTGGTGTGATGAGATGGGACTATTTGCAAAATGTCACTATTTCTGCAGTATTGACATTATTGTTGGTATTTATTTCCCAGGCAACTAAACCAGGGCGGTATTTTCTAAGAAGTGTTGAGTCAGTTGTTAACCCTTTTCGGGTTTTCACTCGCCAAGTGTTAGGTTTAATTTAAAATCCCCATAAGATTGATTTCTTGCTGTAATGTTTTCTTAATTCTCCAAGTTGTTATCCCTATGAGGTTTCATACTTTCTCCCCAGAGAAGTTGGTGCAATACTTACTCTCAATATTGAAGAACGTATCTCTATTTTCCCCAGTGAAGAACGTATCTTGGTTTCCCCTCTTCGATGTGGTGTTGGTATCTCCCTAGTTGAAGTCATCTCGAGATCCTCAGTTGATGTTTTGACGATATGTTTTTCATCTACTTTATTGAAGTTAAACCGCGGAATAGGATTTTGTTTCCTCAATTAGTGCTTATTTTTCTTATGGGATGTTCATCCTGGATGAGATTTATCCGAGTGTTGTTGGTGCTCGAGTTGGTTTTGCTTGTTTATCCCTAGTGTTATATGTTCTTGTTGTCAGCATATACATGATAACACTCATACGTTCATACATACATCACGCATAGTTAAAATTAGCAAATCATTGTTCATTCACATTCATTAATATTTTGTTGACATATTACCCCGTTCTACAGAGCTGTGTTATCCTCTCTCTAGTAGAGTGTCGGCCTTAACCAGAAAGTGTATATTCTTTCAATTTCCCCACTGAGTTATCCATCGTGGAAGATTTTTGCTTTAGCCTTCCTGTACAACTTTTCGTCTGATTAGATTGGGTTTCCCTCTTGAGTTTATTTCTCAAAGGATGTATTTTGGTTGACTGTCTCATTCCAGTTTATTTCTGGTTTGAATCTTTATTTCCCAGCAACATTATTACTTCGGATTTCTGCAAGCTTCGAACTTTGGTTTGAAAATGTGCATTTATTTTGCACAAGAAGACTTTATCTCCTCAACAGGAATATATTGGCATCTCCCCAGTAAGTCATGTTTCTTTCCCAGGAAGCCATATTGCTTTCCCCAGGAAATCATTTTACAATCCTTCCCATAACAGCAAATAGCAGGTCTCTTTATTTGAGCAAGTTATACATCCCCGTAAAGGTCGACATTACTTTTTTTCTATCTTCTTTATGAGTGGATAGTTTGCAGTTCCTTGTTCAATTACTCCAGTGGATGGCAAGTATTTCAATATCACAAAGACAATTCGTTATGAAATCTTTGCAAGTGGTAGTCTCTTTATTTGAGACAACTTATATATTACCCTTTCCAGGAGGAGTTCCTCGGTTAAAGAAGAAGTTGAAACCCTTTCCAGGAGGAGTGCCTCGGTTAAAGAAGAAGTTGAAACCCTTTCTAGGTGAAACGCTAGAATTTTGGAAAAAAAAGCTTGTTATCTTTTTGCTACCCTCAGTGAACTTTGGTAGTTCATCGTCAGTGAACGCCGATGCTATGATATATTTTCTCTCTACCTTCAGTGAAATTTGGTAGGTCACCATCAGTGAAAGTTGGCGATTGTTATCTTTTTGCTACCCTCAGTGAACGTGGGTAGTTCATCGTCAGTGAACGACGGTGCTATCATATATCTTTTTCCTATAACTTTAATTAAAGTTGGTGGTTCATCGTTAGTGAACATCGATGATTCTTTCTCTATACCTTCAGTGAACGTTGGTAGTTCACCGTTAGTGAACGTCGATGCTATGATATATTTTCTCTTTTATCTTTAGTGAAAGTTGGTAGGTCACCATCAATGAAAGTTGGTGATTGTTATCTTTTTGCTATCTTCAAAGAAAGTTGGTAGTTCATCGTCAGTGAACGTCAATGTTTGTCTCTCTACCCTCAGTGAACGTTGGTAGTTCATCGTCAGTGAACAACGATGTTATGATATATATTTTCTCTCCACCTTCAGTGAAAGTTGGTAGATCACCATCAGTGAAAGTTGGTGATTGTTATCTTTTTGCTACCCTCAGTGAACGTTGGTAGTTCATCTTCAGTGAACGTCAGTGTTATGATATATATTTTCTCTCTACCTTCAGTGAAAGTTGGTAGATCACCATCAGTGAAAGTTGGTGATTGTTATGTTTTTTCTACCCTCAATGAATGTTGGTAGTTCATCGTGAGTGAACGACGGTGTTATGATATATATTTTCTCTATACCTTCAATGAAAGTTGGTAGATGCCCATCAGTGAAAGTTGGTGATTTTTATCTTTTTGCTACCCTCAGTGAACGTTGGTAGTCCATCGTCAGTGAACAGCGGTGTTATGATATTTATTTTCTCTCTACCTTCAATGAAAGTTGGTAGATCACCACCAGTGAAAGTTGGTGATTGTTATCTTTTTTCTACCCTCAGTGAACATTGGTACTTCATCGTTAGTGAACGGCAGTGCTATGATATATTTTCTCTCTACCTTCAGCGAAAGTCGGTAGGTCAACATCAGTGAAAGTTGGTGATTATTATCTTTTTTCTACCCTCAGTGAATGTTGGTAGTTCATCGTCAGTGAACCTCGATGCTATTATATTTCTTTTCTCTCTACCTTCAGTGAAAGTTGGTAGTTCACCTTCAGTGAAAGTTGGTGATTGTTATCTTTTTGCTACCCGCAGTGAATGTTGGTAGTTCACCATCAGCGAACGTCAGTGCTATGATATTTCTTTTCTCTCTATCTTCAGTGAAAGTTGGTTGTTCACCTTTAGTGAAAGTTGGTGATTGTTATCTTTTTGCTGCCTTCAGTGAACGTTGGTAGTTCACCATCAGTGAACGTCGGTGCTATGATATTTCTTCTTTCTGTTACCTTCAGTGAACGTTGGTAGCTCACCGTCAGTAAACATCAGTGCTGTTATTCTTTTCTCTTTCTACCTTCAGTGAACGTTGGTAGTTTCGCCTTCAGTAAAAGTTGGTGTATCCTTTGGTCTTTTACCATCCTCTATGAGTCGGGTCTTTTTGGATTCACTAGTGATTTATTTTCTTGGTATGGTTTCTCTTTTAATCATTTCCTCTGCTATATCCTCGGTGGTGTTTTCTGTCCTTTTGAAGTTGTTCATATGCATTCATACTCATAAGCATTGCATGGCATCTTAGGGCCAAAAATAGGATTTGTTTTATATTTAAGTATCTTCGATCATGTCAACACGAATATTTTTAACCTTCGTATCTCCGGATATAAGAAACTTAAATAAGGGCAGTTGTTGTACCTTAATTTTTGCTCCTAAGATCCCTTCATCATACCATATTAATTCAATCACAACAAGATCATATTAGGGCTTTTGGTTCTCCTCCCTATCTTTAGCTTTGTCTTTGAGGAATCACCAAGCACCTTGACTTTTTTTTCTTTTGTGATTATGCATGTTTTGTTTTGACTTTCCTTTTAATTAATAAAATGCAATGTTGGTTTGTCTTACTTGTTAATAATGTAGGTAAAGGCAATATGGCTTAGCAAGTTGATCCATGGGTTCATGAGTTTATTTCCATGCCCTAGTCAATAAAGTTTGAGAAATTCAAACCTCAACATTGAAGTTGTTTTAGAATAAATGTCATGGTAAGGTTTATTTTGGTTCACCATATTTCAAAGTTATCAAGATTGATTCAAAAGTACAAGGGGTTGATTGAAGAAGTTGTCATGGGTTGACAAGGCTTTGTTCCCATTGGTCACAAGTGCATGTTTCTCTCAATTCTCAAGAGATGGAAGTGGTTTTGGTTTCTATGATTTCTCGTTATCATCCTAAATAACTTATATTTACAAAGAAAAAATGTTGGTACAAGAAGGTTGTTCAAAATTGTCAAGGTTCCTCAAAGCATTTTCTTGATCTAGGAGTTAGGGTTTTGAACTTCAAATAAGTATATCTTGCTCATATTTTGGTATTTTTGAGTGATTCCAAATACATCCTTCTCTTAAAAGGGTTACTAATAAATCACTTCAAAAGTTTCAAGGAGTTTTCATATGGAAGAAACTTAATGTTGAAGCAAGATTACAAGTCCTCCAGATGAACCCCCAAATTCCCATGTGTGACTTCAATTGATCATAACTTGGTCAATTTTTATCACCTTGAGCCAACTCTTTTCCAAAATGATATTGAGGATGTGAACTTTATTCGTTATTTTATATGAAAAGTGAGAAAATGGATGGAAGATGCCCTAAGGATACAAAAGATTATAGGTCATTTCATGATCTTTTACCAACTTCAACAATTCATAAATCTCTCAATTTTTGGATATTTTGAATGGTTCAAGTTTCAAAATGTCATTCAAGAGGTCTATTTCATACCATTTGTTTTGGTAAAGATCAAATTCCAAGTAGAAGTCCATGTTTGGATGCAAAACATTATAGGTCACTTTTGAAGAAAAACTTGAAATATTTCTAAGTATGGAAAGTCAACTTTTTTTTTCCAACTTTGACTCATTGCAACTTTCACCTCAAACATCCATTTTCTTCCATTGTTTTGCCATTGCAAAACTTGTAATCTCATCTATCTAATGCATCAAGAATCATGCCCTAAGACCCCTTGAGATGGGAATGCCATTGAGTTGAACTTGGTAACTTGAAACTGAAGTTTATTCATAAGTCAGAATTTGAAATTCATGTTTTGGCTTCTAAACATCAAATTAGCACGCGTTTTTGGTCTAAACATGTTTAACCAACTTGCCAAAGTGGATTAGAGCCTTAAAACGCAAGGATTGGATGAGTTTTAATGCAAAACAGATCACACCTTACTCGTGTATCAGGTTCACACGATTTCCCTCCTAACTTCATCATTTCACACGCTTGAACATTCCATTTGATTCCCTATAAATAGAGGTTCATCCCTCATTCATTTCCTCAAGCTTGAATAGCCAGAATCACCTTGCCAAACTGGCTCCATAACTCAATTTTCTGTAACTTCGAAATAAGTGTTCAAGCCCTTTTCAATCCAATTTTTCTATCAATTCACCTTCCTTGATCTTCCCTGAAGATAATCATATAATTACCTTCAAGAATCGTGCCCTATATTGATCCATAGAAGTCCAGTTTCAGAGCTCTGCAACTCAACTTCAATAGGTAGATTTCTCCATCAATTCTTCAAAACTTTAATATCTTTATGAAGCTCTCATTTCCATGGTTCTAGTTGCAACACTTACTTTTATCCGGAAACACGTTTTGACCATGAAATTTCAAATCCCTTTTCAAAACTTTCTTTCCAAATTGCTAGAGCTACAATTTATATAAATTTGTCGCGAGGATGTGGTTGTCTTCGTCTTGAAGAGACTAAGTGAATAACATAGGTCTGAGTTTCTGATTTTACAGTTTGAGAGACCTGCAATTCACGTTGGCTGGAAGTTGAAGATGACCAACGTGTCATCTTCCAACCAATGATGGCTTGCCACTTATTTTTTTTGAAATATGATTTTACATTTGATTCAGTGCTTTATTCACTAATGACCATGATATGAACAGCGCGCCAGATCCCTTGGATTTGATTACTAACACATTTTGACTCTCATCCAATGGTCCACATATTTTTTACTTTACTTTTTATTTATGATTTTTATATTTAATTGTTTTAAACTTCAAAAATCATAGAAAATTCATTTTAAGTCCAAAAAATCTGAAAATATTTTTGATTTTTCTCTTTCTGATTTTTATTTTTTCATAATTTTATTTTGTGTTTTGATATTTTTTATAAATTTTCACTTTATTTGATTTGTTTTAAATGTTTAAAACTACTTTTATGCATTTTTAAATTTTGAAAAAAATATGGAATGATCCAATGATATTGTGACAAATATGTGACCTCATTTATTTTTTATTTCTGACTTTGGTATTTTTTAAATCATTTTTGGGTTATTTTACTCATTTCTTTTAATTTTAAAAATAGTTTATGACTTTAAAAAATTACCAAAAAATTTATAAAAATATTTTAATTCATTTCTGATTTTTTTATGGTCTTATTATTTCTTGATTAATTTGAACATAGTTAATATTTTTTTCCCTTATTTCTATTTTAAAACCCTTTTTAATATGTATATATTAAATGCAATATTATTTTTTGATTATTTTCTAGCTGATCTTGGGTTGAATTTTTTGATCATGAACTTTATTAACATCATTGGATCCATGGTGTTGAGTCTAACTCCACAAAAATGGATGAATGATTTTAATAATAGTTTGATTAAATTTTAATTCAAATGTGGTTTGTATATTCTTCCCCACCCTTCTTCATCTTATCTCTTTCTTATTGCACTAAGTGTTATTGGATCATGATCTCTATATCATGTCTCAAAACAAATG
This sequence comes from Vicia faba, assembly GCA_948472305.1. Classification (NCBI taxonomy): domain Eukaryota; kingdom Viridiplantae; phylum Streptophyta; class Magnoliopsida; order Fabales; family Fabaceae; genus Vicia; species Vicia faba. Next base: position 1,328,134,050 of record OX451735.1, on the reverse strand, counting down.
GTGCATAGATTGCTATTGAGCGGCCTCAAAATACGTGCGACTTCTATATAAGTTCACTTACGATTGCTTAACATAGTGTTAAATTTTGTCCCGATTCGAATAAATGATCATTCGTGGCTCAAACCTATATTTGCAAGCCCAAGTATGTTAATTTGATTTCTTTGATCCAATAACCTTGAGATTCATTGTGTGGAGGCTTTGGTTCTACCAATCCTCTAATGGGTCTACAACACTTTTGGTCAACGCGGATCACTTAAACATTTTTTATCATTAAATGGTACCTTTGAGGATTCCAAATGGATGATATACTTGACAAAAAGCAAATGCAACTTGTTGTGTGGAGACTTTGGTTCTACCAATCCTCTAATGAGTTCCAAATGCAAGTTTCAAGATGGTCATCCAACTAACCACTAATTATTAAATTGTTTTACTTTATGCTTTTATTTTTATGCTTTATGTAACATTTACTTTAATCATTACATTTCATTCCATTTTCATTTTGCTCACTTGAGCATTTATATTCTTGTTATTTTTATTTTGCTTACTTGAGCTTTTCTTTTCTTTTTTAAGATACCTAATAATCAACATGAATCATAAAAAGCTTTAATGATATTTGGACTATTTGGTTACTATACTTGGCATGATGGAGTATTGGACTTCTTGGACTTAGGATTAGAAACCTTGGCCTATGATGGAGACCTTGTGATCTTAATTGATGCTTTGTCTGGAGTTCTTGAGGTTTACCTCAAGACATTGGGTTGTTTGTTTATTTTGTGTGCAGGTTAATGTGATTATATACTTTGTTTGTAATCTAGAATTCACCCGTATACAACCGTTACTCTGCCCAATTTTTGTGAAGACTTAATACTTTTGAAGTTGGTTCTCTCAAGAGATCTAGTATCTTTGCTTTTTTGGTTTCAATCCAAAGAATGGGAATTCTATCTTGACTCATAATGTCAAGCATTGGCTTCTTGGTGGTTAGAAGGTTCTTATCCCTAGCTTTTACCTTATGCTTTTAGGATAGTGTCTTCTTCTCCTCCCATCTTCTTTAATTTCAAAAATCTTCTTTCTCCTTTTGAAAACTCTTCTTGTTTTTTAAACTTGAACCACTTTCATAATAAACTTGGACCTAGGTCCATGCATTTTCAAAACCTTTTCATAAATAAACTTCAATCAACTTAGTAATACCTTGACATTTTTGTGAGAAAACTAAAAGTCAATCAATCTCATTTCAAACCATTTTTCCACTTTGGCTTTTTATTTTAAAACCTTTCTCAAAAGATTGGACTCTTGTCAATCCTTGTAGTGATGCAAACAACTATACTTCTATAATATGTAGTGAAGAGAGATATTTTCCACTTGGGTGTTTATTGAGGAATTGTTGATTTTAAAATCCAAGCCATATCCTCCACTTTGAGATGATGCAAATACTCCTTTCTCATGATTGTGGGTAGTAAGTATGTTTTCCATATGGACAATGATGATGATGTCTTATCTCAAAAAATAAACCAACACACTTGTATTTTAAAATTTTTTAAAGGTGAACTACGTGTACCCTGATCCCCTATTGCACAGAAGGTGGTACGTAGGCACTAAAGGTTCGCAACCGAGGTGGGTGCAAAAACCATAAAAAATATATTTCTTTTATCACCTCCACCATCTATTTTACATACAACATTTTATAGCCAAAATATACAGATTTTACAAAGAGGTTCCTGCGGAGTACCGTAGATGTTTAGGGTGCTAATACCTCCCCTTTGCATAACCAACCCCCTTACCATGAATCTTTCCTCCTCTTTTTGGGTTACTAGCTCTTTTCCCATTCCTTTGGGAACAATAAAGCGTGGTGGCAATTTTTATTTTGATCTGTATAAGTCTAGTCAATCCAATGGCTTAGTCTTAAACATTTCCACCACTACACTTGGAAATATGAATCTAAAGTTTACTACCATGGTATCAAACAAGAACTACCGACTATTGAAGATGAAGTTATTGGAGTTGTTGATCCTGGCATTAACAATATTGCTGGAACCAGTAAGGTTACTAGAAGCGGAAGGGTTTTCTCTCTGGAAATCTCTCTGAAGACTATTGCTACACTTGTTATAGTTACAGCCACCGAGTCAACTGCTGAGAATCGAGGCAAAGAGCCAATAACAGAGCCTGCCCAGATGGAGGCACCTAAGGAAGCCACTGTTGAAGACACATCTAGACAAGAGTTGGAAGATGTATTGAAGATTATCTGCAAGAGTGACTACAAGATTGTTAAATAGATGGGGCTGACCCCATCCAATATCTCCATGTTATCCCTTCTATTGTGTTCTAAAGCCCATTCATAGGCTTTAGTGAAATTTTTTAAGACTTCTCATGTGCCACAAGATATTTATGTTGATCAATTTAGAAGTTATGTTTCTAGCTTAACAACTGACACTGGATTAGGTTTTTCTGATGCAGATTTGACTCCGGAAAGGAGAAACCATAACAAAGCCATGTATGACTCCATTGAATTCAGGGGCACTACTTTGGCTCATGTATTGATTGATATTGGTTATTTTTTGAATGTTTTACTGAAATGCGCTCTTGACAGACTTGATTGCAAAGGGGTCATACTGAAACCCAATGATATTGTAGTTCGAGCCTTTGATGGGTCCAAGAGGATGGTACACAGGGAAGTGGATCTTCCGATCAAGGTGGGTTTGTAGATCTTTGAATCCACCTTCTATGTAATGGACATTCGTCCAGCTTATTCTTGCTTACTAGGACGCCCCTAGATCCATGGGGTAGGCGCTGTTACCTATACCCTACATCAGAAATTAAAGCATCTTATGAACATAAATATTGTTACTGTTTGCGGTGAAGAGGAATATATGGTCAGCCACTTGAACTATTTCTGGTATGTAGAGATGGACGGCGAATTCATTGAGACTCCCTATAAATATTTTGAAGTCATCCCTCTTGCTGCTACCGAAGATGTCTCTGCCATTCCCAAAGTTACTAGGGTTCCGCCCAAGATGGCTTCATTGAAAGATGCTAAAACTACTATAGAAGAAGGTGGTTGTACTATTTGGGGTCAGCTTCCTGACATCCCCTATAAATCTGACAAGTTTGGTTTGAGTTTCATTGTAGAGAGTCAGCGGGCAATTCGTCGCACTTGAACTGGAAGGCCACCATTCCGCATCAGCAACAACATAGTCAATGTTATAGAAGATGTTGGCAGTAATTATGACCTTGACAACTGGATCTTTCCTACCATTAGAAATGGGCTCAGCAATTGGAAGGCCAAGGACATTATCTATATCTCCTTTAGTCCGGAGTAATAGCTACATTTCTATTTTTTTATTACTTTCATGTTTTGACTTTATAATACTTGAACAATGACTTTAAGCCTTGTGCCTTACCCGGGGAACAACAATTCATTTGTTAAGGGTTATCATTTCATAAACATATTTTCATTTAATAAAGCATTTGATGTTTTGCATTCAAATTTTGTGCTCTCTTTCTTTCTTTTGACCTTTATCACTTTCAAATGTTTACGTGTTCTTACACACACCCACACAATACATTGCAGATCCATATCCATTCTAGATCTCGTTGATAAAGATTCTGCTATTGCCACTTATGACTTTGAAAATCTGATCTACCAAGCCGAGGACGAAGGTGAGAAAGATTGTGAAATACCAGGAGAACTTTCCAGACTGTTAGTGCAAGAAGAGAAAGCTATTCAACCACATGATGAGCCAGTTGAAGTGGTAAACTTGGGTTCTGAAACAGACAGAAAAGAGGTCAAGATAGGTGCCAACCTAGAGGACAGTGTCAAGAACAAATTAATACATATGTTGCTTGAATATGTTGAGATATTTTCTTGTTCATACAAAGACATGCTAGGGCTTGATACCGATATTGTGGTTCACCGTCTGCCGATGAAAAAGGGTTGTGCTCCAATAAAATAGAAGGTTTGTCGTATGCATCCCGAGATGTCAGATAAGATCAAGGCTGAGGTTATGAAACAATTCAATGCAGGGTTCTTGGCCCTGACATCATATCCTCAATGGGTTGTGAATATGGTCCCGCTAGTAAAGAAAGACGACAAGGTACTTATGTGTGTAGACTACATGGATGTGAACAGGGCGAGCCCCAAAGATGACTTTCCACTTCCACATATTGATGTTTTGGTCGACAACACCGCTCAACACAAGCGATTCTCCTTCATGGATGGTTTCTCGGGATATAATCAGATTAATATGGCACATGAAGACATGGAAAAGACTATTTTTGTTACACAGTGGGGCACTTTCTGCTACAAGCTTATGCCTTTTGGGTTGAATAACAGCAGTGCAAAATATCAGTGTACTATGGCAGCTTTGTTCCATGACATGATTCATCATGGGATAGAGGTATATGTAGACGATATGATAGCCATATCATAGACTGAAGAAGAGAATCTGGACCATCTACATAAGTTGTTTGAGATACTAAGGAAGTATAAGCTGAGATTGAATCCGAACAAGTGCACCTTTGGGGTGAGATCTGGTAAATGCTTGGGTTTTGTTGTCAGCTGTAAAGGAATTGAAGTTGATCCCACTAAAGTCAAAGATATTTAAGAAATTCCAGTCCCCCATACCGAGAAGGAGGTCAGAGGATTCTTAGGAAGATTGAATTATATTTCCAGATTTATTCCCATTTGACGGCTACTTGTGAACCAATCTTCAAGTTGCTAAAGAAAGATCAGGTAGTGAGGTGGAACGATAATTGTCAGATAACCTTTGACAAAATCAAGGAGTACTTACAAGAACCTCTGATTCTGATGCCACTAGTTGAAGGAAGACCTCTAATCATGTACCTAACAGTATTAGAGAACTCAATGGGGGTGTGTACTGGGGCAGCATGACGAGTCTGGTCGCAAAGAGCATGCAATATACTATCTTAGTAAAAAGTTTACCGACTGTGAAACAAGATATTCACTGCTCGAGAAAACTTGATACGCTTTGGCATGATCTGCTCGCCGACTAAGTCAATATATATTGACTCATACTATCTTATTGATATCTAAAATGGATCCCATCAAATATATATTTGAGAAACCCGCTCTCTCTAGAAGAATAGCCAGATGGAAAATGGTCTTGACCAAATATGATATACAGTACACCACTCAGAAAGCAATCAAAGGAAGTGTACTGGCAGATCATTTGGTGTATCAAGCCATATACGACTACCAATTTATGATTTTCAAGTTCCCGAATGAAAACATTATGCTGGTTACGAATTGTGAAGAACTTGGACCGTATGAAGGACCTGAGCTAGGATCCCGATGGATTGTGATCTTTGATGGATCTTCCAACGCACTTGGTAATGGAATTGGAGTTGTGATTATCTCTCTTAAGGGTTTCCATACGCCTTTCACCGCCAGACTTTTCTTTGACTGTACTAACAACATGGCCGAATACAAAGCGTGCATCATGGGTATCAAAGATGCTATTGACATGAGAATCAAGTTCTTGGATGTATACAGAGACTCAGCCCTGGTAATTAGTTAGATCAAGGGAGAATGGGATACTAAGCATCTGAATCTCATTACGTACCGAGAGCATATGTTGACCTTAATTTTGTATTTTGAGGAGATCACTTTTGAGCACATCCCAAGAGAAGAGAATTAGTTGGCAGACATGTTAGCTACCATGTCATCTATGTTTAAAGTCAGATGGGACAATGAGGCTCCCATAATTACCATTGAGAGGCTAGACAAACTTGCACACTGTTACGAAATTGAAACTAACAGAGTAGAAGAGAAGCCTTGATTTCATGAAGTGAAACAATATCTTGAGGCTCAAGAGTATCCTAAAGGATCATCTATCAATGACAAGAAATTCCTACGGAGGTTCTCAACTAAGTTCTTCCGGAGCAACATAATTCTGTACAGGCGCAACCATGATTCGACTTTGCTTTGTTTTATGGACAAGAAGGACGCGGAGAATATTATGGAAGATATGCACGAAGGTATCTTTGGTATTCATTCCAGTGGGAATACTATGGCTAAAAATATTCTGAGAGCGGGTTACTATTGGTCGACTATGGAAACTGACTGTCATCACCACTCGAGAACTTGTCACAAGTGCCAGATCTATGCGGACAAAGTACATGTGCCTCCAGTACCTCTGAATATCTTGATTGCTCCTTGGCCATTTGCAATGCCGGGCATTGATATGATTTGGGAGATCAAACCTACTTCCTCCAATGGACATTGCTTCATCCTCTTCGCCATTGATTACTTCACAAAGTGGGTTGAAGCAACCTCGTTTGCCTATGTTACTAAGAATGTTGTCGCCCGATTCATTAAACATAACCTTATATATCGATATGGTAATCCCGAGAGGATTATCACAATGGTACTAAACTCAACAACACTATGATCATGAAACTCTGCATGTAGTTCAAGATCAAGCACCACAACTCTTCTCTGTATCTACCAAAGATGAATGGCGCAGTGGAAGCCGCCAATAAGAACATTAAGAAGATTGTGCAGAAAATGGTTGTGACCTGCAAATATTTGCACAAGATGTTACCATTTGCTCTTCACGGTTATCGCACTTCAGTTCAGACATCAACTGGGTCAACCCTGTTCTCTCTAGTCCATGGTATGGAAGTTGTCCTACATGTCAAAGTTCAGATTCCTTCCCTGAGAATTATGAAAGATGCAGACTTGGACGAAAACGAGTGGATTCAGACTAGGTTGGACCAGTTGAATTTAATTGACAAGAAGAGGCTTGCGATTGTATGTCACGATCAGATGTATCAGAAGCGTATAATCAAAGCCTTTAATAAGAAAATTAGGCGTCGGGTATATCAGGTTGGTGACTTGGTAATAAAGTGCATCATCCCACCTATGAAGGGCCATTTGTGATCAAGAAGATATTTTCGGGCGGTGCCATGATACTTACCACCATGGAAATTGAAGATCTTCCACACCCTGTGAATGCGGACATAGTTAAAAATACTACGCATGAAAATGACCTGCTAGGTTGACTGGCCTAGGAAAAAATAAGGGCATTCCGGCGAACCAAAAGTGTTCGGGCAAAAATCAGGGATATATATATATATATATATATATATATATATATATATATATATATATATATATATATATATATATATATATATATATATATATATATATATATATATATATATATATATATATATATATATATATATATATATATATATATAAGAATGTACACCCGGTAAGTCGAAAACCTGAAAAGGAGGCTTGGGCAAAAAAAGGTATCCTGGTGGAGTGAAAACCCAGAAGGGCGGTCCAGGAAAAAATTAGGGATTAAAGCGTACGACTATGTCCCGTTAGTTCACTTACAACTAGCTTTATTACCAACGTCAAGTTTGAATGGTGTCGATTAATTTAATCAACTTCTTCCGACAACAAAGGATGAGATGCTCGAAGACATAGGGGCAATAACAGAGTTGAAACCCAATGAGATTATTTACACATAGCTATATATATTGTTTTTATTTTGTAGTCTCTTCATTTTTCACGAAGATTTCCTCTTACTAGGATTTCTGTCTCATTGTAAAATAATCGCCTTTTTATAGGTAAACTATCAATATAAACACAATTTCAAAGTTTAAATTTTGTTTTACTTTTTCTGTTTTGTTTGCAAAAACGTCCAATGACTAAATTAAATGAGCATATGCATATGAATATGATCACTGCTAACAAATATGTGCATAAAAACAAGAATAGGTATTTACTCAAGACTATGGAGGCGGGATAATGTTCAAGTCGCTCATAAATCCCCACATAGTAATCCCCAGTAAAGTTGCCCCATAAAACATTTTCCATAAGATTATCCCCTGCAGAATCAGCTTCACCAGCTAATCTTCGACAAAGACATATTCCCCGTAAGCATGAAATACTCTAATCATACTTACCAGTAGATCCCCTAGCGGACAAAGGAGTATAATATTTTCCCAGACAATGTCGCCAACCTACGGAGTTTCAATCTTTAGTAGATTATGATAGCAACACAATTCACATGAATTTTATTCCCCAACTAAGTTCATTTCTCCAACACTGTAAAATCCCCTGTAGAATTATCTTCACCAGCCAGATCCGAATCCCTCACAGAGCATATTCCTCAACAGAGTGTTTCCCCAGCAGGGTTTATTTCCCCAACAAGGTTTATTTCCCCAACAAGGTTTATTTCCCCAGCAGAATTCAGTCTCCCCAGCTTGAGTCTATCCCTCTAACTACTGTAAATCACTGGCAAAAATTCTCTCTCCAGCAAAGGGTATCCCATACCACTATCCCCAGAGAGTTTCTATGAAATCAGAAACCGGACCAGGTATCAGTTAGCATCCATGTCAAAAAACTCAGTCAGACAGCATCTCGGAAGATTATCCATATATTTTATCCCCGGTCAAGGTATATAAGAATTAAACTCCCCAGTAGAGCGATGAACGACCAATGTTCTTGAGTTCTTATCCCCAAGAAGAAACCAAATTCCCAAGCGGAGTTTCCTCAAACAGCAAGCAGGAACCCTCAACAGATTGAAGATCACATATATTCTTCATCCCCAATAGTAGTTAGGGATTTATTTTTTGATCAAAGATGTTATGCAAATCAACTGATACACTTCAACGACATCTCACATTCATACATCATTTATCATAAAATATTTATACGAAATTCATAAAGCACATTCTCATTTATTTTGAGAGCATCATTACGCAATGCATTACATATATCATGACATTGCATAAAACTAACTTTGTCTTTTCATGTTAAGTTCACAAACAGACAAATATTATCAATAATTTTCTAATAGGTCACATAGTAATTCCTGAAACAGGACGGGGCGACTATCTACATGACCAGAAAATTTTCTTCAGAAACTGAATTCTGACAAGTATTTCCCTCAGAGACTAAATCTGACCGATATCTACTTAAATATTTTCCCCAGAGAGTCATTCTGAAAGATATCTCTTCTAGATGAAGTTGGGTGTAGACATCTTCTAGTGCATCATTCAGATGAAGTCAAGCATAGATTTCCTTCTGATACTCTTTTGGAAAAGTTAGGCGTAGACTCCTTCCAATACCTCTTCTAATTGAAGTCGGGCTTAGACATCTTCTAGTTCAGATGAAGTCAAGCATAGATTTCTTTCTTATACTCTTTTTGGAAAAGTCAAGCGTAAACTTCTTCCAATACCTCTTCTAGTTGAAGTCAGGCGTAGACACCTTCTAGTTTAGATGAAGTCAAGCGTATATTCCTTCTGAAACTCTTTTAGAAAAAAGTCAGGCGTAGACTCTTTCCAATGCTTCTTATAGTTGAAGTTGGGCGTAGACATCTTCCAGCTCAGGTTAAATCAAGCGTAGATTTATTCTAAAACTCTTTTAGACAAAGTCGGGCATAGACTCGTTCCAAACATATCTTCTAGACAAAGTCGAGCATAGACTCATTCTAGCATATCATTCGGATCAAATCAAGCGTATATTTATTCTGGTATTCTTTTGAACAAAGTCAGACGTAGACTCATTCCAAATACATCTTCTAAGACAAAGTCAGGCGTAGACTTATTATGATATTCTTATATATAGTTAATCTGGATGGCATCTATAAGACCATCTCCTACGACTCTCTGTCACCCTCCAAATGGCATCTTTAATCCCATTCCCGGTATAATCAACCAACAGTGTGACTTTGTGCATAGGTGAGTGCAAATTTCTAGGCACTGAAGTGTTCAATCATCTTCTACCTTCAAGTCACGAATGGAGGACATGCCAATATAACTCTTCAAGTTTAATAAGATTTAACATGGGAATTTGTGTACCCCAAAAGTTTCCCTCCCATTTTTCTTCTAGACATTCTCATGACATCCTCATTTGCTCAAGGTGGCTCAAGAATTGATTAGACAAATTCTCTTCCTAAGCAATGGGTTCACAACTAGGGTTTAGTATTTCTCAAGGAAGATTATGTTTTCAAGGTATCAATTGGTTTTCATGGTTCTCCATAGGTCTTCAATAATACTCATGTCAATTTTCATGCCTTACATCACAAGTTTGCTCAATCAATTGCTCAGATGATGGAAAATCAATTGTATTAGATAAAAAGTAAATTGTTGTCAACATACAGTCAAACCTCAAGATTTTTGGTTAACGTCAAGGTTTTGAAGTCATATTCATCATTTTATCAAGGGTTGATCATGATTCATCAATAAAATCCCTCAAATCATCAAAAGTCAAAAATTGCCAAATTAGGGTTTCCTTAGGAGAAGTCAACTGAAATTTGACCAAGCATAACTTTCACATGATTCATCAACTTTCCGAAAAACCAAATATCATTTTGAAGGAAATTCAATTCTCTACAACTTTGTCTATCTAAGCTCAAGTCCAAAAAATGCATCATTTGAGAGATATAAGCCAATAAATTACAGGTCATTTCAAAAGTCAACAAAAAGGCACTTTTTGTCAAGGCAACTTACATCAAGATAATGTCTTCAAAAGCAAAAACGATAGACATATAGGTTTTAGAATACATCTCGAGCTTTCCAAAAAGTCTAAGATCTCCTTCAAAAGATTAAAATTGAGTTCTTAATGGCAATTTCAAGTTGGGAAATTTTGGTAAAATATATGAATTCCAAATTGAGCAAATTTGTAATTTTGAGCTATTGGGCCTTAGTTTTCATATCCAAATGTGTTCATGACATGTTTAAAGATCCATAAGTCCATTCATGCATTATCTTTTATTTTTATTTTATTTATTTTGATTTTTATTCAATTAAACTCAAAATAAATCAAATAAATATAAAATTAATGGGATAAAGCATAAGGCTTTTAATTTCAGTCATGTTGGAGGCCCAACATCTCATGTACAAGCTGTCAAATTCGTACAAGAGTGATTGGTGCAATATTGGGCCAAAAATGTCAAGTTTTCATGTAAAATTCCAAATCAAATCTTCACCTCTTAATGCTAGATTTCTTTCACTTTAGTTAACCTATATAAATAACAAGACCATACCAAAAACACACGTAAAAGCTGCCTCAAACACACTCCTAAAAATTCTCAAATTTTCAAAGAATTAGGGAAAACACAAACTCTTATCTCCAGCCCTTGTCAATCCATTTCAATCATCCAAACGCGTTCCTGAAGTTTCCAGGGAGCAATTCACACCCTTTCTCAATCCTGAAGCACGCCAGAACTCACTCCCTCAAGCACACCAGTTGGGTAAAATTTCGCGAATTCAAACTTTTAAACTATGTGATTAAAATGAATTTGCTGCATATATTCATGTTCATATTGATGTTTAGAAGTGTTTTGACATGTTACTTGTAAGGTATAGTGCAATAATAATAATTCACCATGGCTAGGGCATCGAGAACGGATTCCTTCGAAACCCCAGCTATGATTGTTTTTAGACCAAACTAACATGCCCATTGAAATTGCAAGACCTTAATTATTCAATTAGGGTTGTTTTCCTTTTTTGTTTTGATTGAACTTTGCATGTTTGGGTTTTTATGTAATCGAACATGGTGACCGGAACCACCGTCCAGGGTGGTTTGACCGATGGGTGAAAATGCATGGAAAAACAGGATGTTATGATTGGTCCATTTAAAACATCAGGGTCTCACTCATGTGCGCATGTTTACTTGTTTGACTTTTAGAATTTGTTTTACATTATATATTTATGAATTGACATATGCTAATGGATGTATGGCCATCCCAGTGGTAGCTCGCTTGCCTTTAAGACCTTACTATGCCTGTACACGGGTTTGATCATGGCGTATGACCAAATATTTCATGTTTTATGATTTTTACAGATTTAGTGAAGCCATCCTCACACGTATGTTGTACATCACTCACTTCATCAACATCAGATCTCTACAAGATCAAATCTAACATTCCAGATCTCCACACCCACGGAGAACCAACTTGGAGCAACAACACTGGATCTCAGGAAGGCGTTTTGGGCTGGCATGTTTTGGGCCCTACGGTTTTGTTTTCAGCACCCCCTATATTTACTTCTTGCAGGCCCATTTCTTTTCTTTTAATTATTTTGTTTTAACTTCTATTTTTTTAACATAATTAACTTTTATTTAATTAAATTTAAAATCAATTTAGAATTAGGTTTTAATTAAATTAACCAAATTAATTCTTTCCTTTAATTAAATCAATTAGCTTTTTTTACGTAAATTAATTTCTTTTTTAATCAAAATTAAATAGGTTTTTTTTCTTCAGTTTTTTATTTTATTTTAACTAATAAATCTTTTTTCCTAATCAAAATTAATTAGTGTTTAGGATAATTATCAAAACTCTTTTTTTCATCAAAAAACGATCACAACAATTTTTCCATATCTTTCCCTTTTTACAATCTTCACGCGCTCTTATACTTTTGCATCAGTTTTTTTTTTATAATTATGTATCTGCTAAAGGATTGTAATAGTTTTAATTAGGATTTTATTTTCTTTCTATTTCTCCCAGTTTTATAGTTTGTATCCCCCTACAAAAAATCATTTCAAACAAGGTAATATAGCGATTAAGAGTCCGTAGATAACTACGGATGAAAAGGGTGTTAACACCTTCCCTTTTCATAACCTACCCCCTGAACTCAAAAAGTTCTCAAAGGTCTTTACTGTTCTTTTCACCCTTTTCTTATTTGATAAAAGAAAAGTCGGTGGTGACTCTTGCTATCCGCAATATTTGCCATGAAACACAAAACCAAAAGTCAGTTCTCCCACCGTATTACACCCGACAACATAATGCAAACATGGAATTCCCCGTGCGTTTTCTGCACTGTACCAGACTTAATTTTCCCGCAATTTCAACACATAATAAGTTTCAATTCATCACAAATACTCATGTTTTAATCATATAATACCAACACACCATATTATACATCATACACATCAGTTCATTATAAAACAATATCACAATTTCACCAATTCTCATCAAATCACCATGTTATCATCATCAATCAAAATCCCAACATAAACCTACAATTATCTAAGACCTATATCAATCATAATAACAATGATAAACTCCTCTTACCTTAGATTCCTAGCAGTAATTCAATGTCTTCTCGTGTTTCACAGAATCCACTTAGTTCCTCGGTGCCCTAGCTCTCTTCACAACATTCTTCTCACTTTTACGATCACAGAATGAACACTGACACTCACTTTTCCTTGTTTAAACCATTAACCCTTTCTATAGTCTTTCCATCTAACCCTCACTTACTTCACAATATTACTACCTTGTCCTCATAGTCTCTTCCTCTTATTATTTTATTTATTTAAGTAACAATAATTCTAAATAATCAAAACTAATTATCTAAAATTACTAAAACACCTAATATCACTTTACATAAATAAAAGCATCACATATACTCATAGATTCAACATAATTACTCACAATATTCACAGTTAAATAATTAAATAAATAATCTAATTATTTTAGGGTGTTACAAGAGTCGTATCCGGAGTTATTCGCATCAGGTAATTCTTGAGGACGAAAATATTCTAAGTGGGGGAGAGTTGTAATACCCCAAAAATTATAATTTATTATTTAATTGATTAATTGTGATTTATATGGTGCATATGTGGTTTGATGATAATATGTGTGGGGTAGTGTCAGATTAAAGGTGTAGTGAGAATTATTTTTAATTTAAATAATTTAGTTGGAATTATTTAGATTTAAGAATAATTATTTGGAATTATATTAATAATTAAAATTGGATAGTATATGTAGAGAAATAGAGGCCAAGATGGTAATTGCCATGAGTTTTAGTGAGGGTAAGGAAGGAAGACCATATTAGGGGTCTAAGGGTTAAGTTAGTAAAAAGAAAATAAGTGAAAAGTTGAATAGTAGTTTTGGAACTATCGTGAAACAGAGGAAAAGAGTGAGAAGAGAAGCTAGGGCTTGGGGAAGATTTCCATGGAAGAAGAGAAGAAAATATCAAGCTAGGGAACAATCAATCTAAGGAAAGGGTGGGGTTCCAACTTTCTAAGGGATGGTATAATGATGGGTATGTGGGGGTTTTGATTCCACGGTTGTTGTGTATTTTTGTTCATAAAATTGTTCCTCATGCGATTGAATCAAATTGTTGACATACTTGTGGATTATTTTGTGGAAAGGATGTTATAGAGTGCATAAAATTGTTGTGTGATGTGTGGGTATGAATTGTGGTATTGAGAACTATGTTTTATTTGCAATTTGGGGTTTTGGGGTTGTAAATAATAATTTTTCGTATTTTAAAAAAGTGTAAAAAATTGGCTCTGTTACGGTGAAGTAACCAATTACTTGAATTGGAGTAAACGGTTACCTGACAAAATTTAGAAAATACTGGTTCTATTTTAAATGAAGTAATCAGTTATTGGTTTTGAAGTAACCAGTTACCTCATGTAAATATTACCTGAGAGAAAAATATATTTTTGAAAAACTTTGGAATGTTCCTTGATCTTACCGGTTGATCAAAACCTGTAAGATGGCCGGATGATGATCTTCAGTTGGGCTATGATGTCGAGGAGGAAAAAAAGGGGTTATCCCTCCAAGGCACTCCAACGATCAAGTAAGTGTGTGAGCAAAGAGATACAAGCAAAATATTAGGGTGTTAATGGTGAATAGTGAATATTTGATACTTGGCACTCACATGTGTAAGGATTTATATAATGCCCCTAACGCACGACCATTGGTTCCCGTTTTTGGGGCTGGATATGCAAGTCCTCAAAAATAGGTAACTGCAAGTACTTGGTCATCTCGGGCAGGTGTGCCCGCAACTAGCCGTTAGATCCAAGGAATGGGTAGGTTACGCACAGCAATCTAGTTGGATCCTGGTTATCTTGGGTCAGACTGAGAGGTGCTCTTCGATCATCTTGGGTCAGTTCCGATTTAGGAGGGCAAAGGGTCGGTGTTGCCCGATAGAGAGCGGGCCACGGGTGTATGGACCGTACCGAAAGAAGGGGTTAGACTAGGCCCACTTTGGCTATCGGGCCAGTCCAGAACAGTATCCCCCCAAGTCGTTGGTTATGGGTACAAGTGTGATGACTTTAATACCTGCTCGTGAGATGGGGCACGTCTTAAGAGAGAACGAGTGTCTTCTGTTGCAACTTTCTCGGGGGGAGATGAGGAGTTGGTCGTTAGAAGCCTTGAACTTGAAGAGGTAGCGTGTTTCAGGAAACGTACTGGCAAAGTGGCACAATGATGGCCTAGGGACTAGGGTGTAATGATGACGACCCTAGGGTTTCCCAGGAGGGTGTCCCACATGCGCGGATGGTCCCAACTATACATACGAGAGGAGTAGGGAGTTTAGTGTTTTTTGTTCTTTCTCCTGACTGCTCGTAATCGCTCGCCTGTCGACCACCGTCGTTTCTTGAGATTTACTGCTTGCTGCTACTATTTTCATCCTTCCTTCTTCTTTGACTAGTAAGATTTCAGTTTTTGGCTTCCGCAGTTCATATTTTCATGATTTTCTTCGTAGAAATGCATGCGACTAGTGTTTAGGATCCTGTCTGTTAGGGGGTTCTTGGAGAGTGTTGGTGGCAGATAGTGGTTCTGTAGTTTATAATCTCCAGAGCCGCCGCGAGTCCTCCCCTGACATTTCATGATGTGTCATAGACGGTCCTTTTGGGATCTAGGTCGTTTAGCTAGACTTTTCTTGCTGTTTCATAGATGATCTTTTAGGGCCTAAGGCTCTTCCTCTAACTTCTGCCTATTTATGGGCCTTACTAATGGTTCTGGTCGAGGGCGTAATCCTCGTTTCCTATTGCCATCTCGCTTGATTTACGGTTGAAGGGTGGTTCTAGCATTGATGTCAAACTCATCTTCATACTCTTCTTTTTAGGTACTATGGCCGACAACACCGGGGTTGATCTCTCGAGTGAGTCTTCTGCATCTTCACGAAGTTCTTCAAACGAGGTGAGTAGCTCTTCGAGCATTCTGGAGATTTCCGGGGACGAGCTGAATAAGCCGGAATAACAAGTGAGGGAGGTGATATGGAGATGGCCTCCGCTGATCAAGGTTTCTTGTTTCCCCCCGAGGACGAAGAGGATCCGCGGGATTGGGTCGCGAATGATCCTTGGGATTGGCCCTCTTATTTATTTGAGCATCGGGATGATGTTTTTACTGAGTATGCACTCACGAGGAAGGAAACCGGAGAGAGTGGTCGCTGTATATTCTCAAGAAAGAGAGCAGGATCTGCTCGAAATATGACAAAAGGCGGATTCCCATGTACAACACCATGTTTTGGGAAATGGATCTTCGAATCCCTTTCTCAGATTTTGAGGTGGCCGTATTCAGGCATCTGCGGCTGGCTCCTTCCTAATTGCACCCAAACGGTATCACGATCATGCGAGCGTTCAATACTGTTTATGATTACCTGAAGATAGGGGCTACCATTCCCTTGTTTTTCTACTTCTTTCACCTCCAGAGGAGCAAGATCGATGTCAAATGGGGATGGGTTGCCTTGAAGCAAGGCAACAAGAAGCTATTTAAAGCCAATCTAGAGTCCGTTCGTCAGTTCAAGGATAAATATATATTGGTGTAACCTTATTTGAGTAAGGCGATGTTGAATGGTTTTAGGACCGTACCGACGTGTAACAAGGATGGTACCCCTCGTTTGAACGAGCTGGGAGACCCTGTGGTAAAAATGGTTACAAGTTCCCGTTTCAGTGGACGAGGAAGCACTTTGATAACAAATTGGGTTTCTAAGTCTGGAGGGATGGGGAGCTCGGAGTCGAGGACCAGGAGAGCTTCGTCGTCTTTTTCGCCTTTGTGGAACGTACCCCTCGGGTTCAACGAGTAAGTCGGGGAGGCAGGCCGGTGATGGATAAGAACAGGGAGGCCGTCTATGAGCCTGGTCTTATAGTCATCAAGGAGCTCCTCAGGAGCGAGGATCCCGTCAAGTATTTGGGTATTTATTTTTTGAATAGTTGTATGCGGCTGTCTCTTTTTTGAATCCTTGTTTGCTAACTATGATTCTTTTTTTGTTTGTTTTACAGATAGCATGAATCCTGCCCAAGAGCGCATAGCCATCACTATTGCTGCTAGAGCGAAGAAGGCTCAGAAGGACGCTCAAACTGGATCGAGGGTCGCTCCTACTTCAGGGTTGGGCGATTCGTCTTCGGGCCAAGCTACGATTACTCTCTAGCCCCTGTATCTTCGAAAGCAAAGAGGCTGCATGCCGAGGGAAGTGTCAATCTAATCGTGGAGAAGGGGAAAGGGACGTATGACCTACCCCTTGCTGGCTGGAGAAGGCTTTCTTCGAGGGCGCTGCTCTTTGCCTTCCTCGGGTTGAATCCCTTCATCTCGAGGGTTTGGGCCACCTGGAGAAGAGGGTGATGCTGGCGCAGGATGCCAGTGGTTTAATAAGGATTCTAGAGATGGTCGTAGCTTATATCGAGGGAAGTTCTTCTCAGGAGGCAGAGTTAAAGAACCTTCGGGCTAAGCTGTCAGTGAGTGAGAAGGGGCGGATCGATGAGTAAAAGACCCAGAGGATATCCGAGGAAGAATCAAGGAGACTCTCCGAGGAGCGCAGGATCCTGTTGCTTGAGAAGAAAGACCTTAAGGAGAAGGTAGCAGCCTTGACTGCCGAGGTTATGCCCGTCAAAGATGAGTCGGAGGACACAAAAGATTTAAAGACTCGGTGGATGATGCCCAGGCTGCCTCCGAGGGGAGTTTTGAGAATGCGGTGAAGTAGATGCACATGCTGAAACCTGGGGTCGAACTCAACACCTTAGATATGAGGGTTAACGATTACATGGCCGCTGGCAAGATTCTGATCCCTGACTACCTTAAAGAGTTTGTCGCTCAGCCTGCTGAAGGTTGTGCCCAGTTATCGCCCGTTGTCGAGGAAGAGATCAAAGGGTGACTGCTAGTTATTTTATTTATTCTAGCCTGCGTGCCATATTGTTGTAATTTGTTTCTCTGGTCCTTTGCCCGTTTATGTAATTTCTGAACAAGCATGGTCTCTGTAGCCACAAGTTATTCTTTTGGATGGGGCGTTAAGTGTAACGCCCGTAATTTAGTTAATTATTTAATTAAATTATTTTTGGAATAATTGTGTAGAGTTATTATTAAATTGGATTTATTTTATTAATGGAGAAATAATAATCTATTTGAGGTATTATATTATTATGTGAAATAATGCTAGAAGCTAATATTATTTAAGGTGGGCTTAATTTGAGATAGTAGAAGTATTAAGGGGGGTGTAGGTTTTGAGCCCAATAAGGAATAATCTAATAATATTAGGTTATTTTATTATGTTTTGTTAGAATAGAAGGAAGAAACAGTAAGAAGAGAAATAAGGATTGTGGAAACGTGAAGCTGCTGGTTTTTGAAGGAAACGACAAGAACAAAGATTCAACCCAGAAATTGTAGAGCAACCTTCGATCCAAGGTAAGGGTGGGGTTCTAGCTTTATAATTGGGTTCATGATGTTTGATATGTGGGATTAGAGGATTGCTGTTTTCGTTATAGAATTGAATAATGTATGGTGAATATTGATGAATTCTCGATGGATAAATGATGTTATGATGCTGTGTAATCGATGTTGTATTATAGGTTAATGTTAAGTGATGAATTAGCATGGCTAGGATGATGTTTGTAGGACTATAAATATAATCCCAGTAGTGAAATTACAGTAGAAACGCAGAGTATTATGCAGGAGATCGCAGGATGCGTCGACCTCAAACTGGATGAGTCGATGCATGGAGGATGTTTGACTCAGGATGAGTCGATGCATGCATGCTTGCGTCGATGCATGTTAAGTGTAACTCTCAGGATGAGTCGACGCGAAGGGAGGATGCGTCGATACATGATGAGCGCAAGACTCAGGATGAGTCGACCGGTGCGATGCATGTGTCGATACATGCTGTATTGAAAGCTAGAATGAGTCGATCCATAGAGGGATGTGTCGACTCATAGCGTGAAGAAGAAGCAGGATGGGTCGATGCATAGTGTTTTGTGTCGATGCATACTGAATAATTTTGACAGAATCAGTTTTTAAGTTGCTGTAACTTGAGTTGTAGGATGCCGTTTGAGATGTCGTTCGAAGCGTTGATTAGCTAATGCAATGATTATTATTTTAGATGATTAAAATGATGATTTAAGAGGTGTAATTCCAGTAACCAATTTAGGATTTAGAATTAATTCCTGTAGATGACTGTTGTGATGTTTTTGGGACAGAATGATGAATTTTGAGATGTTAGAGGTTGCTGTTAGAATTATGACAGTAGGATTAATGATAGAGGTGAAGTAGAACTGCAGAATAACAGTAGGGATTACTGTAGTATTGATATACAGCTGAGTTATTAGTAAGATGTGATTAATCAAATGATGTTGATAAATAAGTAATGTTTAACAAATTACTTTGAGATGTTTATGAGATGCTGTGATTGAGATGTTGTTGCTTGAGATGACTGAAATGTTGTTATTTTGATGATTGAGATGTTGTTATTTGAGATGACTGAAATGTTGTCGTTTTGAGATGATTGAGATGTTGTTGTTTGAGATGTTGTTGATTGAGTGTTGACATTACATTCATGATGAGTCATATACATTGCATTTTTTTGAGATGCCCTGGATTGGCAGAATTTTGAGATGGGAGTTCTGCTCCAAAGGCTATGCCTTATTTGATGCCTCTATTAATTGGAAGATTAGATTTTTGAGATGGGAGTTCTGCTCCAATGGTACCACATGCATTTGCATAGTTTTGAGTCGCATTTTATGATTGAATAATGAAGTTTATTTGATGTTGACGAATGAGTTTATATGTTGTAATTATTGTTGATTATGAGATGAGAAGTGGTGATATGATTGATCTAATTTAATATATTGATTATCATGTGCTTTATTATATTGTTAGATATCTCACCCCTTATGTTTGAATGTTGCCCCTATGTTGGTAACGTGCAGGTAATCGAGAGTGAAGGCCATATACCTTCAATAGATCGAGTCGGTGTCATTGCTCTGATATGTAACACTCGGGGGGATGAACGCTTGCTGATTTTTGATTGTTGATATTTTTGTTGTTGAACTTTAAATTGTTTATTTACTAAATACGAGATGTTTCGAAGTTGTTGCTATATTATTTAAAGATGTTATTGAAGAATTCTACTACGTAGTTGTTGAATATTTACTGAAAGATGTTATGTTGTTAGTTCATCCGATGTTTTGAATAAGTGTTATATATCCATGATGAGTGCAATGAATTTGTCAGAAGAATTTGTGACGTCCCGATTCATTCGTTTGATTGAAATTTTATAACTCTGATTTATTTTTCATAAATTGCTTGGGGTAGAATTGGGGTGTTACAAAGTTGGTATCAGAGCAAAAGGTTGGTCCGACCTTGTCGTCGAGTCTTAGTTGTCTAACAATCGAGTATTGTTATTTCGATGTTCTAACAGTTGTTTGTGTTGTAGTGATAAGTTGAGATGGCTGGAAGGAATGATGCTGCTCTTGCTGCTGCTCTAGAAGCAATGGCTCGTGCGATGGAAAATCAGCCGAATGTTGACGGGAATGCTAGATCTCGTAGCTTGGTGACTTTCCAGAGGGAGAATCCACCTACGTTCAAGGGAAAATATGAT
Source organism: Vicia faba (assembly GCA_948472305.1). Classification (NCBI taxonomy): domain Eukaryota; kingdom Viridiplantae; phylum Streptophyta; class Magnoliopsida; order Fabales; family Fabaceae; genus Vicia; species Vicia faba. The sequence goes on along the minus strand of OX451735.1, from coordinate 1,328,113,470 downwards.
CTTGATGGAGCTTTGCAATGGTTGAAAGATATTGAGAGGATCTTTCGCGTGATGGATTGCACTCCAGTGCAAAAGGTTCGTTATGGGACTCATATGCTAGTAGTCGAGGCTGATGACTAATGGCTAGAGACTTTCCAGAAGTTAGAAGCTGTAGGTGAGGATGTCACTTGGGATGTGTTCCGTAGGGAATTCCTAAGAAAGTATTTTCCTGAAGATGTCCGTGGAAAGAAGGAAATTGAGTTCCTTGAGCTGAAGCAAGGGAATCTGACTGTTGTTGAGTATGCTGCCAATTTTGCTGAGTTGGCCAAGTTTTACCCGCATTACGCTGAGGAAAATGCTGAGTTTTCAAAGTGTATTAAGTTTGAGAATGGGTTGCACCCAGAAATTAAGAAGGCAGTTGGATACCAGAAGATCTGTGTCTTTGCTGATTTGGTTGACAGCTGTAGGATTTTTGAGGAAGATAACAATGCTCATTACAAGATTATTAATGAGAAGAGAGGTAAGCACCCGCAGAATCGTGGTAAACCTTATGATGCCCCAGCTGGTAAGGGTAAGCAGAGAATTGCTCATGGTCAGAGGACTAGTGGGGGAGATGCTCATGCTGGTGTGATTTGTTTTAAGTGTGGGAAACCTGGGCACAAGAGTAATGTGTGCACTACTAGAGTGAGGAGATGTCACCGTTGTGGTAAGAACTGACACATTGTATCTGAGTGTGAGCACAAGAATGTGGTTTGTTTCAATTGTAAGGAAGAAGGGCACATTGGTAGCCAGTGTCCGAAACCGAAGAAGGCTCAGTCTAGTGGTAAATTGTTCGCTTTGGTGGAGGATCAGACGACTTCCGAGGACAGACTTATTAGAGGTACATGTTTCATTAATAGTACTCCTTTAATTACTATTATTGATACTGGTGCTACGCATTGTTTTATTGCTGCTGATTGTGTTGAAAGATTGGGTCTGGTGTTGTCTTCTTTGAATGGAGAAATGGTCGTCGATACTCCAACCAAGGGATCGGTGATTACTTCTTTTGTGTGTGCTAAGTGTCCCTTGTCGATCTTCGACAGAGACTTTGTTGTTGATTTGGTTTGTTTGCCGTTAAGAGGTTTGGATGTGATTCTTGGTATGAACTGGTTAGAGCATAACTGTGTTCATATTAATTGTTATGACAAGTCGGTGAAGTTTTCTACTCTTGAAGAAGAGGAAGATGGTTTGTTGTCTGCTAGACAGTTGAGAAAGTTGATGCAAGAGGAAGCACAGATGTTTTCGTTGATGGCGTCTCTATCTGTAGAGACTCAAGCTATAATTGAGGAATTACCGGTGGTATGTGAATTTCCTGAATTTTTCCCTGATGAGATTCCTGATGTACCGCGATAGAGGGAAGTTGAATTTGCAATTGATCTTGTACCTGGTACCAGACCTGTGTCTATGGAACCATACAGGATGTCTGCATCTGAGTTGTCAGAGTTGAAGAAGCAATTGGCAGAGTTACTTGAGAAGAGGTTTGTAAGACCAAGTGTATCGCCGTGGGGAGCTTCGGTGTTGTTAGTGAAGAAGAAAGATGGGAGCATGATGCTCTGTGTTGATTATAGACAGTTGAACAAGGTGACGATCAAGAAAAAGTATCCGCTTCAAAGAATAGATGACTTGATGGACCAATTGGTGGATGCCCGTGTGTTTAGTAAGATTGATTTGAGGTCGGGTTACCATCAGATTAAAGTGAAGGATGAAGACATTCAGAAGACGACTTTCAGAATGCATGATGGACATTACGAGTATTCGGTGATGCCTTTCGGTGTTACTAATGCGCCGAGAGTATTCATGGAATATATGAATCGTATCTTTCATACTTATTTGGATCGGTTTGTAGTTATGTTCATCAATGATATTTTAATTTACTCTAAGTTAGAAGAAGAGCATGCTGAACATTTAAGAGTAGTATTACAGATTCTGAAAGAGAAGAAGTTGTATGCAAAGCTGTCCAAGTGTGAATTTTGGCTGAAAGAGGTTAGTTTTCTTGGTCATGTGATTTCAGGTAGTGGCATTGTTGTAGATCCATCGAAGGTTGATGCTGTGTTGCAATGGGAAACTCCAAAGTCAGCTACTGAGATTAAAAGCTTCTTGGGATTAGCTGGTTATTATAGAAGGTTTATTGAAGGGTTTTCTAAGTTGTCACTTCCGTTGACTAAGTTGACTTGCAAAGGTAGAGCGTTTGTTTGGGATGTTCAATGCGAAGAAAGTTTTACAGAATTGAAGAAGAGGTTGACGTCGGCTCCGATTTTGACGTTGCCTAATCCAGGAGAGTCTTTTGTGGTGTATTGTGATGCTTCCAAGATGGGTTTAGGAGGTGTGCTTATGCAGAATGGTAAGGTAGTTGCTTATGCGTCGAGGCAGTTGAGGACTCATGAGAAGAAATATCCTACGCATGATTTAGAGCTTGTTGTTGTTGTCTTTGTATTGAAGATTTGGAGGCATTATCTTTATGGTTCTAGATTTGAAGTGTTTAGTGACCATAAGAGCTTGAAGTATTTGTTTGACCAGAAGGAGTTGAATATGAGGCAACGGAGATGGTTGGAATTGTTAAAGGACTATGATTTCATTTTGATTTATCATCCAGGAAAGGCGAATGTGGTAGCTGATGCGTTGAGTCGAAAGACTTTACATATGTCAGCAATGATGATTAAAGAGTTGGAATTGATCGAGCAGTTCAGAGATATGAGCTTAGTTTGCGAGGTTACTCCGCAGAGTGTTATGTTGGGCACGTTGAAGATTAATAATGAATTTTTAGACAGTATCAGAGAAGCTCAGAAGTTAGATGTGAAACTGGTAGATTTGATGGTTGGGACTGATCAATCTGAGAATAGTGATTTTAAGCTAGATGAGCAAGGTGTGTTGAGGTTTCATAATCGGATTTGTATTCCTGATGATGCGAAGATGAAGAAAGTGATACTTGAAGAGAGTCATAGAAGTAAGTTGAGTATTCATCCAGGAGCTACAAAGATGTACCAAGATTTGAAAGGTTTGTTTTGGTGGCCTGGGATGAAGACTGGTGTGGCTCGGTTTGTGTATGCATGTTTGACTTGTCAGAAGTCGAAAGTTGAACATCAGAAGCCTGCAGGATTGATGCAACCGTTGGAAGTTCCAGAATGGAAATGGTACAACATTTCAATGGACTTCGTGACGGGATTGCCTAGTACTTCAAGAAGACACGATTCGATTTGGGTGATTGTTGATAGGCTTACGAAGTCAGCTCATTTTATTCCTATTAACATCAGATTTCCAATGTCGAAGTTGGTTGAGATTTATGTTAGTGTGATTGTGAAACTGCATGGTGTTCCTTTGTGCATTGTGTCAGATAGAGATCCAAGATTTACTTCTGATTTCTGGAAGAGTTTGCAAGAAGCGTTGGGTTCTAAGTTGAGGTTGAGTTCAGCGTATCATCCTCAGACAGATGGTCAGACTGAACGGACGATTCAATCGTTGGAAGATTTGCTAAGGGCATGTGTTCTCGAGCAGGGAGGTTCGTGGGATACTTATCTTCCCTTGATAGAGTTCACGTATGATAACAATTACCATTCTAGTATTGGGATGGAACCTTTTGAAGCGTTGTATGGTCGGAGATGTAGAACTCCGTTATGTTGGCATGAATCTGGTGAGAGTGTAGTACTTGGACCTGAACTTGTTCGTGAGACTAATGAGAAGGTGAAGTTGATTCGAGAAAAGATGAAAGCTTCACAGAGTAGACAGAAGAGTTATCATGACAAGCGAAGGAAATATTTAGAATTTCAAGTTGGTGATCATGTGTTTTTGAGAGTTACACCTGTGACTGGTGTTGGGCGAGCATTGAAGTCTAAGAAGCTCACTTCTTGTTTTATTGGACCGTATCAGATTTCAGAGAGAGTGGGGAATGTTGCTTACAGAGTGGCTTTACCACCTAATCTTTCGAATTTTTATGATGTGTTTCATGTGTCGCAACTTCGGAAGTATATTTCAGATCCATCTCATGTGATTCATATGGACGATGTGGAAGTACAGGATAATCTTACGGTGGAGACGATGCCTGTACGGATCGCAGATCGTGAAATGAAGACTCTGAGGGGCAAAGAGATTGCATTGATTAAAGTGGTTTGGCTAGGAGCTGCTGGTGAAAGCATGACTTGGGAATTAGAGAGCAAGATGCGAGACTCCTATCCAGAATTGTTTGATTGAGGTAAATTTTCGAGGACGAAAATATTCTAAGTTGGGGAGAGTTGTAATGCCCGTAATTTAATTAATTATTTAATTAAATTATTTTTGGAATAATTGTGAAGAGGTATTATTAAATTGGATTTATTTTATTAATGAAGAAATAATAATATATTTGAGGTATTATATTATTAAGTGAAATAATGTTACAAGCTAATATTATTTAAGGTGGACTTAATTTGAGATAGTAGAAGTATTAAGGGGGGTGTAGGTTTTGAGCCCAATAAGGAATAATCTAATAATATTAGGTTATTTTATTATGTGTTGTTAGAATAGAAGGAAGAAACAGTAAGAAGAGAAATAAGGATTGTGGAAACGTGAAGCTGCTGGTTTTTGAAGTAATTGGCAAGAACAAAGATTCAACCCAGAAATTGTAGAGCAACCTTCGATCCAAGGTAAGGGTGGGGCCTGGCTTTATAATTGGGTTCATAATGTTTGATATGGGGGATTAGAGGATTGTTGTTTTTGTTTTTAAATTGAATGATGTATGGTGAATATTGATGAATTCTCGATGGATAAATGATGTTATGATGCTGTGTAATTAATGTTGTATTATAGGTTAATGTTAAGTGATGAATTAGCATGGCTAGGATGATGTTTGTAGGACTGTAAATATAATCCCAGTAGTGAAATTACAGTAGAAATGCAGAGAATTATGCAGGAGATCGCAGGATGCGTCGACCTCAAACTGGATGAGTCGATGCATGGAGGATGTTTGACTCAGGATGAGTCGATGCATGCATGCTTGCGTCGATGCATGTTAAGTATAAGGCTCAGGATGAGTCGATGCAAAGGGAGGATGCGTCGATACATGATGAGTGCAAGACTCAGGATGAGTCGACCGGTGCGATGCATGTGTCGATACATGCTGTTTTGAAAGCTAGAATGAGTCGATCCATAGAGGGATGCGTCGACTCATAGCGTGAAGAAGAAGCAGGATGGGTCGATGCATAGTGTTTTGTGTCGATGCATACTGAATAATTTTGACAGAATCAGTTTTTAAGTTGCTGTAACTTGAGTTGTAGGATGCCGTTTGAGATGTCGTTCGAAGTGTTGATTAGCTAACGCAATGATTATTATTTTAGATGATTAAAATGATGATTTAAGAGGTTTAATTCCAGTAACCAATTTAGGATTTAGAATTAATTTCTGTAGATGACTGTTGTGCTGTTTTTGGGACAGAATGATGAATTTTGAGATGTTAGAGGTTGCTGTTAGAATTATGACAGTAGGATTAATGACAGAGGTGAAGTAGAACTGCAGAATAACAGTAGGGATTACTGTAGTATTGATATACAACTGATTTATTAGTAAGATGTGATTAATAAAATGATGTTGATAAATAAGTAATGTTTAACAAATTACTTTGAGATGTTTATGAGATGTTGTGATTGAGATGTTGTTGCTTGAGATGTCTGAAATGTTGTCATTTTGATGATTGAGATGTTGTTATTTGAGATGACTGAAATGTTGTCGTTTTGAGATGATTGAGATGTTGTTGTTTGAGATGTGTTCTGAGATGTTGTTGATTGAGTGTTGACATTACATTCATGATGAGTCATATACATTGCATTTTTTTGAGATGGCCTGGATTGGAAAATTTTTGAGATGGGAGTTCTGCTCCAAAGGCTATGCCTTATTTGATGCCTCTATTAATTGGCAGATTAAATTTTTGAGATGGGAGTTCTGCTCCAATAGTACCACATGCATTTGCATAGTTTTGAGTCGCATTTTATGATTGAATAATGAAGTGTATTTGATGTTGACAAATGAGTTTATATGCTGTAATTATTGTTGATTATGAGATGAGAAGTGGTGATATGATTGATCTAATTTAATATATTGATTATCATGCGCTTTATTATATTGTTAGATATCTCACCCCTTCTGTTTGAATGTTGCCCCTATGTTGGTAACGTGCAGGTAATTGAGAGTGAAGGTCGTATACCTTCAATAGATCGAGTCGATGTCATTGCTCAGATATGTAACACTCGGGGGGATGAATGCTTGCTGATTTTTTTATTGCTGATTTTTTTGTTGTTGAACTTTAAATTGTTTATTTACTAAATACGAGATGTTTCGAAGTTGTTGCTATATTATTTAAAGATGTTATTGAAGAATTCCGCTGAGTAGTTGTTGAATATTTACTGAAAGATGTTATGTTGTTAGTTCATCCGATGTTTTGAATAAGTGTTATATATCCATGATAAGTGCAATGAATTTGTTAGAAGAATTTGTGACATCCCGTTACATTAAGGGCCTTTGTTGCTGTAATACTTGTACAATAGCGACTTGATGGTCGTTTCTCTTAACTGTTCCAAGTATTTAATTAATGTCCGCATGTTTGCTGCTATAATCGTTCGTTCAGGATGTTTTTTATTTTGTTAAGTGTTTGTAGCAGGGATATGCTCGTTTGGTTTGTATGTTTTCCAATGTGGGGAAACCGGTCAAACGACCAGGGTGAGTACTGGGCATGGGCCAGAACTCAGGTCTCGTTTTGAGGGACCTTAGCTCGGCGGCGTGAACTTCCTTTCACGAGCCTGGAATTTTACCATCGTGGTACGAAGACGATGGAGCTCGATCGAGTTATCCACGCCGGGCTTAGGATGCGCTTGTTATAAGAGCGGAGCTTCACCCCTTCATAATATTTTGGGTGCTTTGCGTGTACCTAGGCATGCACGCATGGTCGGGCCCGAATGAGTCTGTCTTGTCGACCTCGAGTTGTTCCCCTTGTAAGTTTTCTAAGTAGTACGCCTCGGTACCCGTTTTTGCGTAGATGCAATAAGGGACTTCTCAGTTCACTGTGAGCTTTCCTTCGCGAGATTCTTTACGATTTCTCTTTAAGACAAGGCCGTCGACCTCGAACTCTTGTCGTATGACCTTGGAGTCGTAGCACATGGATATCTTTTGTTTGAGCAAGGCCTCTCATAGGGCCGCTCCTGTTCTAATTTCTTCTACTAGATATAATTCCTCCCAAAGGGTGACGTTATTCATCTCCTCATCTGGGGGAGCCTCAGTTCGTCTAGAGGGTTCCTCGATCTCTACAGGAATGACAACCTCTGTTCTGTAGGTTAGTCGAAAAGGAGTTTCTCTAGTTGGCGAATGTGTCGTTGTTAGATATCCCCAAAGTAAGCTATGCAACTCCTCGACCCACCTCTTATTGATTTCATCTAACCTTAGTTTAATCCCACAAAGAATTAGCCTGTTCGCAGATTCGGCTTGGCCGTTTTTCTAGGGGTGCTCGACATAGGCGAAGTGTTGGATGATGCCTAGCTTGGCAATGAATTCGTGAAAGGCGTGATCGGTGTACCGAGTATCGTTTTTGGTGACTATCGCCTGTGGAATACCGAATCGATCGGGGATGTTTATTTTGTAGAAGCGGAGGATGTTTTGGGCTGTAGTTTTGGCCAGAGCTTCGGCTATATCCATTTTGTGAAGTAGTCGACCGCTACGATCAAATATTTATTTTGACCGGTCCCTACCACAAATGAGCCGAGGAAGTCTAATCCCCACCAGGCGAAGGACCAAGGAGAGGAGAGAGACTTGAGCTCGTTAGGTGGAGCTAGATGCATGTCTGCATGTCGTTGGCATTTGGCGCATCTTTTTACGTGTTCTTTTGCATTGTGCTGCATGGTGGGTCAATAGTATCCTGCTCGTAAATCTTTTCTGGTGTGGGATCTTCCGCGTAGATGTTGATCGCTAATCCCCTCATTGATTTCGAGCAAGATACGATTTGTGTTGCATTAATAGAAGAGTTTGATAAGGGGGATGGAAAATCCTCTTGTATAGTTTTCCTTCGACCAAAATGTATAAGCAAGCTCTACGTCTAACAACAGCGTCTTCTTTAGAGTCGGCGGGTAACTTTCCTTTTATGAGGTAGTCGTGTACGGGGGTCATCCAGCAGTCGTTGTCCCCTATGGAGAATACTTCTAAGGTTAAAGGGCGTTTCTGGGTGCTTGGTCAAGGAAGGATTTCCTGTATCACCGACTTGTTTCCTCCTTACTTCTTTGTGCTTGCTAATTTGGATAGGACGTATGTGCGAGTGTTATGTTTGCATGGAACAAGATGCACGTCTACTGATTTGAATATCTTATTTATTTCCTGGAACAGGGCCGAATATTCAACGAGTTGGTCGTTTTTGACCTGGTATTCCCCTCGGACTTGAGATGCGACCAACTGAGAGTCGGTGAAGATCTTAACTTCCTCGACTTCTAGATCTTCGGCCAGTCGTAAGCCTGCCAGGAATGCCTCGTATTCGACCTGATTGTTAGAGGTTGGGAAATATAATGCAAGGGAGACCTCGATTAGGGTCCCATCTTAGTTTTCTAATATGATGCCAGTGCCGCTCCCTGTTGAACTAGAGGCAATGTCGACAGAGATTGTCCAGCAGCGTGATCCGTCGGGGTCTGCGGGCGAAGTCATTTCAGCCATGAAGTCGGCCTAGGCCTGAGCCTTGAGGGCTTTCCTACTCTCTTATTGGAAATCAAATTCGGATAGCTCTAAACCATTTCAACATTGTGTCAGCCATGTTTGTTCTTCTGAGCAGCTGCTTTATTGGCTGATCCATTCAGACGACTATGGTGTGGGCCAAGAAGTAGTGTCTCATCCTCCTCGCGCGTTAACGAGGTATAGAGATACCTTTTTTATTTTATTGATATCTCGCCTCCAGGCCTTGCATGTCCTTGCTCGTAAAATAAATCGGTCTTTGTCCCTCTGGAGTTTCTCTAATCAGTGCCGTGCTTATTGCCTCGGAGGCAACGGCCATATAGAGGTAGAGGACCTCGTATTTCTCGGATCAAGAAAGAACGGGCGGCTGTGATAGCGCTTTTTCTAAGTGAATGAGGGCTCGCTCGCATTCGTGCGTCCATTCGAAGGCAGCTTCCTAGCGGAGGATCTTGAACAGGGGAAGCGCGTGCTAAGCGGATTTTGTCACAAATAAAGAGAGAGAGAGAGAGAGAGAGAGAGAGAGAGAGAGAGAGAGAGAGAGAGAGAGAGAGAGAGAGAGAGAGAGAGAGAAGTGAGCATGTTGTATAGGATTTGGATGGACTTTTTCGAGGTGGGCGTTAGAAATTCAGAAAATGCCTGACATTTTTCGGGGTTTGCTTCAATGCCTCATTCCAATAGGTAGAATGTAAGGAACTTGCCTGCCCGTACGCCAAATGTATATTTTTCTGGGTTGAATCACATTCGACACTTTCGGGGCTTCTCGAACACTTTCTTTAAGTGGAGGGCATGTTCAACCTCTTCCATGGATTTGACGATCATGTCGTTCATATAGACTTCGATCATGTCGCCTATCTCGTTGCGGAAAACTTTGTTCGTCATGCGTTGGTATGTAGAACCAACGTTTTTTAGGTCGAAGGGAATTACATTGTAGTAATAGTTTCCCGATTCGATCATGAAAGCGGTATATTTTTTGTCTGCTTTTTCCATTGGGGTCTGGTGATAACAATAAGATGCATTCCTAAATGATAGCAATTTGAAACCGGCCGATTTGTCGACCAGTTTGTCAATATTGGGGAGGGGATAAGCATCTTTCAGGCAAGCCCAGTTGAGATCAATATAATCAATGCAAATGCGCCATTTTTTCACAAGAACTACATTTGAGAGCCAGGTTGTGTACTGGGCTTCAGAAATAAAATGTGCATGTAAGAGGTCTTTTACAGCTAGTTCTGCAACCTCCGCTTTTTCGGAGGACTGTTTTCTACTACGTTGGGTGACCGCCTTGAGGGCAGGCTCTATAGTCAAGTGATGACATGCAAATTTTGGATCTAATCGAGGCATCTCGATCGCACTCTAGGTGAATAGGTCAGCATTCTCCCTTATGCAAGCCTCAAGTTACCTTTTTTCCAAGTCGGGGAGGTCTGCTCCAATCTTCACTCCTCTGGTGGGATCCTTTCCGAGGGGAACGAGCTCGAAGTCGTCGTCTGGGATTGGCTGTGCGTGATTCGAGAGTTCATCACAATCTGCAGAGGCGGTTGAACCTTTTCCGTCTACCATGGGCTCCTTTCCCTTCTTTCTTTGCTCGACACAATCTTCCTTGGAGAAGCGGCTGTCGAGGTCGATGGTCTCGACCCTCGGCAGTGGCTTAACTTCCTCAGAGCTGGAGGGTAGTGCGGCCCTGGTGCTCATTAGAGGTTGAATGTTGATAGAACTGAGGCCTCTGGCTGAAGCTTCAAAACACCTTCTTGTTGCTTGGATATCCCCGTGGAGGGTGGCGACCAAACCGTCAACAGTGTAATACTTCATCTTGAGGTGCACGATGGAGGGAACTGCAATCAGCTCAGCGAGAGTCGATCTTTCGAAGATGCACTAATAAAGAGACGGGTAGTCTATTACCAGAAATTGGGTCTTCATTGCTCTGGCCGTCACTCTTCTCCCGAAGGTGACAATCAACTTGATGTATCTGCAGAGTTTTGTAATGGACCCATTGAAGCCCTGGAGATCTAATCCAACATACGGGGTTAGATGACTCTCATTCAACTACATAGTGGTGAACAACTATAAGTACATAATGTCTACCGAGCTTCCCTGATCGACCAAAATGCGTCGCACGTCGAAATTCACCATACGGGCCCTAATGAGCAGTGGGATGGTCGAGTTGGGGGGCCCTCCTGACTTTTCTTCTCTGTAGAAGGCGGGGGGTGAGAACCTCCTCGGAATTTGTCTAGTGTGATGTTCATGTCGGAGTTGGCCTCGATCACTTTTTTGAATCTCCTCTTGATAAATCCCACCATGTGTCTGTTGAATCCCCTGTCGAAGATGACCATAGCAGCGAGAAATGAATCCCAAGGACTACGGGAGGAGAAGTATAAAGGAACATTCTCCATGTCCGGGCAATAGAAATCTTCTAGCCGAGAGATGCTCATGGCGACCGACATGGTATTGATGTTGAGGGACTCCTTCCCCTCTTCGATGTTTTTAGTTTATGGTGCTTCTTCATGGGTACCCTCCTTCTTCTTGTATTGTTTGAGGTTCCTGTATTGAATCAATATCTTGATTGCATCCTTGAGATGAATGAAATCCTCAGTGTTGTGCCCGTGGCTTTTGTGGAACCTATAGTATTTGTTTTTGTCGGTTCCCGGTTTTGATGGTGTTTGTCGAAGAAAGTGCACCCTGGCTAGTTTGAATTTGGAATTTACACATTCAGATAGAACATTGTCCCTCGAAGTGGTCAGAGGGGTGTAGTCATGGAACCGCCCAGTGTGTCCTTTGTAGTCTTTGGGGTCCCGGGATTTGTCTTCTCGTTTCTTCTCTCCTCGATAAGAAGTCAAGGGTTCATCATTTCTCAAGGGTTTGTCACTCTCTTTGTGCCTTGATTCCCGGGCGCTGTTGGCAGATTCCTTCTCCTTGTACTGAATGTACGCTTGAGCTTTGAGGAGGAGGGAGTTGAGCATTGTTGGTGTCTCGATACCCACCACCTTGGCAAAGTCACTGCAGGGACGGAGCCCACGCTCAAGGAGGTATTTCTTCATGTTATCGATCGTAGAGACATGTACTGCTTCTTTGTTGAAGTGCTCAATATATTCCTGGAGAGATTCATCCCTGCCTTGGATGATCGCTTTGAGCGAAGCTTCCGAATTCAGGTGTCGACGTGAGGCTGTGAAGTTCCTCGAGAACATCCTCCCAAACTGCTTCCAAGAGGTGATAGATTCATCTGGGAGACTCTTGTACTGGGACATAGCTCCCTTTCTGTGTGTGGTTGGGAACAACCTGCATTTGATGGCTCCTCTGACCCCTCGGTAGTCGAGGAGAGCGTTTATGCTCTCGATATGTTCATCGGGGTCCGTTGTCCCATCGTATGTTCCCAAGGGGGTGGTTTCTCTAGTCTGACTGGAAGAGGTGCTTATGTGATTTCCCTCGACAACGGTCTGCAGGGTTCGTCATTGTCGCTATCTATAGGAGATGGAGAATGGGAGTGATAATTCCGTCCCTATCTGGTGTCGTGGTCTCGACGGGGGGAGGACTCCTCCGCTGCTTCCTCAGCTCGGGCGACAGTGATCGATAGCGGTCGGCTTGGCGATCGTCTTTCTTTCTCTTGGACGACATAAGGTCTTGATCTTTTGGTGGCAGTGAGCAGTCGCGTTTCTTGAAGAAAGAAACGCCACGCTTCTGCTTTGTTGGTGGATGGCCATGCCTTGGTGGAGATGTGTTGGGGGAATATCATTGTTGGGATCTCCGAGGAGGAGATCTTGGCTGCTTCTGTCCCCATGCCCCCATCTTTTTGTTCTGCTGCAAGATGAGGGTGTTGGTTTGGTTGATGGCAACAAACAGTGTTGTGATGGCCAGATCGACGCTTTGAGGGATATGAACTGGTTGTAGGATCTTTGGCAGTTCCTCAGTTGGGATCTTGGGACACTGTCCGTCCAAGAAGTGTTGTTCGTCACGCTGGGTACCGATGGAGTCTGGAGATGCAGTTCGACCGTCACAGAGGTTGAAGTTATCCTCGAGGTGAGGACGTCCCTGACTTCCGTCAGGCTTGTGCACTGAGGAAAGTGGGATCTTTCCGTGCAGGAGGAGATCATCATGGTCGGCCATGATTGGTGAATGGAATCTTGGATATCTGCTTTGATCTTTGAGTTCTGGGGAAATAAAGATGTGGAGATAAGTTTCCCACATACGGTGCCACTGATCTTACCGATTGATCAGAACTTACACGGTGGCTAGATGATGATCTTTAGTCGGGCTGTGATGTCGAGGAGGAAAAAAAGGGATTTTACCTGCAAGGCTCTTTGGCAATCAAGTAAGTGTGAGAGCAAAGAGATACGAGAAAAATATTAGAGTGTTAGTGGTGAATAGTGAATATTCAATACCTGGCCCTCACATGTGTGAGGGTTTATATAATTCCCCTGGTGCACGACCATTGGTTCCTGTTTTTGGGCTTGGATATGCGGGTACGCATAAATAGGTAACTTCCAGGACTTGGTCATACCGGGGAGGTGTGCCTGCAACTAGCCATTAGATATGAGGAGGGGGTAGGTTACGAGAAACAATATGGTCGGTTCTTGGTTGTCTATACGACTTGAAGTCAGGCAGATTGAGAGGTACTCGTCGATCTTCTTGGGCCAGTGTCGGTTTAGGAGGGAAAAGGGTCGGTGTTTCCCGATGGAGAGTGGGCCACGGGTGTATGGACCATACCAAAAGAAGGGGTTAGATTTGGCCCACTTTGGCTGTCGGTCCAGTCAAGAACGGTATCCCTCTAAGTCGTTGCTTATGGGTACACGAGTGATGACTTTAACACTTGCTCGTGAGACGGGGCACGTCTTGTGAAAGAACGAGTGTCTCCAATTGCGCATTTCTCACGGGGAGATGAGGAGTTGGTCGTTAGGAGCCTTGAACTTGAAGAGGTAGCGTGTTTCGGGTAGCATGCTGATGAAGCATCACAATGATGGCCTAGGGACTAGGGTGTAATGATGACAACCCTAGGGTTTCCTAGGTGTGTGTCTCGCATGCGCGGATGGTCACAACTATAGATACGAGAGGAGTAGGGAGTTTAGTGTTTTTCATTCTTTCTCCTGACTGCTCGAAATTTCTCACCTGTCGACCACCATTGTTTCTTGATATTCGCTGCTCGCTGCTGCTATTTTTTACCTTCCTTCTTTGACTTGTAAGATTTCAGTTTTTGGCTTCCGCAGTTCATATTTTCATGATTTTCTTCATAGAAATGAATGGGGCTATGGTTTAGGGTCCTGTTTATTAGGGGGTTCCTGGGGAGTGTTGGTGACAGATGGTGGTTCCATAGTTTAGAATCGTCGGAGCCACCGTGGATCCTCCCCGGACATTTCATGATGTATCGTAGATGGTCCTTTTGGGATCTAGGTCATTTTTCTGGACTTTTCTTGCTGTTCGATAGATGATCTTTTAGGGCCTAGGGATCTTCCTCGAACTTCTGCCTATTTATGCGCCTTAGTGTGGGTTCTGGTCGAGGGCGCGGTCCTCGTTTCCCAGCGCCCTTTCGCTTGATTAGATGTGGAAGGGTGATTCTAACATTGATGTCGAACTCATCTTCATCCTCTACTTTTCAGGTACTATGATCGATAACACCCGGGTTGATCTCTCGAGCGAGTCTTCTGGATCTTCACGAAGTTCTTCGGACGAGGCGAGTAGCTCGTCGAGCATTCTGGGGATTTTCGGGGATGAGCTGAATAAGCCGGAATAGCAAGTGGGGGGAGGTGATGTGGAGATGGCCTCCGCTGATCAAGGTTGCTTGTTTCCTCATGGGGACGGAGAGGATTCGCGGGCTTGGGTCGCGAAGATCCTTGGGATTGGCCTTCTTATTTCTTCGAGCATCAGGATAATGTTTTTACTGAGGTGTACACTCATGAGGAAGGAAACCGGGGAGAGTGATCACTGTATATTCCCAGGAAAGAGAGCATAATATGCTCGAAATATGACAGAAGGCAAATTCCCATGTATGACACCGTGTTTTAGGAAATGGGTCTTCAGCTCCCTTTCTCGGATTTTGAGGTGGTCGTATTCAGGTATCTGCGGTTGTCTCCTTCCCAATTTCACCCAAATGACATCACGTTCATGCGAGCCTTCGAGATTGTTTGTGATTACCTGATGATAGGGGCTACCATTCCCTTATTCTTCTACTGCTTTCACCTTCATAGAACCAAGATCAACGACAAATGGGGATGGGTTGCCTTGAAGCAAGGCAACGAGAAGCTGTTTAAAGCCTATCTGGAGTCCTCTCGTCACTTCAAGGATAAATATGTACTGGTGCAACCTTCTTCGAGCAAGGCGATGCTAAATGTTTTAAGATTGTACCGGCGTGTAACGAGGATGGTACCCCCTGTTTGAACGAGCAAGGAGACCCTGTGGTAATACTGGTTTACAAGTACTTGTTCCAATGAAAGAGGAAGCACTCCGATAACAAATTGGGTTGCTACATATGGAGGGAGGGGGAGCTCGGAGTCGAGGACCATGAGAGCTTCGCCATCTTGTCCGCCTTTGTGGCGCCTACCCCTCGGGTTCAGCGAGTAAGTCAGGGAGGCAAGACAGTGATGGATAAGAATGGGGTGGCCTTCTATGAGCATGGTCTTATAGTCGTCAAGGAGCTCCTCTGGGAGCGAGGATCCTGTCAAGTATTTGGGTCTTTATGTTTTGAATAGTTGTATGCGGTCGTTGCTTTTTTGAATCCTCGTTTGCTAACTACGATTCTTTTTTTTTGTTTGTTTTGCAGATAGCATAAATCCTACCCAAGAGCGCATAGCCATGACTCTTGTTGCTAGAGCAAAGAAGGCTCAGAAGGACTCTCAAAATGGATTTGGGGTCGCTTCTACTTCAAGGTCGGGCGATTCGTCTTTGGGCCAAGCTATGATTTCTCTCTCTCTAGCCCCTGTATCTTCGAAAGAGAAGAGGCCACGTGCCTAGGTAAGTGTCGATCTGACCTGGGAGAAGGGGAAAGGGACGTACAACCTACCCCCTGGCTGGATGGAGAAGACTTTCTTCGAGGGCGCAACTCTTCGCCTTCCTTGGGCCGAATCCCTTCATCTCGAGAGTTTGGGCCGCCTGGAGAAGAGGGTGATACTGGCGCAGAATACCGGTTGTCTAATGAGGATTCTGGAGATTTCCATAGCTTATACCGAGGGAATTTCTTCGCAAGAGGTGGAGTTGAAGAACCTTTGGGCTAAGCTGGCCACGAGCTAGAAGGGGCAAATCGATGAGGAAAAGTCCCAGAGGATATCCGAGGAAGGATCAGAGAGACTCTCTGAGGAGCACAGGATCTTGTTGCTCGAGAAGAAATACCTTGAGGAGAAGGTAGTGGCCCTGACTTCCGAGGTTACGCCCGTCGAAGATGAGTCGAAGGACACAAAAGATTTAAAGACTCGGTCTGAGCTTGTTTCTCGTTTTCAACTAGCGGTAGACGATGCTCAGGCTGCCTCCGAGGGGAGTTTTGAAAATGCGGTGAAGCAGATGCACATGTTGAACCCCAGGGTCGAACTCAACACCTCAGGTATGAGAGTTAACTATTACGTAGCCGCTGGCAAGATTCTGGTTCCTGACTACCTTAAAGAGTTTGTCGCTCAGCCTGCCGGGGGTCCTGCCCAATTATCGCCCGTCGTCGAGGAAGAGGCCGAAGGGTGACTGCTAGTTGTTTTATTTATTCCGGAATGCATGTCGTATTGTTGTAATTTGTTTCTCTGGGACTTTGCCCATTTACGTAATTTCTGAACAAGCATGGTCTTTGCGGCTACAAGTTATTCTTTTGGACGGGGCATTAAGGGCCTCCATTGTTGTAATACTTGTACAATAGTAACCTTGATGGTCGTTTCTCTTAACTGTTCCAAGTATTTAATTAGTGTTCCCACCTTTGATGCTATACTCGTTCGTTCGGGATGTTTTTTTTATTTTGTTAAGAGTTTGTAGCAGGGATTTGCTCGTTTGGTTTGTATGTTCGCCAGTGTGGGGAAACTGGTCAAACGGCCAGGGTGAGTATCAGGCGTGGGCTAGAACTCCGGTCTTGTTTCGAGGTACCTGAGCTTGGTGGCATGAACTCCCGTCACGAGCCAGGTGTTCTACCGTCATGATACAAAGACGATGGAGCTCGATCGAGTTATCCATGCCAGGCTGAGGATGTGCTCGTTATAAGAGCAGAGCTTTTCTCCTTCAAAATATTTTGGATGCTATGCTTGTACCTAGGCATGCACGCGTGGTCGAGCCCAGATGAGTCTGTCTTGTCGATGGAATTCGCCGACTGATCAATGTTTTTTAACTATAATATCTTTTCATCTTTCCAGTGTTCCATGATCGAACGAGTCGTTCCCCTTGTAAGGTTTCTAAGTAGTACGCCCCAATCCCCGTTTTGGTGTAGATGCGATAAGGGCCTTCTCAGTTCGCTACGAGCTTGCCTTCGTGAGATTCTTTGCGATTTCTCTTTATGAAAAGGCTGCCGACCTCAAGCTCTTATCATATGACCTCGGTGTCGTAGCGCATGGCTATCTTTTGTTTGAGTGAGGCCTCTTGTAGGACCGCTCCTGTTCTGATTTCTTCTACTAGATCTAATTCCTCTCGAAGGGTGACGTCATTCATCTCCTCATCTGGGGGAGCCTCTATTCGTCTAGAGGGTTCCTCGATCTCTACGGGAATGACGGGCCTCCGTTCTGTAGGTTAGTCGGAAAGGAGTTTCTTCGGTCGATGAATATGCCATTGTTCAATATCCCCAAAGTACGTTGTTAAACTCTTCGAACCACCTCTTCTAGGTTTCGTCTAACCTTCTCTTAAGCCCCCAAAGAATTACCCTGTTTGCATATTCGGCTTGGCTGTTCGTCTAGGGGTGCTCGACAGAGGCGAAGTACTGGGTGGTGCCTAGCTTGGAAATGAATTCGTGAAAGGTGTGATCGGTGAACTAAGTACCGTTGCTGGTGACTATTGCTTGTGGAATGCTGAATCGAGTGAGGATGTTTCTTTTGTGGAAGCAAAGGATGTTTTGGGCCGTAATTTCAGCCAGAGCTTCGGCTTCTATCCATTTTGTGAAGTAGTCGACCACTACGATCAAATATTTATTTTGATTGGTCCCTACCACAAATTGGCCGAGGAGGTCTAATCCCCACCAGGCGAAGGGCCCAGGAGAGGAGAGACTTGATCTCGTTAGGTGGAACTAGATGCATGTCTGCGTGTCGTTGGTATTTTTCGCATCTTTTTAAGTGTTCTTTTGTGTCGTGCTGCATGGTGGGCCAATAGTATCCTACTCGTAAAGCTTTCCTGGCGAGGGATCTTCTGCCTAGATGCTGGCGGCTAATCCCCTCGTGGATTTCGAGCAAGATATGATCCATGCTTCATTGATCGACACATTTGAGGAGGGGGATGGAGAATCTTCTATTGTATAGTTTACCTTCGACCAAAATGTACGAGCAAGCTCTATGTCTGACAACAACGGCTTCTTTAGAGTCGCCAGGCAGCTTTCCTTTTGTGAGGTAGTCGTGTACGGGGGTCATCCAACAGTCGTTGTCCCCTATGGTGAATACTTCTAAGGTTGAAGGGGGGGGGGGGGGGGGGGGTGGGTGCTTGGTCGAGGAAGTATTTCCTGTATTACCAACTTGTTTCCTCCCTTCTTCTTCGTGCTTGCTAATTTGGATAAGACATCAACACGAGTGTTATGTTCGCGGGGAACATGTTGCACGTCTACCAATTTAAATCTCTACTTTATTTCCTGGAACAAGGCCAAATATTTAGTGAGTTGGTTGTTTTTGACTTGGTATTCCCCTCGGACTTGAGACGCAACCAACTGAGAGTCGGTGAATATCTTAACTTCCCCGGCTCCCAAATCTTCGACCAGTCATAAGACTTCCATGAATGCCTCATATTTGGCTTGATTGTTAGAGGTTGGGAAATATAATGCAAGGGAGACCTTGATTAGGGTCTGTGTACCCCAAAATTTTCCCTCTCTTTTCTTCAAGACATTCTCCTAGGGTTCTTAAATGCTCAAGGATGCTCAAGAATTGATCAGACAAATTCTCCTCCTAAGCAATGGGTCCACAACTAGGGTTTCATCTTTCACAAGGAAATTTGGTTATCAAAGGCCTCAAGTTGTTTCCGTGGTTCCTCATATGTCTTCAAGAATGCTCATACCAAGTTTTATGCCTTGCATCACAAGTTTACTCAAGCAATTGTTCAGATGACTAAAAATCAACTATAATGGGTTAAAAGTCAACTATGGTCAACATACAGTCAAACTTAAGATTTTTGGTAAACATTAAGATTTTGGAGTCATATTCATTATTTGATCAAGGGTTGATCATGATTCCTCAAGGAAAACCCCCAAATCATCAAAAGTCAAAAGTTGTTAAATTAGGGTTTTCTTAGGAGAAGTCAACTGAAATTTGACCAAGCATAACTTTCACATGCTTCATCAGTTCTTCTCCAACCAAAGCTCATTTTGAATAAAATCCAATTCTCTACAAATTTGTCCCTCTAAGCTCAATTTTAAAAAATACTTCATCTGAGAGATATGGGTTAAAACATTACAGGTCATTTCAAAAGTCAACAAAAAGATACTTTTTGTCAAAGCAACTTACATCAAGATAAAATCTTCGAATACAAAAATTATCAACATACAGATTGTAGAGGACACCTTGGGCTTTCCAAAAAGTCTCGGAACACTTTGAAAAGATGAAAATTGAGAGAGTAATGGTCAGTGCAAGTTGGGAAAATTTGAGCAAATGCATGAAGTTCAAATTGAGAAAACTTGATATTTTGGGCTATTAGGCCATTGCTTTAAAGTCCAAGCGTGTATTATACTCCTTATACACCTTAGATCTTGTTCATGTTCCCACTGATCTATTTTATTTTAATTATTTTTTGATTTATTCATTAATAATTCAAAGTAAATAAGATAAAAATACAAGGCTTGTCAATAAAGGTCCAAGCCCATATCTTTGACCTAATTTTATGCTATTTAACCACACTCATTCAGACACAAAAGGCCAAGAAACCCTTATCTCAAGAAAGCACTCCAAAATTCAAAATTCACAAAAACTAGGGCAAGTTGTAAACCCGAGTTACAGTCTTTTTCCATGGAATCCAACCATCCCATTCCATTCAAGGGACCTTGTAGGGTAAGAATAGAGCCTTCATGATGATTAAAGAGGCCTGAGACTTGCATTCTGTGCATCATCGTTTCACATGTTTTATGAATTTCGTTTTTTTATTTATTTTTATGATGCTTTGACTTGAATTATTATTTGCAACGTGTTTCTGAGCCAAAACGATGCAGGATTGACCCATTGCATGAAGCTCGTGAGGCCTGAATCGTATACCACCATTCTTACACAGATTTTAAGTACTTTGTTTATATCTCATTATGCAGGATAATTTAGCCCAAACTAAGGCACCAATGGATTCATAGGGCCTGATTTAGAGGAGTAGGGTCCTCCTGGATCTCTAAGGCGCGTTGTTTTGCAAGAACAAAAAATCTTCTCACTGGAGAAGACGATCGAAGCTAGAGCTCCGCCATCTCTCCGGTCCAGGGGTTTTTCATAATATTTATTTTATTCATTTCACATAATTCAATGGATGTATCCATACCCCAGCGGTTGAAGCGTGCGCGATAAGAACCTATTATTTCAAGGCGTGGGTTTGATCCCAACCTTTTGGCATTTTAATATTTTTGTGATTTATTTGTCTTTCAGATTACAAAAGGTGTTGGATCCCTTCCTTGACACCAAGGCGTGCATGTCTTGGTGGTGAGCATATTGGAAATAAGTGTTAAGGGCATGGGTTCAACACCCACCCCTACCAATTTTTATTTTTTTCTCACAAATTCTCCCTTCTTCTTACTCTTTTCCTCTTCAAAAACTTTTTACAAAACCTAACATTTTGACAAACCCTTATTTTGTCATAAACCCTAATTGTTTTTTAGGTTTTTATTTAATTAACTTAAATTAATTTTTAGGTTTTTATTTAATCAATTAAATTATTTTTTTTAGGTTTTTTTCACTAAACCTTCTTTTTTTAATTAAAATCAATTTAGGATTTAATTAACTTAATTGATCGATTTCTTTTTTAACTAATTAAAATTAACTACGTTATTAGGTTAATCATCAAATATTTTCTATTAAGAATTACCAAAGTAATTTCCTTTCCCTTTTCCTTTTTTATCGCTTCGCGTATTTTATTATTGTCGCCTTTTTCGATTATTGTAATTGCTTACGGTTTGTAATAGATAATTAGGGTTTTACTCTTTTCTCGCACTTTTATTACTTGTACCCCCCATTATCGAAGCCCTGTAATAGCGTAGAACTTTTATTTTGCCGCACTTATATTTTTTATGCTTTGTATATATTACTGTTAGATAATAAGACTGTATGGCAATAATAAAAGCGAACGATAGTTAACTTAATACAAGATAAGATAACTGAATCATGAATCACTTTGCACATGCGCACCTATAGGATTACCTTCCTTGTTGCCTTTAAAAAAAATTCATGTCCCTCTAAAGTGGGGACGCTTTAGCACAGTCCCTCGAAAATAAAGATTGTACTCCCTCGATGACCATTTCGATGTTGCCTTCGGTAAACGATCTAGTCCCTTAACGATAATTGCTAAAGCGCCCTACAAGTTGCCTTCAATGATTGTACGACGACCCACACCTGTCCCTTCACATCCAATGATAGGGCTTGCTACTAACTAATGGTACATATAGAACAATCTTAAGGAGGAGGAAAATTACAATAAAGACTTTGAGTAGGTAGATAGTTTTTAATCGCTTGCTCACAAACAAAACAAAAACTTCTTTTTCACAAACACTTTTAGAAATATTTTCAAAATACTTTGTACGTATTCTCGAGGACAAATATGAGAATCATTACAAAGTTTAACTTTTCAAAATTATTTTTCAAACACACAACACAAAGAATTTTTAAACAAAGTGAGCTGGCGATTAAGAGACCGTAGATAACTACGGTGGAAAGGGTGCTAATAACTTCCCTTTTCATAACCTACCCCCTGAACTCAAGAAAATCTCGAAGGTCTTTCTTGGACTTTTCACCCTTTCCTTTTTGGATAAATTAAAAGTCGTTGGAGACTCTAGCTATCCGCAACATTTACAATAAAAGGAAAAACAAATCATTTCTCCCACTGTATTACAGAACTGGCGACTCTTCTAGGGACTACTAAAAAGAGATATTACCTTTAGAGTTAGATAACTTTAAATTATTTTCTTGTTTGCTTTGTATGCTTTACATTTGAGAGATTGTTTAGGTTTATTTTCTTGCAAAGATCCTACACCCGGATCTGGGGGCATTTTAGGTAAGTAGCAATAGATCATGGAAACTATACGACGTATACCAATATGGTGGAACTGACAGCTAAGTTAGTGCGACACATTAGTTGGTACTGGTGTCCCTCGAGTCAGTCGGGGAGAATACTAGGCTTCTGCGTGGTGTCATAAGCACTAACTAACCTTTAGAACATTAATTGACCCAACTTAGCCATTAGAAGGTAGTGAGATAGACGACTTTGGTGCAAACTGAAGTTGGTTGATACTCAATACTATGCTCATTGAGATTTGACTCTCGGGTTTTGTTTGGTGGCAAGTCAGTTGCCGTGCTAAACAAGACCTGTGGGAAAAATCAGTGATATTGAGATCCCTAGAACCCGGTTACTTCTTTAGGACAGGTTGAGACAAATAAACTTCAAGAGGGTACTTACCTACAAACCCCATGCAAGCCTTAAACCTAAGACTCTTGTGTGCTTTTTTTTGTGTTTGTCATCTATTTAAACATGATATCATAACACCATATCATGACTAAGCATTTCAAGGATCTAGGGGATTTATCTTTGTTCTGTGTTGCAGGGTCATGGCTTCCAGTTGCAGGAATTCTATCCGAATCAACTTTGTAAAGATACCTTCCAAGCTTGGGGAATTAGTATCAAAGGTTCCTGACAATCCTCAACTCCCCAAGAGACATGGTCATCTATTCAGTTTGGTTACTACTGGTTTCCAAGAAGACTTGATGAGTGTTCTATTCTAGTTCTTTGATCTTAAGCATCACTATTTTACCTTCCCGAATTATCAGTTGGTGCCCATAATGGAAGAATTCTCTAAGTTACTCGAAGTGCCTATTCTTGATCAGATGCCTTTCACCAGTCTAGAGCAAGTTCCAAAACCTGAAGACATTGCAGTAGCCTTACATCTGAAACGATCAGACATTGTATCTAATTGGAAAACAAGGAATGAAGTCAAGGGTTTTTCTCCTAAATTTCTGATAGAGAAGGCTCAGTGGTTTCTGAATAATATAATCCTACTGATAACAGATACAAGCAGCTAGAAGATCGACTTAATGCTATGGAGATACAGAAAGTGCCTGGGCTGGATTTTGAAGAGTTGGGTCTTATATCGGGGGTTATTATCCCTCAAAAGTTCAAGGTTCCTACCTTTTCCAAGTATGATGATGTGTCATATCCAAAGCTTCATTTGCGGTCCTATGTTCGGAAGATTCAACCTCATACTTTCGACAGGAAGTTATGGGTCCACTTTTTTCAAGAGAGTTTATCTGGGACACAACTCGAATGGTTCTATCAGCTGGAAGGAACCAACATTAGCACTTGGGAAGACATGGCTTCTTCTTTTTACAAGCAGTATCAACTCGTGTGCAATTACAAAATATGACCATGGGCTCTAATGAAAGGTTTAAAGAATATGCGCAGAAGTGGAGAGATCTGGCCGGAAGAGTACAACCTCCTTTGTCTAACAGGGAGTCGGTTGATATGTTCATGGGCACTCTGACAGGACATTTCTTTAATCATCTTATTGGAAGCTCCTCATCTGATTTTACTGAGCTGATTCTAACTGGGGAACATGTCTAAAGTGGTATCAAGAGTGGAAAAATTCAAGTGGATACCTCTTCGAGTGCTATAAAGAAGACATTTAGTGGAAATAAAGAAGTCAATGTTGTTTATGGCAAGAAGGGTCGTGTTAGAAGTGACCGCAACCAGTCTGTAGGAGCGGTGCTAATCTCTAATCATGCGCCTGTTCAACAACAATAACATGGCAATCAATGTAGGTCAGACGCACAAAGAAGACAATTTACCAAGATCAGCATGCCACTATCTCAAGCATTACAACATTTACTAAAAGTAGAGCTGATTACATTAAGGGATCCTCCTCAGAATCCCAACACCTCCTCTCCTTGCTAGAATCAAAATGTGAAGTGTGCTTACCATTCCAACAGTCCTAGGCATGACACCGATAACTGCTGGGCTCTGAAAAACAAAATTCAGGATATGATTGACAATAAAGAGATTGAGTTTGATCCTTCGGAGACTCCAAATGTAATTATTGCACCAATGTCGAAGTATGACAAAGGTGTAAGTGCTATTGATGATGTTATTTATGTTGCTACTGTAAGTGAATTGGTTACCCCCTTCCCAATTATCAAAGAAAATCTATTACAGGCCAATTTATTTTCGGGCTGTATTGAAATATGTTACTGATGCACAACCCAACCCAATGGCTGAAAGTTACAGAAGGAAGGCATTCATCGCCTAATGGACAATCACATAATTCTGGTTGAGAAGATTCTGTCTGCTGAGAATCTATTTCAGGACTTATCTGTAATATTCGGCCCTCTTTTCAAGATCACCTCAAAAATTCCTGTAAGGATTACTGCCAATCCAAAAGCTACTCCTCTGATAATCACCACACCTAGACCTATTCCATACTCTTCGGACAAAGATATCCCATGGAACTATGGATCTGATGTCTACTACCATAGCGTCAAGAAAGAACTACCGATTATTGAGAATGAAGGTACTGAAGTTGCTGATCCCGACATTGACAATATATATCTGGGACTAATAAGGTTACTAGAGGCGGAAGGGTTTTATCCTCGGAAATATCTCTGAGGACTGTTGCAACACCAGTTAAAGTTACCGCTACCAAGTCAACTACTGAGGCTCAAGGGTAAAGAGTAAATAACAGATCCTGCCCTGACGAAGGCACCTAAAGAAGTTGCAGCTGAAGATACCTCTAAGAAAGAGTTGGAATAGGTATTAAAGATTATCCATAAAAGTTATTACAAGATTGTTGAGCACCTGGGGCAGACGCCCTCTAAAATATCCATGTTGTCCTTGCTTCTGTGTTCTGAAGCCCCTGCACAGGCTTTAGTGAAATTCTTGAAGGTCGCTCACGTGCCACAAGAAATTTATATTGATCAATTTGAAAGTTATGTTTCTATCTTAACGACTGACAGTGGGTTAGGTTTTTCTGATTTCGACTTGACTCCTGAGGGAAAATATCACAACAAGGCCATGTATGACTCCATTGAATGCAGGGGCACTACTCTGGCTCACATATTAGTTGATATTAGTTCCTCGTTAAATGTTCTACTAAAATGTGCTCTTGATAGACTGGATTGTGAATGGGTTATACTGAAACCTAGTGATATTATAGTCCAAGCCTTTGATGGTTCAAAGATAATGGTAAACGGAGAGGTGGATCTTCCGATCAAGGTAGGTTCGCAGGTATTCAAATATACTTCCTACGTAATGGATATTTGACCAGCTTATTCTTGCTTACTAGGACGCCCATGGATCCATGGGGAAGGCTTTGTTACTTCAACCCTACACAAAAATCTGAAGTATCCCGTGCAGGGAAAGGTTGTTACTGTTTATGGTGAAGACGAGTATATGGTGAGTCACTTGAACTCATTCTGGTATGTAGATATGGACAAAAAATTCATTGAGACTCCTTGTTAAACTTTTTAAGTAACCCCTCCTACCACTACTGAAGATGTTTCTACTATTCCCAAAGTTACTAGGGTTCTGCCCAGAATGGCTTCGTTGAAGAATGCTAAAGCTGCTATAGAAGAAGGTGGTTGTACTATTTGGGGTCAGCTTCCTGACATTCCGTATAAATCTGAAAAATTTGGTTTGGGTTTCACTGCAGAGGGCCAGAGGGATATTCTCTACGCTCGTGCTGGAAGACCACCATTCTGTGTCAGCAACAACAGAGTCAACACGATAGAAGATGCTGGCGGTGACTATGACTTAGATAGTTGGATCTTTCCCACCATCAGTAACGGGGTCAGTAACTGGAAGACTGAAGACGCTATACTAATCTTCTTTAGTCAGGAGTAAATTTTACTTTCTATTTTCTTGCTTTCAAACAATAACTTTAAACCTTGTGCCTTACCCAGGGTACAACGGTTCATTTATTAAGGGTTGTCATTTCATAAGCATATTTTCATTGAATAAATCATTGGATGTTCTGCATTCAAATTTTGTGCTCTTTGTATTTTTTTACCATTACACTTTCAAAATAGCTATGTGTTCTTGCACACACCCACACAACGAATTCTAGATCCAACATCCACTATGGATCCCGTTGATAACAATTATGCTATTGCCAATTATGACTTCGAACATCCGACCTACCAAGCCAAGGACGAAGGTGGGGAAGATTGTGAAGTGCTTGGAGAGCTTGCTAGGCTACTAATACAGGAAGAAAGAGCCATACAACCATATGAAGAGCCGATCAAGGTTGTGAACTTGGGTACTGAAGACAAGAAAGAAATCAAGATAGGTTCCAACCTAGAAGACACTGTCAAAAACAGATTAATCTAGATGTTGCATGATTATGTTGAGATCTTTGCTTGGTCGTACAAAGACATGCAAGGGCTTGACACTAATATTATGGTTCACCACTTAACAATGAAAAAGTATCCCTTATCATGTACTTAACAGGGTTAGAAAGCTCAACAAGGTGTGTATTGGGCCAACATGACGAGTTTGATCGAAAAGAGCACACAATATACCACCTTAGCAAAAAGTTTACCGATTGTGAAACAAAATACTCACTGCTCGAGAAAACTTTCCACGCTTTGGCATGGGCTGCTCGCCGACTAAGACAGTCTGTTGACTCATACTACCTTGTTGATATCCAAGATGGGTCCTATAAAAATACATATTCAAGAAACCCTCTCTCTCATAAAGAATAGCAAGATGGATACCAATCTTAACACTATGATCACAAAATCTGCACACAGTTCAAGATCAAGCACCACAACTCTTCATATAAAGATTAAGAATATTATACAGAAGATGACAGTGGCATATAAAGATTGGCAAGCAATGTTACCATTTTCTCTTCATGGCTATCGCACTTCAGCACAAACATCAACTAGGGAAACTCCTTTCTCTTTAGTCTACGGTATGGAAGTTGTCCTACCTGTCGAGGTTCAGATTCCTTCTTTAAGGATTATGAAAGACGCAGATCTAGATGAAGGCGAGTGAATTCCTACTAGGCTGGACTAGTTGAATTTGATCGACGAGAAAAGGCCTGCGGCTGTTTGTCATGACCAGATCTATCAAAAGCCCATAATCAAAGCCTTTAAAAAGAAAGTCAAGCATCAAGTATATCAGGCTGGTGACTTGGTAATAAAGTGCTTCATCCTACCACAAGGTGATCCCATGGGAAAATGGACTCCCACTTACGAAGGTCCATTTGTAGTCAAGAAGATATTTTTGGGCGATGCTATGATACTTACCACCATGGACGATGAAGATTTTCCGCACCCTGTGAACGCGGACATAGTCAAAAGATACTACGCATGAAAGAGATCCGCTAGGTTGACTAGCCTAGGGAAAAATAAGGGCATCCCGGTGAACCAAAAAGGTTTAGGAAAAAATTAGGGATATATATATATATAAAGATTGTACACCCGGCAAGTCGAAAACCCAAAAAGGCGGCTTAGGAAAAATAGGGTATCCCGTTGGGCTGAAAACCTGAAAGGGAGGTCTAAGCAAAAGTTAGGGATTAAAGCATACGAGTATGTCCCATTGGATCACTTACAATCAACTTTATTACCAACATCAAGTGCGAACTGTGTAGATCAATTCAGTCAACTTATTTCGACAGTAAGAGATGAGATGCTCGAAGACATAGCGGCAATAGAAGAGTTGAAACCCGACGATATCATTTACATATAGTTGTTTTTCTTTTACCTTATACTCTTTTCATTTCATAACGATTTCCTCTTACTAGGATTTATGTCTCTTTGTACAAAACCGCCTGTTTATAGGAAAATTATCAATACAAATACCATTTAAAAATCCAAATTTTGTTTTATTGTTTCAGTTTTGTTTGCAAAAATATCCAATGACTAAATTGAATGAACATATGCATATGAATATGATTACTGTTAACAAATATATGCATAAAAACCGGAATAAGCATTCTCTAAAGACTCCGGTAGTTGGGATAGCGCCCAAGTCATCCACAAATTTCCACAAAGAAATCCCCATAGAGTTATCTTCACAAGCTCAATCCCGACAAAGATATATTCCCCACAAGTCCAACATGCCTTAAGACAAGAATTAGGGTATCTTCCAACAATCAACCTAATCATACTCCCCAAAAGATCCCCCTAGCAGATAGAGGGGTATGATCTTTTCCCCATCCATGTTGCTAACTTACGGAGTCCCAATCCTCATCAGAGATTATGTCATCAGCACAATTCATAGAAATTCTCTTTCCTAGTTGAGTTTATTTCTCCAAGACTATAAAATCCACTACAGAAAATTCTCTTCTCCAGCAAGGTTCATTTCCTCAGCTGAGTATATTTATTCAGCAGGGTTTATTTCCCCAACAGAGTTTAGTCTCCCCAACTTGAGTTTATTTCTCTAACTACTACAAACCACCGGCAAAATTCCTATCTCAATCGAAGGATAATCCAGGCTACTATCCCAGAGAGTTGTTACAGAATCTGAAACTAGACCATATATCGTTTAACCTTATCCTCCCCAAACGAGTCGACATCCATATCGGAAAATCGGTCAGACAACACCTCGGGAGGTAATCCATCTCTTTTATCCCCGTTCAAGGTATATAAGAGCTAAATTTCCCCTGTAGAGCGATGAACGATCAATATTCTTAAACTCTCCTCCCCAAACTGAAGTCAACATTCCCTAGTGGAGTATCCTCAAATAGAAAGCAAGAATTCCCAGTGGAGACATTCTAAACAAGATTGAAGATTCACACCCAGTGGCATTCAGGGATTTATTTTCCCCAGCAAATATGTTACACGAAGTTACCGATACACTTCAATGACATCTTACATCCATACATCATTTACAAGTATCATAGCATATGCATACGAAACGCATATAACACACTCTCATTTACTTTAAAAACTTCATTATGCAATGAAATACATACATCATGACATTGCATAAAGACTAATTTTATTTTTTAGATGAAAGTCTACAAACAGACGAATATCATCAACAATTTTTAAACAGGCCGCAGATTAATTCCCGAAACAAGACGGGCAACTATCTGTATGACCAGGTCCAAGATTAATTCCCGAAATAGGACAGGGCAACTATCTGTATGACCAGGAAAAGATTAACTCCCGAAACAGGATGGGGAAACTATAAACATGGCCAGGTGGTATGAATTCCCGAAACATGACAGGTTAACCAACAAAAATAAATTGTTGATCAATTATCAAAACAGGACGGGGCGACTATCTACATGACTAACATTTACCTCAAAGACTGAATTCTAACAAGCATTTCCTTCAGAGATTGAATTATGACAAGAATTTCTCTCAAAGACTGAATTCTGACAAGCATTTCCCTTAGAGACTGAATTCTGACAAGCATTTCCCTTATAGACTAAATCTGACAAGCAGCTACTTAAGCACCTTCCCCGGAGGTTTATTCTTGAAAACATTCTTCAGATACAATCAAAGCATAGACTATTCTGATAATATTATCAATAGTTACCTTATATGGCATCTATAAGCCCATCTTCGACAAAATTCTATCACCTCTATGAATGGCACCTTTAAGCCCATTCAAGCAATATTATTAACCAACAGTGTTACCTCTCGCACATACAAGTGCAAATTTCTGGGCACTTAAGTGTTCAATCCTCTTCCACCTTCAGATCACGAATGACGGACATGCCAATCTAACTCTTCAGGATTAAGAAGATTGAACAGGGGTAGCTGTTTTACCCCAAAATTTGCCCTCTCTTTTCTTGAATATATTCTCCTAGGGTTCTCAAATGCTCAAGGATGCTCAAGAATTGATCAGACAAATTCCTCCTAAGCAATGGGTCCATAACTAAGGTTTCATCTTTCCCAAGAAAATTTGGTTTTCAAAGGCCTAAAGTGGTGTCCATGGTTCCTCATATGTATTCAATAATGCTCATACCAAGTTTCATGCCTTGCATCAGAAGTTTGCTCAATCAATTGCTCAGATGACTAAAAATCAACTATAATGGGTAAAAAGTCAATTGTGGTCTACATAAGGTCAAACTTCAATATTTTTGGTCAACATAAATATTTTGGAGTCATATTCATCATTTTATCAAGGGTTGATCATGATTCCTCAAGGAAAACCCTTAAATCATCAAAAGTCAAAAGTTGCTAAATTAGGGTTTTCTTAGGAGAAGTCAACTGAAGTTTGACCAAGCATAACTTTCACATGCTTCATCAGTTCTTCTCCAACCAAAGATCATTTTGAATAAAATCCAATTCTCTACAACTTTGTCTCTCTAAGCTCAATTTTAAAAAAATACTTCATCTGAGAGATATGGGTCAAAACATTATAGGTCATTTCAAAAGTCAACAAAAAGGCACTTTTTGTCAAAGCAACTTACATCAAGATAAAATCTTCAAATACAAAAATTATCAACATAGAGATTGTAGAGGACACCTTGGGCTTTCCAAAAAGTCTTGGAACACTTTCAAAAGATGAAAATTGAGAGAGTAATGGTCAGTGCAAGTTGGGAAAATTTGAGCAAATGCATGAAGTTCAAATCGAGCAAATTTGATATATTGGGCTATTGGGCCATTTCTTTAAAGTCCAAACATGTATTACACTCCTTATACACCCCAGATCTTGTTCATGTACCCCCTTGATCTATTTTATTAAATATTTTTTATTTATTCATTAATAATCCAAAGTAAATAAGATAAAAATACAAGGCTTGTCAACAAAGGTCCAAGCCCATATCATTGACCCGATTCCATGCTATTTAACCACACTCATTCAGACACAAAAGGCCACTAAACCCTTATCTCAAGAAAGCACTCCAAAATTTAAAATTTCATAAAAACTAGGGCAAGTTGTAAACCCTAGTTACAGTCTCTTTCCACGCCAGCCAACCATCCCATTCCACTCCAAGGACTTTGTAGGGTAAGAATGGAGCCTTCTTGATGATCAAAGAGGCCTGAGACTTGCATTTCGCGCATCATCGTTTCACATGTTTTATGAATTTCGTTTTTTTAATGATGCTTTAAATTGAACTAACATTTGCAATGGGTTTCTAAGACAAAACGATATGATTGACCCATTGCATAAAGCCCATGAGGCCTGAATCGTATACCATCATTCTTAAACTGATTTGCAGTACTTTGTTTATATCTCATTATACAGGATAATTCAGCCCAAACCAAGGCCACCAACGGATTCGTAGTGCCTGATTTAGGGGGGTAGGGTCCTCCTGGATCTCTAAGGCGCATTGTTTTGCAGGAATAAAAAATCTTCTCATAGGAGAAGACAATCGGAGCTAGGGCTCTGGCGTCTCTCCGGTCCAGGAGTTTTTCATAATATTTATTTCATTCGTTTCACATAAGTTAATGGATGTATCACCGTCCCAGCGGTTGAAGCGCGCGCGATAAGGACCTAATATGCCAAGGCGTGGGTTCGATCCCAGCCTTTTGGCATTTTAATGTTTTTGTGATTTATTTGTCTTGCAGATTACAAAAGGAATTGGATCCCTTTCTTAATACCAAGACGCGATTGGCTTGGTGGTGAGCATATTGGCAGAAAGTGTTAAGGGTGTGGGTTCAACACCCACCCCTACCAATTTTGAGTTTTTTCTCATAAATTCTCCCTTCTTCTTAATCTTTTATTCTTAAAAATCCTTTTTACAAAACCTAACATTTTCACAAACCCTTTTTTTGTCATAAAGCCTAATTATTTTTTAGGTTTTTATTTAATTAACTCAAATTAATTTTTAGGTTTTTATTAAATGAATTAATTTAGTTTTTTTAGGTTTTTTTTTCACTAAACCTTATTTTTTTAATTAAAATCAATTTAGGGTTTGATTAACTTAAATGACCGATTTCTTTTTTAATTAATTAAAATTAATTAGGTTATTAGGTTAATCATAAAATATTTTCTATTAAAAATCACCAAAGCAATTTCCTTTCCCTTTTCCTTTTTTATTGCTTCACGTATTTTATTATTTTCGGATTTTTCGATTATTGTAATTGCTTACAATTTGTAATAAATAATTAGGGTTTTACTCTTTTACCGCACTTTTATTACTTGTACCCCTCATTCCCGAATCCCTGTAATAGCATTGAACTTTTATTTTTCCGCACTTATATTTTTATGCTTTGTATATATTAGTGTTAGCTAATAGAATTGTATGAAAAGAATAAAAGTGAATGATATTTAACCTAATACAAGATAAGATAAATGAATCATGAATCACTTTGCACGCGCGCACCTCTAGGGTAACCTCCCTTGCTGCCTTAGAAAAAAACAGCCATGTCCCTCGAAAGTGGGGACGCTTTAGAACAGTCCCTCGAAAACAAAGATAGTAGTCCCTCGATGACCCTTTCGATGTTTCCTTTGGTAAATGATCTAGTCCCTTAATGATAATTGCTAAAGCGCCCTTATAAGTTTCCTTCAATGATTGTACGACGACTCGCGCTTGTCCCTTCACATCTAACGATAGGGCTTCCTACTAACTAATGGTACGGATAACACTATCTAAAGGAGGAGGAAAAGTTCAATAAAGACTTTGAGTAGGTAGATAGTTCTTAATCGCTTGCTCATAAAGAAAACAAAACATCTTTTTCACAAACACTTTCAGAAATATTTTCAAAACACTTTGTACGCGTTCTCGAGGACAGATACGAGAATCATTACAAAGTTCGACTTTTCAAAAATATTTTTCAAACACAGAACACAAAGCATTTTCAAACAAAGTGAGCTAGTGATTTAGATCCTGTAGATAACTACAGATGAAAAGGGTGCTAACATCTTCACTTTTTATAACCTACCCCCCGAACTCATGAAAATCTCGAAGGTCTTTCCTGTTCTTCTCACCCTTTCCTTTTTTGGATAAAAGAAAATTTGGTGGCGACTCTAGCTATCCGCAACATTTATGACAAAGTGAAAAACAAGTCAGTTCTCCCACCGTATTACAAGGTTCCTTCTTCATTTTCTAATATGATGCCAGCGCCGCTCCCTGTTGAACTCGAGGTGCCATCGACGAAGATTGTCCAGTGGCGTGATATGTCATGGTCTGTAGACGAAGTCATTTCAGCCCCAAAGTGGGCAGGGCATGAGCCTTGAGGGATTTCCTACTCTCGTATTGGATATCAAATTCGGAGAGTTGTGAGGACTATTTCAACATTCTTCCAGCCATATTTGGTCTTCCGAGCAGCTGCTTTATTGTTGATCTGTTTGGACGACCATGGTGTGGGCCAGGAAGTAGTGTCTGATCCGCCTCTCCACGTTAACGAGGGCTAGAGCTACCTTTTTGATATATTGATATCT